>SWBG01000008.1:0-594712 GCA_023848605.1 Aureobasidium sp. EXF-10728
ACGTGGTCACCCACCGTAGTACTAATCTGCCGTTCAACTGCTTATGTATGGCAGAGCGGACGGGATGCCCAGTTTTCAGCTGACTGTGGCCGTATGTGCCAAGAGCTCAGTTTTTGTGAATAATAAATCCAAACCGTGCCAAGGAGAATTAAGGCCTGGAAACTGGTTTTGAAGGTTTTCTTCCATCTGCGTGCTTCGGTCGTGCGCATTGCCCAACTCATATCGCGAATCGTCAAGTCTAGCGAGCAACCATGCCGTACGCTGAATGACGTGCTGGTTGAGATGGCTGTAGATATCTCGACGCGGTTAATCGGGCAGATAGCCTGATCATGCATAGTAAGTGCATGCGCAGAGCGCTTGACAATTGCCCGTTCGTTGGTCGGGCACGCATGCAGCGCGACAGAAGAGGAAACAGCCTCGCGCCGTGCCTTCCAAGACTCGTCACAAGATACGTATTAAAGCGCTACTATGTGACACCTGCAGTTTATGTTTCCTGCAATTTTCTTTTACCTCGATCTCACTCACGCCATGTCAGATCCTGGAAAGTACACTGTCGGTTGGATCTGCGCAATCAAGCCTGAGTTTGTTGCAGCGCAAGAATTCCTCGACGAAGAACACGAGCCTCCAGCATATGTTGCTTTGAAAGACAATAACAGTTATGCACTCGGTCGGATGCATCACCACAACGTGGCCATCGCTATGCTTCCAGATGGTGAGTATGGGCTCAGCTCTGCGGCTGTTGTCGCCAGGGATATGCTCCACACATTTCCCAACATCAGAATCGGTATGATGGTGGGGATTGGCGGTGGCGCTCCTACCTCGAAGAACGACATACGGCTTGGAGATGTTGTCGTCAGTTCTCCTCGCCTTGGCCATAGCGGAGTGTTCGAATACGATTTTGGCAAGACAATACAGGAGCAAGAGTTTACATATACAAAACACCTCGATCAGCCACCCCCTTCTGTCAGAGCGGCGGTCGGTCATCTCCAAGCAGACATCGATCGCAAAGGCCACAATATACGAGAGGTTGTTCAAGCAATCGTCGACAAGAACAAAAGATTGCGAAAGTATAGGCGGCCAGACTCCAGCACGGATGTGCTCTATCGCTCTGATTTTCTCCATCCTTCCGATACAGAGAGTTGCGCAAAGGCTTGTGGTATGACCCCTCAGCGACATATTCCTCGGTCGCAGCGAGATCCAGATGAAGGAGACGATGATCCAGCTATCCATTACGGCCTTATCGCATCTGCCAATCAACTGATGAAGGACGCAACCATACGTGACCGCCTCGCAGCTGAGAGAGGTGTCCTATGCTTCGAAATGGAGGCTGCTGGCCTCATGAATCATTTCCCATGTCTAGTAGTACGGGGTATCTGCGACTACTCCGACACACACAAGAATGATAGTTGGCACGGGTATAGTGCAATGACGGCAGCTGCATATGCTGTGGAGGTTCTCCGCCGCATACCACAGAACAAAGTCGAGGCAGAGGCAAAGATAGTTGATGCCATTAGTTCTGGTTCGTGACGAGCCCCACTACACCACAGTCTTGCTGATTGCCTCGAGTAAATCATAGTATAGGTGAATTACAGGACGTCGTCAGCCACAACCGTGAAAATGACGAGATCATTGCATGGCTCAAAGCACCAACGCCCTCGGACAATCATCAAGCTGCTCGAAAAAGTCGTCATGAGGGCACAGGAAACTGGCTACTGATGGACAAAAGATATCAAAAATGGAAGACCGACCCGGGCTCATTTCTTTGGCTCAGTGGAATTGCCGGATGTGGAAAGACAGTTTTAAGCTCGACTCTGATTGACGACATCTACGATACTTGCCCGTCTGCTTGTCTTGCTTATTTCTATTTTGATTTCAGCGAACACACCAGACGGACTCTTGAGAGTCTGCTTCGCTCACTGGTCTATCAATGTTGTTCGAGAAGCGAGCAGTCCAAGGCCACACTGCTAGGACTATGGAAATCCTGTGTGAAAAACAATTCTGATCGACAACCAACATCTAAGCAGCTTTATGACTGTTTGGTCACTTCGTTAAATCAATCAGATCAATTTTGGCTTGTTCTTGATGCTCTCGATGAATCTTCTGGGCGAGAAGGATCATACTTGGAAGGAATACTGCCATTCATCAAACGCCTGAGACAAGACACTCTGGAACATACGCATGTTCTGGTCACCAGCCGAGTGGAACAAGATATAGAGCAATCAATATGTGGCTGGGCCAGGAGCGAGGACATTGTGTCGCTCCAGCACAGTCTGATCCATCAGGACATAGAGAACTACGTCGATCATCAACTCCTGCCGAAAGGTAGATTTGACAGATGGCAGGGTAGACCTGACCTCCTGGCCAAGATAAAGTCGACACTGATGATCCGGGCTGATGGAATGTAAGCTTCCTTCTTGGTATCTTAGATTTGGAGCATAAGGATAACACTCTTTTGAATACAGGTTTCGTTGGGTGGCTTGTCAGCTCGATTCTCTTGCCAGATGTCTGGACCCTCAGAACCTTGAAGAAGCATTGTCTGCTCTGCCCAAGGGGCTTGATAAAACCTATGAACGCATGATCCAAGAGATCCCAGCAGAGAACAAGCCCAAGGCATTCACAATTCTCAAATTTCTTGCCTTCTCAGACCGAGCGTTGACTGTTGAGGAGCTTGTCGGTGCTCTGGCAGTAGACACGAGAAGTAAGCCTAGGTTTGATCCGGCGTTTCGGATGCCGAAACCGGACGAGATATCCCTGTACTGCCCGAGTATGGTGGTCTTGAGACGGATACAGAAGGAAAGAAAGGATCCTGAAAAGATACCAAGAGTCAAAGAATTATACGAAGTGCGACTCGCCCACTTCTCGGTCAAGGAGTTTCTCGTGTCTCGCCAGCATGAGGGAGAATTGTGCCTGCAGATGAAACAGTCCTTTGCCAGAGAACACCTCGCCACCATCTGCATAACCTACCTTTCACAGATTGATGAAGACATGTCAAAGTCAATGATCAAAGCAAAGTTTCCTTTCGCCCGATACTGTGCGAGATCATGGTTAGTTCATGCAGCCATGCGCCCGTCTGTCAGAAACACGCAGGTCGATAGCCTAATCCTCGACTTCTTCTTGAACAACCAAGCAGCCTACGGGAATTGGTATCGACTTTCCGATCCGGACCCCAACCTTTATTCTGGCAGATCAGAAAGCGATCCTGCGCCATGTCTCTACTATGCTTGTTTGTATGGCCTGACTATGGATGTCGAAGCTTTGTTGCTACGATCTGTGGATGTCAATGCTCGTGGCGGAGGATACTATTACTATGCTCTGATCGCAGCTGCAGCAAAAGGTCACCTCAAGACAGTCGAAATTTTACTCGCACATGGAGCAGATCCAAACGTAGTAGGACCGTTTGAAACAACAGCACTCCACTATGCAGCAAACCTTGGATATGAGGAGATTGTCCGACTTTTACTCGATGCTAACGCACACACCACGTTCTTGGACTCATGGTATATAACCGCTCTCGGATCAGCTTGCAAAAACGGCCACATCAATGTGGTTCGACTACTGCTGGATCGGGGCGTTAAAGTTGACTACATCGCTAGTGACAGTGCCCTCAAGGCAGCCTGCTCTGCTGGTCACGAGGCCATCGTTCGCCTGCTCCTCAAGCAAGGAGCTGATCCAAATTGTTCGGGTTTGGGCGAGGAACCTCCTATTGCTTCAGCCGCCTCAAAAGGTTTTATAAGAATCGTGTCAATGTTCCTGGGCGGCGCAGTGGGGCTAAAGTTGCGACCAGATGTGATCGACCGCGCACTCATATCCGCTTCAAATGGGGGACACGTGGACGTCGTAAGAGTTTTACTGAATCGTGGTGCCCGTATCAACGAACCCTGCTTCAGCAACCACACGAAAACATGTGCTCTTTCTGAAGCTATTGAGAATGGACATACAAGTGTTGTTCACATGTTACTGGATGCAGGGGCTGCTCCAAACCGCAACACGCCGGAACATGACACTACACCGCTCCAAAAAGCTGCTGAGAAGGGCTTCACGGAGATTGTGAATCTTTTGATCAACAAAGGTGTGGACGTCAACGTTCCGCCTACACAGAATCGGAATGGATGTTTCCATCGATCGGCCCTTGAAGCCGCAGTTTCTCGTGGTCGCCAAAATATTGCCTATGCTCTTCTTGCGGCAGGCGCTGAGGTCAACGTCAACAATGACAACGGCCGAGGATCTGGTGTGCTCGTGGCTGCTTGCCATCATGGCTATCAAGATCTCATCGGGATCCTGCTCGACAAGGGTGCAGACATCAATTCATCATCATACGAGGATACGGCATTGTCGGCAGCCATACGTGGAGGCCATACCGTTGTTGTTGACATGCTACTCGAACACGGAGTCGATGTTGAGATGGTATCTGACTACAATGGCCGCGGACATATTAGGCCTAGCCCACTGCTGATAGCTTGCGAAAGAGAAGACCTGGCTCTGATGAAAGCTCTACACAGCAAGGGTGCTGACTTCAACAGTGTTGTAGAAATTGCCTGTTGCAACAACGACGTATCGGCCTTGAGAGTATTTCTCAACTGGGACATTGATGTTAGCTCCGGCCTACCGACAGCATGCTCCGAAGGTCATCTTGAACTCGCGCAGCTCATACTCGACAGCGGTTTCGTCTCCGATATCCATAGTTCGAACTATGTATCCTCGCTTGAAGCCGCGACCTACCATGGTCACACAAAACTGGTATCCATGCTGTTGGAGAAATTGGTGGCTAAGAGTCTCCCATCCTCTTACTATGATGGTTCGCTGGTGGTAGCGTCGAGTCAAGGCCATAACGAGATTCTAGATCTTTTGTTTCATCACGGAGCTGACCCAAATCGAACGATAGCCCCGATGAGCAGCCGCTGGACAATCTCGTCGAGGGAATTTGAAAGTGCAATTGAAGCAGCCGCCTACTATGGTCATGAAGACACAGTACTTTCGCTCCTTACAGCCAGCACTACAGGGGAAGCTGCAATTGAGAGACACAACGGCGCTCTGATTGCGGCTTCCTCTCAAGGCCACAAGAACATATTATCGCTAATCTTGGGCACCATCTCTGGAACTAAGCTCATCAATGGTATTCGTGGTAGTCTGAAAGCCGCCTGTGAGGATGGTCATCGAGAAATTGTTCGGATCTTGATGGGTAGTGGTGCTGCTTCATCAGACGACATCAACATGGCATTAATAGCAGCCACATCGAGAGACCAGGCAGAGATTGTCCAAGACATATTGGAAGAGTGGCCACATCCTGAGCTATCGAGCGGCAAAGCCCTTGAGAGAGCTATTGCCCTCGGTCATCAGGATATTGTCCGTATGATACTCGACAAAACTGGTGTTTTGACAAGCCAAGGAGGTACAGATTTGCTTTATGCGGCAGCTGCCAGCGGCGATGCAAATATTATCCAGGATCTGTTGAATCGTGGAGCCGATATCGTAGCAAAGGAGGATCATTCTTGCACTCTCCTTGCACATGCTTGCTTTTATGGCAACACAGGAGTAGTGCGATTTCTACTCGACCAAGGAGCTGACCCGAATGACCAGCGGGATGTCGATGAGGAGACTTGGATCGACGAACATAATGATGCGCTATGTACTTCATGCCGGAGAGGGCACGTAGAACTTGTTGAGCTACTTCTAGAGAGAGGTGAAGATCCCGCTGTACCCATCGGTAGGGGCAAGACGTTATTCGAAGCTGCTTTACATGGTAGCGCGGAGATGATCGAGACCTGGGAGTTTTGCAAAGCTCAAGCTGACAAGTACGGCAACCAACCTTGCGGCCCCGAGCCAGATGGCAGGTTCGACGCGATAGTCAATGCACTCCTCGATCGAGGAGCAGATTCTCACTGGTCGCAAGAACAGTACGACAGTTGTCTTCTGCAGAGCTGCTTGGCAGGTTTTGTAACTGTCGTCGGCACCTTGATCAAGAGGGGTGCAGACATCAACGTTCGTAGCGAACTTCACGGCAACACCTTTGCAGCGGCCCTCTCCAAACAACATTCCAACGTCTCCTGGGTTTTGATAGACAACGGATATGATTTCGCCGTCTCTGACCTCCTGGACCCAAATGTCAATGCAGCTTTGCTATTCCATGCTGCCGCGGATGAACGCAGAGATGTCGTTCATTCCTGTATATCCGCACACGCTGACGTGAACGTACAAGATCTAAATGGTCGAACGCCGCTGCATCATGCAGTCATACATGGACATGATGATATCGCAAAAGTCCTGTTGGAGAGTGGAGGAGAAAGCTCGGCGAGAATCCGCGACTGGGATTTCAAAATGCCGTTAGATTACGCCCGAGGAGTAGATGATCTGTACACAGGTCAGAAGATTGGTCCATATCCTGCATGCATCAAATTGTTGATGCAGTAGTGTGGCAACTGCCGAACAGGAACAGCTACGTATCCGCTGCTCCGGATTTTGGACAGCACGAAAACTATCCCAATCGCGGCACCCTTCTCTCCAACATCGACATTCACATCTCCGACTTTCTTTCCATAAGCATCAACTTCGCCATTTCCATCTTTAATTGACTTTCCAACATCAACATTTATCTTTCCAAGTTTCTGCATCAGCATTAACTTTACTACTTCTGTCCTTGATTAATTCTCCAGCATCGACATTCGCCTCCCCAACTGTCTCTCTACCACCGTCAACTCCACTACTTTCCTCCCCTTCAATCACGCCTCCAACGCTTCCATCTCATCCAATCACGCGCCCCTCCACCGTCTGCAGCACTGACCACAGGCGTCAAATTCGGTATAGCATCGGGTGCTTCGGCAACAGCCACCTATTTATGTTCTACTCTCCTAATCTGCTCTCGCAGCCGCAGACCAACAAGACAGGGCCATGTTTAGACAATCGACCCGACTGCAGAAACACAGGCCGACTTTTCTCATATAGCACAGAGGAAACCGTAATGCAGGATCGCAAAAGAAGAAAGTTGCTTTCTCAATTCCTCGGATGCAGAGTTTACTTTTTCTTGCTTTGTCGATACTGTTATTGTTGGTAGTGGAAAAGTCTTTTTGTTTGGTGTCCCAACTTATATAAGGATGTTCTTTGTGCGGTATCATGTGTGTCAAGAAACAAAAACTATAGACGTTTGCAACCTATAATTGACTACCATGCGACGTTCTCGTTCTAGAGCCTTTCATATCTCCATTTCTCACCTAACTGTGTCGCTGGCTCTTTGCCATCATTATAGTGAAACCACTACAAACCAAGCCTTGCAGATCTCTGGAACCTAAAGGCAAAAGGTCAGGATATACAAATTGCAAAGTGATAATGCCGTCTGCCATCTCGAACAAATCTCGGCATAGCTGCTGGCTGTCTTGTCTTTTGAGCATTTGGCAAACCGCTATTTCTTCCTTGCCAATGTTGACTCGTGAGTGCAATTTTGAGGAATCGCGGCAGCAATCGTTGACAGCTTGCTGTATGCAGTGCGAATAAACATACAACACTCACTGACATTACTCATTCCCCAGCCATGTAACGACACAAACAACAGGAATTATAAAAGAGTGATCGAGCGAGCACTGGTTTCACGCTCTTGATCGTACGAAATCATCTATCTTTACATCTAGTGCAATTTGCTGTCTAAACAAAAGGGAAAAAAAAAAGAGGCATCGAGAGAGATCAATTTTCTCTTATCGTTCAGCGAAGGTGTCCATGATCCCGGTTTTCGCTTCCTACACTCCAATCCGTTTGAACCATGATGCCGTGGCCCCTCCCGATTGGCGCCGCCGTGGAAGCCAACGGCGCAATATCGTCATGCGGTGTATAAGCGCGGTTGATGGAGCCCTCGGAGGACGCGTCGGCCTCGACCACCGGGCTCATGGCGTCCCTGCCGCGCGAAAACTCGTCGCCGACGTTCATCTCGTACTCGTCGATCTTGACAAAGTCGTCTTTGCGGTGGCTGATGGTGCTCAGGCGTGAGCGATTGTCGAGCTTGGAGCCGCCCCAGCTTTGACTGGCAGAGTCGGCTTTGCTCTTGTTTTTGCTGCTGTTTTTGGTGTCTTCGTAGTACGAGGATTGGGTGACGGGCTTGGGCCACAGTTTCTGGCGGACTTGGAATTGGAGGGAACGGATGGCGGGTGCGCAGGCGACCATGACGCCGACGTGGGTTTCGACTGCAGACCAGTAGCCGACAGGTAGATAATCCCAGGTGACGTTGTCCGTGTGTGCGAATTGAATAAGGTATTTCAAGCGTAGGATACTGACGATGGTGACACTGGCAATGTTGGTTAGTATGAGGTCTGATGCTGACAAGGCGCGAGACTTACAAGCCACCACCGAGGAACATAGCCACGACACCCAGCTTGCGCACCCAACTCATTTTGAGAGACGTCAGTTGCTTCATGGGCAGGACGATAACGATCAAATCGAGGATAATGTTCAGCGAGGCAGACGCCCAGCCATCAGCGTTCAAGTTCAGGCATTTTCCTTTGTGCTCGCCGTCCCATTTCAGCCAGGCCTGGTTGACGGGGATGCACTGCAGGGCGGTGACGGTGACGAAGACGACAATATACACAAGACAGGCTCCTATCATGCCATAGATGGCCCGACGAAGTTTCCAGTCAGGGAAAATTCGGAGGTAGAAGAGCAGCATGGATATCTTCGTCAGTCCAATGGCTGTCAGGTAAAGCAGTTCGGTAAAGTAAAAGATCTGATCATGAACGTGTTAGTTTATGTCTGTATAATTTGCAGCCCACAAACGTACCTCGAGAATCTTTGTAATGTGATCAAATGACACAAACCACATGTCCTTTCCCATACCAATTTGGTTCACTTTGAAAGTTTAGTCAAAATCCAGACGACGGCATGAAAAAGACTTACAGGCATATGCACAGATTGTCAGAGGGATGATGAAGAGCTGCGTCTTGTCAGTCTTGGCTCACGGAGTATCCGAATTGGAGTATTACCATAGCTAAACTGAGAGTCCAGTCGTCAAGACCCCATTTTGAATTCGAACCGGGTAGTCGAGCAATCACACGTAGGACATAGGCCAGGATAGCCACTCCTCCCACGATCAACGTTGTGTATGTTCCAAGTGCCTCCTTATTACGGCGCGGTGCGCCCAGTAATGTCTGAAGAAATGCCTTTGCAGCTACAACAATTAGTGATCTGTTCCATCACGGACGGCTTCAGCATCTTACTGAGCGATTCTCTAATGGTGCAGTTGGCCCTCACGCAGGCGGTCAATTCATCCTGAAGTGCTTTGTTTTCTTTGATACACGCGAGGTTTGTAAGATCGCATGGTGAGTCTGGCCCGTTGATGATGGTTATAGTGCATGTAAGCTATATAAGATAAGCTTCAGGGACCACTACTTAAAGCTGTTCAACATACCGCGCAGGTAGGCAGTTCCTCTGCTGCGAGTTGCAAGATGTCTGCAGCAGTTGCGTTCTGGAGTTGTTTCGGATCAAGTGCTTGAGACAAGCAAGCAAAGACCAACAGCAATAGTGCCACAAAGGACTTCATGTTGGGAGCTGGACAAATCGACACCAGACCCGGAAGCTGTCCAGATCTATTGAGGCTCTTATTCCGTAGAGGTGTCGTTCAGAGAGGGTACCAGCAAGCAACGGTTCAAGGTCCGGTAGAGGGACAGGACAAGGGGACCATGCTGTAATAAGGCCATACAAGGTGCCACAGGGTTCGCAAGACTTTGAAACTGAGCGGCTACATTATCACAATCTGCAGACCAGGAGTCATGAGAGTTTCCTAATTCTGTCTTGTCACCCCAAATTCAGCCAGTTACAGGGTTGATTCTTCAGGTCAGAGGCGGTCTTAGTTTTGAGCGATGAAATTTAGCGTTGGAGTTACGCTGGGGATTGGGACACCCAGCAAATTGATTCTCCGGGTGTGATCCGTGTGCGAAGATCTTCGACACATCCTCAGCCTTGATATACGGATTGGGGTCCGAGCGTATGGAGAAGAGGAAGCCTGTGCGCAACTTGGCGACGGCAATCATAACCTGAGCAATGCTGAGACTGACTGATGAAAGTTTGTAGCGGACAGTCAAGCAGCGGTTAGTTGTGAAAGAAGCGCCTTGTCATATTGGGCCATCATCCAGAAGACTTGGGGCTTCGGAAAAATGGCAGACATGGCTACACCATCCGACGCTGAGATGTTCAACAGAACACGTGAGCAGCAGAGATAGAGATGGGCAATACACGGCAGTTAGGGAGCGATACCGAGAATCAGGAATGAGCCTGAATCAGAAAAAGCATTGATCAGACGGGGGAGGACATAGGTGGAGTAATGCCTCTCTTCGATGATCTGTGACAATTGGTATGTTAGTGTACCGTCATGGAGTTTCATGCTTCAGCCCGAAGGCAATGATAGCAGATGCCAAGATACGTTGAGTTACCGGCAAATGCTTGCTTGTCAAGCCCGTCTCTGTAGTCATGAAAGACTGACAGGAGGCTGTTCTGGCGATCAAGCACTCTGCTGATCGTCTCAGGAGAGACGTGGTATGAAGTGGGTAATGCACGGAAGTCGCTGCGCCGGAGTCGTACGCCAAACTCATGTGCAAATGTCGTATGCCGTATGTAACCAGAGCCCCGCTGGGCCGTACTGGGCCGAGCCTTCTATGCGCACCGAAGAACCTCCACGTGTTATGCAAGGAACAACAACATCCGAGAGCTTGCGCAAGCCTATTCGGACGTCGTGCCATGAGTCGAGAGCAAAAGATTCTACGGTACCGTGTGTCGTACCGTTAAGGGGACGAATCAGACAGGGTGGAAGCAACTATGCAAACTTGTTAACGGCTTAAAGGTCTTTCTCGAAAGTTAGATGGGGGTTTCAAGGTCATGACTCGGTCGAGCCAAAATGGGTTGGTTTGGTGAGTAGGCGCGAGTACCGCTTTGGTGTGATGGCAACGCTGGTGCTATGTCCGAATTAGTGCGCTGATTGATGGGAATGTGTGCAGAATGCTGTGGCTGATGGCTGGAGTAGTGGAACGGCTTCCGAAGCTCGGAGATGTGTTTGGAACATCGAGATATGCCTTCGAAAGGCAGTAGCGACGACCAAGTGTGTTCTTTCTCTCGATTAAATATAAAGTTGGTGATAGAACGGGTTACTTACTACTGATATCCCCTTGTGTGAGCTGTATGTCGATTGTATGGCGAGAAGTATACTCGTCCTGTGTTTCTTGAGCAAGGCGCGTATAAAAGCAGCATACGCTGACCATTTTCTAGAACTGCGATGCTCAAAACAGAAAAATGGCCATATCCTCCCCACCTATGGAAATAAAGACTCAAAATCTTCACTATAGCTGCGCAGTATGCTTAAGATGCTTCCTCGAGTGTCCGATGGAAGATATATATATGTAGCGCGGAGCAATGTCGTTGATTGTCTCGACGAGGCTTGTTTATGGTACAACCCTGCTCTCCTGGCTTCGGCTCCACTCGGAATATGTGGAGGAAGCTCTCCCAACTCTTCGTCTCGACTCGCGAGATAAAACCATCAGCTTCGTCGAGGAGGGTAGACGGCCAGATGACACGATCTAGGTGAGCAGTCAGTGGAATCAGTAAGCTGCTGATCCAAAACATTGCCAAGTCTCTCCAGTAAGCTTTTCAGGACTGACATGAATGGTCGTTTCATAGCAGGTGTAGCTTCGTGATTGGAGCAAAAGTCAAAAAGCACGGGTTGCCAGCATGGTTCATAAGCGTCCAGCTCCCCTGAAACAAAACAAGACCGATTGACATGTCGCAGGACATGTCGCAGCTGTGTAGCAGCTGAAAATCAACCAAAAGGTTCGAGGAAAATCGGAGAACTGATCGTAAAGGAACAAAGAAAAAGTTTAGATATACACACAACAGAGATTTACTCTCTGCTTCCTATCAGCACTCGATCTCCTCGACAGAGAATCAGGATGCTCTTTTCATGATGGCGCAATGACTATGATGTAATTAAAAAGGAGGTCAAGTCAAACAAACCTAGATGCCGAAGAGCATCTTGCGGGGGTCCTCGATGTACTCCTTGATCTTGACAAGGAAGGTGACGGCTTCCCTGCCGTCAAGAAGACGGTGGTCGTAGGTGAGAGCGAGGTACATCATGGGGCGGATCTCGACCTTGCCATTGACGGCGACGGGGCGCTCCTTGATGGCGTGGAGACCCAAGACGGCGGCCTGGGGCAGGTTGATGATGGGGGTACCGTAGAGCGAGCCGAAGACACCGCCGTTGGAGATGGTGAAGGTACCACCGGCCATGTCCTCAATGGTGAGCTTGTTGTCACGAGCCTTCTTGCCGAGATCGGCAATGGCCTTCTCGATGCCGACCATATCCATGGACTCTGCGTTGCGGACGACGGGGGTAACGAGACCCTTCTCGGTGGCAACGGCGACGGAGATATCGACGTAGTCGCGGTAGACGACAGTGTCACCACCGTTGGGGCCCTCGATGGCGGCGTTGACGGCGGGAAGGTCCTTCATGGCGAGGACGGAGGCGCGGGAGAAGGCGGACATGAAGCCAAGCTTGACGCCGGTCTTCTTGAGAATCTCCTCCTTGTACTGCTTGCGCATGTCCATCAGGGCCGACATGTCGACCTCGTTGAAGGTGGTGAGCGAAGCGGCGGTGTTCTGCGACTGCTTCAGGCGCTCGGCGATACGCAGACGCATACGGTTCATCTTGACCTGTAACCAACTCGTCAGTCTTGGCTTCTCGATGTTTGAAGATGGTGGTTGTGTCTTACACGGCGCTCCTCACGGTTGCCGTAGGCAGAGTCCTCCTGAGGCTTGGAGTCCTTCTTGGGCTCGGGCTTCTTGTCGTCCTTCTTGGGGGCAGGTGCGGGCTTGCTGTCCTGCTTGGGCTCCTCCTTCTTGGGCTCGGGCTTCTTTTCCTCCTTGGGAGCCTCCTTCTCCTTTCCACCGTCGGGCTGAGATGAGGTCTCCTGCTTGTCTGAGGCAGGTGCCTTGGGCTCCTCGTTGGCCTTCTCCTCCTTGCCGCCGGAGGGAGCACCACCAAGCTCCATCTTCAACAGATCCTGACCGACAGTGACAGTGTCCTCCTCGTTGACCAAGAACTCCTTGATGGTACCAGCCTCGGGAGCGTTGACGGCAACGTCGATCTGGGGGTCGGGAAGGGTTAGTTTGGTGGGGGTGAAAATCGCGCATGTTGGTGGTCATGTACCTTGTCAGTCTCAATGGTAGCAATCTCCTCGTCTTGCTCGACGTAGTCGCCGACCTCTGCGGTATGGTTAGAGGCAAGCTTTGTAGGTGTCGGAGAGGGTAGTACTCACGTTTTGAGAACTGCTTCAGGGTACCCTCTGTGATGGATTCGGCCATGGTAGGGACCTGGACGACCTTCTCAGCTACAAGATAGGTGTTAGTATGGTAGCAAGCATGTCTGCAGGCAAGTTGACGCACCATAGCCGCGGGTCTGGACCTGAGCAATGGGAGAAGAGCGAAGGAGGTGTGCGGGTGTCCTGGATGTGTGATCAGGAGGAGATAATTTTGCGAGGATTGCGGTGTTTACCTCGGTTGTTGTGACAGGAGAGCAGAGGAGCGCTTGACGGATGAGGTAGAGAGGCATCTCAGAGCGGCGGCAGAGCGGGTAGCGTATCTGGGAGCGGCGCGGACAGCAGGGCGCATCGAAGCACCTGCAGCCAGGCGGAGGCATTGACGGCTGGACATGGTGTAGGAAGAAGAAGGCAGGCAGTCGAGAAAAGAGGCGAGAGCGAGCGTGTCGAGCAACAGAGGACGCAAAGGGGTTGGCGGTCCTGAGTTGGCGCAGATGGGGTTGCGGTATAGAGGGGGTCGGGACAGCAGTTGATGCTTGTTGCAGCAGTTTGAGGAGTCGCAAGGAAAACGATCTCGATGGCTGCGGCCGTCGTGATCAGCCGCAAGCAAGCGTCGGTACGTCAGAAAGCCCTTCCGGCTTTGTCCGCGCCTTGCCGACCCAGCCCTACGACCGCCAAGAGGTCAGCAACTGCACCTGCTGCCAGCCAGCCAGCCGGACAGCCAAGCATAAGGTATCGATTGGGAAGTCGCGACAGCACATTCGACACTCCCTCTGAACACACGTCCCGGCCAGCCATCCGGTCCTCCTCACACAATGGTCAACACACCCGCCATGTAACCGCCCTCCCGACCCGACCTCCGTGTCTCTGCGCGCGTGCTGATTCTCACCCTCGCAGCCGTCTATACCGCCGGTCACTCAAGCTGGCCCTCGACTGGTCCGTCCACCGCTACCTCTGGCGCGGCCAGGCTTTGTACATCCGCTCGCTCTTCGAAGCCAACGCCAACATCCGCGAGCCCAGACAACAGAGAGTAAGCTCCTCCTGTCCACCACCACGCGCTTTCCTCCGCTGCATCATCCCAATGCTGTCGCTACAACCTACTGGAACCCCGTGAGCTGACTATTCGTCTTCTTCTCTCCCCTCCAGATCCTGTTCGACCAGACCGAAGAACTCCTCAAGCAGTGGAAGCACCCTGACCCGTACCGTCCTCCCACCGCTCCCGGCGGCAGCAAGTACGAGCGTAACTTGCCCTGCCCCATCCTCGAGCGTACGTCTCTCCTCTCCCGCTACCCTCGGCCTTTTCAGCCACTGACATATCCCTCTGCACAGCTCCTCCGCCAGGCTGCTAAATGTAGATACCACAAGCAACAATTCGATACCAATTCTTTTCTTCTGTTCAACAATTGCTCTTCTCCTTCACACACTTCTCTCCAGAAAGACTTTCTTGCAAAGCAAACCCATACACACCCGAATCGCTTCTACATGATGATAAAAAAGTATAGAGTCAAGCACTGAGTCTCCCACTTTGGTACTCTTAAAAGAGGCCGAGGCTGGGTCCATTGATGCTACGTACGATATCTGATTGATCGATTCTGAATCTACACGTTCTTCTCTTCAATGCCGTCACAAACTCTTTCTTCCTCTCGTGTTTGTTTACTTCGTTGCTGCCCTTGTTCAATCATCTCCGTCGTGTTCAGCACAATGACTATGGCTGTAGTGTACACCACTCACCGCAAGGGAGTACAAAACCTGAGCCTTCTTCTTCAATTCGCATATGGATATTCCAAACAGGCCGTCATTTCCATCTTCAATGTCCACGTCTACATACTTTCTCACTCTTCCCTGTTGTGGTTCTCGTCCATGACTTTACTAGTGCTTGGCCCTCTACCAAATTGCCTGGCTCCGTGTCTCGACGGCCGAACTGCGATGGCTCTTATGTTGTTCCTTTTGCTTTCTCTTGTGTCAAGTCTATGATGCCTCGATTGATGTTTGCTTTGACTTTGTACGTCTTGGTTCTTAGATCAACTGCAAATGCACAAAGCTCAACAAAACAATCCAAGTCAAGGTACGCAAACCAGCTCGTCTGTTTTACTCTTCTCTGCTCTCATCTGGTTTTGGACTTTGTGCCTTCTTTTGCTTCTGCGCTGTCTGCACTGTTTTCTTCTTGACACCGCGGGTAAGAGCACAAGATCTATTGCTCTACCTTTGATAAAGTAAACATGGATGCATGATCCTCGTCCACGTTTTCACCTGCAACTACCTTCTTCCTCGTTTTCTTTCTCCTGTATGCACGAGTTGGTTGTAGTATAGCTGTAGAAACACAGTCGTCTGCACAAAGGAGCGGTTTCCACTGAGTTGTGCTTCCATGTCTCTCTGTGGATCGCGTCTCTTTGGTTGGAAACAACTGCATGTCTATATCTCGCATCATCGTAAGAATGGATGCGAAATTGTAAGCGTCACTGGTATATGAAAAAGTTGCTGTTCACGTGCTTTCATCATGTCTTTGCTTGTGTCTCTGTCGCGTGTCGCTTCGATCCAAGTTTCTCTCACTCGCCTGCTGGTTTTCGATTTGGTCTGGTTTCCTGCAAGTGTTTTCGCCTGACTATCTGGGCTTCTTTGGTTGACTCTCGCCGAGTTTCTGACATATCCCTTGTTGGAGTTCTGTTTCAACTGGTTGTATTTCATCTTCCGATTTTCTTGACTCCTCGAGGTTCTGCTGTTGGTAATGGTTTGCCGGTTAGTGGCTGTCTTTGCCTGGTCGCGTGTCCTCGCAGTTGCTGATGAGCGCGTTTCCTGGAGGTCGGTATCTCGAAGTGCAAAAATGAGAAAAGAAGGTGGGAGATGAGGATAAGAAAAGAAGAAACGAGAACAAGGTGTAAAGTTTAACAAAGCTGAATTGGTTGATGTAATGGTATCAAAAGCGTGTCATTCAGCTATTCCCCTCCAGTCTCATTTACCCATCCGTGGCCACGGTTGGTAATGTACAGCCCTGTTCGTCCTGCAAAAACAACTGGGGAAAAGTTGTTGTCTTGCGAATGGATCAGAAAAAAAAGAAAATGCTCTTCCCGTTAATAAAAAATCACTTGTGCCCAGTCCGTTAAAACCCCATTATCGTAGCTGAAGAAAGCAGCACCCCGCGCGCCGTAAAACCCAAAGAATCAAAAGTTGAAGCAAGTTGCTTACAGCTCCTGGCTGGGGCCGCCGGTAGCCTTGGGGGCAGCGGTCTTCTTGGGAAGAAGGTCTGAAGGGCATGTTAGAATGTGACAGTCTGGTTGTGGAGGTGGCGCGAAACGTACTCTGGTGAATGTTGGGGAGGACACCACCCTGGGCGATGGTGACGTGTCCGAGGAGCTTGTTCAACTCCTCGTCGTTGCGGATGGCGAGCTGAAGGTGACGGGGGATGATACGGGTCTTCTTGTTGTCACGAGCGGCGTTACCAGCCAACTCGAGGATTTCGGCAGCCAGGTACTCAAGGACGGCAGCGAGGTAGACGGGAGCACCTGAAAATGCGCGTTAGATGTGGTTGATTTGGATCGAAAGATGCGATTTGACTCACCAGCACCGACACGCTGGGCGTAGTTGCCCTTGCGGAGGAGGCGGTGGACACGACCAACGGGGAAGGCGAGACCGGCCTTGGAGGAACGGCTGAGATAGAAGTCAGAATGAGATTCAGATGATTCGAGGTGATAAACGCGTTGTTTTGGATCGGAAAAGCGCGTCAAATGAGGCGCAAAGGCGAGAAGTGAGTAAAGGAGTGGGTTCTGCTTACCTCTGAGCGCTGCTCTTGGTGCCAGTGGCCTTGCCGCCAGATTTGCCGCCAGTCATTTTGATTGATTTGGTTGGGGGGGTTGGGTTGTTGAGTTGAGAAGTGGTGCTAAAAAGCGGCGATGAATACGTCGAGCGTGAGTTGAGAAGCGTGGATGAAAGATGAAGGAAGAGGGACAGCAGGCTTGGGGAGCTCTCGATTTAAGTACTCGCCGACAGTTGACGTTCCTTCCCCCCAGGATCAATCAGCTTCACATCTTGATGCAGAGATTGTGGCCCGTGCACTGTGCCTGCCGTATTTGGCTAAGCCTATTTGGGCGCGTTGGAGCAGTCGCGTTCGTCGGTTCCTCACTTGGCCGTGATTCTGAGCTCGTACCTTCCGTACATAAGTCGCCAGCAAGCCTGCTCTCCGTCTTCCTCCCTCCTCTTTCTTCATCCATCATCAACACTCTGCGCATTTTACGTGTCCACCACCTCTAACCACCCAACCCAACTCAACAACTCAAGTCCCCCGACTTTTCAAATCCACATCTTTCGAAATGGCACCCAAGGCAGCTCAGAAGACCCCCACCACTGGCGGCAAGGCTCCCGCCGCTGGCAAGGCTCCCGCTGAGAAGAAGGAGGCTGGCAAGAAGACCGCCGCCCCCTCCGGTGACAAGAAGAAGCGCACCAAGACCAGAAAGGAGACCTACTCCTCCTACATCTACAAGGGTACGCCACTTCCATTTCCGCCTCATCCGAATCGCGTCTTTTCCTTGATCGCATCTCTTTGCTTCATCGAGTCGACCTTTTCGCATCAACAAATCGCGTCTTTTCGCTTTCCTTTTACGTGTTTTGGACATTGGCTGACGCGTTTTCTACAGTCCTCAAGCAGGTCCACCCCGACACTGGTATCTCCAACCGTGCCATGTCCATCCTGAACTCTTTCGTCAACGACATCTTCGAGCGTGTTGCAACCGAGGCTAGCAAGCTCGCTGCTTACAACAAGAAGTCGACCATCTCTTCGCGTGAGATCCAGACCTCGTAAGTCAACTCGCTCATCTCTCGCTTTCCACCACTTTTCTGACTCTCATTCAGCGTCCGTCTCATCCTCCCCGGTGAGCTTGCCAAGCACGCCGTCTCAGAAGGCACCAAGGCCGTCACCAAGTACTCTTCCTCCACCAAGTAAGAGTTGCTTTGATCAATCATTTTTGATCTGACGGCTTCCTTTTCTCTGTGATACCACCACCTCAAGTTTTCAGCGATGACCTGAACAACTGGGCTTTGGGCAACGGGGTGGTCTCCAATTGGGACGGTGTTTAGCGGGGTTACTTCTTTCTGATAATGCGGTCATGGGAATGGGGTATAAGTTTATTGCGCAGTGTGATTTTTTCATTTTACTACAACCATCGGGTTTTTTTTACGACTCAAGAAGAGAGAGAAGGGCGCATCAACAGGTTCAGACGATACGAGCTGTACAATTCAGAAGAGCCGAAGAACCATGGAGGAAACCAAATCGATTTTTCCAAACCTTTACCACTGCTTTCCGCTTTCCTTTTCTCTTCTCATTTCTGCTTCTCTTGCAGCAGCATTTCCAGTTTCTTGCTTGACCAAAAGTCGAGCATTTCCAACAGAGAAACAACAGCTCTCTCTACAGCGAACCTGCAACTGCAAGATAGCAACAAGCAACCGCGAGAAATAGCTCACAATCTAACCACCAAAAGACTACGAATTACCGACGCATCCAAAAGGTCTCGAGAATTTGATACTCGAGCAGCAAGCAAGCAGCCATGATGCCATCTCTCGCTCAGCAGCAGCTGCAAACGCGAAACTGTCACGGTGGTCCGTTGCTATGCTCTGCTCAGAGATCAGAGAGAGCTAGCTAGACTCTAGCTAGACCGTCTTTGGTGCGTCCGAGCTCCAGTCCTCGAGCTTTCTTTTGTGATCTTGGTTGATACTGGCATGGCAACGCAGAGCAGAGCTGAGCTGAGCTGAGCTGAGCTATACGAATATTGCGATATATGTTTGTACTGGCAGCAACAAGGCAAGGCGGGTTACATTGATAGAAAAGAGTAGTTGTGCTATCAAAGGAACCATAAAGATGACGATGATAATGTCAAAGGTTCTGGATTATGCAGGATTTTGAGTAAGGTGACTTGGCTGTAGACTGTCACCCTGGCTTTATCGTGAGAGCTTGTGGTGGCAGCAATGATAGTTCTATCTCCTGTTACTCGAGTTGGGAGAGATTCTGCAGTGTAGTATCTACCTTTCTGTGTAGTCGTGAGTGGTCTTGTACTCTTTGTTGGCATCGACATAGCAAGTCCATATCTGTTCTGATTAACCTGTGTCTTTTACAATGAGTTGAGTAGACAATATTGATGAAGCATATCAGAAAACACATATTCGTATATAACAAGCTACCAAAGCTCGATATCATATCAAACACCCACTCGAAGCAAGGAATAGAGTAGAACGAGTGAGCTCATATACTCGAGAGAAGAAAATACACAATAGCGCAGTCACAACATCGTCGTCGACCCAAAAATTGCTTGTATGAGGTACAACCCTGCTCTCAAAGCACAAAGCCGACACTTTCCGAGATCCCAGCCACCTCGAAACAAACAAAATCACCACCAACCACCCAAGCACGTCGCGTCGAGAGACAGAGAAAACAAGCGTGGAGAATTGTCAAATTGGTATATTCTTGCGCGTTGCTATAAAGCCAACAAACCCACCTTGGAAAAAACTCCCATGCGCCCACTAAGGTGGGGAGAGAGCACATGAATGCATATCGCATCGCGTCGGGCGCAAAGAGAGTACCGTCTCATAGAGGATCAAGCAGCCCTCACCCGGTG
Organism: Aureobasidium sp. EXF-10728; assembly: GCA_023848605.1. Taxonomy (NCBI): domain Eukaryota; kingdom Fungi; phylum Ascomycota; class Dothideomycetes; order Dothideales; family Saccotheciaceae; genus Aureobasidium; species Aureobasidium sp. EXF-10728. The sequence continues at coordinate 19,874 of SWBG01000008.1, forward strand.
AACCAACAAAAGATCGAGAAAGACATGCCAAGGAAAGCAACAAGAAGAGAAGAAGAAATACCATTACCCAAAGAGAACGCCATCGGATTCGTCGTAGCAGTATAGGTATGCGTTCGTTAGATGATGGCGTCGTCTTCCTCGTCTTCCTCGTCTTCGTCACAGCTCTGTACTTCGGCAACGGCACGTTCAAAGTCGGCATCAGTAGTGTCCCCCGAGAGCGAGGGTTCTTCCTTGTAGATGTGTACGATGCTCTTTGTACCGGTAGGTGGAGTAGCCTCGATGGCGGCTTTCCAGTCGTTCCAATCTGCCTCATCGCGGATGAGGAAGCCGAGGAGCATGGACGGATCCATGTCCTCGAGTGGTATCAGACGCAGCCGACGTGTGTGGCAGGAGGCAATGTCGGCTTCGGAAGGAGAAGCAGGCAGCAGAGGTCGCGTGGTGTGTGGATCGAGGTAGAAGAGGTGGTCGGCTTGGGTGCCGATGAAGTAGTGCGAGGAAGATGGTCGGCCACTGGGAGCAAACATCAGTGGACGGTCAAAGGAGAAGCAAAGAAGAGAAGGGCCATACCCAGCGATGCCGACACTTTGAGGAAGTCGCAGAGCAGCCTTGATGGCTTCCCTGTAAGAGGGAGTCACACCGCGGATGCCCAGCATAGTTCCCAACAGGATCAAAGTTGGCTGAAAGGAGCCGTCGGGAGCGCGAGCGGTACCCATGAGGCTGTCTTCGTAGACGCTCGAGTCATCGGGACGAATGTAGACCCGAAGGCCAGACGAAGAGTGTGAATCTACCAAGGCTCTGTGGAAGGTCAGCGAAACTAGGCCCAAAGACAGAGAACAAGATAGCATACTTGATGCAGCGAGCTGCGGCCGAAGGACCGAACCACTCTCCAGGATGCTTGCCGCAAGCCTTGGAGCCGTGGTCGACGAAGCGATGTATGGAGAAGGGAGCAGAAGGATCATCTGCAAACAGAGACAATAGTCTTCGCTCGGCGTCGGGCTGCTCCCCCTTGCGCCAGTCTCTTCCCAGGTCAAGTATCTGTAAAGTGTTTGCCAACAAACTCTGAGCACTTCGGATCATGCAGCCCCAGCCAGTGTCGCTTGTGAAGCCTCCTTGATTGCCCAGCTGTAAGAGACGAGTCCTGAACGACAGAGAAGAAGAGGCATCGGGGTCGGTAGACTTGGCGATCTGGGAGAAGTTGGAGCGGTAGGTCAACCATATGCGAGACTCCAGGTCGTCGAGAAAGGCAGGTGGCCAGGCGTTATCGTTGGTGGCTTCTTGGACTTGGATGGTCTCGAACTCGTCTTCTTTCTGAGGTGTTGTCGACGAAGCTGGCTGGATAGGTTCAGTGGCGGATGTCGGAGTCGAGGTAGATGGCAGTGAAGGTGGAGGTCGGGTCGAAGTAGGTGGGTTGGTCTCGGGGAGTGAGTCGTATGTTTGGCCCAGGCACCAGATGGCGTCGTGATGCGTGTTGGTAGGCATAGGGTCCCTGATGTATCGGTAGAGATGGCCGGCAAAGCGGACCAAGTTGTCGCTGTTCATGGCAGTATGCACATGAGATAGGGCCACAGCAGCAAACAAGTGTACCGTCGTCTCTCGCCCAAGACTACGACCGTGATGGCTGCGTGACGGCCGGGGTTCGGAGTTAGTGCCTTAAGCCCTGGAGCTGCAGCCGCTCACGGACCCTGAAACGATGAAGTCTGAGAGCGATGATGATGCGCAGGCGGGTCCTTTGCACCAAGACGCTCTTTCCACTTTCGCCTCCAGCCTTGCTCCTTCTTCAGGAACACCCTTGCTTCTGTCCAGTACACCTTTCGTCTTTGCGTATTGTTTGCTCTTGCCGTCTAGGACCTCGATTATTTCATACTTGTTTTTTCTTCCTCAGGTTATTCTTCAAGATGGGCAAGAAGTTGAGACAAAAGGCTGCCAAATACACCCCGCCACGCAACAAGAACGCTTTCGCATTCCGCGACGACTCATCCAACAACCACACCGGTCAGTCCTGCCATCTGTCGATGGCCACCTCTGTCAGCTGAACCTCTTCTCTTCAGGCTCAAACACCCCGAAGCCTTACTTCTCCTTGAGAGACGAACTCCAGAGCACAGAGAAGCATGAGTGGACCAAGGAATCACGCCTACGAGACCACAAGATCTCCTTTGTCAGCGCTGGCTCCATGGCTCCGCTAGACGAGCCCAAGGTTGACAAGCCAGTCTCGAACAAGACTCAGCACAACCCCGACCACGACAGAGATCTGCACCGCTCCGAGGACGCCATGGCTCAGATGGACATTAACGCTGAACCTTCTGTCGCCGTTCCATCATTAGACGACGTCGATGAGGTCGACATGGAGATTGACGAGACAGTTCACATCCACGCTCACGCCGAAGTCACAGTCCCCCTCGAACAGCTTCCTCCACAGCAGCAGCCTGCTCCATCGCCGCCAGCCGAAGTCGAAGAAGCTCCCATGTTCTTTGTCGACACAGCCGGAGACGAGTCGCTCGCCTTCAAGGGTCCCAAGTCCGCTCCTGCCCCTCGCGCTCGCGCACCTTCGCCTGCAAGATCGTCATCAAGTGATGAGGTCGTCTTCCGTGGGCGCGCTGGTGTAACCATCAAGGACGACCCTCCTGCCGTCGCTCAAAAGCCAGCACCGAAGCCTGCACCCAAACCAGCATCCAAATCATCATCAACGCCTGTCGCTCAGCCCACACCTCAAGTCAACCCTCAATTGGAAAAATTCCTCAAGTCCTTGGATAACCCTCCAGAGCGGGCCAAGGACATGTCAGAAAAGTCAAAGTCCAGAGATTCTCTGATACAGCCTGCAGATCACTGGCCGTCGATGGAAGAGGCAAACGGTTTCGCTGATCGTCTGGATCAAGACCTCAGTGGAGTTCGTGCTTCGCGCAAGTCCAAAAAGAATAGGAAAAAGCAGAATCGCATATTCCGCCTCGAGCAGGATCTTGAGGACGAGCTGTTGCGCGACTACATCGACAATATCGCCGCAGAAGACATGCCTACCCGTGCTCGCGGCCTGGGTGGCGACTCTGGAGACGACACAGATGAGTTCTTCGATGATCTCTTGAACGAGGAAGAGAAGGATCCAGATGATGTTGATGTCACTGGCTTGGAGGATGAATGGGAAGACGAGTCCAATTCCGAGGACGACGATGAGGAAGACGATGATGACGACGACGACGACGATGATGATGGCAGCGAAGACAGCTCCGAGCTCGAGGAACGCTTAGCGCGCGAAGAGCGTGAGGCATGGGAGGACGACGCCGACATCAGAGAGCGACGTGCGCAGGCAATGACCGACGAAGAGTTGGCTCTCCTATTCATGAAGCAAGAAGAGCTAGGCATCGACGGCGACGACATTATGCTTTACGACGATCGCTTCGGAGACGTTGATGGTGCTCGAGCAGGTCTGGCAAATTATGCTGTCAAGCAAACACCGAAGAGTGGCAAGAAGAAGAAGGGCGGAAGGAAGAGCGACAACTTCCCCGACGCCACCCTCATGGCAGACGTCTTGGAGCAGGACGCATACGGCGGCTTCGATGTTATGGACTACGACCGCCCTAGTCTGAGGAAGAAGAACAAGGGCCGCAAGTCCGGTCCACTTCCTGAGGAGCTCGGCCTGTCAGACTCGGATCTGGTTGAGGAGTTGCAAAACCAATGGGCCAACGACCGCTCAAAGAAGGCCAGCAAGAAGGCTGAGCGCGAGGAGCTGCGCCAATTAGGCCTGCTCGGCAAGAAGAATAAGTTCAAGCCCGACATGAACATACGCTACAGTGAGGGCATCACTATGGGTCAGGTCAGGTTTGAGCTTCAAGACTTCTTGGAGCAGGACGACTTCACAACAAAGGCATTCCCACCAATGTTGAAGAACGACCGCAAGGTGCTCCACGAGATCGCCAACCACTTCAACCTCAAGTCAAAGTCCGTCGGCAGCGGCAAGAACAGAGCGCCTGTTCTCGTCAAGACATCGAGGACGATCGAATGGAGCGAGCAACACTTCACCCGCGTCTCAAACATTGTCAGCAAAGGATACATGAAGAACTCGTCCAGAAAGCCCAAGGTCACCGGAGCCAGCGAGGTCAGGAGAACCAGGCAGATGGGCGGCGGTGGAGGCGGCGCGGCAGCTTACCGCAACGGCGATGTCGTCGGTCACAACGCATCAGAGATTCCAGAGACCAACTTTGGCAGAAAGCTCATGGAGAAGATGGGCTGGGCGGCTGGCATGTCGCTCGGAAAGGAAGGTTCTGGCGGTCTTCTTGTGCCTGTGCAGGCTACCGTCAAGTCAGGCAAGGCTGGTCTGGGCTAGATGACTGCGAGTCTTTGTCGCTTGATGTAGCGGAACATCATGTTCTTTCTTACTCTCTTGCAAAGGTAAAACTTTTGCAGGCCTCGTTTGTTGAGTTTTGGCGTTCCGAGGTGGTATGCATGGGAGCTCCCGGTGTTGTAATGGATTGATGATGATGACCCGTCCATTGCTTCTGACCTCTTAGACGTTTTACACTTGCATCCATAGAAAGAAAAGACTTGCATATATGGAAAAGAGATCTCGTCAAACACGCAAAGCATACTCAACAATTCGTCGCTTTCCTTCTTCTCTGCTTCTTTTGTCACATGCTTGTTCGAGAATGAATGAGAACGAGACCTTCCCATACGATATTCAGGGGTTGGCGCAAGACTTGTGTCAAATGACATGATTGCAAGTATAGCTCTGTCGAGCTTGAGACGCTTTTGAGGTTGAAATTGGAGGCAAGTGCAAAAGCAGATGATCGAGGAACGAAATGAAGAGACAGTGAGAAAGTGTCATGTTTCGTCTGCTCTGCTCTGCTCCGCTTTGCACTTGTCTTTCGTCTGCGTATTCATCTAAAGTGGCTAGAGTTTTATTCGACAAGGCGATTCAAAAGCTTTGGCACGCAAGTATAAGACAATAGAGATCTATCAACACATTTCGCAGTAGTGAGTAGTAATGAGCAAAAACGCCTTGCTTGGAATACTATATGGACATCTCCTCCAATGCGCCTTCCTTTACCTCTGACATCCAAAACGCCCGATATGCAAATCATCCCGTTCAATCACCCCTGTCCTCTCTTGCAGCTTGAAGTAGCACTACACACTCGCCACCACACCACCCACAACATCCTCCAACATCCTCATACCATAAAACGCACCCACACTCTTAAACACCTTCAACTGTTTCTGGACTTCCTCCTTTTTGACCGTGGCCATCCACTCACCAGCACAACTACAATGATCCATAAACTCGTTCTGGCGGATGCGTCCACACTTGCCACATTTCAAATCCTGCGTCGTCCATTGCAGCACCAGTTTCTGGACTTCGGAGAGCAAACGCTCTTCAATGGCTAGACGATCAAACAGGGCGTCGCAGTTGTGGCAACGGATACTCAAGACTGGCGCAGAGGAGGTTTCTGTGACGGAGGAGGAGGAGGGGATGATGTCGCCGTCGCGGCAGAGGTCAATGTCGCGGGGTAAACAGCATTCGGGGCAGCTGAATTGCTTGATCGGCAGACTATCAGAGGGATTCGCGAATGCGCCTTCAGCGCTAAACTCGCGGATCTCGAAGAGATGGAGTAGTTCTTTGCGCAAGAGACGGGCTTCGAGTGTGATGGTCTTGTCGAGGGAGAGGACTTGCATGACGCTCTTTACCAGCTGCAACACTGGGTTTTGGAGGGGTTTGGAGGAGCCGGGTAGAGAGGGGAATACCCAGTCTGAGGCCAGTTCTTCGTGCATGGCTTCTGTGCGTTGGCGTTTGATCAGTGTTTTGATCTGTTTGGCCAGAGGCTTGGCGAAGGTCTTTGCTAGCACGTCGCCGGGAGTAGTTTGGTCGTCCTTCTCGGAAGCAAAAATGGATGCGTGGATTGGGAGTTGTGTAGGACGTGGTGCACCATTGACTCCGGTGCCAGAAGGCCTCTTGCGGGCATGCATGAGGTCAATGTACTCGACGACCCAGTCATTGAACATGGGTTGCAAGATCTTGGGCAGGAAAGTGCCAATCTGCCACTCCATGATGGTGTTTAGTGTCTGGTTCTCGGCCTCGACGACCTCTGCACATCCCTTGCCGCCATAATTGAACTCGTCGTACCAGATCAGGTAATCCCAGTACTCAGTGATGCTGAGGTCGAGGAAGTTGAATGATGGCTTGGCGTTGACAGTCTTCAGGATGTACTGACTGTATGCATAAGCGTTGCCGACTTCAGCCTTAGTGGTTTGCAAGAGCAGTCTGTTTGCACTCGCGTACACCACATGCGAACCGACACGTCTGAACTCGGACATGAGTTGTTGCAGAGCTTTTCTTGACATCATCTGCACATAGTAGTGCAACGACTTGTCGTACAAGAAAGAGCCTGGATTCTCAATCCAGCGGACCAGATGTTGAACCATGACATCTGCCATGCCACCACCCCGACACGCCTCTTCCCACCAAGCTCTGACCATCTCCCTCAAAGCCATGATACCAGCTTGTGCAAACGTGTTTTCACCAGAGACGACGTGAGAGATGTCCTCGATGCCTTCTTCATTAGGCGGCGGTACCGAGAGACCCATCGAGTCACTGCCCTCAGCATCATTGAGCACTGCAGAACACAAAATTGTGTTGATTGCAAGGTTCTTGACACTGAGATCGATACAAACTGAAGAGTAGGTTCCAGGGTTGTTGACCGAAGGCATATCCACAGTTTCCATGGCAGCGAGGATATCGTCTTTCTCGTAGCCAGCATGGTCTGGACGTGGGTTGGCTGACCACCATAGCACCACCTTCTCCTTCTGCAATCTTCTTGCGTACGAGATATCAATCAAGAAGCGAGGATCGTCTTTTTCGAGATTGCAGAGTGGAACATTGCCGTAACGACTGAGCTCGATCAAGTGTGTTATCCATGATCCAAGGTCAAGGTAGTGGCCGACCAGTCTCTTCGCTACAAACGACTGCCACCCAAGAGGAGGCAATCTCTTATCGTCTTCATCAGACTTCAGAGGCAGCATGGGCAAATCTTGCAAGATTGCGAGATCGTGTCTAAGCAGACGAGGTTGTTGAGATTGAATGACCACCATCAGAGGATTGGTCTCCTCCTTCTGAATCTTCTTGATGGCATCGCCAACTTCCTGTAAGGCTCTCTTCTTGGTGGTGACGTTGACAGTCTTGAAGTGAACGCTCTCCTGATACTCAAAGACATCTTGCCATTGCTCTCCATTGCTTTCTTCGAGCTTCTTGGTGAACATGTCTTGGTAGATACGATCGACATTGGGCATGCCTTGGTCAGCACGAGATCTGTTGAGGACAACAATCTGAGCCTCTTTCTTCGACGAGCAGAATATTGCGAAGATCTGGCGCTCTCCAGCAATGACGTGGTAGAGGTAGAGATAGCTCATCGGAGCAGAAGATAGGTATGGCTGCTTGGGAGGCACGTAGTGCAGTGCTGACAAGTCGAAACCATGCGTCATACCTCTGCCCAGAACACCTGCTTGCGTCTCGTCAAAAGTGCAAGTGCTACCAAGCTCCAAAACTGCTCTGATGTCCAACGGCACTTGTGTCTCGTACACTCCTTCAACACTGGAGTGATTGAAGAGTGCTGCAAGCTTATCTGCGTCCTTAATATAAACTTGTTCGGGCATGCTGAGCTTGAAGAGATGCACAGACGGATGACCGTTCGGAAGAGTGTAGTTAACCACTTTCTCAGCTTGTACGCCATCCACAGAGACATCTGGCAAATCGTCTCCCTTGAGGTTAAGGAAGACTTGACGCGGCACCACAACCTTGAGTTGATGTACCTTCTGGTCGATCAAGACGAAAGCCTTGACCTCACCTGGGCTTTCACCCTCGCAGAGCTGCAAGATCTGCCAGGTCGAGTTATACATCAACTCACTCTGATTGCGGAACATGTTACCAATGGCATCAGTGTTGTCAACCCTCTTCTCACCAAAGAGCTGGCGTCTTCTCTTGCGGGCCAGCTTCTGAATCTTCCACTTCTTCTTTTGGTACTGAAGCCAGCCTTCGTAATCTTCGGTAATGGAAGGCATATTTGGTGGAAGGCTAGCATAAGGGTCGATTGGCGCAGCAGGCTCGACTTCGGCAGCCTTGCGCTTCTGAGATGAGGCAACCCTAGAGACTATAGCCCTCTTCGGCACAGTCAAGGACGAAGAGCCAAAGTCTTCGAGATCTCCGACAACTCTTCCATTGACTTCGTTGATGTCGGCAGCCTCAAGGGGCTTCTTCGTAAACATGTCTGTCATCTTCTTCTGCTTGAAGACATCATCCTTGATTCTGATTCTGCGCTCGAGCCAATCGGGGTGGGCGACTCGAGGAACAGGATTACGAATCTTTTGCAGAGCAGCAGGGATCGTAATGAGCTTCTGAATGACCGAGCCTAGACGCTCAAGGTAATAATTCCAGTCAATGACAGTACGAGGATCCATGTCACCCGGGTCGTCCTTCATCCACTTCCTAAGGTAATGCTTCTTGACTGATTCTTCAGCTGAGAAGATGGCAACCGGGATGGCACGTTCAGTAACGGGCGAGTTTCTGGGCCGTGACGAGATAATGTACTTGCAGTTCAGACCTTTGTCCTTGACCATTTGCTCACCCAAGAACTCAGCGAGACGCTTTGCAGTGGTGATGGCAGTCGATTTTTGTGCGCCATACTCCTCAAGAGTCTTGGTCATACTCTTGTTTTCACAAATGAGGTCGATAAGTTCTTCATCGGCCAGGGTCGAACCATGAGAGTCTAGTACGTCCAGCCATCTGTTGGCAATCTTGGCAACTGCTCCATATGTCTCCTCCAGCGTGGTGCCCTCGAGGAAGAACTTGAAGATTTGTGTTTGGAAGATCTTGATCAGCTTGAGCTCACCACGACGCTTCACTTCGAATCCTTTCAACTCTGCAAGACTGCCATCGTGATTGAATACGGCATAGCGCTTCTTCAAGTTCTTGTCTTCTTCCTTAGAAGTAGGCAAGATCATAGCCCTGTATGGACCATCGACTTCGAAGAAGATAGTGTTGTCGCTATGTGTCTCGTAGCGGAAAGTCTGGGGATCAACCAGCTCCTGATATTGGTGGTTGGTGAAGCCGTCGTGCACACGATGGTTCAACATGACACAAGGATACGACATGGCAATCTTCTTACCATTCTTCAACTTGAGCGCGAAGTTTTCGGGAAAAGTTGCAGGAAGGATACACCAGATACCGTCAGTGTCGAGTTCGAGCGGTCTTCCGATACGTTCGACCAGCTGGCGTGCCATTTGAATGATACGAGCGCCAGTCAAACAGGTGACACCGGCCATCTCCATGGAATACCAGCGAGAACCTTTTCTCATGACATAACCATAGAAACTGTTCAGAATGACCTTGTGAGCAAGTTGCAGAGAGTCAAACAAGATGATCATCTTCTTAGCATCGTCGACTTCGGCTTGTGAAGCACCAGCTTTCTTCAGGTCTTCAGTCTTTCCCTTCCACACCTTCTGCTTGCCCTTGAAATCATATCTTCTGTCACGGAAGTCCTTGACAGTATCGACGTAGAAGGGATTCTCTCGCTGACAGATGATGGCTTCCTTTTCGATGGTCTTGGCCTCGTGGATTTTGTGGTAGATTTTCTTGCTGTAATCTTGTAGTCGCTTCTTGACCAACACAGACTGCTCATCAAGAGACAGGTCTTGGAAGCTTCGAGGCAAACTATTCGCCTTCTTGCCGGGGAAGTTCTCGCTCTCCAAGGCGTGACGAATCATGTTGTATTCATCGCGCTTTGCAGGTAGGTATTCACCTCTCCATGACCAGGGTAACCTTCGATCGCAAGTCTTTCCAGGTCTGTTGAAGTCGCAGGCAGCGCAATCTGCCTCTTGAATCATAGAATCTGGTTGTAGACGATTGGTAGTCATGATATTGGGATACATGGACGCGACATCCAAATGGTAGATCAGAGGTTTCTCCTTGCGGTTTGGCGTTTCCTTGAGCTGCATTAGCCTCTCCAAAATCTGGGCTTTGACTTCTTCGTAGTTTTCGATGTCGTCTAACGACTTCTTTTCTTCTACTGTGATGCTGAACTTGAGAGCATTGTCAAGCTCTTTGATCAGTTCATCGATTGCCGCTGGGTCGACCGCAAAGTTGCATGGAATGTCTGCACGGAAGACACCAGCTTCGATACTTTCGACGTGACCACCGACATAAGTTTCAGACTCAAGTAGATGGCCTTCCCAGAAAGATTCTCGCGGCGCTTGATGCTTGTTGGGTAAAACGATCTCCTTCTGGTAGGCCTGGACCATGAGCAACATCTCACAAAGCGTACCAGTACCCTTTCGTAACACGTCGTCAGGTCCGAGCGGAATGATGGTACATAGTGAGAAGATGAACGGATGCACGTATTTCATGTAGAGGTAATATGTCGCCACGGCGTCTGAGACGGAGTATTCGGCCAGAGTCTGTGGTCGTTCCTGGGCGTATGGTGTCATCAGTTCCGGGTCGAGTTCATCGGGGTCGTAGCCAAGTTTGGCCACAGTGACAGCTTTGAGACCTCTACTTCCTTGAGGCAAGTAACTGTCACGGTTGACCCAGGCGAATGCATCCATGTGGGCGCAGTAGTTCGACTGGTAGATGTCCTCGCTGTTCTTGCGGAAACCAATCTCTTGATACATGTCAATGCCTTGAATACTAGCTCTGGCTTCGACGTATGGCCAGTCGAAAAAGTCACCGTTGTATGTAACGATAATGGTTGGGCGTGCCTCCTTGATGCAGTCGAAGAAACGTTCCAGTAAAGCTCTCTCGTCCGGTTCGTTGAAAATCAGGAAAGGCCCCTCGTACTCTGGCTTGGGCGTATACTCAAAGTCGGCAATATCCTCGGAGACAATTTCTCGATTTGTGATGAGAAAACCTTGACCATCGATCATGTACGAAATCATCATGATCTGGTCAACGGCAGCATCGGGAAACTTGAGCGGTGCTTTGCAAGTCTCGATATCAAAGGCCAGAATGACGGGATCTGCACGCTGTAGCCTCTCTTCTATGCATGTCAAGGTAATGTGACCGTGTTTTCCATCGACGGTGTACCATTTTCCTATTCGGATGTCCTTGTCGATGGCTACTCGCACATGGTAGGGTACGTCGTATTCTCTGATGTCGACGATAAAGTCGCTGGCGTCGTGGATGCTGGCCTTGTTTGCTTGTTCAAAGTCGTCGTCGAACATGTCCATTCCGGCGTTTGCAGTTGCGACCTCTGCGTAAGTGTCCATGGCATTCATCTTGCTCTTGTTCTTTTCGGCGATGGGGGCGATGCCCCTCCTGACTTGTAATAGGTGATCGACGTTGGCGAATGTGAGTTTGAGAAAGTTTCGTCGGTGTCCGAGTAAATGGTTTGGCTGTCAGATGTGTTAACTGAATGCTGCAGTTGTAGAAAAAGGCTTGGACGTACCATTGACAAATCTTCCTTGTCTATCCTTTGAACTGTCTTGACCATACCCTCAAAGGACCTCTTGCACCACTCTTCGACTTCGGGCTCCCTGCCCCTCTTGACGGCAACCAGGAAATAAGGGTCATATTGCACGGTGGCTTTGAAAGTGTTTCCATCGTCCTGGAGAAAGTAAAAGTCGACGCCCGCGCGACCTCCTTGGTTCTTGGAGTCTTCTATGGTAGTGCTGTGCATGTTGATGAGCCAGCCTTCTCGTTTCTTGCCGGCCTCGAAGCGTTCAAAGCCCATGGCTTCATCGATCTTGTGGGCCAGCCGCGTGGCCTCGAGTTTCTCATTCTGTGATGTTTGTTCGGATCCTCGTAGCGTGGAAATGTCTGCCGTCTTCATCTTGCGTGAGCCGTACGAGGTGTTGCCATTCTTGCCCATGCGGCGGAAGTTCTGGCCGTTCTGCCTCGCCATGGTGGGGGATGTATGTTGTGACTTTCGAATGAATGATGGTGTAGTTGTCAAGAATGTCGGTTATGTGCTTTCAGGATGGAAATTCATGAGTCGTAAGGCTTGTAGCAGGGTTGGTATACGAGGATAGGGTATGCGATCGACGACATACAAAAACAACAGCGGTAAACGAAAGGCAGGCGCGCTCGACACACGAACCTCGCGTCGTGCCACGCGAACAACAGATCTAATTAGGGCTGCCCTTGGATCTCGGCTCGTTCGGCAGCGCGCGCGGGTCAGGGTCTGGCCCTGTGGCTTTGCCGCATGAGTTCATCGACTTTCAGACATTCTTCTTCTTCTTCTTCAATCAATCACACACAACCATGGCAGACGATCCGACACGGCAACCCGCAAGCACAGAAAAGGCCTTTACAGCAGACCAGTGGAAGGGCGCCGAAGCCACCCACGCCGTCAAACCCGAGAACGCCAATGTCTACGCCGCCGCAGCATCGCAGCATACCGCCGGTGGCTCGGTCGCAGACGTCACAATCACCGACGCTGCAAAGACAATCAAGATGGAGGACTTTGCTGCTCTGCCCAAGAAGCCTTGCGTGAGGGACTCGCTGCTCACTGGAATCACCGCTGGCTTTGTAGTGGGCAGTTCGAGGGCCATTTGGAGGGGTAAGTTACGCGAGGGTCGGCTTCTTGTCATTCGCATTGTCTGACAAAGCTTTGCAGCACCAGTCCAATCTGCCGCCAATTGGGCAGTCGGTACCTTTGTCATTGGCTCGGCAGGCATGTACCAATACTGCCAATACAAGCGTCTGGCAGAAAAAGAAGGCATGACACGCGCCATGGAGATCATCGACCGCAAGCAAGTCGAGCGCAAGCAAAAGGAAGCCCGCCTGGAAAGAGCGAGAGAGTTGCGCCGTCAGAAGAAGGAAGAGGAGGATGCTCAGAAGTTTGCAGACTTGAACTCGGGCAATGTCACGCCAGGCGCAACCGAGGCCAAGTCTTCCTCGTGGAAGCTGTGGTAGAGTTGTTTCCTTCGCTCGAGATGAAAAGAATTCTCATCACTTGCCGCCACAATACTCTACCTGCGCCACGGCCACGTTTGTCTGCCTTGAGTTAGATGCTTTGGACCCCAAAGCTCTGGTCTATGAAGATTCGTGGTCCGACTCAAGCAACATGAAGCTGCACATCAGCTGTCGTATCATACTCGAGAGAATGTCTCCCGAGACGAGCATATGAACTGTATTTTTAGCCGTCTATCATACCCTGTACAACTCACATTCACAAGAATCAAGAACGTCTGGTCGCAAACAACATGCATCATCGTGGTATCTCCCTGCAGTATCGTACAAGCCAATCAATCCTCTTGTATCTGTACACAACCCTTACTTTCTAGCAGGAGTCTGGCCAGGAATGACGACCTCCTTGAAGGGATACTTGAGCTCATCATCCTTTCTCATAAAGTGCTTTCTCCTCTTCTTTGTCATGACGTGCTCGACGATAATCTCCTTGCCCATCTCTTTCATGTATTTTCTGATGAATCGCGGGTCCCAGAGTTCGGAAGCGATGCCCAAGTCCTTGCAGCAGCGCATCAGAGCATTGGATTTGCAGCCCTCGGTTGCGGTCGGGATGCCGTCGGGGTCAAAGTATTGCTGTTCGCCACGGGCTATTGAGACGAGTCTAGCAAGGTTCATGTCAGCAACAGGCAACAATTTACTAAAGAAAGTCGAAAAGAACTCACTGTCCTCCAGCAACAAGAGCATATTCTCTGGTAACCAGCTTTTGCGTAACGATGGTCTCGCCACGCGGCACAAGACCCCAGCCTCCAGGGCCAAAAGCCTTGTTCAAGATCCTCCTGTACTTGATCTCGGGCAGGTAAATGATTCCGTCGGGCTTGATCTCAATGTCGTCAAAGTCAATCTCTTGCGTCAGGATAGCAGCGGCCTCGGAGCTGAAAGGTGTCGCAGAGATGCCATGGAAGGAACGGGTCCAGTCGACTTGCTTCTCGCCCTCTGCGAGAGTAGGTGGGGGATCACTTAGGCCATCGGTGAGCGAACGCATGGGCTCGCTCGGAGCGGCGGGCGCTGGAGCGGCAGGCTTGGGTGTGAACGATGACTGGGCGGCGTGAGCGCGAGGAGCTGCTGTGTTTGCGGCAGCCGGGGCCTGCGTGTTTCCATCGTAGCGACGAGTTTGCGAGTTGAAGCTTCTGTAGGTTGCCGGCGCAAGATGCGATGAGCGCGTGCGAGTGATGTTGCGCGAAGATGACCTGACGGCCGACTCGAGACCGTTTACGATCTCACGAACGAATGTGGTGCGCATCTTGGAATGTGTTTGGCTTTGGTGTGCGTGGAAGATTTTAGGCAGAAGATGGTCAGGCAGATGGCGTGGCAACGCAGACAGAGAGATGCAAGCTGCCTTCGTCACCAAAACCACCATGGTACTTACCGTCTATATCATCCACCTACACTATCTGACGACTTGGACATTACTAGCATATGTGATTAGAAGACATCTCGGGTGATGGAACAGTATATAGTACAATTGCGTAGTGTATCGGTGGAAAGACCATGGCGGTTGCATTTCATCAAGGTCCGGGCCATCAAGCTCATGCAGTGCAGTGAACAGCTTGAGCTGACACTTCCATCCATTTCTCAATCATCTCAGACATTCTTCTGATCGGTTCTGCGGTCATTGCCTTGCTTCTTCCAGCATTGCTTGAACTCTTCCATCTGTTTTCAGATGATTAGTATTCGCTAGCAAAACGAGAATTCCGAGAACCGAAGCCCAAAGTCCGAGACTCTTCAAGCCCGAGGTCGCTGCTCGCTCAACTCACCTCTGACTTGCACTGTCTCCAATCCTTCTTTTCGAAGAAGCAATCGTTCAGGCGTGTGTTTTCGACTGTTGTTTGTCCTCAGCCTCTTACTTCTACGCTGAAAAGATTCATTCAATCGCTTACCAGAGCAGCCAGTGCTGAAAATACGCTTGTCCCTGCAGACGTTGGTTCAGCATCTCGAGTCATACCAAAGAGTCCAGGAAGAGTGTAACTTACCAATCATCTGGCTCATCGTCGTCTGCAACTGCACTTGCGCTGTTTTGCTTGGGATCTCTTTCCGCCGTCATTTTCTAGATTCCTGTCGAGTATCGAGAGAGTCAAGAAGTGCTGGTCGTCATCGAAGAAACAGCGAGGATTCTCGGCCATTTACGAATCGAGTAATTGCCACAAATACACCATCATGGCCGACAAAAGAGTCAATGTGCTCGTCTACTCGGGTGCGTACTTCTTGCCGGTAAACTCGTAGTATTTACTGAAGTTTTGGATATAGGCAATGGTTCCACTGTCGAATCTGTCCGTCACTGTCTCTGGTCTTTGCGCCGGCTGCTCGGTCCAAACTATGCTGTTATCCCCATCACTGGAGAGACTGTCCTCAAAGAGCCATGGGCCGCATCTTGCGCTCTCTTCGTCATGCCCGGTGGGGCAGATGTAGGCTATTGTCGCAGTCTGAATGGCGAGGGCAACCGCAAAATCTCCGCCTACGTCAACAAGGGAGGTGCTTATCTCGGTCTCTGTGCTGGTGGTTACTACGCATGTAAGCGCTGCGAGTTTGAAGCCGGCAAGAAGGGAATGGAGGTGTGTGGTGATAGAGAACTTGGCTTCTATCCCGGTACCTGCAGAGGTCTTGCTTTCCCTGGCTTCGTCTACCATAGCGAAGCTGGTGCTAGGGCAGCTGAGTTGAGCGTTAACAAGCAAGCCCTGACTACTGTTGGTGGAGCTGTGCCTGAGACTTTCCGCTCGTACTACAATGGCGGCGGTGTCTTTGTCGATGCTGAAAAGTACAAGGATCAAGGCGTGCAGGTGCTTGCGAGCTATACCGAGCGTTTGCATGTAGATTCTGGTGAAGGCACTGCTGCGGTTGTTTATCGCAAAGTAGGCGAAGGTTCTGTTATCTTGACGGGCCCACACCCGGAGTATGTTCTATGCTAGATCTCGCGCATCACGAGCTAATAGGTCACAGGTTTGCTGCAGTCAATCTGACCAAGGGCGGTGACAACCCTGCCTATCCAAGGATTGTCGAGGCGCTTGCCACAGACGACAAGCAACGTGTCGATTTTATGAAGGCATGTTTGGCCAAACTCGGCTTGAGTCCTAGCCAGGATGACCAAGGTGTACCATCGCTGTCTCGCCTGCATTTATCGACTCTCGAAGCCTCAGAAGTATCGGAGCTCGTATCATCATGGTCTGACATCGTCCAAGAGGTCGACGGCAAGCATCTGATCAAAGGCGAAAATGACACCTTCAGTCTCGAAAAGCAGAGCGGACCATGGAACGCCAAAGACTCTAGTATACTTAGCCTCCAGAAAGTCGCCGATGCTCTGCCTGCAGTGGTGAAAGATATCCTCCCAGCCGCTATAAACGACCAAGCCTCCACTTCAACCGCTTCACAAGAAGATAATAAACAAGACACCGGCATAGTGGACTACGACAAGATCACCAAAACCCTCCTCGTTCACGACACATCTCTCCCCGATACGAAACAAACACCCTACTTCAACCACCATGCTTACTTTGCTAATCTCGCCCACTACAAAGCTAAACACCATCACGACATTTCCGAAACTTTCGGGAACGTGCTTCTATACGGTGAAGTCGTTACCTCCACCAATACTCTGCTGGAAAAGAACCCCACACTGCTGGAGAAACTGCCCACAGGTACCACAGCAACAGCCACTACACAGGTAGCGGGAAGGGGCAGAGGCAACAATGTCTGGGTATCTCCTCCCGGGTCTCTGATGTTCAGTACCCTGCTCCGCCACCCAATGGCCCTATCAGCCACCGCTCCCGTAGTGTTCATCCAATACCTCTGCGCCCTCGCCATTGTCCAAGGCATCCACACCTACGACCGCAACTACACTTCTTTGCCCGTAAAGCTAAAATGGCCCAACGACATTTACGCCCTTGACCCCTCCAAAGGCCCCTCGGCCAATACCTCAGACCCCAAGAATTACGTCAAGATTGGCGGTATATTGGTCAACAGCAGCTACTCAGGAGGCGACTACACACTCATCTGCGGCATCGGCATCAATGTCTCCAACAGCGCTCCCACAACCTCTCTCAATGCCCTCTGCACAGCCGCAAAGCTTCCCCCCATGCAAGGCGAAAAACTGCTCGCTAGCATTCTCGTCTCGTTTGAGTCTCTGTATCTCCGGTTTTGCCATTCGGGGTTCACGCCTTTGTTGGACAGTTACTACAAGCAGTGGCTGCACAGCGAGCAAATCGTCACGCTCGAGCAGGAAGGAGGCGCGAGAGCTAGAATCAAGGGTATTACGAGTGATTGGGGGTTGTTGGTTGCAGAGGAATTGGGTTGGGAAGATAGGCCTACGGGACGCAAGTGGGAGTTGCAGAGTGATAGCAATAGTTTTGACTTCTTTAGGGGGTTGTTGAAGAGGAAGACTTAGAGCTCTTGTTGTGGAGGCAGGGAGAGGGTAAGGAGAGTTAGGCTGTATGTACTTCTATGAGCAATATACTGCTGGGGATTCTATGCCTGTTGTTCAGGTGCCTGCGAGTACACGTGTGTGATACTGTCAAAACACAGAAGTTTGTGCTAAAGCTGAGCTTGACCAACGAGAGATCGTAGAAGTTAAGCTCTCAACTGACAGAGCCAGTGCGCATATTAGTTTCTGACTTTGTACAGGAGAGAAAGTCAGTGGTTGTGCTGGGAAGCTGATAGTTCGGCATGTTACATCCAGAAGCCGGGTCTACTAGTTTCGGTGCTTCCGATATCCAGTTAGAATATGATCCTCGTAGACCAGCGCCTTTGTTGAGGCCCAGTGGGTTGGAAACATAGATCTGTGCATGCGAATGACGCCTCACGAAACGGCCATCACAAATATTCGGGTGGCAGATCATCGAAATGGAAACTCTCTCGTAGTGATTCAAGGTTTGGAAAATGCGGAACGATGTCGGATACAACGACGCCTCCGTCCCTCTCAGACAGAGCAAGGGCGCGTCGACAGGTCAAAACAATCTCCAGAGCAGCACGAATGAGCTGGTTGGAGCAGCTCGTGGCATGTGAGACAAGCGAGCAGATTTGGATTTCGTGCCAAGGGTTTCGAGAGCGTGAACGAGCTGGGGTACATGTCGTCGGTACACATTTCTGGCGTTGGGTCGAGGAAGGGTCGGGAGGCAACACGACGACCAGGAAAGAGGGGCTCAAGGGGCGACATGAGAGATGTAAGATCTGGCGTGACAATTTATGACTGGAAAAGGTCTTTTGGATGTGAAAAGAGGTAGATTGGATAGTGTATCACTAGTCGTGGTTGTGGAGTGCAGTGTGATTGCATGCCGGCGAACCAAGAACTAGATCCGCGTTCTGAAGGCACGGTGTTCCCTGCCGAAGATGTCATATCTTGCCCTTCACGGGGCCTGGCCATATCGCCAGAGCCCTTTACGCTTCCCCGTCACTCGTCTGTATCTGGTTTTGTTTCCCAAGGAAATGCAGAAAATCGATGTGGATTTGACGGAAGGTGGGCAGCGGCAAGCACAAGCACAGGTCACGGGACTAAAAGTCGTGTTGGCCGAAAATGAGGAGAAGGCAGGCGCGACGCTCTGGCACCGCGGGTGGTTCTTTCCAAAGGCACCGCGAAGGCATCAATACGCGTGGTGTCCAACGACTCGACAGACCGACTTTTTTGTTTTGCATTAGGTACGTTTGTTTACTCTGCCTCTGCTCGGCCCATCTGCGCCAGCCCCATGGCCTACCCCGATCTGAAGAGAGACACCCCATCTCCCACCCAACCACCGTCACACACCCGCGCCCACACCCTCCGACACCGACACCTCCACTGCTTCCATCGGGACGCGACCATCGCCCTACACCCCAAGCTTCCATATCAATGTCTTGGCCATAGCACTGTCGCCTTGCCGCCCATCGCCCCTCTTCCCCCATATATGCTCGGTCGCGTAGGGACGCGTCACAAGTCGGCATCCAGAACGAGTAGCTAACCCACCTCTCAGGGCGTGTGCCCCATGCTGTAGCCTTCGACCATGAGCGCGCCGTGGCCTGGTCAGACCAATGGCGTCTACATGAATCCATCCATGTCGTCGCTTTATGCGAATCCCAATTCCTCAAACATCGACCTCAACTCGTTCGCCCAGAATGGCAGTATAAACCCCCAGCAGGCCTTTGGCGCTCCGCAACAGACCTACAACGTCAACTCGGTCGTGCCCTCGAAGCGCTCGCGTCCCTCGGAGGACCAGATGCATCACTCGCCGCATGCTCCGTCACAATCGCTAGACATGTCGCGATCGCAAACTCCAATGCAGGCCGGTGCTCCCTTTGGCGCATTCAACTCCCAGCAACAGCAGCAGCAACCCTTCCAAGCTCCACCCACTCCCTACCAACATCTGCAGCAGAACCCCTCAGCCTCGACCAATGCTACCCCGTCACCGACCATGCAACCCCAGCAGTTCCGTCCGCCTCAGCAGCCACCACAGCGCATGTCGACAGCCTCGCCTGCTACCTTCGCACAGACCATGTCTCCCGCTCCCCCGACCGCGTCCAACAACATGATGCAGCCCGGCACCTTCACTCCGCAGCAGTCATTCGGCGCAAACTTCAACCCTTCCTCGTCGCAAGCTATGAACATGTCCCAAGGCATCACTTCTGTGCCTCAGATGCAGCAGCAATATCAGCAGAAGCTCTACCAGCAACGCCTGCAACAACAGCAACAGCGCCTGCAGGCCAATAGTATGGCTCAGGTGCGCGCCAATGCTGCTCAGACAGCTGCTGGCTTCAATCCAGCTGCTGCTGCGGCCAACGCTAGTGTTGGAAGCGCCAATGGCATGGGCACTCCTGGACAGCCTTCTGCGCAATCAAGTCAGCAAAAGCAGGAACAATGGATGCGATCGTTGCAGCAGTTCTGTCAGCAGAACAACAGACCTTTCAACCCTCAGCCCCAAGTCTGCGGACGGCCACTACCTTTGTACATTATTTGGGTCATTGTCCTGCAACACGGCGGCTCCACTCGCGTTACTCAATTCCAAGGCTGGCCCACGATCGCCCAAAAGGTCGGCTTTAACCTCCAACAGTATCCTACGGCCGCACAAGAATTGCAGCAACTGTTCGAAAACAATCTCGGCCAATACGAGCGCGTCTTCATGCAGGCCAGAATGCAGCAACGTCAGCAGCAAGCTTCATTGCAAGCGCGCCAGTTGGCTGGGCTAGGCACTCCAAATCCCGCCCAAGGCTCACCAGGCCGCAACGATCAGCTCTCTGCACAGCAACAGACAATGATGGAGATGCAGCAAAAAGCCCAGCAGCAACAGCAGCAAATGCAGCAGGCTCAGCAACAACAACAGCAGCAAGCCCAACAGCAGCAGCAAGCACAACAGGCCCAGCAAGCGCAACAAGCCCAGCAACAACAACAGTTGCAATTGCAACAACAACAAATACAGGCTCAGCAACAGCAACAACTGCAACAGCAACAAGCCGCTCGGCAGCAACAGCAGCAGCACTCGACTCCCGTGCCTATGATGAATCCTCAAGCCACACCAATGCAGCGTCCTACCCCTACACCCGTCAATGGAATGGCCACTCCACAGAATGCCATGCAGCACTCGGCCTTGAACGAGTTCCGTCGTACATCGAGTGTTGGAAAGCTCGACTCTGTACCACCACCGGACCAAGAGCTAGCTCGAGTCTCAGCATCACCAGCAGTCAAGACCCAGTCAGAAGCAGGTGGAACTCCAGGTATCAAGCGCGAAGCTAGCACTGCTGAGTTGAAGCACATCACTGGCCAGGAGACAGAGTACGAGCCGCACAGACGTAGTCTGGACTACTATGGTGGATATGACATCCTCCCCCTAGCCAAGCTTGGAGGCGAAATTGCTCGCCTGGTTCCTGATGTACCTATGGTTGATGAGATGGGACTGATCGACATCCGGGCTCTGACCTTGAGCTTGCAGTCCGGCATACATGCCGAGACGCGTCACGCTTTGGATCATTTGACGTTGATCTCGATAGAACCGCGCATCAACTTAGATCTTGACAAGTGTGAAGACTTGACAGACGTGCTTGTCGACTGCGCGGAAGTTCAACTTGATATCCTTGCGGACGGCGCAGCCGAAGTCTCGGACGGTCTCGACCTGCCATCTTATGAGGATCTCGTCAAATCGTGTCGCATCGAGAACGAGTCTTTGCAAGACATCCCTGCAGTTGGCACACAGGAATACGAGCTGGATCGTGCCGCTGATCGCCTGATTGCCGTCACGACACTGCTGCGAAACCTTTCCTTTAACGAAGCAAATCACCGCCTTTTGTCATCCAATTCTGTTGTCAATTTCGTCTCAAATGCAATTCGCTTGTTGGGCACTCGCAACACTTTCCTCCGGGCCTCGAGAAACGTCGCAGACTTCTACAAAGACATCATTACGTTCCTCTCTAATATCACCGGTGTCCTGGAGTTGCCGAGCCGCGATGATGCTCTTCACATCCTACAATTCATTCTGGCCTTTGCTCCTCAGCCAGCGCCTACACTCTCCTCCAATTCTCCGTTACTATTCAGCCCTTACATACCTTTGGCGCAACGACATCTTCCGCTGGCAGTTGACTGTCTTGCAAAACTCTTGGCTCGCCAAGAACCTAATCGGTCATTATACCGCAGCATCTTCACTTCATCACAGACGCCCAATTCATCCGAGTCTGTGCCACCCGCAGATTTGCTTACCTCTGCTTTCGCACTGAGCATCTCCGTCTTGCCGGAGCGCTCAAAACGAGCTTTCTCCACTACAGTCGAACTCAAGATGGTGGAAGCCAGGAAGGCTCTGCTGACGCAGGGCATGTTGGCTGCTGATATCTTGGCGTCAATGGTCCCAACAGCACAATCGTCCGAGGACAGCGACGAGAAGAATCTTGCTCGCGCATGGCTTGGGTCTGATGATCGCTGGCCTGGAGGTCTGTTGCGTATGGCCTTTGTACTCTCGGTCGACCGCACCGCACAAGCACACAGGCTACAGCCAGGACATCCGCACATGCCGCCAATGGAGCCAGACATGCAGAGCTACGGTCTCATAACACATCGTGGACTGGGTATGTTGGCGAGGTTGGTAGAGAAGGCCGGACTGCCTGCCTCAGAGAAGGCAAGAACGGCCTCCGGAGACGACGAGTCGCGCGAGGATGGCGCTCGGGGTGATGACGACGATGACGAGGAAGACCAAGATGAGTTTGATGAACATTACAAGCCCACGCCCAGCTGGATAGCACGGTGCAATCCGGCTCCCCAGCGGGAGACGGTTCTCGGCGCTCTATTGTCGCCAGACGCGGACAAAGTGGCCCTGAAGCTGTTGTGCAAGTTATACGATATGGCGGCCGCATGAGTGTGTCAGAGAACAGCATAGCGAATGAACAAATACAGAGAAACAGAAGTTGGCCAAAAAAAAGAAGACACAAACATTGACCGGATTATGCATATGGGAATTGGTGGTATAGAAACACTCACGCAACGTCTCTGAATTCCTTTTCTTCCTTGCTGTTCATTCCAATCGTTAATGTCCTATTGAATCATGACGATGGAATATGCGACATTTATAGATTGCGCGAGATACTGCTGCATATGTACATTGCCGACGCGGCTTCTTACACATAATCTAGCTTGGCCACGTGTGGGCATACTTCGACTTCAGACTGACACAATTGAAGTTCGTATCCATCGTTGCATGACTTTTTGAGTATAAAATTATCCTTTGGGAAAGCCACACCTAGAGCCAGAAGGAAGATACGAGACGTTCGTGGCATGCCGGCGTGTTGCATGCTTTGCGGCAAGCAGATGGCGCACACGGGTTGGTTGATTGCCTTATCACCGCCACTTTCCTCTCCAAGTTCCGCCATTCGACGACGGGGCTTGCCTTTGCTTCCAACACGCACACACAGCCGCCCCTCAGATCGCCCATCAACAAAACCAGCTTTCCATTTTCGCCATTCGCCTCCTTTGCCATGGGCGCCGTTGGCTCACAAAATTTGATACAATAATACCAAGACTCTGGCACTGCTGGCTCCCCTATGTAATATGAACGTTTATACCGTTATATCATTGCAAGCGAGTCATTGACAAGAAGAGGAGATGATTTACGAACGTTGCGACAATAAAGGCGTGTATGAATCGCCAAACCTCCGATTAACCGACAGCGGCCCCGGAGCATTTTAAGCTTTTCGGACAACAACTGACAACGATCCGCCCCTGTCAACCCTTTTTTGGGCTTTATTTGCCGAACTAAACAAGCCTCCCCTGGTCTCTCTCGCGCGCAGCAGGGCCAACGGGCGGGCATTTGGCAATGCATTTGCCGTGGTGTTTTGCCAAATGCCAAATGAGCGTGGCTTTTTTGCGCGAGAAGAGAAACAGAGGTGTCCTTGTCGCGTGCAGCCGGGAGTTCTGTTGCGTTTCCTGTTGGATTTCAGCCGCCACGTTTGAGGCCAACGCTTGGGTGGATAAGCCACTGATGATGGTGGGATTTGCAGGTCTCTCTGCGACATGAAAAGGGGGGGGGGGGTAAGATGAACGAGGGGAGATGTCATGTTGTGGTGTTGGTGGTTTTGTGGTGACATGGCCGCCCTAAAAATGTAGGTGATGATATACGAGCAGCGGCTGGGGCTGGCTGCTGGCCCGCTAGCTGCTATGAACGATAAGGAGCTTCGTTCCTGGATGATGTAGGATTGTACCGTCGCTGTCTTTTTGCTTTCTTCCCTTTCTTGTTTTCTTCTGGTTGATCTCTGTTTCCATATTCTTCGTTCTGGTATACGCGATTCTGGTCGATGGTGTGGGATTGCTAGATTTCGAGGTCAAGAGACATATTCTGGATAAAGAACAAGGATTATAAGAAAGAAGCGAAACATGGGACTGTCGTTGTTCAAGACCAGCGCTATGGAGAGAATGGGCTATGCGAAAGAGACGAATTATCACCAGATTGAGTCGCTAGGAGGCGCTTTTGATGCTTTGAGAACTAAAGGCTCGCGGATGAAGCAGAGGATCATCGCTGGCTCGATTGTCTCTGTGCTGATGATTTTCGTCTTCTTGGCTGTAAGTTGCTTCTCAGGCTCTAATGGAATAGCAATGCTGATAATTCACAGTTCTCCCCTGACGCTACAACGACATCGATCAGACAAGAGCAACTCGAGAAATGGTGGAAGACCACCGACCCAACAGATGCAGCAATCGAATCTGGTATCTGGAACACAAGACCTGAAGACGAAGAGGTAGAAACCACGCCTGAACCCGAAGCCTGCGACAACACACCCGAAATCATTCAAGTCACCATCTTCGAGCACGTTCGCGCACACGATGAAGTCGACGCTGCTCTCGTCCATTCCATCGCCTCTCAGCCCAACGTAAACCTTACCCTCTACCAACAAGAGCCCCGCTTTGGCAGTGAAAAGATCTTCCACGCATTTGGCTTGAACTACACGGGACCCTTGAACCCCGACCACTTCATGGGCACAGACAAACACACCACCATTCCCGATTTCTTGGTGCTCACGACTTGCGATTTGGCATGGGAGGGAGCACCCAAACGCCTGGAAGCATTGCTCGCCCAAGGCAAAACTCGCTTGATCTGTGTTACCCACCACGCCGATTGGTTTGCCGGCGAACAGCGCAAATCCGACATTCGGCCCTGGGTCGATGCCAACATGGTCGAATTCTGGACGCTGTCTCCTCACACGGCAACATTCCTTTCCAACACCATTGCCGCTTGGGATTCTAACGCCGATGAGCCCTGGGATAGCCCTCCTTCGCCTCCTATCCGCGTTTTTGTGCCCGTGTTTCCTGTTGCTGCACCCAACGTCACAGCAACGGAGAGCTCAGAGCTGAGTTTCGCCATGCAGGGTGACTATGATCCTCACCGCAGAGACTACAAGCACATTTTCGAGCGCCTGGGCAACTTCTTGGCCGCGGCAGAAGGCGACAGAAACGTTTCCATGCACCTGGTGGGCCAAGGCCAACGACCCAGCGTCCCCGCCAACGTGGCCAGTCACGTCTTCTTCGGCCAAGGACTCTCCTACATTGACTTTTACGGCTTGCTGTCCAAAGTTTCTGCCGTCTTGCCTGGGTTTGCGTCCCCCGAGTACTTGGACCGCAAGGCTTCGTCTTCGGTCCCTGCGTCCTTGATTGCTGGAACGCCTCTTGTTGCCGATCGCAAACTTCTGGCTGCCTATGCGTATGTGGAAGAAGACTCTGTGTGGTTGCAGGAAGACGGCGAGAATGAATTTGATGTCGTGGGCAGGATGTTGAGTGCTTCTGCCGAGGAAAGAGCAGAGAAGAGCGAGCACGCAAAGCAGAATGCGCAAAAAATCATCCAGGGCAATATCAGAAGGGTGGGCGAGTGGCTGGAAGAAGGCATTTCGAACATGTACTGTCGGGGTGGATCTGAGGAGGAAGAAGAAGAGTAAAAAGACGACTCTTTTCTCTCTTCCATTTCAATTCCCTTTTGTTGTGATTCAATTCATGTATATACCACTTATTTCCACCAAAAATAATATTTTTATATCTTCATAGCTCGCGATGCATGGCGTGTGAATCTAGTCTTTGTGCTGAGACAAGCTATTCTTGCTGATACAAGGTACTTCGTTTCGGACTCCCACTCCTACTAGCACAGAACGGTTCGGCCAAGCAATAAGGGTGTCGTAGGGTCTCAGGGGTGCATATTCAGTGGGAAGCGGAAGGAGCAAACCCCCCAAAAAGAAACACGGAATGTCTTGGCATACAAGATGAGCTGCAGACGGATGATAAGTGCAATTGTGTTCGAGGTAGAGAGTTAAATTAGTAGAGCTGAGTGGCTTGAAGAAGTCATCAGCTGCACAGGAGCGATGGATTGAAGATTCGATTCGTTACTCGGCAAGTTGTCCTGATAGTAGAAACATTTCAGAGCATGATTGATTAAGAACACAAGCTGAAGGTCTTTTCGAGTTGTGGGTATCTTGATTGATAGTTGGAATAAAAGGCATAGACTGATTAAAAAGGGTATATAGAAGTATTATCAAGCATCAACGTCCTGTGACTCTGCGCCATGGACGAGTTCACCATTCCACCTGCCTTCCAACTTCTCCTTCTCGAAGAACATCTTGGCAAACTCTTGTGCCTCATCGATATCGTCTGCGACTCTCGTGCAAGCACAGTCCTTTGTCCATGTGTCATGGTAGTTGATGTTCTTGCCCAACTTCGAGTCCATGACAACGTGTGGTGTACCAATCAGAGTGCTCAAAATGTGTCCATGCAAACGATCGGTGATGACAAAGTTTGCAGCTCCAAGCATTCTGAAGCCCTCTGTTGCTTTTGCCCAGGCGCGCTGGTTCTTTCCTGATTCGCGGTGTTCACCGTCAATCTCGGGGGTGGGTGTGAATTTCCAGTCTACCTTCCAGTAGCTGACATTGCCGATGCTGCCGCCGAGGTCGAGGTTGCCCTTGCCGAAGGGAATGGACTTCGAGTTACCGTCCGAGATCTCCATGTCGTCGCGTGCGAGGATCAGGATGTCATACTCCTTGGGCGTGTTGACTCGGAAGTCGGAGCGGTCGCCCCACATGAATGCGATATCAGGAGTGAGCACAGTCTTGACTTCGCCCTTGCCGATGCCGTCCGCGATGGCGAGGTCGGTGGATGGTGCGGCGACTTTCTCGCCCTCGAAGGTGTCTGCAAGCCACTTGTAGCTAGGTGCATCGCGTGCAGCGAGCTGCAGGTTGGGGTGCGAGAGGAATGCTTTCTTTGTATCGTTGATGCGGTTGTCGTGGGTCATGTGGATGCTCTGGGGGAAAGCACGGATGGGCACTTGGGTGAAGTGTTTGATCATCTCCATTCGCGAGGGCTGATCCTCCCAGTAATAGTCGTTGAAGTTGCCGCCGCCAGCCATGATGATGGCAGAGTTGGGCTTGTGGTCGTCGAGTGCTTGTGTGAACTTGGTCATGTTGCAGCCTCTATCCATGAAGCGGCAGGCTTCCATGGTCTCGATGCCCATCATGCTCAGGAGGATCTGTTGTGCGGACCAGATGGCAGCATCGCCCTTGTTTTCCGTCTCAAGATATCCCCAAACATTGACATAGCGGATACCCTTGAGCAGTTGTTGGTATTCTGAGATCAGTCGGTGTTGAGCAGCGTTGACCACAGCCTCGCAACCTGTTGACGGAGGTGTAGTCTTGTCATAGGAGATAGGCACACTCGAGACGACAGTGGTGGATGTTGCGGAAGGAGATGCTAACGTTGATGATGATGGTGACGGTGTCTGTTGTGTGGAGTTGTTCTGAGCCTCATCCTTGTAAGATGAGAATGGAGACGACACAAAGTCTGTCACATCATCAAGATGTAGTGATGAAGGGGTTGATACTGTGCCAGTCTGAAAGAGAGCGATGAAACAGACGAACAAAACCACCACTATGGCAATGTACGCGCATCGACTGGGGACAGGCATTTTTGCTTGGATGAAAGATGAGTATCAAGTTGAGATGGATGTTCCGCCTACCTGTTCATAACGCGGCCTTTTACTATCCATGACGCTCCTTTTCGTCTCACCGTCCCCTAAGTCAGGGCAATATCTACAACACAATACAGCTGAAACAGGTATGCCGCCGAGTAAAGACGTTTGCAGCTGGGCAATGTGATTAGCATGGATGGCGGATACTGATGAGCCAAGAAACGGTGGTGTGCATGGCCGTTGATGGGTAGATATCCACCATGCACATGGTGCCTTTTTTTATTGCCGACGATCCACTGTGGCAGATAGAAGACGCTTGGCTTTTCGGAGTGAACATGTTTGCTGTCAAGCCTGGTCGACAGAACAGCAGGATCTCAGCCGAGTGGTCTGATACGAATAGAGTATATTCAAAGTGGAGATTATGCGACAGTATACAAAGTAGGTGATAGCATCTCGAAATGACGGCGGTGGACGTCTTCTCAAACGGGTGGCTGTCGCAGAGAAGAGGCCCTCGCCGTTGCCAAGACGTCCGATCCATCCAGACATCCTTCCGCTCCTGCACTTTGCACCTCCTGCCCAGCTTTGTCCTTTGAAGGTACCGATCAGTCAGACTTGTCGACGCAAATGCGTTCTGACCGTCCTCTACTGGAGAGTCGAGAGAAGCATCGAAAGAGTTACTAGGTCACCTCTCTCCATCACCAGCCATCGATCGCCCAACATCTTCGCCACCTATCTATTGATATAACCTGAGTCAGAAGACCTGTAGATCAATCATGGCCCGATTCGATCTCCAATACGCTTGCATAATAGTGTTCAACACTCCACGACCCGCTTTAGGGGCCTGTCACACAAAGCATCACTAAATATCCGATCTCGCGTGTCTGGTGGCCGCATATGATTCTATCTCCAACGTTTGCCATGCCGCAGGCGCAAAGGAGACACTCGCTTCCAACAATGATCCTCCCGCGTAGGCGGAAAACAAAGGAAAATCGATTCTCCAATCTCAGACCCTTGTTCGGTCGGTGCCTGCCAAGTCGGACCTGGGCATATCCAGCCAACGGTGCTCTCTAGTTTTGCTTGGAAGTCGAACGTCTTCACTCCCCTGATGTGCTCCGACGCATGCTAAGACTAACCCGACGATATCTTGCTAATGACAGTCTCGGCTGCCATTGCACTTGTGTGCCGTGATGTATCTCTCCTATGTCCGGTCTCGGTTTGCCGCAATCCCCATCGACTTAGTCTACCGGTTCCTTTTTGATCAGCTCGTCTGTCATCATGTGTATTGATAAAGGAGAGATGAACGTCGGAGCCAAGTGACAAGAGTGGGACCGAGTTATCAAGTAAAAGAGAAAGTTCCCCTCGGTATCTCGAAGCTTGTCCAGTGATCCATCAATCGCAAAGATGTCTGCATCATCGTCACCATCACGGACAAAGGTCGCCTTGACAGTGTTGTTCCATTCAAGCTGCGCTGTCTCGGTGACGCTGATCTCCAAGTCTGCACTCAATGGCATTGAGGCACCTGTGACTCTGCTTGCACTGCAAACATTCGTGCAAGTGGTACTTTTGACGCTTGTTGGAAAGCCGCTTGGATGGATCAAGTTCAGTCGTCCGCTTTCTGTAAGTGCTTGCTTTCCGATATACGTAGTAAAGCTCTGCTAACAACAAGCAGGCTTGGAAAGGATTGATACCTTTGATGCTCGCACGTCTGATCGGAATCCTTGCAAAGACCTTCTGCCTTGCTAGCGTCGATGCCTCCCTATATCAGATTGCACGAGGCCTACTTCTACCGTTTACCTTGCTCCTGTCGCACTTCTTCCTCCATCCACCACCATACAACCCACCCCTTTCTCTCTTCGGATGCGGCATGATTATGATGGGCTTCGCCACCGGAATGATTACAGACTTGGGTGCCATGCTCACGAGCATCAAGGGCCTTCTGCTGGGCGTGGGATCGAGCTTCACGACTGCTGTCGAAAGTGTCGTGGTCAAGCGTTTCCTCACAAAAGGCGACGAGGGAATGTGGCAGATGGTGTGGATGACAAATTGCATGGCTCTGGCCTGCTACTTCCCTCTCTTCATCATTTCTGGCGAATATACAGTCTTTTCTGGACTTTACAACAGTGCGATGGACCTGGATGTCGCCAAAGCCGCCGCTGCTGCCGATGCTTCGACTCAGCTTCATGCCTTTTTGTACACCGCTGCCGCTACAGGTGGCGCAAGTTTCCTCCTTACTCTGGCCACCTTCCTGCAGATTTCAGTCACCAGCCCGACAACACACATGATCGTCACAGCCGCGCGTGGAGTTGCTCAAAGTGCCCTTGCTGTGCTGATTCTTCGCGAAGCTGTCACTATGGGCAGAGTCTGGGCCATGGTCTGCATCTTGGGTGGTAGTGCAGTGTATGCCTGGGGCAAGGACAGAGTCAAGCAACGTGCTGAAAAGGTGGACAACAGAGGCATGTATGAGAAGTTGGACGACATGGAAGCCAGAGAGTCAGAGGAGGATGTCGAGCTGAGGAAGGTTTAGCCCGATGTACCACACCGACATTAGACTATAGACTGCATATATTTCTTCACTTCCTCCACGTTGAGTTTCATTTATGCCGAGGCCACCCAGTCGCTGTTCTACCAATACGCCGCATTCATTGATCAATCATGGATCATAACACTAAATGCTGGGCACATCCAAGTGCGAGGCACTATCTTCATGGAATTGTGTTCTCTGCCCCTGATCAGATCCGATGCAATTCGGCACCTGAAAACGAAGTCAAGCAAAACAAAAACAACCCCCCAAAGCGACGAGGAAGGCGCGATTTACGACATGATCAAGCAGTCAGCAAAAGAAGGCGCAGAACACACAGCAGCACAAGTTCTCATGCGGTAACCCTTCGTAATACTAATCTGCCGGTCAATTGCTCCCGTGCTTCACGGCAGACAGTTTATGAGAGCGGCTGATCTAGAGCTCCTTCAGCCATCTCAACTCTCCATTTTCGACATCGATCTTCTCCTCGATCAGTTCCTCTGTCCTCATTTGCTTATTAAACGCCATATGCCATGGATCAACCATCCACTCGTCACGAACCTTCTCTGAGGAGAAACTGAATTTATGGTCAGCACAGATCTAGCTGTGAGCGAGAAACCCTCCAGATGCACGATGCGAACCAAGAAAACTAAGGCGTAGAAACTTACTCTTCGATAAAGACGTACTTGCTGGGCGTCGTGCCTGGCTGTTGCAATACACGGAAGGACACGTCGTCTTTCCAGTTTGCTTCGAGGTAATCGACAGCTGATCGCCAGAGCTCTTCACACTGTTTCCACATGATGTATGTCAGTCTTTGTCCGAACCAATCAGCCACGACGCTATTGTGAAGCATCCCCGCTATCCTTGTCTTGTGTTCGCGTTTGCACGAGTTTGCGTAAAGTCTTACCCGATTTTCCTTGCCCTGCTTGACCGTAATCACAACGAATAGTGTTACAGCTGGACGCATCATGTCCTCCGTCTGCAAAGTAAAGTTTCGGCTCAGGATTGACAGTTCCCAAGAAGTAACAGGTGATGCCTATATATACGAGACACCATAGCTTAGTCAGATGCTGCAAGTTAATATGGCCAGAAGGCTGCTCATAGTATTTTAGGCCGAAGTGCTGGCTCGAATCCTTCCCAGCCTCATGCAAGCTATCGCTTATGGCTTCAAGGATAACTTGCATATTGCTAGCTGTGCACAGATATCGTTGCCATCGGACCTTAGTTACAATAACCTCAGGTGGGTTGTCAAGGTGAACAACTATATTGCAGAGGAGAGCTTGCATCTGAAAAGATGTCGATAGGCGCCATCTGTGGTTGACATCAAAGCAAGCTCACAGAACGATGAGCTAATGAGTGTGGCTACTCAAGCGCCCGGCAGATCTTCGCACCTCGGTTGTGGCTCCATGGTTTGACCCGGCTTACATCACAGTGTATCCTCTTGGACATCTCCTCTGAGTCCTTTGCATTCATCACTTTCCAGTAGGTAACCAACCAAGTATGACGGCACAGAACCCAAGCTCGAACTTCCCGGAGTATTTCAGGA
The DNA here is from genome assembly GCA_023848605.1 of Aureobasidium sp. EXF-10728. Taxonomy (NCBI): domain Eukaryota; kingdom Fungi; phylum Ascomycota; class Dothideomycetes; order Dothideales; family Saccotheciaceae; genus Aureobasidium; species Aureobasidium sp. EXF-10728. Next base: position 51,244 of record SWBG01000008.1, read on the forward strand.
AACTGTCGACTGCATATTCGAGGCAGACCGGAGACTCTACATTCAACCTGATATACTCGTTCTTGCAGCATCTTCCACCGGATGTAACCTTGAGCGAGCAGTCCATCATTCACGACAATGCTGCAGGACCAGGTACAGCCACTATTGCTGTCATGTCGCTTCTCAAGCAAGCGCCCGCCAAGATTGTAGTGACAGACTTCACTCAAGGCATGATTGACAACATCCAATCGAGAATTGACCAAGAGCAATGGCAAAACATTACAGCCTCTGTCATGGATTCTCATGACCTCGCGTTGCCGGACAATCATTTTACACTCACTATTTGCAACGTCAGTACGTCGACTTTCAAAGACCCATTGAAGTGTATGCAGGAGATGCTTCGCACACTGCGACCAGGCGGAGTCTGCATCAACTCGCAGTGGAAGCGTTTCACCGTAAAAGACATTATTCAAAAAGCTCAGATCAGCATCCGGCCGGACTCTAAGCTGTTCAGCATGCCGCGGGCGGAGTTTTTGGATGATGGAGTGCTGAGGGATCTGATGTTGGAAGCAGGCTTCGACAAGGCCGACCAATATGTGGAGACGACCATTATCACAAACGAAGCGATCGAGGGTCTTCGGGAGTTCATGTGTGGCAACTTCACGGCATCTGCGAGAAGTGGTTGGACAGAAGAAGAGGTGGCCAAGTGGCCTGCTGCCATCGATGCCGCTATTGAAGAGGAAAAGGCAAACTATGGCGGCATCAAGATGGAAGCCTGGATGGTGGTAGCAAGAAAAGCAGGTTGCTGAGTAGGGCGATGGTCACGCTATATGTAACTCGTGATCATGTGATGCGATCTCAATTGTCTTCGGGACGTCTATCTGTCTTTGGAAGCTGTTGGAATGCGAGAACGTAAGCTAGGGGCTAGTGGGCCATCCCGGAACGACAAAAACTTTCCTAGGCCTGTCGATCGGAGGGTAGGAAGAAGCGCGGACTCTCTCTTCAGTAATCATATAAATGCCATCTCATCACAATGTGAGATAAAAGGCTTGTCTGATTGGCCGCACCCGGAATCACCCACGCGAAGAGCAGCCATAACTTCTATAAGGAGACAACTGCAGACAACTCCTCAAGCTGCACCGCCTGCAGCTTGCTTTATCTCATCTTCGTCGAGCCTCTTCCAGCTGCCAAACAAGCCAACGATGGTGGAGATACCATAAGCCGCTGTGGCAATAGCGAAAACAGCTTTCAAGCCGACCATGTAAGCATCAAGAACAATCGGTGTCTGCGAGCTCGTGAACTCTTGACGAATTTGTGTTGCTCCAATCCCGAGAACAACTGACGGATCGATACCAGGAAGATTGGCCATGAGCTCTTTGATGACCTGGTTGTTGAATGCGCATTGCACAGCAGAGATGAAGAAAGCGCCGCCGATTGTGACGAAGACTGTGACATTGTTAAATAGGGCAGATACGTCACAGGGGAACGACTTACAATTGATGATGGCGCTGACCTGCGATAAGTCCTCGAACTTGGCGTGGACTTGTGCATTTGCAATAGCGACCTGGAAAGTCAGACCAGTGGCAAAGCCAACCAAGATCTGATAGCCGATCCATTTACCAGCTGAAGTGTTGGCGTCCATGGTGTAGATCAGCCCACAGCCTACAGTTGCCAATGCACCTCCGAAGATCCAGAATGCAGGTACGATGCCGATTTTGGACAGTGCAAAGCCTTGAACGATGGCGGTGATGGTCAAAGGAATGATCAATGCGAGCATCCTGACACCGGATCCGATAGGACTGGCCTCATGAATGCTCTGGAAGTAGATCGGAAGGTAGTATAGAAGGACAAAGTATGCGCCACCGAAGAAAAACATGAACACAGATCCTACCCAGACATAGCGCTCCAGAAACTGTGATCTAGTCAGCTCAAGTGAGGATGTTAGACTTCGTGTTGCTTACGAGCCGAGGAACGATCATGGCGCGTTCCTTTTGGTAAATCTCCCAAAGCACAAAGACTGCAACGAGAACGACGAAGCCAACCAGCAATCCAATGACTTGACTGCTCTTCCAAGAGTGTGTTTGTCCACCATACTGCAACGCCAATATGAATGAGATGATCAAACCAATCATGAAGGTGGCACCGACGAAGTCCATCTGTAGCAGTTTCTCTTTCGTCGGCGCCTGCGTAGGTTTGGCACTGCGTGGTGGCTTGAAGAAGAAAAAGATGATGACAGCTGACAGGCCTCCGACTGGCAGGTTGATATAGAAGCACTGCAACGTTGTCAGTGTCTGATCAGCCAAGTGTATCTTGCCGCCTTACCCAACGCCATGTCACTTTATCCGTGAAAGCACCGCCAATAAGGGGGCCCAAAACTGCAGCAATACCATAGGCTGCTCCAGTAAATCCTAGGAGTTGCGGACGCTTCTCAGGTGAGGCAGCCAAGCCGAGCATTGTGAACACGCCGACAGCAACACCGGATCCACCAAGACCGGCGATTGCTCGACCTACAATCAAGGTTGTCGGATCTTGGGCCGCTCCACAAACTAGACTTCCAATCTCGAAGATCAACAAGGCGATGAGGAACCAAAGCTTGAGTGGAAAGTATTTGAAAACCTTTCCCCAAGTTGATTGAAAGCCTGAGACCATCAGTAAGGTTTTCCAAATCTCTGACAAGTCTCTCGACGTGTCTAAAGAGTGTACCCTATCATCGTAAGTTACATGTACTTTCAGCGTTATCGGAAGAACTCACTACCACCAAAAGTCATGAAGTATGCAGAGCCATACCATGAGACTTTGTTCAGATCATGAAATTCGTCTGTGATCTTGGGGATTGCAGTGCCAATGATAGTCTACACGAAGTCAGTCAGCTCTCTTTTCTGCCTGGACCAATGGTGTAGCCCAACATTATCAAGCGCAACCAAGAACATGCCCAATAGAAGCGATATTGTCAGGGCTACCAAGCGAGTGCCGTGCAAGTAGTCGTCAGGAATGGGTTCATCGTTCTCGGGCTTGACGACCTCGATTGAGTCTTCTTTTGGTTCAGACATGTCTAGCTTCAGACCCGGGTACCGTATGGAGATTGCTGTAATTTAATATGGTCTGTCTGTTGCCGGGCTTAGAATTGGGTCCTCGATAAGTAGGCTGGACAGGCAACGGAAACAACGCTGGATACTTATAAAAAGGAATTCGGCCACGGGCGAACAAGATGGCCGACCGAATGTCTTGTTTGAGGTCCTGCATCTGCATGTCCGATGGTTCGTCCGAAGGTCACTGGAATGGACGTCTTACCATCCTCTTTACGCAAAAGTCGGTACGTGAACTTGGACAAGATCCATTCGAACAATAGGGCATGTGACTTTGTGGTGCCTTACCTCACTAGCTCTGTAGAGACGGAGTCAGATACGAGGATAGTTCAGTGTTACCTCACTCACACAGCTAATGTTTTCGTCCGCTGAGGGTTGTTACCAGTCTGTTGTCTACATGTTGCCAACGATATGACGGTACGCCAAGGGGATTCGTCCGAAATGATGAGATTCGTCCGAGGCAAGCGGCGCGCGCTCAAGGGGTCCCTCGGTCCTTGGGTCTGCAAACAGCGATGTAGCAGACCGATGCTTGTTTTGCGGTAGCTGTCTCTTCTCTCGAGCGCAGGTCATGCTGAATGACACCTCAATATGCCGAAGCAAGGCAGGGTCAGAAAAGGGACGCATAGCTGCCGGGAATGCCGACGGAGGAAAGTAAAGTGCGTTCTCGCATCTTCGACTGATACCAGGTGTATTCCATGTCAGCGCCGAGATTCGACTTGCACTAGCCAGGCAGCTGTTGGCCCCTCGTCCAACGATTTCCAGGATAGAGAGTATGGAGAGCTGCGAGGTCAGATGATGAGAGGTACTGAAGAGGATGTGAATTTGCAAGCGGCAACGCCAGCATTGGCGCTTCACGGCAGAGTAGAGGTTGGTGAACAACATTTTTCTTCTTTTTCTCCATGTAATAAGTCTATCACCGTTTGACTGTATTGTGATCTCGAGAAGCCGCGTCCTCTCAGGATTCCTTTCCTCATCGGCCCGGCGCTTATTCACATCGACTTGAGTCGAGAGGGAGATATACTTGGAGTTGTGTTAATACTGATTTGAATAGCAGATGATGGAGCGTATGCCACCGACACCAAACTCGAACAGTGTTTCACCTGCGGAAATGCAATCAAGTTCGGCCATCACGCAAGAACTTCTTCGCTCCTTCCCTACTCGAACAGACATTGAAATTCTTCAGGAAAGAGTCAACGGCATTTCTTCGACTTGTTACCAGTTCGACTACAAGGCTCCCCTCTCTACGCTTCATGAAAGACCTGCTGGCGACCTTACAAAACCAAACCTCGTATCTCCAGAGTCAAATCCGGTGCTGTTGGCGAAACAAATGCTACTATTCGCAACAGCTCTGCGATATGTACCTCCGACAGAACAGATCCTCGGGCTTAGTAAACATCATCACCAGATCATGGAGGAACTCGCAAAAGCAGCAATCAGTAAAGTGACCACCAACGACTCACTTTTAGGATCGCTGGAAGGGTTGGAAAACATCATCCTGGAAGCTTTTTACCACACCGACTCTGGTGACATTCGACAGGCTTGGGTGACGCTGCGTCGTGCCGTCATGGCTGCCCAGCTGCTGGGACTACACCGACGTGGCCATTATCGATACAAGGTTATCGGTGATCGCCATGATATCGACCCTGAAACCATCTGGAGCAGTATTGTGTACATGGAGCGAGTCGTCTCTCTACTATCTGGACTGCCTACTAGCACAGATAATATGGTCCTGGTTCGACAGGAAGACACGACCAACGCCATCCACGACTCCAATCTGCTAACCAATCTCGGAAATGTAGCTGGCAAGATACTCCAGCGGAATCAGATCGAACTTCCACAGCAAGCTCTGGACATCACAAAGAGCATAGACGACGAACTCCTCAGAATTGCCGAGAACCTGTCACCATCATTCTGGCGGCCACCGGAATTTTCAGGACTCGCGCAAGATTCTCTGCAGGCCTTCAACGAGATCAGGCGTGTCTTTGATCACAGCTCTTATTATACCTTGATCATCCAGCTTCATATGCCTCATATGCTATGTCCAAATCACACTACCCAGAGGATGTACTCAAAGATGGCTTGTGTCAATGCTAGCCGCGAGATCCTGACGCGGCAGATTGCGTTGCGCAGTTTCAACCTCGTCACAGCTTGTTGTCGTATGAACGACTTTATGGCGCTGATAGCTGGTATGACACTGATGCTAGCACACGCCACAAGTCACTGCGACAAACCAGAAGGAAATATGCTGGCACACCAGCGGCTAGGTGACCGAGCCATGGTACAGCGAGCCCTAGACTGCATGACTTTTATCTCTGAGCTTCAAAAGGATCAGCTGGCAGTAAGATGCGCTTCCATGCTCAAAGACTTGCTAGTGATCGAAGGGGGCGCTGCCCGAAAGCAAAGCCAGGATGGGGTTGAGGCTGAGGATGGCCACGACATGTTGATCATAGGAGCACCTTTCTTCAGTGGCATGAGGATATCCCGAGGAGGCATTGCAGCTGTCACTCCTTCTCGGAACCAAAACCAAGGACTCTCTGGAGCTATAAACATCGGTGGGATTGGATCTATTCGCGTCAACACTCCGAGTCCAAGCAATCCCACTACCGCAGACAATGCAAATTGTCCGACAATTTCAGAATCACTGCAACAGCAGCAGCATAATTTTCTTTTTCAACCGGATCAGAATCTATCGGATGTTACATTTGACGATTGGTCTGTTTTGGGGATGGACACGGCATTCTTTGAAAGCTTGATGCAAGGAAGTGAAAACATCTCGCTCAGCATGTCCAACACAAACTGAGGCATATCTAGTGCTTTTTTCAGAGCTGCAGTTGGTCGAGACGTCACAATGTTTGTCCGAATTGCACAGCAACTATGTAATATATAGTGCCAAAACAGCCTCACGAAACCACGGACCATCTACGAGTACGAGCGTCCAAGGCGTCCCGACATCCCTACAATTATCTGCCTAGACCCTCTCTTATCAACACGCGACGACAGAGCTATACACAAATACCACTACTCTCGAACCATGAAGCTCAGATCCGGGATCAATACAACACGACCGATGCCATCTCAAACCGCAACACGTCCAATACGACCTCGAACCACTACAAATCAAGCACCCAATACACCCCAAGCAACATTATTTCCAAGTCCAAAACCCCAGGCAAACACACACATATTCGATCCCATCTACTCTGCTCCACAAGAAGTTCAAGAAGCCTTCTTGACACCAATCTTTGAGCACCGTCTAGCTCTGAACAACAAAAACCTCTCTCGCCTTCCACGCCACCATTTCTCCAATAAACTGTTTTCGTCCTCTACGCCATCTGATCTCCTAAGCAATCTCTCCATTGAACTAGTCTACAGAATTTTGGAATTTCTGCAACCACACGAGTATGCGGGAATGGCTTGTTGCTGTCACTGGGCATTGCAGGTTACAGATACTGCAGTGGAGAGGGAGAGACCTGGTTGTGTGGAGAGGTATCTGTTGTTTGTGAGTTATACGGGGATGTGCGGTGCATTGTTGGAAGTGGAGAGGCGACTGAGGGAGTCTTGGTGGGCACCAGCTTGTTCTGGACTGCGCGATCTGGCGGCTGGGAGTAATGATGAGGATGATGCGGATTTGTGAAACTTCTGGTTCGATTATGTTCCCGCTCAGGTCGGTACTCTGTTTATGATGGCTATATACCTGGAGCGGTTGATGAGAGTTCATCATCAAGAGGAGGAGTCAGTGACTGTTCTGGTCGAGGGTCGTCGAACAGCCATTGAGGCCGACGTGGATAGATCCCCTTGATCTTCCGATTGCATACGCGAGATAGGAGGAACGGATGACTGCATGTCTGATGGCGCTGGAGAGTTGCTCATGGATGGGCGAGCAATGTCATCATCACCTATAGCGTCGTCGTAAGGTCTTGTCGACAACTCGACACCATCATCACGCTCGTGCATATAGACGACAAGATCGCCCACATCATCGAGTTTCTGGGTCAGAAGTGCCTGTCTGAGTTGCGATCGAGTGTCTGGATCGATAGAAAAGACCATCGCTGCGATGATGTTGTCTTTCCAAACCGCCATACCTTGCTCATGCGTCTGGACGATGGAGATAATGAGAAGTATGACACCACCTGCGTTCCATTAGTGCCACGAAGGTTGGTTGTTAATTTGATATTTCTTACCGAGGACAACAAATGCAGGTAGTGTAAGAAATGGCCAGCGCACTCGGTAGTGGATAGTCCAGCGCTGGACAACCCCTTCCTGAGTACGATCGCCAGTGTTGCGAAAGTACGTCGTCATACTATGGGCAACACTGTTGAATGTATCGTTCAGATCAGGGGAGTCAAAGAGCGATTGTACAGTCGGGGTTGTGTACTTCAGCCCTCGATTTATAGCGTCATAAACCACAGCATAGTCGACCTTAAGTAGATTATCCTTGCCTTCTGGATTGAACAGACTTTCCAGGAAGCGAACCGTACTGTAAAGTAAGGTCTGCGTAGCACTGAAAGACCCGTTCGTGTGTGAAGAGGAAGTGTTCAAGTCCGAGCCATCAAGCTGAAAATCAGTACGGAAAATGATTCCGTTGTTGCCAACAACACCGTTATTCTCATAAATATTGTTGATGGGGTTCCAGTCCAGTGTCCCAGTCATATTGCCTGATCCGCCCTGGACTTCTGTTCTCTGCCAGGATTGAGGCATCTTGCGTCTGGTTGTTGCAACAACGGTCTCGACCAGTTGTCCAGACTCGACAGTAGTTTCATAAGCATTCAAGCACAAGAAAAGTCCACATTCCATAGCCGCGGGTCTGACGTCTTGCCACATGCTGAGGTTGCTCATGTATCTGGTGCCCGCCTTGATAGTGCTAAATGACATGAGCAGGGACTCATAGTCTCGAAAGTTAGCGGTACGAGTTGGATGTTGTTCTGACTTCACGACCATGTACTCAGTCGCTGAGGCAGTGACGCTTCCATTCGGAGTTGCGAATCGATAACCCATGCCCCAGTTATCGATGGATAGATTGGCATATTTTAGGCTGTAATGGATAATCCTCGCCGTGGGATCGTAGCCCACCGCGGAAGCACTAGGCTGGTCTTGGTATACAGTAGGTAACGAGCCATTCGTACTCTGGTTTGTGATGAGATCCGAAACATCATAGCACTTGCTGCAAACAGCGATTGAAGTATAGATAGGCCATGTGCAGTTACCAGTCGGACATGTCCAAGTGGTGTTTATTTGCTTCGACGATGTAAATCCGCCAGTGATGGTTGTTTGTAGATCAGTATCTGTATGGACATCACCCACACCATGATAGCCCTGAGAATTATTGCCGTCTTGCAGAGCGAAAACTAAGCACAGTATTAGTCACACTGTAGAGAATGTGGGTACAAGATGGTGTGCTTACGACCCGAGATATCCAGAGACCCGCCAGTGAGATTACTTGTGCTACCTATGGTCGCTTGTACTCCTTGGAAAGTAGCATTGTCAAAAGTTCCAAAGTTGCTGATCGTGGCCTGTGTCATTGGCTGAAAGAGAAGACTCGTAACAATGATCAAAGCTCCGAAAGATATTGTAAATCTGCATAGCTGTCAGCGTCAAGTTCAGAGTCAGGTTTGACAGGAACCATATATACCCGATGTCTGAGTTAGAAATGGCTCGTAAACTCCCCATGCCGCCCCTGCTAGCTTGATCAATAGCTTGAAACACCTTCAGAGGATGTGGGTGTTCTTTGAATGCATTCCATTTGCCTTGACTGATGGCCGCAGTGACAGCAAGCAGAACAGTCGTCTTTGAAGTAGTAGCAAGAATAGACACCACGGTATTGAGTGAGAGGTAAAAGGTCCAGCTTGAGAATGGCTGTTGATCGTGGATGAGAAGGACTATCACAATGGCGGCAAAGCAAGCAATGCTCACGACGACGCCAGCGATCTCTAGAATCCAGAAGGCATCGAGTATGGTAGTTGTTGTTCGCTGTGGAGATAAATGTAGTGATCGGTATCGAGATTTGTGCTCTGGTGTATCGTTCGATGCATGATCGTGTGGTGCGGAGGAAGATGCACGGGTTGAGGTCGTTGTTAGACTCGTCATCTCAATAACCTCTTGCCCATGCGGTTTTGTATGACCTTGAATTTGTTGCATGACTGCAGCTTGTTGCAAGGTTGGATTCGTGGTGCACAGCGACTTCTCAGTATAGGTTGACCAGGTGGTAGAAGTCGTGATGAGGATGTAGAGTGTGACATTGGCGCAGTAAAGACCTGAAATATATGGAAGACTGCTGGCCCGCACATCAGAATTGGCCAGCCGACACCATGAATAGATCCTCCGCCACGGCACAGCTCTCGAACGAGACAGCGCGGATAACAAGGCGCAGCTCGTCTGCTTGCAGACGCCATGGCTTGGAAGTACAGCCTTTTCGGAACATCATAGGTATTGCTGCCATGTACTTAGCGTTCATAGGTTGACGATAAAATCGTTGTTGAAATCGTTTGGCGAAAGCAAAAGAATGTTTGGTTGCCATCTGTGCTGCAGCTTTGAGATGACATTGCTGTTTTGGATTTGAATCTGATTGTAGTCTCGAAGCAGTGTGACATCTTGGAAGGTACGATCAAGGTAGACATGTAGCTGCAGGCCGAGGCGGCATCTCTCGTTCCGGGTTCCTGGGTGCATGTATCAGCCACCGTTGCAACCATCGCTGGCCAATGACACTCAAATGCAACCCACATCAACGCTAATGCTTCATCCTTCATGGCCGCGGTAATTGACCCAGTGGAATGGTTAAAACAAGTCGTTATTTTGATTTACTCGCCAAAAAAAAAGCCGCAAATGAAGAAACAAAGGTATATACTATACATGAAGAAGGAATCGCCCAAAACAAGCAAAAACAAAAGCGCTTAATATGTGAGCAACTTGCCCTTCTTCTTTGTCAAATCAATGCCTTCTTTGGCATAGGCACAGTATCTATCCTTGATGGACACAACTTCGTAAGTACCCTCCTCGCTCGCCCGAATAGCCATGTGATGGTCCTGGGAAAGTTCGCTCCTCATCTCGAGTACCTCGGATCTCTGGCCACGACGAGCATTGGTGCTGCGTGTCCATGTAAACTCGAAAGGTGGTGTGCCGCCAAAGTCAAAGGTGATCTCGGCTTCACCACCCTCGTGAATGTCGACTTGGGATTCTACACCCTTACCCACACGCACCGAGGGCATACCGTGGATCTTCTTCTCGATGTTGGTGGAGGCGCGACATGAAGAGCCAGAGTCGCTGACGCCAGTAATGACGAAAGTACCAGGCTGCTCTGCCAGACGCTTGAACGTTGTTGAACCAGAGCTAGCTTTACGGGCCACACCATTGAACTCGTAGTATACTTGGAAGGGAGCTTGACCGGATAGGGCAAACGAAATACGATCACCAACGCAGAAGTCTTCCTGGTTCTCCAGAGAACGAATTGTAGGAGCGTCGTGGACAGCAATTTGGACTCTGGGTGAGGTAGCATCGAGGATGCGGCTGCAGCCACGGCTATCAGTCACTCTGCGGATCGACACAGCGGAGTTGCCCAAATGCAAAGATTGATGGGGAACGCGAAGCTCATGCGTGTTCTTGGTGATGTCCTTGACGTAGAAGATCTCAGGACGAGCAGAACCGTGATGCTTGATCTCGACATCAATGGCGAATGGAGGCTGTCCTTCCAAAGTGATGGGAATGACTTCCTCGCCAGCAGACTCGACAGAACAGTAGCTGTAAGTTCTCCCAGGATTGGTGAAGCGGGCAGAAGGACGAGCGTTGACACGCTGCTGGATAGTGACTGGAGTGAAATGCTTGGAGCTGTGATCGTAGTTGTCATCGGCAAGCTCAGTGAAGACGTAATCAATCACACCAGCTTGCGAAGTATCAAGGTTGATAGATGAGACTCCAAGTGCAGCAGTAACGGCCTTGCTGCGCTTTGACCTTGCGCCTCGTTCGTTTACAATGTTCTCATCGTACTTGTATTGGAACGGCGGTGCACCAGAGAAGTGCACATTGACCAGGTCATCTTCGCCCTCGCAGACATCATTCTTGACGTACTTGCCACCCTCAACTCTGTCATAAGAAGTCTCAGGGATTCTCAATTGCGGGCGCTCGATCCAATCAATGCTAAACTTCTTGGCGTTCTCGTCAACAGAACCAGGACAGATGGCATCGTTGACTTCGAGAAGCTCGTACGTGCCTTCTTCAGAAGTACCAAACAGACCGTTAGGACTATCCACCTTGATCTTGTGCGAGTGCTCTGGATCGCGAAGGTTGCGGTAACGGACAGTCCATGGCGCTTCTCCTGTGAGCTTGAGAGGCAGCTTCATGGTCTTGCCTTGCAAAGTCTTGATAGCACGCGAGCCTTCAACCTGTCCAAAGGAGACCTTGGGTCTCTGGTGACGAACGTTGATCTTGGCCTCCTGTTTCAAGAACTCCTTACAGCCCATTTTGTCGGTCACACTAGCCAGTGCAAGCGTGTAATCTCCACCTTTAGTCAAAGGATCTGTTGTAATGGTGAATTGATCGCCAATAATGTCCTTTTGAGAGAGGCGTTTTCTGCTGCTACCACGGACGAGTTCGTACTCGACAGTGAATGGCCCTTGTCCACGGAGGTCGACATCAAAGGAGACCGCCTGGTCAATACAGATCTTACGGTAAGGCGAAGATTCTTTGAAATTCGCAGAAGCCGAAGGTTTGACATCCTGTTCGATGACCATGTCCTCTCCCTTGAGCTGATGTGCTTTGTAAACATCATCACTGATCTCGAAGAATCGATAAGTGTAGTGGCCAGCAGTAGGGGGAGTCAGTTCTATTTGTCCACGCAAACCGTTGACTCTCTCTGTATGTGTCACATGATGGGGACTATCCTTCTTGGTGATTTGATACTGGATGTTGAACGGAGGCGTTCCTGTGAGGTGGAAGTCCACACGTAGGCCAATAGGCTTGTTGGCACATTTGTCGAAAATTTCTTCTTTCTCAATGCGGAGGCTGGGCTCTGCAGGGTTCTGCAACAGGCAAGATGCAGGCTCCAGGACCTCGCCTGCGCAGATTCCTGTAGACACACTATGGAGCGTGTACAAACCAGCATCTTGAACCGTGGGTCGCTGCGACTGATTCTTGATCGAGATGGATTTAATTTGAGCGGCTTCGCTGTGGTCGCCGTTAGACAGAAGCTGACTTTCAGGGGTGAACTTGTATTCGAGGTTGTAAGAAGTTTCGAGGAAACGTCCATTGCCCTTGCCTCCTGTAGAACCATACAGGACAGGGAGCGGAGTGGATTGAGCTTTGGCGACCTTGAGAGGATGTTGAGAATCGCAGCCTGTCATGACAACGATTGGGCGTTCATGAACAGTGACGACCTGATGAAGATGTGCGGCCTTTGTGGAAGGTCTGTCTTGATCGTCGTGTTGGCGCTCGGTGTAAGAGACGATGTTGCCAAAAGCATCCTCGACCTCGTCCATGGAATAGACCCATTTGCCGCTCTCTCCCATGTGCTCTCTGAGAGGAACAGTGACAGTTTGCGCACGTGCCCAAGAAATGTCTTTGGTATTTCTGATAGCCAGAGCATCAGAAGACTGCTGAATAAGAGGAGAGACAAAGTCGTCGGGCTGGATGCTCTGGAAATGGGCCTCCTGCTCTCTCTGATTGGTAATTTTTCTGTACTTGATGCGCAAAGGAGGAGTTCCGGTGACTTCCAGATCTATGCCTGAAAGATCGCCCTTGCAAGCGTCTGAGGCCGTGGACTTGATGACGGCCTGAGGACAGGTCACAACGATGGTGTCGCCGACGCGCTTTCTCTGGACTTCCAGCTTGGACTCGTCCATGACCTTGGCCAGGATATATCTGCCAGTCTTCTTTGTGGGGTAACGCAACAGCAGAGGCTGGTTCGAAGGAGGGTGTGAAGCTTGTCTAGCAGCCTCTTTCATCAACTTCTTTATTTCTTTGCCCGAGATGTGGATGGTTTCGTTTGTCGCACCGTCAAACTCGTAGCGCAACAAGTCAATGCTGACGGGAGTGGTCTGGTTGATCTGAATGGGGAGGTAGGCCTGTGGGTTCGACGAGTCGAGGCAGAAGGAAGTTTTGGCGGGGTTCAGGATGGCAGAGCCCTCGGGCAGGATGTGGATGATTTGCTTTCCAAGAATCAAGGATGAGTTGTGAAGGATGCTGGACTGTTTGACGTGGTGGCCTGACACGCCCAGCTCGCGATCGTAGAAGATTTTGCCAACAGCGGCCAGACCAGCGCCAACGGGCAGCTGAATGCGGAACATGAGAATGGCGTCCAGCGCGGCGTGAGCCAGGAAGAGAAGCAGCATGGTCGCCGAAGACCACTCGAGCCAGGGGATGCGCAACTCAGGCAGGCCAAACAAGAAGATGCCATCGAAGGCGACCCATTTCATGAACAGCCAGAGCGATTCTGTTTCCTCCTCTTTCAGGTAGAAGTGGTCGTACAACTTCCAGCCTACCAGGGCCAGATAGAAGCCGACGACATAGAGACGCTGCGTCGGCGCATCCAGAGTGTCGACGGGGATCAATGGGCCGTCATTGTCTGGCGCCTGTCGCGTAGCAGCGGGCCTTAGCTGCGTGATGTCGGGGAGCTTCTGAGGCGTGAGGTTGTTGCGCCGTGTCGACTGCGGCGTCGAGGGGAAGGCGCCGGAGCGAAGACGAGGTGTACCGTTCATCGCATGCTGCGAACCTGCGTGTGTCGAGGCTAAGAATGCAAATGTTTCCGCTTGACGTGCTTTCCAAAACATGTACAAAACACTCAAGCTCGTCACACTCTTGGCGCAACCGCGACCGAAACGCGTCGTCACCCTGTCCTACGCCGCCCGATGCTGCCTCATCTACACTTTCACTCATGTCTTCGAGTCATGACATTACAAGACCGTGACAGTCTTCGAGAAGCTGCCGGTTCATTCCCTGAGCCAACCACCTCGCCGCCATGCCACCTAAGAAGAAGAGGCGCACGAACGAATCGAGCACACCTCAAACCTCTCCCCCTCCTGAGCCCACCACGCCCAATCTAGAATCATGGCCAGGTTGGTGTGAGATTGAGTCTGAGCCAGTCTGTTCGAACCTGGGCCTCCAAAGATCTTACAAGACTAATATTCGCAGGCTTTCTTTAACACAATCCTCAAAGACATGGGTGTTTGCCATCTCAGAGTCCACGAGGTCTTCGGCATTGATGACGATGCTATTGCCATTCTGCCAAAACCAGTCCATGCAGTCATATTTCTGTTCAAATATCAAGAGGATAGAACTGCTGAGCAAGCTCAAGAAAACACGTGTCCACCTCACGTCTGGTTCGCCAACCAAGTAAGCCATTACTCCTGTGCTATTTCTCTGATTCTAACACATCAAGATTCCGCAACATGCTTGTGGAACAGTGGCTTTGCTCAACGTCGTCAACAACATTCCGCACCTGGAGCTCGGTCAACCTTTGCAATCTTTCAAAGAGTATACGCAATCATTTGATCCTGTCGCCAGAGGCTACGCTATCGACAGCTTTGACTTCGTTCGCAAGATCCACAATTCGTTCGCGCGGGATACTGACATGCTCATCGTCGACTCTGCAATGCACGACCGCAATGACAGATTGATAAAGAAGCAAAAGACTGAAGCCGCGACTGCTGCGAGAGTTGCCAAAGCAGCCGAGAAGGCAGCTGAAAGAGCTGCCAAAACAGATTCAAGTGCGACAGCAGTAAGATCTAACCCTTCACGCAGAGCCAGAGCCAGAACCAGCAAAGCCGTAGTTGAAGAAGAAGAGGAGCAGTCAGAAGAAGCAGGGTTCCATTTCGTTGCTTATATGCCAATCGGCGATGACGTCTGGAAGCTCGATGGCCTCGATTCCTTTCCGACAACAATCGGAAAGACTCCATCTGGTCGGGATTGGCTGGACGTTGTTCAGACCTCGCTAAGCGTTCGCATGGCTCAGTACGAGGAAGGGCAAATCCAGTTCAGCTTGATGGCTGTTGTACAAGATCCGGTCATCGAGGATCGTCGCATTCTTGCCCAGAATGTCTCATCGCTACAAAAAGTTGAACTTCGACTCAACGAAGTGTCTCGGGATTGGGGCAGCCGCACTTCTCCTGATAGCGAAGAGTCTACTTTGTTTGACCGAAGCGACGAGTATGGATTGACCAACGAGATGATTGTCCAGGCTATCGTACCTGAGAATATGACACAGCAGCTCAAATCCAGCTGCCCTGACAGCCTTTTGAAAATACGACAAGAACTGATAACCAACCAGGCGGGCTGTCGAGCGCAGGTACGTGACTCTCAGCAAGCAGAGATGATGGATGCAGAAGAGTCCATGCACCGCAGACACGATTATGGCTCGTTTGTCAAGGCATGGATGCAGGCGCTCGTAGACAACGAAGCGCTCAAGCCTTTGCTAGATGAAGAGCTGCAATGAGACATAATATGGCAAGTATCGCAAACATTGCATTTTTGGTTCAGAGATACCCCCTTCCTCTAGAAACTACCATGCATCCCTATAGCCACACCCAATAGTCTTTGCAAAAACTGGGAGTTGAATGTACGTGCTCAATCGACAAGAAGACAAAAAGATGGCGTGATGTCGACTTGAATCGCAGCTCGCGCGAATCAAGACGACGCGCAAGCTCAGCGATTGGGCTCTGGTATCAGCTGTAGGGTAGTATAGTGAACGAACAAGTACTTGAGATTGGTGATCCCAGACCAAGAAAGCCATCGCCTTTTCCACAACGACAAACATCGATTCTTGAGGCTATAAATAAGACACAAAAGACATTCAAGACTGTGAGTGTGAACCAGAGAGACAGCTTGTCTGATAACGCTTGAACGGACAAGAAGATGGAGAAATTCTACAGATCGGAAAGCCTCTGATCGATCGCATCAAGCAACTCTCTGTTCTCAGGCAAAGCCATCATTCTCGCTGTTTCCGCACCATTTACCTCACACCTGGGAAGCACATACCCCCTCGGCTCAGATGTATATGTCACCTTACACCACTTGACCTCTGCATCCCTCGCCGACACAACACCAACCCTCATATTCACCTCATCAACCTCGATAACCCTTCCAGTGATTGCCTTCAACCAACCCCTCTCATTCTCAACTCTGAACCAACAAGTGCCCGCAATACATTGCTTGGCGAGGTTTTTCGTCCGTCGCAGTTTCATCAAGTCTGGTCTTTGCATCAGGTGATCCATAAAATGCTCCATTCCTGCTTTTGCATCGTTGTGTAAAAGGGCACCGTGAATGCTACTCTCATAACACAAGACTGAAAACTGCAACTGCTGCCATAGAAATTGGTTATACGGTTGTTGAGATAGAGCCACTGCGTCTTCGTGGGAGTCAATCTGCACTGTATCTTTGGGTGGAGAAATCGCAATTCTGATGAGAGATACTCGTTGAGCGATCAGATGCAGAGTAGCTATCGATGGCCACGATTGCCGTAACATGGCACGATGATCGAACCAGTATTTTCGGTGCGAGAGGTCGTGGTAGGGATCTAGACCTATCTCCAACACTTTCAAGGACGGTAATTGCTTGTTTGCGGTGGTGAGCAGGGCTTCCATACTGTGCAGCCAGAGCTCGCCTTGGATTTGGAGGATCGTAATGTGTTTGGTGGCATGTACAGGTAATGCTGAAAATACTTTGGCCACGAAATCGGGGTATTGTTTTTGGCCGTTCCAGTCGTACATGGGTCGCCAGAATCCTAGTGGTGTTGTCGCGTACAGTATTGGAAGAGCTTCAGAGCAAATGGTTCGGCAGGTTGAGAGGATTGCAAAGCGGTGGGCGGAGGTGCCAAAGGCGACGCCAGAGTTGCCGTATTTGGCGTCGAAAGAGGTGCCTTCTTGACTGTCTGCTACGTCTAGTGATGGCCAGTATGGGCTTTCTCGTTTGGCACGAGTGTCGTAGGTGAAGGTGCCAGAGTTGTGAGGTATGAGTCTGTAAATCATCTCTCGCAGCTCTCGCGGGAGGTCCAGAAATGAGACAGTGTGCCGTCCTTCACGTCTAGTCTTCGCGTGTGCTGGTTTCTCAACATCGTTTGGATTCTCAAAAATTTCCATGGCAAGTCAGAGTATATGTTGGAAACAAAGTGATGTATGCTCTTTGAGGGCGTGGTTGTTATCAAATGCGAAAGATAGGTGGAGGATTGCTAGGCGCCTGGATGACCCCGCTCACTTCCAACCTCACCCGTGACCCATCAAGCATATCAAATCATACGATATGGGATTTATAATGCACATATGAGCAAGTGGTTTCGAGTTGACTTCAGTCTATGGCGGTAGAAAGCCGTATCAAATTGAATCCAGAGAAGCTGTCTAACTTCAATTATTCTTGAAATACTGTCTGCGAATTGTTGATTTGTCTACCCTCTTCAGCCGGCCTGCGTACTGCCGAGCAACTTGTCTGAACACATCAGATCCCATCGTCTTTCTGGGGTCCACTGGTAGTGAACAGCGAGGTTGAGTCGTTGTTGCAAAAAATGCATACCCCTGTGGCTCCCGTAATTGTTCTCGTGCATTTCAATCGTACTCAATCCGCCGAAGAGTCGAAATACTGTGGAAGGAAGTCCCTAAGAAGAGGCAGCCGAGCATCAGGACCAGCAGTCTTGACCATTGCTGACCTCGTGAGCCACTTTTCGACAGCTCCATTGAATTCTACTCGTTGCCTCTCAAATTGGTACGATGGACGGCAATACTGATCAATCCATGCAACTGTCACAGGCTTATTCCGTAGCGTGTCCAAGATAGTAATGAGATCTTTGACCGCTTGATTGTTGGACCGAGACGGGTCCCACAATTCGTAGATTTCGAAGTATCCGATCTTGACATCTGAGCGGTTGATAAAATCCAATAAGCGATTTGGACCTTGACTCTCATACTCATATCCGAAAGAAACATGTGTGACTTTCGAAATATAAGCTCCTTGAGGTTTGCGCATACTTCTCAATATTGTTTCCATAACCTTCGTGTCGGATTTGCCATAATAGGACTCGAAATCGAGAACAGGATGCATGTGGGACAACGCTACTGGCGTTGCTTC
Source organism: Aureobasidium sp. EXF-10728 (assembly GCA_023848605.1). Lineage (NCBI taxonomy): Eukaryota > Fungi > Ascomycota > Dothideomycetes > Dothideales > Saccotheciaceae > Aureobasidium > Aureobasidium sp. EXF-10728. Next base: position 69,345 of record SWBG01000008.1, read on the forward strand.
ATTGAAGATTGCGTGGCATGTTCGCAGGATACCGGAATGTCTGTATCCATCCGTAAAGTCGAGTGTTCTGATCCAGCCTTCTTCAGATTGTCCCCAAGAACGACAGGAGGGGTGTTGCAGGTCCGCACGACAAGCAGTACATTGGCGACGGGAGCCCTTGATGCGATTGGGGTCACCTAGCTTCGCAAGAATCACCAAGGAAGTCCCATCTCTCACGGGGGTAAAGATGTAGTTGTAGATCATGTTGCGAATCTCAGCCGGCAGCGACAAGAAGGGGAATCCTGTTTGAGCGGGCTTGATGTTCTCAAGGGCTGATGCACCAGCGATGGGAGCTTGTTCTTCTTTGGCCGGAGGCATGATGCTGGTGTGTAGTTCTGGCAGTCCTGGCGTCGGCTGAAGATTGAGAGGTGGGGAGAGCGATGGTGTTTGATGAAGAGTCTGACTCGAGGAGGATGGCGATGAGGGAGGCATGTTTGTGAGGCTTGTGAGGCAAGATGCAGAGAATGGCTAAGTCGAGTACGAAGGTAGCAAAGTCATGGATGAGGGAGGACGCTTGTGGAGAAAGCGCAGTCGTCAGGCCGGGAGGCTGCGTCGCTGAGAATCAGTAAAGGCAACCACGTTGTTCACTAGTCTAAGAAGTCACGACCAGCCGCCCAACAAGTTTCTGGCGTATTCGGGTTCCACCAGAAAACACTGGACTAAGTGACGTGTCCGGGATAGACTGATCTGGGAACTTTCTGATAAGTGAGGAGTACACCGCAGGACTTTTAACTGCTAAGTTCCACTCGCTTTCCAAGGACAGCGCGAGCATCGCTCTCAGTCAAGACCTCCAAGCCCATCTCTTCCAGCACATCTCGAGCCGCCTCATTATCCATAAACACCCGTCTTTCCACTTCAAATAGTCCCCATTTCTTTTCTGAAGCCGCCTCACCAGAACCTTCTGCATCGACTTCGACAGGGATTTCTCCTCTCACGGGTAAATCGAGAAGTGTCAAGCCATTATCGAGACGCTGCATGACATTGCGACCAGTGCCGGCGCCAAGATAGCGGTCGAACACGCTGCAGATACCTCTAAAGTCGGACATGAACTGTGATGCACCAGCAGTCGAGAATGAGTGTCGGAGCAGCACACTGTCCCAGAGCGTGATCTGCAGACTATGACCGACAACGCGACAGATACGACGCAATGCAGGCTTTGACAATGCACGAGACAGGAAGGCGAGATGCGTGTCCAACAGAGTAAGAGGAGGATCAAGCTCGGCAGTCAAGCTAGTCTCACCCCCACTACCTGCAGCCGAGAGAGATGCCCAAGGGTTGATACGAGCATACGGTCTCAGAACGTCGCGAGTGTGGTAAATCAGGGTATCGCAGATGACTTCCTCGCTGCGAACACGCAGTCTGCGATAGGCGGCTGCCATCTGTTCGAACAGGGCGCCCTCGAGCTCTTGATTTTCTCCTGCGTCATTGATGGCAGCGTTTGTCTTTGCCGCGATCTCGACCATGTTGAGGTCGCCCTTGATATCGATTTTCTTGAGTGCTCTGTACTGCAGTTCCTCCCAGATCTCAAGGAAGAAGACATCGTCACTCCAGTCGCGCATAGCCTTTTCAAGATACTCTGCAGAGCCAAAGATACGACAGAGGTGGTTCATACCGTTGACTCCGGCAAGCTCAGCTTGTTCCTCCCGGGAGACACCGTGAACGGCACGTCCAACAGCTGTGGTGTTTGTCAAAAAGATTTGCAGGCTGTCGTAAATTCGGCCACGGAACCGATCAAAAATCTCAAGCTGAATATCGGTCAAGAAGCGGAACTTCTGGCTGAACGACGACAAAGCTTTGTAGCGCTCTGTGATGGTCTCGAGAAGATCATTGACGCGGACGGCGGCTTTGGTGGGCTTGGTACTGTCCGCAGATACTGAATCGTAATCTATCTCTCCAGTCGAGCGGTCGGAAATGATGTCTTGATAGCGGGCCAAAGCAAAGTCTTTCTCTACAGTCAACCATTTTGTAAAGTAGGACTGCTTCTCGAGGATGTAATGCGCCAGACCACGCCAGACAGTAGCAGGGGAGAGCGGCGTGTAGTTCCACTCCTCCTGTATCGTAGCATCAAAAGTCATGACTTCATGCATCAAATTGCTGAATAGCTGAGGCTGCTCCGAGACTTGAGGAAGGACTGATTGCAGTTTCTTCTGCAGCATAGGGATCAAAGCAGTGATGAGAGCCGACGTCGCATCAATGTAAGCAGGAATCAGTGCAAGATCAGAGCCTCGGAAATTAGCCAAAAGCTGTGGTTGCAAGTTTGCCTGGAAGAATGCGCAATAGCTATTGATAAGATCCAAGACATGATTCAAGAAGTACTCGGGCTTGTCCAGACGGTTGGTCGGGCGATCTCCAGAGAAATGATAGTTGAAACGGAGTTCAAGGGATCGCACCATGATTTCAAGAGGTAGCAAGACGGCAGGTTCATCCTTTGACGTCTTTTCACTGTTTGCTACATCTGCTGCGATCAAGTCGGACTTTTGAAGGTCGATGAGCTTCTCGATGTGAATGTTCCATTCTGCTTGAAGGCCCGGGGGTACTGAAATACCCTGCTTTGGCCAACCCATCTTGGTTAAGGTCTTTTCAAAGTCGCCTGCGAAAGCCTGCTCAATCTGAGTGCGTGCACTGTGGGCAGTCCTCAAGACATGGACGATGAGATGAGGAGCAGCGCCCTCTGCTGCCTCGGACAAAGGCTGGAGACCGGCAGCGAGGGTCGACAACTTCTTGTATGCTGTCAGAGCAGCCTTGTCTGATTTGCCCAGCTGTTGGCTACACTCTTGTCGCAGCGTGTCGACCTCTTGAAGCATCTCAGCATAACCCGAGGCCATGTCCAGCTTCCTCAGACGTTCCATGCTCGATTCGAATTTTTGCAAGGCATCATCACTGGTGTCTGATTGTGTGACGACCTGGAGACGGCGGTCGAGGTCTTGTTGGTCTTGCTGGAAGGCGGCACCTTTTTGTTTGATCTCGGTGGCATGCTGGTCTGAGGCTTGCTGGGCGATGTTGTGGTCGCTACGGGCATCATCAAGCTGTCTTGGTGGTCAGAAAAGGCACAACAGCAAGTAGTAGCATTTGTTACACACCTGCTGCTTAAGCAAGTCCTGTTGTGCTTTGACGCTGTCCAGTAAAGCATCTAGCGTGTCTAGATCGGCAAAGGCCTGTAACTTGTCGTCCAGAAAATCGACCAGCCGAACATCGTTGTCCTGGTTCCGGTGGTAGTCGTCGAGCGCCATGTTTGGTGAGAGGAGAGGGCTATTTTGGCAAGCTGTTCGCTGATGGCAGCCCAAGGCTTCTGATGACGCGCCGGGAAAGTTGCTGTCTACGGAGCCATCTCCTCCGGCCACCGACCACAAACACGGCCTCACGCTGTCAATCCTTCGCGTGTTTGCTGCCTGCCCGCGAGTCAATCTTTTCTTTGCCTTGTCTATGTAGAAACAATTGTAAGTCCGATGCAGGTAAATTTTTCAGCCATCTGTTCTTACTTATTTCTACTTTCTTTCTATCACTCATTCGAGCAAAATGTCGCCTCCGGATGATCCCCTTGTTGAGCCTGCCTACATGCTTTCAATACCACGCCTGGACGCTGTAGAGAACTGTATCTTGGGTATCGCGCTTCGTCTCATCTTGCTTGGCCGTGTAGACGGCGCTCGCGATTTTGTAGACCTTTTCTACTCTCGTCCGGCACTCCAGAACCTTGAATTTGCGGGCATGCGCGCGACGGTGCCGTATTGGCGTAAGACTCACTTTCCCGCTGGCTTTCCCGATACCATGAAGACAGATGCCTACATCGACGAATACATTAAACTGAAAGATCGAGGAGGTCTACAATGGCCTCATTATGTCCCGCAAGACCAGCGCACCGAAGACGAAGCCGGCGTTACTGCAATCATATCGCCTGGAAATGGTCAGTCCAGCTCTCACACAGCACAAGCCACTATAGTCGCTTTAGCCCTTGCTATCGGATTGGCTGAAGACTGCGGGGCTGATCCTTCCGCCGATGCCAAGGTTCATGAGGTTTTGGTGTGCCTTTCAGAATGCATCTCCAGCAAGTGGGAAGATCGTTATTTGGTCGATTCTCCACGTTGCGTTCCGATTTTCATGTCCGGAGCTTTGGCCAAGATATGGGGTCTGTCTGATCAGGACCTTGACTCTCGAGCTGCCAAACTCCTCGAGGCATCTCGACAGAGATATTGGCATGGTCCGTCATCCAAAAGCTCCGAATCCATATCCAAGTTACTTCAGTCGTCCAACGTCGACTCCATGGCAAATTCAGACTCGTTCTGGGATGAGATGGACCAGAAAAAGCCCACTTCGCTCTACACAGCACCCGCCACAGAACAGCAAATCTTGGACCTAGAACAAAGGCTCAACATAACTCTCCCTGACGATTTCAAGACCTTTCTACGTATCAGTAACGGGTTTCGAGGAATCTGGAATGGCTCTTCTCCTGGTCCGCCTCTTCGCTCCACGGAAGAGATCGACTGGCTCGATTACAGCGAATATGAGCTCGTGTTTGAACAGTTAACTCATCCTTGGCTCGCCGACTACCAGAAGACTCCTCAAACTGACGGCAACCAACTTCCTGAGCCTCCCATCTTCACCGACGTCATCTGTATAGCCAGCGAAGACATTGATGATGTGTGGCTTATCCCTCCTCAGATGATGCAACAGATGCGCGACCACTACAAGAAGTTGTATGAGATGTTGAACGAAGACGGAAAACGAATCATCGAGCGGGCTATTGATGACTTTGCCGGCAGCTGGGATGGATGGGAAAGGCTGGACTGGGGATGTGTCTATTGGGCATGCGGTGGCTCTGCTTTGTTGATCGGTTTCAAAAGCTTCAAGGCGTGGCTGGAACATGAGGCTTGGAATGCGAAGAGTAGAGAGTGATGGGTAAGCTTGAGTCCGGCCGACCGGCCCTTATATCACATGTTACGGCGAAAATGTAGACGGTAGGTGTGTTGAAATCTCCTCTTTTTCTCACCCAAACCTAGAAACCATGAGCCCCTCGAACAAGCACATTTTACGTTTTGCACGATTCCACCTGCTACCTCAGATAAAAGATCGAGAAAAACTATAGAGCGAACAGTGACTTCCTCTAAACCGCTTAACACACCAGAATCGGTAATCGATCCGTATAAAAACTGGTCCTAGGCGATCATCAACCATCTTTTCTTTCAACCGGCCTCAGCAGGTCCCGAGCAACAGGCCGGTGGCAGATTGCAAAGAAGATGTCAGATGCCTCTTGGGCATGTTGCTTTTGATACCGAGCCACGACACCTCCGTTTCTCGGGTCTTCGTCGAGCTGCTTTGGCTCGGACATCGCATTTCCGCGGTCAGCAAACTGGGCACTCTTCGTGCTGGAACGCAACAACAGTCGTTGCATGGATGTTGTATAATGTTTGCTTTGGTGAAAAATGTCGTAGGCCACGACACCTTTGCTCCTCGGGTCATTATCGATTTCCTTTGGCTTGGTCATCGCATTGCCGCGATTGGTAAACGAGATACTCTTCGTGCTGGAACGCAACAACAGCCATCGCATGAACTTGTCCTAGCGAGTGAGAGTAATGATTTTAACTTGTTTGTATCGGTAAAATCTGTCTTAGGTCACGAGGCTTTCGGTCCTTGGGTCCTTGTCAATATGATGTTCTTTGAACATCGTCGTTCCACAGTCATAAACCGGAAACTTCTCGTGCTGGGACGCAACAGCGGTCGTCGCATGGATGTTGTGCCAACAAATAAGAGTGGTGATCCTAACTTGTTTGTTCTGGGAAAGTGTGTCTCAAGCCACGGTGCTTTCGGTCCTTGGGTCCTCGTCGAGAAGAGGTTTGTTAAAAATCGTCTTTCCACAGTTATGAACTGAATATTTCTCGTGCTGTGACGCAAGGGGACCGATATTATGATAATCCGGCAATCTTAATCTGCTTGCTGTGATCAATCGATTATCAACAATGCCTTCCAGAGACAAAGTCACATCCTCAGAAACCACTCTGTGTCTTTGCAGTAAGGAACGACACACTCAATCACACATAGAGGCTTTATGGCTAAGGAAGATACCTCGACTATCAGGTACTTTCCTTGTGCGATGCTTTGAGAAAATCTATTCTGTTCCGGCATTGTCTTACAACTCGACGACGGACAATAGAGACCTCCGGAAACTACGAAATCGTCGTGTGAGATGTCTTTTGGCTTTCACAGACCTTTTCAATGTCTTTGCGTAAGACATCTCCTTCTTGTTGCTCTTTCTCTTGATCAAACTCTCCTCATCAGATATAAGCTCTGTTCTCCGTCTCGATATCCGCAAGACATTCTTCCTGCCTCCAATCTAAGCAAGGTCAACACAAGTCAAGACACGATGGCTAACAATGACCACGCCATGACAACCAGATCCGGTGGTAAGAAGCCCGTTTCGGCTACCACCAACCTCACGACCACTGCCAAACCTTCTTCCAGAAAGACTTCGAAAGCCCCTAGCAAGAAGACTGATCACTCCTCTACTTCAAAGTCTACCGAAAAAGAATCCCAGGCCGACAAACACGACGACTCAAGTTCAAGTGCCGAGTCAAACATCGTCGTCTTCGAACCCGGAACCAACAAGCCCGTGGGTTGGAGAGATGTCCCTACCTCACCGGGCACCATCGATGACGAAGAGCCGGTATCAGCACCCAAAGACAAGAACATGACAGCCGACAAGCAAGCCACTGCCAACAAAACCAATGCCGTCAAGCACAAAGGCAAAGGCAAAGCCATTGAAAAGAAGCCCGTATCTTCGGGAAAGCAATTGGCCCAGGACATCTCAACTCTGAATCTAGAGGAACCACCTGAAGTCCCCTCTCGTCAAGGCCCCGGAATTCGCCCAGAGCACCCAGATTACCCAGACCTACCCCTTGATGTCCCCGTCGACAGCGAAGGCATTCGTAAGTGATCTCCCTATTCCCCATCCCACCTCACAACCACATCTAACCTCCCGCTCTGACAGCAACATCCTACTACTCCCGCCTCAACGGCCAAGTCCAAATTTGGTCTCGCTCTTCCACCTCTTCCTCTCAAAACACCCCAATTGCCCCCTCCACTCAACCCACCACCTCCTCCACCCAAAAGTACAAATCCTGCGACTCCTGCACCTACGCGCGGATAAAATGTAACCCAGGCAGCACACCATCCAGATGCAAGGAATGTGAGAAAAAAGACAGGGATTGTCATTTTAGCGTTGTGGGAGAGAGACCTGGTGATCGTGGAGAGTTGAGGAAGAGGGTTGGTTTGTGATGGACTGCAGTTTCGTGAACCTCAGAAGGTCTGGATGGTGATAGGAGGTATGGGAGAGAGGAGGCTACGGGCGTTGGCAGTGAGAGGTTACTTCATCCAAGGGTAGTGGACGAGGTTGGAGGGTGCTGTGGAGTTGCATGAAGGGGCATTTGGAATGGGGGGCTCCAGTGGGAGATCCAGGGATTGCAAAAGTTGGACAGGGCTTTCTGTGGACGAGTTGGGGGTTTGAGTCAAGTTCCTGCATTTTGATAGAGGAGAAATATGCTTATGTTGAAGCGGAGAGATGACTTTGATAACACATGCTCCTCCAACATTGACCATCCCCACGGAAAGACAGAAACGCTCTGATTCGCACCAAGAAAAAGCCCAATCATCCATCCAAGAAGCAAAGCAAAATTCGTTAGAAACATAAACTACATATCCCTTCCTAACCCATTCCTCAACTAGAATTCGAGTTATCAGCACAAGAAAAAGCACTGCCAATCTGTCCAGAAGCATACGCCTCCTTGATCTGCACCACAACACCATAAGTCCCGCCAATGCAAACAAACATGCCCAAAGGAATAAACAGCGCATGCATCCAAAACAAAACCTGCTTTCCAGCATTGCCTCTAAGATACTCCCAATGATCGTATATCCACAGCCAAGCAGGGAGGGAAATGGCAAGAGGAGCAAAGCAAATGCTGCCGGCTAGCGAAAGCAGATACTCAAAGATGGGGACCGCTTCGGCGAGGACAAAAGATATGATTGCGAGACCGAAAGTGCAGGAGAGCCAGGTGGCCCAGTGGACGAGGGTGTTGGATTGGAGGTGGTGAGAATCGCGGAGCACGCGGACAAAGATGTACTTTGCGGCGACGTGGAGGTAAAGGCAAGCGCTGACGACTAGACTGGGCAAGGCGATGCCATAGCACACCATCTTGATGGTTTGACCAGCGCTCTGGAAAGAATTGTCAGAAGATGTTGGGTGAAGATGTGGAAACCAGTACGACTTACGCCTAGAGACGGGCTGGCTACCCATTTTCCGCACCAGCGGTAGACGACAAGACTGAAGCTGAGGTATGCGGCGGTAACGATGGCCATACAAATGAACAAGGCCTTGCGATAGTCTCTTGGGTTCTTCATCTCGGAGATGACAGGCAGCATAGCACTGGTACCAGCGCCAGACACGAAGATGGTGCAAGAAGCAACCATGCCTGCAGCAAAGCTAGGATAGGCAATGGCGTAAAAGCCGAATTCAAAATCGCCAGCTTGGGGGGCAGCGGCAGGACGGTCTCGAGTGGTGACTGCGATGACAAGGATAAAGACGGCGATGAAGATGGAGGCAAATCCGATCCATGTAAGGAACCCGATCTGATGGAACTTGCGGACCGAGGCTGCGAGAGCCACGCAGACAGTAGCCAGCACAGCCCACCAAACTGAACAGGCAGCGTGATGGGACAGAGCGTTGATTCCAATTGACACACCGACGATACCAGAGCCAGTAAGGATGACATATGCGACAATGAACAAGGCGCCTGTGAGCTCCTTCATGACAGGTCCTCCGACGACTCCAGCCATATCGGCGATACTGTGGCATCTCGGGTGGTTGTTTCGAAAGTCTCCTTGTAGTACTGCGGTATAGGTGTTCAAGGCTTGCCATCCGATGACACTGAGTGCACCACCAACAGCGCCGAGCGAGTACATTGCTGCTGGGATGGATAGAACACCAAGCGCGAAGATAGTCTTGAGGAAGATGACAGTAGCCATTGGCCATCCCACGGTTCGAAAGTTGACTCCATCCTCTGTTTGCTTGAAGACTTCAAAGTCTTCTGTGATGCCTTCGAGTCTCTCTGCGTCTCCTGGTCGCGTTCCTACGTGGAGGCCTTTTTCCTGAATTGATGCTGTAGAAGACATGGTGGATTGTGTCTAGAATGGACAGGATGCTGATCAATGGAGGTCAGGAAGGGCAGTGGGCACTCATACTTGAGTAGTCCACGTTGGAGATGCTAGTCATGACTTACCCCAACACTGATTGCGGGCACATCGTATCTCGCTGCACCACGCGAGATGATAGGCAGGGACCAGGAGTTTCTTCCGCAACTGTATCAGAGCATTGTCAGAGTCTGTGACGATGCCAGAGCGTGATTGGTCGAGATTGCTTCTTTACTTTCGAAGGTTATCCAAAGGCAGGCCATGACTTGGGGTCGTGAGGAGATAAGGGTCAAGATAGGCGAGGTTGGGGTTGATGTTTTGTGGGGAAGCAAAGATCATTGGGGTTGTTATCACATTGAATGTGTCCTTACTCCACATCTAACCACACTTCTTGCCCTGACGGCATCAGAAGAGGTGCAATCTAGTCATGACTCGAGAACTTGACGAGAAGGCTTCGAGTTCATCTATCGCAGCTCACTCTATAACAACAGCCCTGCATATGCCGGAAGGAAGACGGCAGACGGGATATGGGCCGGTTACTCGCTTCGGCGACGAAAGCTTGGACCTTCCGTACTTCTGTCAAGCCTCTTTAACCGGCGCGTAATTGACAAGACGACAGGATGTCGGTCAGAGTGCGGAATATCGAGGATGTCGGCATCTTTCGATAGTGTGTGCCTTGCATGCCGTCTACCGCGTGCTCGTTAACGGAGCCTTTTTCGGACAGAGTGCCACATGCGTACATGCATTGCCCAGAAACAGCTACATTTTGTGCCAGAGCAGCAGCGTGTCATGGTGTGATATACGCACCTCGACCATGACTCTGCACTTAGGGTCTCGCGCATTCCCCGTCCCTTTAAGACTCGAGGTCTGCTTTGGCTTTTAGAGTTCAGGGCGATGTCGGCATGTCAAGAGCGCCGACACGGGCGCGATCGGAAAGAAACAACCCCGCAAAACCCCGCCGTGTCGACATGCATGAGCTCTGGACTTTTGTCATTGACGTGCTTGACTTGTAGACCACCATCAAACCACAAAATTACACATCTTTCTGCCAAACATGCCCATCACCTCTGGAGCACCCGCCCACGGCAACCCAGCACACTTGCTGCCACCATCATGGACCGCCGTCATCAGCGGCTGGCTAGCTGAAGACACACCATCCTTTGACTATGGCGGTTTCGTCGTAGGCGTCGCACCCGCTACCGCCCGCCTGCTCGCCAAATCCCCCGGTATCCTCGCCGGCGTGCCCTTCGTGGACGAGATCTTCAAGCAATTGGACTGCAAAGTGGAGTGGTTGGTCAAGGAAGGCGACCTCGTAGGCCAGCACGGCAAACAGCACGTAGCCACCGTAACAGGTCCCACACGGAACCTCTTGCTCGGCGAACGCGTAGCACTGAATGTAATCGCCAGATGCTCTGGCATCGCCACAAAGTACATTGTTCCCTCGCCCTCTCATTCCGCACAAAAAGCACACTAACACATCAAAACCACAGATCCCAGTCTCTGCTCACCCTCCTCCGCAAAGCCGGCTACAAAAACACCCTCGCCGGCACCAGAAAAACCACCCCTGGCTTCCGCCTCGTCGAAAAATACGGCATGATAGTCGGTGGCTGCGATCCCCACCGTCAAGACCTATCCACCATGACCATGCTCAAAGACAACCACATCTGGGCTTGCAACAACAACATTGCCACCGCTGTTTCTGCCGCAAAAGCCGCTGGCGGGTTCGCGATCAAAGTGGAAGTGGAATGCCAGAGCTTGGATGAGGCAGAGCAAGCTTGTGATGCGGGTGCTGATGTGGTGATGCTTGATAACTTTACACCAGGGGAGATGAAGAAAGCTGCGAAAGCTTTGAAAGAGAAATATGGAAGTGGGCCGAGGGGCCCGCTGGTTGAGGTTAGTGGCGGGTTGACTGAGGATAATGTGAGTGATTATGTTAGTGATGATGTCGATGTTATTTCATCGAGTAGTATTCACCAGGGCACCAAGCATGTGGACTTTTCGCTCAAGATTGTGCCAAAGGGCCAGGAAGTCAAGGATGGACAGGGAGAGAGCACAGCCACTTAGCGATGAAAAGCATATACATAGAATGTACAAACAGAGACTCACATGCAAAAGACTACTCTCATGAGAAGCGACAAACCTTGCGATCAGACCAGAGCGTGATATCTACACAGCTATACATATGTACATGTACTCTAATCCTTGACACCCCACTGCCCAACCATGGCCATAGCCTCTTCGCCACCTTCAGCAAGTCTCCCTTCTGTATCCCCAAGCACACCAGCAACACAGTGCCATCCATCTCTACCACCACCATGCCTCAACACCTCATCTCTAAACCTCGCGCCAGCCTCTGGATCCACAGCCCCAGCTGCACTCCTCTTGAACACGTCTTTCCAGATCTTGCCTGCGATGGCGCGATCAAATAGATAGCTGTAATAAGTAGCTCCATAGCCAAATAGATGCCCGAAGAATCCTTGCCAAGAAGTGCCCACTGGTTCAGGGAGTGAAGAGTATTTATGCCAGACATCATGGTATGTTCTCGTCGAGTCAAAATCTTCGCTCAACGGTAATTTGGAGTGATAGGTTTGATCGAGCATGGCTAACAAAATCTGCGCCTCAGTTTCTGTGCCTTGGCTATGCGTGTCTAGATTTACTCTCTCAGCGACTCTGGTGGCGTCAAGCGGGGCATCGGTTTCCCAGTGTCGAGCATACAGAGCCAAAACTTCGGGAGCAGAGGCAAAGTGTTCCATCAGCACTGAAGGCAATTCTGCAAAATCCGTGGCGCAGCGTGTTCCACTGACGTTTTGGAGTGCGGTGCGGCCGCAGATGGAGTGAAGTGCATGACCCATTTCGTGAAACAGTGTTTGGACTTCTCGGAAGGTGAGGAGGGCGGGTCGTTTGGTGGCTCCACCTTGTGGGATGGCAAAGTCGCAGATCAGTGCTATGGTAGGTAGTTGATATAGTTCATCGTTATCGCGATGGGATTTGTTTGTTGACAAGCCGTCAGTTGCAGCCTCTTCAGCAGTGGAGAAAAGATCGCCCGTTGCGTTTTTCAGCGCTCCTGCTTCTTCGAGTTCGTCAGGGAGGATGCGGCGGCTGCAGCGGAGAGTAAAGTGAGCTGGGTTGGGCGACTTTCCAGCTCGCTCGAAGAGGTCGCAGTAGATTACTGCGACGTGACCTTCGCGGTCGTCTATTACGTCTAGGCGGCGCACGTCATTGTTCCAGGTTTCGCCGGGAGCGGCTTCCTTGGGTACTAGGCGAATGCCATAGAGACGGTGGAAGAGGCGTGATAAACCTTGCATGACGGTGCCGAGAGAAAAGTAGGCGGAGAGCACATCCGGAGTGCGAGTCTTTGACCTCATCGAAGACAAGAGGCGGTGTTGATAGTAATCTCTGTCCCAAGCATTGAGCTCACCAGGGAAGTTACCGCTACGAGCATCCGAATTCTTCATCTCGAGCAGTTCCTGCACCTCTGATTGCACCCGTGGAGCATTGTCGGCGGCCAGCGCGTCCAAGAACTTGACGACGGCTTCAGGGCTCTTTGCCATCTTATCAGACAAGGCCATGTGTGCAAAAGAATCGTGTCCAGAAAGACGAGCAAGCTCAGCACGTCTATGCAGCAAATGTTCTAGACGTTCAATGTTTGCTCTTGCAGATGTGCGGTTGGCCATGTAGATTTCTCGTCTGGTGTCTGCATCTTCTACAGTACGCAGCGCCAAAGAAGCAGGCATGCCGATTGTAGGCAGAGAGACACTGCCCCATCTGGTCAATTGCCGTACGACCAGAGGATCCATGCCCTTCAGCTTGCTACTAGGAAGCTTGAGGAGCGGCGTCTCTGGTACCATCTGATCGACAAACTCGGGACCGATCTCGGCAATCTCATTAGAAAGTTCGACAAAGGCCTGACGATCTGTATCGGAGAGGTCGATGGCTGACTTTGCAAAGTCTCTGGCAAGAATATTGGCAACAGTCAATTCCTCCTCGCTCCATGATGCAACAACCTCGGGTATGGCAAGAGCAGCCTTCAATTGGTCGTTCAAGCCAGTGGTTGTGTTCAAAACATTCATGTACTCAAACATCTGGGCATATGCCTGGGTAGCAGCAAGCTGTGTATTGCGGTCTGGATGTGTGGAGCGAACAAAGTCGCAGAGGTCGATGACTCGACATAACAAGTCACTCAAGCGGTCCAGGTCTTTTGCAATGCTCTTGTACTGTTCCACGCTGCTGTATGCCAGGACCTTTGTAACTATACGCTTGCATTTTGCTAATGTGATGGAGGCAAAGTGCTCGAAGCCTTCGGGCTTGGTGAGGTAGCGGTTCTGGAAGAGACCTAGGGATTTCGTCGAGGGATGGGTCTGCCTGGTAGAGAAGTCCTTCCAGAAGGGCTGCGAGTCAAAGATTTGTCGTAGAGTAGCATCCTGGTGCGACGTATCCGGGTCTCGATGCGACACAAGCGGCGGCGGGGCGGGAGCGGATTGTGAGGCTGCGGAGGTAGCGGCGGTGGCTAGACGGCGACGATGCTCATGGCGGAGGCATTTGGCGCATGTCCAAGGCCTTGTCGGGGGAGGCTTCAGCATGCTCGAGTGGTATCAAGAAGGCTCAAGTCATTTGTTGTGTCTCTTGTGGAAGTGACGACTGTCGACCGGGCACTTTTGCGCCGAGGGTGGAGAGAGGCAGCCGCGACCACAGCCGGCGCAGCTCACACTTCTGCTCTTCGTCTCGTCTGCAGATACGCACGTCCAACCCGCCGTCGACTCCTCCACAATGGCCTTCCAGCCCCTCCTACGGCATGTGAGTGAAGCCTGCAAACATTCGCATACCCATTGACCGCTACTGACCTTGAATGCAGTCGGCCGCGCCCGTGGCAGCCCTGACCATGGCTTCGCTCGCTCTCTACCCAAGAAGCGCCTACGCCGAGGAGCTCCAACACGTACGCCCTCACATAACACCCACCCTTCAATCATGTCTCACACCACAATGCAGCACACGCGCAAGCCCATCTACGATACTCCTCTCTCGGCCACTCCCTCTCCCGCCGCTATCCACGCGACCACCCTCAACCCCGAGCCCGTCACTCCCCCGGTCCGCGATAACCAATCCCAAGCTTCAAAAGTCACCGCCGAGACCGTCGCCGCCCGTGTCCTCGGCCAACCCGCCTCTCCCACACCTACTCAGCGCCTCGCCGAACAGGTCAAGCGCGCCCGCGTCTTCCTGCACGCCCAGGCCGTCAAAGCCGAAAACAACATCGACGCCGGCCTCACCCGCGCCCTCAACCTCGAGCACTCCTTCATCTCCACATTGCAATCCCTCGCTCCCCCCAGAGAAAGCGGCGAGCGTCTCTTGCCCGGAGGCGTCTACGTGCTGGTCGCTGCCATGGCCGGCAGCATCGTTGCCCGCAACCGCAACATCCTGCTTCGCGGCATTGTCCCTGTGGCCACTGGTGTAGGTGCTTCTTATGCCGTCCTGCCCATCACCACCCGCAATGTTGGCGACCTGGTCTGGAAGTACGAGGAAAAGTACCCAGTCATCCGTGACAACCACATCCGTGTCCGCGACGGCGTGTCGCACTTTATCGAGACTGGAAAGGCGCACTCGCAGATGGGCTACTACCAAGCTGTCGACAAGGTTCAGGGCGTGCGTGAGGCCGTCGAGGAGTGGGTCAGGAAGGGCAAATAAACTACTCGAAAGTCTTTTTTCCCTTTGTTTTCACTCATAGACTTTTTTTGTTTTTTCCCTAACGCCCCTGTCTGCCTCTACTTGTTTCCCTGCTGGTCTACTGGTGCAGAAAAAAGTCTGTATATTACGATACTTGCAAAAAACATGAATTTGTGAAATATGGTTTCGATATGATGGGATTTACTGAGTGACACTAGATGATTCAGAATGACCTAATCGACCAACTGAGAAATGCTGCTGGACGACGCTAAAAATAGTGTATCCTGGGAAGGTATCTAGTAGCCAGAGAGACTTCACGCCATGCCTGTGGATATCATCCTCTAGACCAACAATACCACATCCCTCCATCACTCCTTTGCCTTTGCAGCAGCAGGACTCTCGTACTTGCTGCGGAGAAACTCTTCGAGATTTCTGTCACCCATGGCATCCACCCTCGGGTCCTCGGGCTTCTTGGGAGCTTCCTCCTCAACAACCCCCTTGTTTTCCTCCTTGGTGCCATAGCCCACGGCAGCCAATGCGCTTGCACCCACATTGGCGGCAGTACTGTACGCGGCGCCTGCAACCTCCTTGGCTTGCTCTACATATGTGGGTTGTGGGACCTCGGCCTCGGGCATGGGGTGTTCTTTAGGCGCCTGACCAATCGTGTTAGGTTCGTTTACGCCGTAGGTATCGCCAAAAGTGCCTTCGCGCTTGTCGGGCGTGCCGTCGGCGAGGGTGCCGTGGGCGTGCGTGTGCGATTGCGCTATGTAGCTCGTACCTGAAGTGC
The DNA here is from genome assembly GCA_023848605.1 of Aureobasidium sp. EXF-10728. Classification (NCBI taxonomy): domain Eukaryota; kingdom Fungi; phylum Ascomycota; class Dothideomycetes; order Dothideales; family Saccotheciaceae; genus Aureobasidium; species Aureobasidium sp. EXF-10728. Next base: position 85,006 of record SWBG01000008.1, read on the forward strand.
CTGTCCTGTTTGTGCTGGGCTGGTTTGCAGACGTCTGTGTCGACGAGACTTGGTGGTGTTCGCGGACGGGGAGGGCGGTGGTGGGGGTCGCAGTGGCGGGGGTGCCGTCGTAGGAGGGTGGGGGCATGGTGGCTTCGCCTGGGGGTGGGCTGGGTGGGTGGGTGTGTTGGCCGCTGGTGGTCCTGTAGAGCTCGGCGTCTTGTCTGGCTTGTTCGCTTGCGGCTGGGGCGGCGGGAGTGGGTTGCTGCGAGGCCTTGACAATGGCGACTTTGCGGTCGCGAGGCTTGCCGTTCTCTGTGCCTACTGCGACTGCGACTTTGTCGCCGTTGGGTTCTGTTACCCATCTGATGGGACCACTGGGGATTGTGTCCATGCCGTTTAGCTTGTGCGGTGCGGTCCACTGAAGCACATTGTGGAGATCTGGATCAATGTTGGGCAAGTCGCCAAACTTGTACTTCAATTTGCCGCCATATTGCTCGGGGATGTTCTCCGGTTCAATGTACTTTGAAAGTGTCGGGTACATTTCTTGCTTGGAAAGAATGAAGATCTTGGACTTTGTGGTGTATCAGCAACTCTGGATGCTTGGTGAGAGAAAACAAGACTTACGACAGTGATGGGGTCGAACCACTTCTTGATCCAGCTCCACACGGTAGGGAAAAATGAAGGAGCTCCAATGATAAAGATTCTATCCAGAGTTTCTGGGTAGTGTGCAGTGGCCAGCTGACTGGCATCCTGCATGTGGTTCTTCAGATTCCAGAATTGTCTCAAACCAACATTGGAAATGTCAACAATGTTGCTCGACTGCGATACTGGTGTCTCTGGGAAGGGGCGCTTGGGCATCTCTGAGCAGAGAGGCAGCACAAAGTTGGTAAGGTTCTCGTACAAGGCGAACAGACGAAGCATCTTGGCGGGGATCTTGGACTGCACGGATTGGTTCTTAGACGAAGTCGAGGCCTCGTACGCCGAGACAGCCTTACTGTTCAGGTGAGCGACTTCGAAGATGTATACGGGGATACCACGGCGGTCCTGTCGGCCGGTCCATTGGGGGTACTGCTTTTTGTGAGCGTGCGGATAGACTCCGGACAGTGAAATCGACCAACCAAGACGCGAGTCTGCTCGTACTCGGCGACGTCGATGGTGTCGTAGAGCTTTTCGAGTTGGTTCTCCTTGCGCCAGTCCTCTGTGTCCTTGAATTGGCCAAAGGCTTCGCTGGGTACAAACTTGCGGGCACGCAGATATCGCAGCATCGTCTCGTCGTCATGGCTAGGCAGTCCATTGGGTCCGCCTGTGGGGTTGTAGTATCCCTTCTCCTGACATAGCTCCTTGAAAGCCAGCAGTGCCTTTTCTTGTCCGGGACTCAAGTGGCCTACATGGGTGGCCGGGTACTAGGTGGCAGCGGTCAGCTTTGGCCGGCCCGTGAATAATAATATCCTGCTCACTTGGTACGACTCGATACGCTGCAAGTCGGCTCCAGACATGATTTCTTCGGGTGCGGCTGTCACGACGAATATATGATAGGTCCTTAGGAAGCGAAATAGATAAGAGTCAGAAACAGCAGCAATTCCAGCTCGTCGTCTCTCCTGGGCAGCGTCATTGTTTCGGTTTGCTCGGAGCCGCTAATTGCTGCCACCCCACGTACGAGCACCTTCTACACCCTCTGCCAAGCATCCTTCTTGCCCGCTTCCGACTTCGACTCCTGCATGTGCACGCCTCTCCCAACATGCCTCTGTCGCCAGCCTCTCTTCGAATCTGATGCATCGTTGCGACATGCAAGCCAGATTGCATCCACCCGCCATCACAGCCGCCAAGCTCTGTTGGCGAGTCCCTACATGATGTTTACTCCCCTTGTCCCCAGAGCTCTTCCGAGATGGCTTCGGTCCCTGAATCGCGACCCTCCTGTCTAGCGAGAAACAGACCTGTATCGTACGCAATTCTGCGACATGCGCCCGGTCTCTACTCGAAGCCTTTGCGGCAATCTCAGCTGCAGCGCTTGCACATACATTCATGCCTTTTGCTATTCCACGGATCAAGATCCCTCCCATAGCCGGTGAAACAAGGTCTTGTCCACACATCATCACTGACTTGCGTACGCGCATGGCTTCACTCTCTCTTCTGGCGTCTGATCGTTGGCGCGGTGCTGCCATGTAGTGAGGTCGAAAGAGGACATTGACCCTTGATACCAGGGTTTTGGTACGGTTCCCATATGTCCACATCATGCCACCAGCAGTATCTGCTTCACGATGGCTGCTGATCGAGAACGATGGGTTTCAAGGCTGCGACACGAGTCACGAGTCACGACTCACAACTGGAATCGTGTGTCGTGCATACCGCCGACGCGGGCCATAACGTTCACCGTGCCACCGATCCACGGCTATTGTATACAGTAGCCTGGCTATTAATTTACCGCTTACCGACGGTATTCTGCACGATCGACGGCTATCGGATTGTGCCTATCCATGGATTCCATGAACGTCCATTCGTTCACCATCGCAACTCCACTAATAGGGAGAGCCAGACATGGACCAAATCGCAAGCAGGAAAAGGTTTCCTGTTCATCGGCGAATCCTATCAACAATATGCAATATACACGTCGCCCAGATTGCAATGCTGACCCAGCTCACAGTGTCAAAAGATTGCAAGGCGTGCTTGAGCAAGGCGCGGAAGCGAGCCGCCTAATTCTCCATTCTGATGTATAGCGGCCGCTTCATTGGTCATCCGGGACAGTCGACTGTCATTGTCAGATCTTGAGATGGTGACAATCTTCCCTAAAGGTTGCGACTAGCTACCTATCATTGCGGTTCGAGGTCCGCCATATCCGCTCTGCAAGCCCAAGTATCTGCAATGCAATACAACAGATAGCCTGATCTGCAGGACAGAGTAGCATGCATCGGCCTTTCCGACAATTAGATTTCGGCTTGGCGACGCATCACTGCCTACACGTGCTACACTTGGTCGGACCCGGACTATGATTTTTCTCGTTGCAGAACGATTGCAACTCTCTCAAGAACGTGGCTCGTATCGACCCGCAGTATTTGTATTCCGCAAACCTTTCCAGTCTCAGCTTCTACCAGCGTCTCTCTGTCACAAATAAGGGTGAGTTGGCTGCCATGAAACCGCGACATATTCTGACGTATGGGCCGACAGCGAAACAAAAAAATCATACATCTGCCCCGAGCCACGGCTGCAGCCTTGGAATTGAAAGGTATGCAAGCCTTGCTTCAGCTGCTTCCCGGCATCCAGTAGCTATAAGCCATATCTGCACTCAAGCCTGTTTGTCAATTTCGTGGTCCGACTGGACCTCGGCCGACCAAGAAAGACATGATTTCAAGGTGGCCAATTAACACTGGTTGCAAGTCTCCAGCTACTCGATGCCCAGTGGCTTCTCTGGCGTCATCCCACTAAAACCGCGCTTCGTCCATGTCCACTTTTCTTATTGCTTGATTCAACCGCAAATCAGAACGACGATCCTGTGCTTTCCAGCGCGCCACGGCAAACGTATGATAGTGTGCAGACCAAACACACAACCGCCTTGAGTTACCTTTACCTAACCCAATGAAGGGAAATGCATTACCCAGCGGCAGATAACGTGCTTCTTGACGAGGCGGGGAGGTTCTAAGCTTAGTTTTAGATAAGGCAACAAATGAAGGCTGGTTGGTATGCGGCACGACCATGCCTGTGGGGCTTTTTGTTTCTGTCTACAAATACCAACGCTGTCTGTTTGCCTACGAGAAGGCACCAACAACAGGAAGGACTTGAGATTGTCCAATTCAGAAACGTCGCTACTCTCTGCAGAACGAATCTTGACCCTTCCCTTCACACACTCGAGCATGGGTTCACGGCAGAGATATCAGATTTGCATCAACGACGACCGCAATCTCTACGTCTGGAAAGAAACTTGGAAAGAAGACACGGTTGCAGACTTCTTGACGCGTCTGTCTAGCTCCACAGTACCTCGGCTTGACCGCCAGAGGATACATTTGAGCTTTGACGGCGTTCGTCTGGGCGAGAGCACGACCATGAGAGAGGTGAGTATTCGTCAATGTGCTTGTTACAAAGTCGACTTTTGGTGCAAATCTCTGACTCGTGGGTTTAGACTGGTCTGGAAGATGGAGACGAACTAGCTCTCCATTATGGATCGTCGTATGCATGCAAGCTATGCACCGGATCTCGTAGGTCTATCTTGATTTCTCTCAAGTCTGTTTATCCAGAAGACTGACAGAAGACGTTCTTCAGACAATGGTACAGGTTACATGACTCGTCAGAACGGTTGATGAATCTGCCTAAGAATTCTCGAGTTGTTCCTCGAAGAAAGCTCGACAATTGACGCCTCAAACAACGAACAAAAACCAGAAAGCGAAAGACGAAAAAAAAAGACAGCGGACAGCACGGCCCGAAAACGGTCGAGGCTATGAGCAACGAAACAAAATCAATCGGTATAGGTATCTTAGCGGCACAGCGCTTCATAAGGCGATAAGAAAAAAAAATACAGTGGAGGTTGTCAGGAAAGAACTTCGGGAAGGCCCGTTGAGCCGCTCCCGAGAGGCTGTCGGTACATGTACCGACATGGCAAAGAGGAAGATAGTCTTGTACCAACATGGGTTTTCTACTCGACATTAAGAGTATAGATGTTTGAACTATGACACATCTTATCGAATTTCACGTAGCGCTCCCCTTCTGCCGTATAAGATGAATATTACAACTCGAGATCTCGATAACAACAGCCGTCTTGTATTTTCAAGAATCGCAACAACCATTGGCGTTCGCGAGGAAACGTCAAGTAATTACTTATTGGGGACACGGCTTCTTCTTCCGCCTTCGAGACCTACAAGAACATCACGCCAGTGGAGAGAGGTCCGCTGCGAGATGATTACATGGCTTTCCTATCAGAGCATGATGATCAGCACGCTTTATTTCTCCGGAGTGGGTTTGCGGCTCAACCGCCATGTTGGATGTGCCCAGCGCTTCATTCGGCAAGTTGAACATTATTAGTGGGGTGAGATCAGGGCTGTCTTTGGGCAAGCACTGAACTCGAGCAGCTACGGATGCTCGGAGGTTATTCCGAGTTCTGTTTGGAGATGGGTGGGTATTGTTTATGCAGGGTTTGTCGTGCAAAGGAAGAGAACCATGGCGGTTACTCAGAGGTATGAAGGGTATGATTCTCCAATAATGCTCATCCTCGTATAGCAAAATGCCATATTGCATATCTTATACATCTTGCTACGACAAATAACACAGGACATACCTAGTAACACCATCTTCCATCGCTCTCCACACTCTCGAGCCATCTTCCTCTACCGCCGTCTATACGCCAAAACCTGATACCTAACATTCTCAAGACTACCCGGATACCTCAACTTGTCATCCAACCGATTAACCATCATCTCTTGATCAACAATCCTCTCCCATCTCTGTTCCGGAACTCTCGCTTCCTCTTCTTCAACAGCTTTTTTGCCTTTTCCTTGTGTAGCAATGGGGTCTTGGGGTTTACCCAGCAGCACGCGGGAGAGTAGCCAAGCAACACTATACTCGGTGACTTCCTCAGAGTCTGGGATTGGGACAACAGTGTTGGCACCTATACTGTCGATTACGAGTATTATACTGTTGATTGGCAACAGGGCATCGAGTTTGTAGAGCAGAGCTGTGGTTTTGGGGATTGAGGTGTTGTAGAGGGATGCCAGGGTGAGGAAGAATGTGCATAGCACTGGTTTGTCATCTGAAGCCAGGAGAGCCTTGAGCTGGGGCGTCTTGAGGGAAAACATGTCGTGGTGGGCAAAGTTGAGGGAAAAGGTCGTGGGTGCGAGGAGAGCCGTGTTTGCTGCTCTGGCGGATGCGGATGCGTATTTTGAGAGTGGTGGCGGGGTGGTTGTTGCCTTGAGTAGTTTGTCCAGTACAGACGACCAATCTGCAGAGTCGATGAGAGTAAGATGCAGTAATGGAGCAGTGGGTGCCGGAGTAGAGTCAGAGGTCAAAGCATCGAGTTCCTGCTGCTGCTTTCCAGAAGCCGTAGGTCGCAAGTGTCGAAGCAGTCCCGCAAACGCAATGACTTCTGCAGCGTTTCCGCCAAAACAGACTACTTTTGTCGTATTGCTTGACGAGGTGTTGGATATACGAGACACCCAGTCGTCTTGAGGTCTTTGCTCGCACAGTGAAGCCAGCACATTCGCGTACGCCAACGCCCGACTCGGACTCCACCTCACCGCATACGCTTCCCTCTTTTCTTCTACATCCAACGCCTTTTCCCACTCTCCCTCCAACACCGCCTCATTGATTTCCCTCAACAACCCCTTCATGCCCTCAAAATCCATCAGCTTTTCGCCAAACCCATCCTTGAAGACATTCAACATCAATTGTTGCAATTCCACAGGTAGCAATTGGTCTTGAGCCAGAGGCTGGGTTTTGGGGGCATCTAGGTGAGGCTTTGGCTTTGCTTTCTTGGTGTAGCCACTTCCTCGCCATTCGGGCTTTGTTGCTGGTGGCGGACGGGAGGGGGCTTTGGAGGTGCTGCTACTGAGGATGGGGCCGTGTTTTCGTTGCGATTGGGCTTTTCTGTCGTATTGGCCCATTGTGGAGTTTCAGATTATAGAAGTCTGATGAAATTGTTTAATAGGCGTTTTTTCTTTTTGTTGCTGGATCTAGATGGTTTTGGTATGGATGCTTGATTTAGTAGTAGGTTGTTGGTGATAGGACGAAGTATGGGTTTGGAACGTTGGAAATTTTCGTCGCGAACATTTTGGTGTTGCGGGAATGACGCGGGAATAATTGATGCATCAATCATGGAGGCCTGGCATATTCGCTTTGATATTCAATGTCTTTATGGTTCCACAAATGAAGTTTACCCGTAATAGCGGTGTAGAACTGCGGATTAGATGCAACTCTTACAGTCTGGTTTTTTTTTTCATGTCCTATATCTGTCATTCTCTGAGAAATGTACCGACGACTGTCATTCCAGAAGGCTATGAGAGCGAATAACGCGGCCATGAGTCAGATACAAGCATGGTCTTTGCAACGAACCTAATCAAGTAGTTAGTTGTGTCATCCGATTGGCAAGGTGGAATGCATGACTATCTTCAAATGACACAGCAAGATGAGACGCGCCTACTGCAGGCCCAGGCGTTGAAACCGCGTGTGCTGTCTCTCGCGATTGATGACCGGGAAAGAAGGTAGTGATGTCCATGGAGAAAATTTGTATTCAGACGTCTGCGTGGCTTTACGCTTGGATCGTTGACAACTCTGTCTTTTAATGGTGTGATGTGGGAGAGATGTTGAAGATGAGATTATGACAAATTCTGCTGCGTGATATATATTGGTAGTAGACCTGGTGATTAAGGGTTACAGCCTCTGGCTTGAGGGATAATAGTATAGTATGAGCTGCCCTTTCAGAGGTCTATCTTTGTAGCAACCATGTTTTCAGACATGAAACCAGTGACGAACAACCAACCCTTTTTCTTTCCTCCTTCTTTCTTGGGGTCGATTCCGACAATGACCGCTGCACTTGCCGTTCTGACTTTTGCTCCGTCATCTGCGAATACCAGCTTTTTGTTCCAGCCATCATCCACTTTGTCGCTGTTCGAGGGTTGAGCGCTGGTAGAGGCTTGACGCTGGACCAACCACACATATGGCGGGTCCTTGGCTGCAGGATCCCTGGCATGACCCGCGAGATCGATTCCTCGTGCCAGGCCAGCAAGTACATAGCCACTCTTGTCATCGGTAGCAGAAGCCCAGGCATCATGGTACCAAGAAGGATTATCCAATGTACTATCCAAATGCACCGTTTCCTCCACACTCAGCGTTTTGTTCTGAGGGTCTGCAAAGCAGCGATAGAGGATGCCTCTTTCTGCACTGACGATGGTGATTTCGTTGAAGTCGTGGACATGGCCCATTCCATTGTTGTTTTTGAGTCCGGTGAGTGCGGTGTTGACGACTAGGCCAGCCGTGTCCGAAGGGGCGGAGAGGTCTGTAATGGAGACGTGCACGGTACTCGACCATCCAAATGGTGCCACAGTCTCCAGTTCTCTCATCAAGCCTTCTCTATGCCTGTGATCGTTGGTGACGTAGAACTCGTTTGGGCTGACAGCGTAAATGTCATTAGGCGTTTCGATCAGCTTGTGCGAGATTGTGCGAATGTGTTTGAGAGTGCTGCTGCCAATCACATGTCTGAACAGCTCGATGCGCGAGTGTGCCTTGGTAATGTGTTCACGGCGCGAAGCCACAAACTCTGGGTTGGGGAAATGATTGACCGCAAAGATGTAGACTGCTTTTTTGTCCGTAGGGTCGGCGATAACATCGATACCATGCGTAACAAATGTCTTGTCAAAGTTCACAAACGACAGACGTATGCTTTTCATAGTCTGTTCAGAACGCATCAGTTTTGCTTTTTCTCTAGTAACACAAGAAGAAAAATACACACCTCGGGATCAACAACATGGATACTCCCCTGCGTGCCATCCGCCGGCGGCTCAAAGCTCCCCAAAGGAGGAAACCATCCAAAGCGCGTATGCCTATCCTCGCAAGCTGTAAACAGCAAGTTTGCAGGTGCATAGTAGTGCAAGTCTTCACAATACGTGGTATCGTCTATCCTCACAAAGTCCCCAACACTTTGGATCGTAGACACCGGAACCGATCTTCCGAGCCCCACGACCTTTAGTTCATGGGCGATGGGAGGGAAAAGGTAGGCTGAGAGAGCTGCTAGAGCTGCCACTGATAGGAAAGCGGTCGCTCCTGGCATGGTTGGGTGTGCGATGGGTACAGGGTGAAGAAACGGGAAGGGATGAGTAAACAAGGAGGTTGAGGGATGAGTTCAAAGCACCGTTGTGGGTTGCAGATGACGTGGGATCAATTGAGTTTGAGTTTGATGAACCATCCGGGGGCTCCACACATTGCCCGGAGATAAGAATCGGCAGGACCAACACGAAGGTCTGTGGAGGCAGACATCCGTTAGTTGTACAAAAGGAAGACATGACGGGCTGACTGAGTACTCATCCCGAGTCGTCTTATATTGCAGACGAGACAGCGAAAGCGGAACCAGGGTGTTTCAACGGCATAGATGGTAAAACAAGACGAACAAACAACAGTCAAGCATTGGATGAAACCACCTCATCGATTCGTTAGCAAAAGATTGAAAGATGAAGAATGTCATTTGCCAATGGCAGCAGTAAGCCAACATGGATCTAGCTCAACTACTGAGATACCATTTCCATTGTCTTTCAAAAATTCTTTTCTCATCTCGGGTTTTCTTTCCAACCAGGTTCATCCATCAAACTCCATCTTGATCTCTTGATTAACCATTCAACCAGACTTTGGGGAAAGATGAAGTCTGTTTAGCGCAGAGAGTTGCAAAAGAGTCTGTTAGGGCTTGAGGAGGTCCTGATACTGATCTGGTTCACACTTTTGAAGCCTAGCCGGACTGGGTGAGTAAAGTGGACGATCAACAGTTGATATGTGGTGCGTGTTTGAAGACATCATGAGTTGCGGATTCATGTTGTACATGTCTCGTGTGCTTTGAAATAGTTGCAGCAGCTTCCACAAACAGCTGCACAGCAAAGTGGTGTTGTATCGCTCTCGGCAATCAAGCCAAGATCGGATTCGAAAAAATGTATGCCGACCTTGGCTTGAAAGTGTCGATCCAGGGTCTTTGTGAGAAGTGCAATGTAATGTCGAATAAACAGTTGAGGGATCGGGATAGAGAAAGCAAAGTAGTAACAAGGCGGCCAATTGACCTAGGCCCAGCCGGATTGGGACCAACAAGTCGTCTTGTGGGGTAGAGGGGAAAAGGGGGCAAAAAAACGTAATGGTACATGTGCATGAAAAAGGGTTGGGAAATGGAAAGGCATTCGTCCTGTCGAGATGGCGCATGAAGACGGTCGAAATGATATAGGTCGTTCTGGTCTGCTCTTTGCAAGAGCGCGCGTGTGGGTGGTGATGTTGAATATAGAGGCGTCGACATTGTGCTGGACCGGAAGGAGGATAGAGTAACTTCGTGGTAGCGTGGCGAAAACAAATCCATGTCTTGCTTTTCCCTTTCTCCTCATACCCATCATGAGAATGCAAATGAACCCGCCTGGGTCAAACTCCGTAAAACGCCAGAAAAACTCCAGATGGCCCAATTAAAGATGAAAACATGACCCGATTACCTGCTAGGCTGCTGTCCCTGGGGTTGAGGGAAGCTTTGAGGTGTAGGGAAAGCGTTGGGTTGAGCAAAGCCACCCTGAGGGTAAGATGGGGCTTGCTGTTGCTGCTGCTGAGGCTGCGGTGCGCCGAAAGCTTGCTGATTGTATTGAGCCTGTTGTTGCTGGAAGCCGCCCTGGCCGCCCTGAGAGGGGTACTGGTTGCGAGGAGGTCCTCTTCTCTGACCTTGCTGACCCTGGTAGTTGCCACCGCGGCCACCACGGTAGCCCTGTTGGTGGTGTTGACGGCGCTCTTGAGGCTGTTGCTGCAATTGAGGGGCGCTGGTTATGGGACGAGGAATGTTCTCGGGAGTGTCGTAGACGTAGAGGCCCTTGTCAATGTGCTGGGGAATGGGCTTGATCTCGGTGCCCAACTCCTGCTCAATCCTGTAGAGGTTGAAGCGGTCCTCCCAGTTGATCAAGTTGATAGCGAGACCAAGGTGGCCGAAACGACCAGAACGACCAATACGGTGAAGGTAAGTCTCGGCGTTCTTGGGGAAATCGAAGTTGATGACGACGTTCACAGCCTGAATATCAATACCACGGGTGAGAAGATCGGAACAAACGAGGTTACGGCAGTGGCCAGCGCGGAAGTCATGGAAGACGCGGTTACGGTTGTGTTGCAGCATGCGTGCGTGAGAGTAGAAGCACGAGTAGCCGAGCTCAGTAACCTTCTTTGCCAAAAGCTCAACACGAGTGGTAGAGTTGCAGAAGATGATGGACTGGTTGATTTGCAGACGCGAGAAGAGGGTGTTGAGACAGTGCACCTTTTGCTTCTCCTCGACGAAAGCGTAGTACTGGGTGATACCACGTAGCGTCAACTCATCCATGAGGTTGATCTCGTGGGGGTCCTTCATGTGCTTGTCTTTAAATTCCTTGACAATGACGGGGAAAGTGGCCGAGAAGAGCATAACCTGGCGGTCCGGAGGGTGGAACGAGAGCAACTGATCGATAGTCGAGGTGAACTCGGGAGAAAGGAGCTTGTCGGCTTCGTCCATGACAAATGTCTGGGCGGTCGACAGGTCGGCGACACCACGGCTGGCGAGATCCAATATTCTGCCAGGTGTACCAATGAGGACATGTACAGCCTCGTTCAAGCGGATAATATCATCCTTCAGGCCAGTGCCTCCAGTAGTGACCATGACATTGACACCAAGATGTTTTCCAAGCGTCTTGCAGACCTGCGACGTCTGGAGAGCCAGTTCTCGCGTGGGTACCAGGATCAAGGCCTGGATCTTGCTGTTCTTGGGATTGACACGTTCGAGAGTAGGAATGATGAAAGCGGCGGTCTTTCCGGTACCGTTCTTTGCGCGGGCGAGTACGTCTCTGCCTGTGAGAGCGACGGGGATGGCTTCTTCTTGGATGGGCGAGGGCTTTTCAAAGCCAGACTCGAAAATGCCCATGAGCAGTTCGCGCTTGAGGTAAAAATCTTCGAACTCGAGACCCTTGGTCGCGGTGACATCTTCTGTTTGAATTCTGCCATCCTTGGCAGGTACCTTGAGTCCCGACCTCCAGTTGCCGTCTGCCTGGGATGATTCACTGAGGGGAGCATTGTCAGCGTGGGGTTTCCTGGGAGCTATGGACCGGTATCGGCATACTTGAGCGAGGTGCCCTCGAGCTGATTTGCAAGCTGATCCGCCATTGTGTGTTATCGTGTGCGGGTAATGGTGGTGAGGGGAAGAAAGAGAGGTGAGCTCGAAGAAGACGCAATTCTAGAAAAGGCGTCGAATGAGTTGGCGTGAGGGTGGAAGTGAATGCGCGCAGTGAAGATGTGGACCGAGAGAGGTAGGCACAAGTCAGACGAAAGTGTAGTGTTGTTGTTGGTTCGAATGGGTAAGCTGTCGCTTGTGTCGGACAAGGGGAGCGGATTCGTCGTGGTTGTGTCACGCAGTTCTTCACGTCAATTGGCGGAGCGATTTCAAGCGGCAGGTATGTTTGCAAGTCTAGAAGAGGATCGAGAGAGAAGCGAGTTGGCGGTAGATCAAGCGGGGTTCACGAGAAGGCGGCGAGGAGGATCGAGTTAAGATGGTAGAAAGTCGTCGTGCGCCGCTCTCGCCATGTGGAACATCGAGCTATGGAAATCGCGCCTTGGCACACGTCGGGCCAATCACGACGGCTTGACAGTGATATACCAATTGCACCTTGCTTCTTTCTCATACTGTTCGAACATTCTGTTCAAAGACTTTGTTACTGACAGCCAGTGCACTTAGACGGACCCAGGAGTTCAGACAAGTTTCAGGAGAGCGTCTTTCTGCTATTAAGCGCCCGCCATAGCTGTTCGTGCCGCACCCTTGCAGGCGAACATCTTCCGATGACCCAATAAGTTGTATATTAACTCGATCCCATCTTTTCATCAACTTCTTTTTCAAAATGTTTCCCCAGATGCTACGCCAGAGACTGGGTTTGGCAAACTTTATACCAACTCTTCAGACCCGCAAGGCTTCATCGCTCTTTCAACCACGCAAGGCAGCCTCTCTACTCCAACCACGCCATCCCTTCTTCAACCCATCAACGACGCGCACCATGAACAAAGACCTCGATCTCCTCACCCGTCTCCGCCTCCAGCGTGCCCAACGCTTCTATCACTCAGGCAACTACTACCCCTACTCCAATGGCGTAATGTCCACCTTCTACGTCCTCTTCGGCGTAAACGCCCTCGTCTTTGGCGCCCTCAACTACGCAAAATACACCAAAGACTGGAAACTCGAAAAGCTACTTTTGTCAAACACTCTGCTGTCGCCAGCGTCTGTGGACCAGGGCCGTTGGTGGACAATCATCACTTCTGCATTCGCTCACGTCGATCCCATACATTTTGCCTTCAACATGCTGTCCTTGTACAACTTTTGCAGCTTGTGTGCGTTTATCCCTGGCATGAGTGGATTGCATCTTGCTGCTGTGGCTGGTGGCTCGGCGGTCACGGGTAGTTTGGGATTTATCTACCACCGCAAGACCAAGATTGCAGAGGCCGGTCGCGGTGACTGGCAGTCCAAGACCCGCAACTATAATTCTGCGGCTTTGGGTGCGTCAGGGGCGGTGATGGGTGTGGGTGCTTTGACGGCTTGCTTGGTCCCCAATGCTCCCATGCAGTTGATGTTGATTCCTATCACTTTCCCTCTGTGGGTATTTGTGGCAGGTTATGGTGTGGTGGACTCTTACTTCTTGAACTCGCCGACGTCGGGTATCGCACATGCGGGACATTTGGGCGGTCTGGTGTTTGGAGCTGCGTACTACCTGGCCATGTTGAGAAAGTCGCCAATGGGTGTTTGGAGAAACGTTCAGAGAATAATCTCGAGAAGATGAGATAAAAGAGGAATCATGCATGTACAATATTAGCTGCCAGGCTCAATCAAAAGAAAATTATAGCCACAAGGGTCACAATGCGCAAGTAGTCATTGGAGTTGAAAAGAATGGAAAAGCAGCTGAATTCGTTGCTCTGGAAAGCACAGCTATAAGAAACCCTTAAACCTTGATCTCATCATAAGAGAAATCGCCCAATACGCTGACAATGCAATCTGAAACCAAAAATGGGTGATATGACCATCACCACATAGGATATGAACTCCTCCTGTACACCATTACGACCTGTCCCACCCCTGATTACCCGCATCGCATGTCCGTGTTTAGACGGCTTGTTCAGGCGTCTCGTTGCTTGCTACAACAGCCGTACCGAGACCCCTGTCGTTGGTGCCACGGATGATCATCTCCTGTCGCCTGGCACGGATGAATTGGCTGACAGATCTGATCAGGATGAACCAACCAACAATCATGAGACCGTACGAGATCCAGTCTTGAGCGCGAAGGCCATCTGCCTCCTCGACTCCAGTGACACCTCCAGCGACCTTGGAAGGGTTGAAATCGTGAGCATTAGGGTCGGAAGGAATTGTGCCAGATGGGTCGTTCGCCGGGACGCCAGTAACAGGATCTGAGGGTACTGATCGGAAGGTGAAGCCGTATTGAATCAAGGTGATACCCAGACCAGCGCGAGAGCCGTGCTTTGCAGCATGTGTGGTGTGAAGGAGATATGTGAGGAGGAAACCGATAAGTTGGAAGGACATGGAGATAAGGGCGTTCCAGACAAAGGAGAATAGACTGCCGACTACGAGACCGTCAACGAAAATGTCGTCGCTGTTGAAGGCGCCAGGAGCCAGAATAGAGGTTTCCCAGTATGGCGGCGCTGAATCGGCGGCTGCTTGTTCATATGTCTACGATAAGGTCAGTACCTCGTAGAAGCAGGTAGAGAATATACAAAAGTACATACCGGAGGCTTCTCCTCGAGCTCTTCACCACGAGTAGGTTTTGCGGAAATGTTTGCAAAGACACCATCGTTGGCGGAGCTTCCACCACCAACAGCTCTGCTATTGCTTGAGCGACCGGCACCAGTCAAAAACATATTGATCTCAGTAACGCGACGACCTAACCGAGGAGGCTGGGCTTGAGGTGCTGGTGCTTCTGGAGAGTCGGGGTCGCTGGATTGGACGAGCCGCCTACGGTCGGCGTCGGGGCCGTCATGGTCTGATTCGTCATCCGAGGGAGCGGCAAAGGCGTCGTCAATATCGCGGTCGGCATCCTCGTCGTGGTGGTGATCGTGTTGAGCAGAGTTCCTGCGAGAAGAGTTGCGAGAGCGGAAGGATGGTGGGGGCGAGTTTGGAATAGGTTGTGAGTTTTGGCCGGCTACATGGTCGTCGTCATCGTGTGTTTGCACCTGGGTCGGGTCAGCGATGGTGAACGGATGACGATGTGGTGATGGGCAATACTCACACGTTCGTAGTTGGAGGAGAACATTGTAATTAGGGGTGGTATGGGCGGGCGCTTGAGATAAGGCGAAGTGGGCCGACGGGCGCGGAGAGAGGGTCGCTGGGGTCGATCAGGGAGGCGAAAGTAAACAGAATCGAGGCTTGTCGGGGTGGTGATTAAAGGGAAAAAGGACGGTCAGACGGGCGCAAGATCTCAGGAGTCGGAGTCGGAATCGGAGGCGGACAGATGATTTGATATATGGAAAAGGAACGGATGATGGTAGAAGAGAATGGACGGGCGACAGGTCGCTTGCTGATGCGATCAGTGTGAGTGCCTAGTTTCAGGTGCAAGATGCGTACCGTATCCGTCGACTCCCGTCTTCCGAGAGCCTCAGCCACAGCTCCAGCCTCTGCAGAATCTGGGGTCCTTCCTTTTTGATGATGTCGACGATCAATTCGTCAATCGTCAATCGTCACTGCCTTTTTTGCTTCCATCACCAGTTCTCGTAGCTCTTGCCTCAACCTCGACGATTGCACACCTGCCACATCATCCATCCACAATGTCACGCGCTGTGAGTCGTCATTCTTTGTGCTGCCACAAGACAAAGGCGACTGACAACCAAATCCACAGCAAGCTTCAAAGCACTACGCCCGCATCCTTTCAAAATGGCCTGTCGACCGTCTGCGCCCCGAGATCTCGTTCCAGTCTGTCCTGAAGAAGCGCCTTGAAGCCGCTCCCGTCGCACACCTCAACGAGGCCAACACCGCCCGCACACAACCCCCCAAGCCGAGGGACGAGGCCCGCGAGGTCAATGCCCTGTACTCGCTGCTCGAGAACAGATACTCGACTGCTGTACGGAAAATACTCGAGATCACTCCCCAGACTGCTATCTAACACATATTCAGTACCCTCTGTCCAACGCCATGATGCATCCTGCCTCGGCACCTGCCCACTACACAACCCTCGTCAAGGAACTCAACGAAGTCCCCGACCGAACTTTCTTCCAGAGAATCGCCAGCCGATTCAAGGGCATGATCCGTCTGTCCTAGACTTTTCATCATCCCTTGTAATATACTGTACACTATTTGCGCCACTGCTGACTCTCCGGCGTCTCCACCAAATTGGAGTCTGGCGCTCCGTTATGTACTAATAGCATATAGACCTATATTCACGATGTCATGCCTGCATTCTTGTCTTTCCGAGTCGATTCCAACCTTCCAACATGTGATATTACGAGTTCTGGTGCCACTCTTTGAACTAGATACGCTTGAACCTTGTTCAGCCCACCCGAGTCCTTTTGAGCAAGAATCGTTACCATCCACCATAACTTCTCACGACCCCAGCCCACCGCACTCTTTTCTTCACTTCAACGTCGTATCAATCAGCATCGTCAGACCTTCCCAACGCACTGGCTCAATGGCGTCGAAAACTCCCGCTTCTGTCCAGGATTGCCCTGTCGACTTGCCAGAGGTAGCAAGTCGCGACCCCGGCTGCGAGATCTTGAAGCGTGCCTTCTTGTCGTGCCCCTCGTCCTTGATCGAGCGCTTTGAGAGCTGCTTCGATTGGCCTCCGCGAGTCGTCACTTCACAGCCGCGTTCAGACCTTCCTAGGATGACTTGGATGGATGTTGTAATCTTTGCTCTGGACCACCCTTCGCAGTTCACCTTGTCGACCCGTCGCGATGGTCGTCGTGCTTGCCAGTTTTACCATCCGCAGAAGCAGGTGTGTGTCGATATCTCTGAAGAACATTTCAGGTCGGTTCGCAAAGTACTCCCAGAAATGTCCTTGTGGCTCAGACCGACTTCTTCTACGATACCGACCCCAGCAATACAGCCTACCCGACCTCAGAGTTACTCTGGACAGTACCCGTATCTTTGGGCTCCAGAAGCCGCTTATGCTTACCAAGGCATCCAACGACTCGCACAATCCGACAAGCCATCTGCATCGAAACCCCCGAGCGTCGCCTTCTCGCTGGAAGTTCCTGCCCCGATCCCTGCTTCTTCCCACCATCTTCCGATCCCTTCTTCTTACCATTTCCCGATTCATAGGCCAGTGCCGTATGCAGCTCCCTCTTATCGTAACAGTCAGCCTCAGGCAAACTCTACCCAAGCTTCAGACCCTCCAACACACGTCTATGTTGTGCAGAGTCTGGAAGCTGACCCCTATGGTACACATGAACAGATCTCGCACGGAATCTACACCGACTGCTCGACTGCAAATGCCGCTGCACACGCCTACTCCAAGCAAACGTCACCATGGGGCGAACTGACCATTCCAGAGCAACCAGAGCCAGAGCATGAGGACCTGCAGGGTGGCAACTATGATGACATGGATGAGAGCCACGATCAAGAATCAGACGACGGCTCAGACCATGATTCGTTCGATTTCATGGAGGATGAGTTGGGAAGTGTCCGCTTGCGTCACGATGGGGGTTTACGGTTCGGCGGATGCGATGTTGACGGCAACATCTACGTTGTCTGGGTAGAGAGTAGGGAACTCAATCGGCCTTTCCATTAGGAAGTTTCGTAAGCCGTGGTGCCCAGCATCGCCGGTCAGAGGTGAATAGTGAGGAGATATATGTCATGGAGAGAGCAAGCCATCGACCCAATCAAAAGCTGTGTATGAGCATGTCGTGTTGCTTGCTCTTGTCGTGTTGCCTATTTTACATACCAAAGAGAATGTGACCTGGCCTCGACGCATGCTGTTACTTCCATCATCACGATCTGATATTGAATTCATACCAACATCTCCACCGACTTGAACCACCTATCGGCAGTAGCATCATCAAACACTCTTCCACATCGCCCTCAACATTCCCCCCTTGAGCTTCGGCGTCAACGCCTCATCAGGAACAAGTCTAGTCGCCTGCACTGCAACATCCACATCCCCCCTCCTCCCAACATCCAAATCGATCTCTTGCAGTCTATGAAACCTTGTCTTATTCCAGTACTTATACACCCCATAAACAACCGGAAACAGCGGGACCAAAATATACGCATCCACAAACCCTGCCGCGTCAAACGGCACAAAAGTACCCCATCCCTGCACCAAAGCCAGAAAAATGTTGGAAAACAGGCCAAAATAGGCATTATATGGGTACCACAGAGAGCGAAAGGGTAGATCTTGAGGGCAACGTGCTTGAGCGGACCAAGCGCGACGGAAACGAATGTGGATGAAGGAAATACTGGCCCAGACCAAAAAGGTGGATACGCCGGAGAGATTGACAATGTAGGTGTAGGCTTTTCCGGCGCCGGTGCTGATGTTCATCATGGAGATTGCGCCGAACAGGTTCGTAAACACGATGGCGGCGACAGGGACGCCGCGGGTGTCTGTCCAGCCGAGAAACCTTGGTGCCTTGCCGTCTTTGGCCATGAATAGAATGGTGCGAGAGCCAATGTAGATGGAAGCGTTTGTAGCCGACAGACAAGTGACAAAGATAAAGGCATTGATGAGATGGACACCGCCATTCCACCCTGCATTTTGAATGGCAATCGTCATGGGAGATTTGAGCGCTCTGCTGCTGCCATTGGCGAGACCATCTGCATTCGCCGGACACACGAGCCCAAAGAAAAACGCAGAACCCATATAGACAAACAGAATCCGGACAAAGACCTGGCGAATCGCAAGCGGCACCGCAGCACCCGGGTTCCTGGTCTCGGTGGCGGCGACGGCAACAGACTCGATGCCAGCATAAAAAGTGCTGCAAAAGACAAACACGGTAGCCACGCCCTTGAACCCATCCACGAAAGCTCCAGGATCGTGATAGTAGCGGAAGCCCAGCGGTTCGTCTTGACCCACCAGTCCACCAGCAGCATACACAATGGCAAAGATGAAAAAAGCAGCCAGCCCAGCCAACTTTAGCACTGCCAGCCAAAATTCCGCCTCTCCAAATACCTCGACCCCCAAAAGCTGGAACCCCAAGAAGAAAAACCAAAAGATCAAAAAGTAACCCCAAAGCGGTACTTGAGGACCCCAGAACGTAAAGATGCTGCAAACAGTGTTGTACTCATTTGCCAACACGGCAACCCAAATGACAAAGTAATTCCAACCTACCGCGACGCCAAAAGCTTTATCTACAAATCTTTCGGCTAGGTGCGTGAATGCGCCTCCAGAAGGATATAGCGTTGTGAGTTCGCCTAGGGATTGCATGATGCTAAAGGCAATGAGGCCAATGATGCCGAAACCGATGAGTAGAGAGGCAGGGCCGCCGTTGCTGAGAGCTCCGCCGGCGCCGACGAGGAGGCCTGGGCCGATGATGCCTGCTAGACTCATCATTGTGAGGTGTCTGGTTTTCAGGCCGCGCTTGACGCCAGTCTCGGGGTCGAAGAGGCCGGCATCCGCTTCCGTGTCGTGGGCCAGATCTGGTGGTGAGTATTTGACCCGAGTGCCTGTTTTGGTATCCGGTATCATTTTTCTTGGTATCTTATGTTGCTAGATCCTCGAGTATTTCAGAAGGCCTGTCCAAGGATCCAAAGACAAAAGTACTTGGTGGCTAGCAAATGTCCAAGTCCAATGATGGTAAGTCACTCCGTGGCGGGAGTATAGATGGGACGCAGGAGAAGAACAAACGAACATGCGACGATAAGAAAACACTACTTGGCCTTCTCAACAACCACCTTCTCCTACCTCTGGCAGGGTCTGCTTGATACACCAATTGTGTGCCCCATTTTTACCTATAGTGGTCGATCTCGGATGACGACATCTCAATGCTTTGTCGCGAAATCTCAACTCGGCCCGTAGGTGGTCTTGTAGATGGTCGTGCGAACACAGCGGCTTCGCTATCGGTTCAATGTCACGAGGAAGACTTGATAAGACAAGATCATTTGGCCATTTGTGGTTGAAAAGGTTTGACGAAGCTGGGACTAAAACGGGTTTGGAGCTTGAAAAGTTGAGATGAAGGTTATCAGATCATATCGGAGTTCGACTCCGCAGTCTCACTGGCATAAAACTGATTTTATATGACATGCTGCAATTTCATAGACCAAGACTATAAGCATAGTTGTGTACTGGGACTCCTCCAAGTCGTCCATTGCCCACTACCCTGTCTTGCATATTCAGCAGTACCCTCCTTTGATCATCAGCAAATGTGGCTTTGGCCATGGGTAAGTAGTTACATCGTGATATGCCGTATATCACGGTTCCACGCCGGACGAGGTATAGCTTGCAGAGACAACGACGACATATACGGCCAGGCGCGCTCACTCCACCACAGTGATGCAGACGCATCAACAAAGCCTCGTCTAGCACACCTTCCACAAACAACCACAAACCACCATGCCCTCCATCAAGATCTTTTTGGAGAAACTCTTCTCGCTGCTCTCCTGTCGCATCAGCGACGACGAAGACGAGGCACCCCCTCGCCCTCTCGTGATCGTAAGTCTCCTCTCATCGCAGTCCATTTTGGGTGAGACGTTTGCTGACACGCAACGAACAGGGAGGTCCTACGGACTTCTGTCACGAAGAGACGAGTGGCGGTGGGCCTCTTCGCGCGCCAATTGTCGGTGCCCCTGCGCCATACGTGCGCAAGCACTAAGGTTAGTACACAGGCAACTAAGTGCAGTGCTCTCGTGCTGACGTTTAGGTAGACCAGGTAGCTCGAGATGACGCAGAGTGCTTGGGTAAAATGACCTTCTTTTTTGTAGGAGTATCAATCAATACTTATCTCCTGTGCTTGTTTTGTTGTGCCTTTGTATCTCTGCGCGCCTGAGAGGTGTCTCCAAGTACAACAATGATGATCATAGAGGCCTATCAAAAGGCACTACGGTTTTTGCTGCTTCATGGTCGTCCATTGAGATAGCTAGGTCGCTTCGGCGCATACTGAACATGACGGTCCCAATCGTCCAGTCTCTCATACGGACTTCTCAACCAAGCCTCCAATTCGTGCAGAAACAGCGAGGCAGCATTAGCACCCAGAAATTCAGCCACTAGAGTACTTGCAGAGCCAGAAGCATCTTTGATCTCGGTGGTCTTGAGGATAGCGACAATGTACTCGATGAGGAAGCCAAGTCTGGCATTGTTCTCGGCCAGAAAATCAAAGACTTGGAGCTCACGGCGCATGAAGAGACGGGCACGAGACTGCAGAGCAGGAGAAGCAGTAAAGGTGGTGGGGGTAAAGTTGCGATACTGCGAGGTGCGATTTGTGCCTACGTGGAGACTGTAGTTTTGGTCTGCGTAGATACGGCGACGAAAAGCGAGAGCAGCATCCGGGCTTGTATGTGTCGGATGGTGCGGTGGAGCAGGTCGTCGGCGAGGAAGACGAAAGCGAGATGTGGCGGATGCGACAGCAGGTGTCTTGGGCTTCTCCTCTTGCTTAGGAATGGTGTATGTCTTGCGGTCTGTTGGAGACCGCCAGTCGTACTCGATAGCAGTCAATGGAGCCTTGCATAATGGGCAGGAAGGGTGTTCTTGAGACCAGCTCAAGAGACAGAGGAAGTCGAAGTTCAGGTGGTTGCAAGGGACGGCGACGGCGCGTTCGGTGACATTATCGAGGCAGATGACACAGGTATCTTGGGGAGCATCTCGTAGCTTGGCCTTTCCCTTGATGCGGAAGCCGATTGATGCGTCGTAGTCATTCTGCACTTCCATACGGCGAATGAGAAGGGAAGAGGAAGGGTCCGAGAGTCGACAAGTTTGTCCGAGCAGGAAAGCACCAACGTCATGCAGGGAGCGGGCCGACCCTTCTCGATCCGCTCGGCTTTGGACGAAATCGAGTCGCAGCTTCCCTAACATTTTGTTCTCGTCATAGACAATTACGTCGAAAAAGGCAGGAAGGATCCCACAATTGTATGCGCATTTCACCCGTCGCTCGCTATCTCGCCTCAATCGCGCGCCGCTCGCCTACCACGCCCCCCATGGATGGAGGCGCAAAACATACCCTTACGGGTCTCAAAAGATGGTCATGTCAGGACCCCACCGTGCTGCCGGACATGGACAAGATCAATGCCATCCACGTCTACGACTTTGACAACACGCTGTTCTGCAGTCCCTTGCCCAACAAGCAGGTCTGGGCCGGTCCGAGTATAGGCACTCTACAAGCACTTGAGCAGATCTCGACCGGCGGCTGGTGGCATGATGCGAACATCCTAGCCTCGACGGGCAACGGTCTGGAAGAAGAGGAGAAGACGGCCTGGTCAGGCTGGTGGAACGAGGGCATCGTCGATCTCGTGCGCCTATCCATGGAGCAAAAGGATGCCCTCACAGTCCTCTTGACCGGTCGCAACGAGAGGGGCTTTGCCGACCTTGTAACCCGCATGTTCAGGTCGAAGAAACTTGAGTTCGACATGGTCTGTCTGAAGCCTGCCGTTGGTCCTTCTGGCCAGCGCTTCTCATCAACCATGCTCTTCAAGCAAGACTTGCTACGCGACCTGGTCTGCACCTACTCGGACGCTGACGAGATTCGCATCTACGAGGATCGTCCGAAACAGTGCGCCATATCACACTCTAGTCCTCGCACCCCATGCTGACCTGTCTACAGTACCAAAGCGTTCCGCGACTTCTTTGATACCTTCAACCGCTCCGTCTCCTCCCGCTCTCCCATCCAGGCCGATGTCATACAAGTCTCAGAAGAGTCGACTACCCTCGATCCCCTAGTAGAAGTTAGAGAGGTCCAGCGCATGATCAACACACACAACCAAGCTGTACTGGACGGCGACGTGCCAGGCTTACATCCCCTGGCCATCAAGCGCAACGTCTTCTACACTGGCTACCTCATCTCTCCACAAGACACGGAACGCTTTGCTGCTCTGACCAAGAACACATCAGATCGCGACTGGCGAACCTTGGCGAATAACATCCTCATCACTCCTCGCCCTGCCCCACAAAGCATCCTCAATAAGGTTGGAGGCCTCGGTCACCGTATGACCTGGAGGGTGACGGGCCTTTCACACTTTGAGAACAAGCTATGGGCTGCCCGTGTCGAGCCCGCCGACCCTCGAGCCCGCTACTACTCAGAAAACCCAACTCCTACCGTCGTCATTTCCCTTCGCAGCAACGCCCGCCCTATCGATGCAAAGTACATCTCAAACTGGCAACCCACCACCCCCGACCAATCCTTCGAATTCGACACCATAGTCGGCGAAAAAGTCCTCTTGCGCATCGAAAGAGAAACACCCGACCAAGACGAACCCACATACACCACCAAACCTCGCCCCCAACACCGCAACTACCGCGACCAAGACTTCCCAGCCCTGGGATCCGACCGCAACCCCCAAAACGAACAACAACACCAACCCCTCCATCCCTCACAACTCAATCCCGAAGCCATGCAATTCAACATTCCTACAGGTCCCAGCCAAACCAACAGTCGTGGCAATTACACTGGCCACAACAGCCGAGGCGGCGGTGTCGCCAAGCCAGCAAACAACAGAGGCGGCCGCGGCGGCAGAGGGAGAGGAAAATTCGGCGGTAGAGGAGGCAGAGGCGGTAGAGGACGGGGCGGCAGCTATAGATCGTTGGATGATCGCCAGGAGAGCTATGGTGGTGCTGGAATGCAGTATTAGGAGCCCTGGTGTTTGTATTCTTCGCATGATGTCTTCAGATGGGATGGAGTGGGGTTGAGGGTGTTTGGGCGTTTGTAGGTGGATGGTGTTTCTCATGGCGTTTTTTCATGATGGCAGGTATGAGCTATAGATTTTGTCGTTGCTCGAGGAATGGGAGGATGGTGTGTTGTTCTGTATCACAAGCATGGTCGGAGTCTATCATAGATGTATTCACGTTATCCTTTCTTACGAATGGCTCACACAGGCTATGGTTGTTGCGTGCTGGACGACTGGGGGTTTCGAAAGAACGAGAATCAAAAGAGTCACTTGGTAAGATGAAACAGCGTCAATCTGCGGCGGAGTGATTGATTCCTAGGGTTCTGTAACAATCATGACAATCTTATCAAAGTCCATCGTGGTGTCCCACGTCATGACCCTTCTTTTCGTGGTCTTCCTCATCATCATTATCTTCTTCCGGATCCTCCTCCTCCTCATCTGGATATTCCTCATCTGGGTCTTCCCCGTCTCGGACATCCTCCTCGTCTGGATCTTCACCACCGTTAGGATCCTCTTCCTCATCATCATTTGGCTCTCCTGGCTCATCTGGGCTGCCAGGGCGATCCACGACCATCTCTTCCCAAGGCATGTTGTCAATGTACGGCTCTACCTCCACCTCTTGCTCAATCAATCCGTCATAATACTTTTCTCCTGCGATACGGTCAAAGGGACACTTGGGATTCGGTCTCCACATCGGCAGGATCGCGGCACATTTGATGTTCCACCAAGTTGCCCTGGCGAAACTCTTGACCTTGTTCCAACGTGCAGAGGATGGCTCCATGGCCTGTACCAGCTTGTGATCGGAGTCGAAGCAGCCGAAGGTTTTTGGTGCTCCCTCAACCTGCGGTGCGAGTGATGCCAGGTGCTTCCCCGATAGACGCTTGAGATCGTCTGGGACGCGGAAGAAGAGGTATTCTGTATCATCAAGTTTGAGGAAAGGGCGAGTATCAGGAGTGACCCAGTTGGACCTTTCTGTAGCTGACACGTCTCGAACAAGGATGCATTGGATGCGAGGATAGTAATCGTCCATGTCACCCGGAAATCTGTCCATGGCGTTGGTGGTGTCTCCAATCGAGATGAATCTTCGGCTGGGAAAGCTCTCCATAAGTCTCTTGAGGTTGTATTTACGGGCATGTATCATCTCTCTGGTCTTGGTGAAGTTCATTGGACGAAAGTCGAACGATCCTTTGGGGTACATGTCGAAGATGTGATCGACGTAAGAGCCTGAGATGGCCTCGGGAGCGTCTGTCAAATAATGGAAGTGCACGTTCTGGCCTTCAGCCTCGATTCGTGCCTTGAGATCGTACAAGATGTCAGGCATGTTCCTCCATGCAGTGAATCGACGGACGAAAACGTTCAAGAGGGCCTGCTTCACGTTCCATACATTCGTGACACGCAGAACATCATCCAGGTCGGCAATGATGGTGACACCTGTTGGAGGGACGAACAGGACCTCGGCAGAGTTCTTGACATCCTCGTCAATGCCGCTGCGGAGGTTGCAAGGGACGAGAGTGAACTTCTGGGAGGGAATATCGATATTGCTCTTGTTGTTCGCAAGGGCACATGAGTCGGATATAGTGGTTGTTCCATAGAAAGAGCCTTCCTGGTTGGTCGCGACCGGGAGAATAGAGCCTTCATCGCAGGCATCGACCACGGCGCCGATGGTACCATGACAAATGGGCACCGAGGCGACCTCGTGCGCTATGGGCCTTCCGTGAGCGAGTTCGGTATCGTTCAGTGTGTGAAAGCCGCTTTCCCAGATTTTCCATTTCTTGACTCTAAGGCGATTGCGGATGAGAAAACTGCTGAGGAGCTTGTTCAGCTGATTTTCGTCGTAAGGCTGTCGATGGTGGAGGTTGCCGTGGATGTGTGCTATCCAGCCATCGTCGGTCCTGTGAGCGTAGGTCGGATAGGTGGTGATGGACCAAGGCTGGCGCTCAGTCTCCTTCTTTTTCTTGTGTGGAAGTCGTCTGAAGAAAGCGTCGATGACACCACGAAGAGGTTTGAGCAGAACGGCAAAATGCGAGTTGTTGGGGAATATGACTTCTGGAGCCTGGTCCCCGACAGCGGCGGCACAGACGTCGATTGATGCTGTAGATATGTATGCGAGAGCCAGTACACATGCAAGGATGAATGGGAAACGCATGGTGATAACAAGTGCCAACGGATGATAGAATGGCTGGTGATGGATGTGGGGTGTGTGTATGAGCAGAGAAGGTCAGACAGCGTTGGGCAAACACTTACTTGTCGAAGCTTTCAAAAGAGCAAGAGCTTCCCGAATTGTTGCTACTTCCTTCTCTCGACCTAAGAGTCGTCGGCTTGGCACGCAAATGTTACAACTCGATGGATACCACGTCAAGGCAGCGACACTTGCTCACAAATCACACCGAAAGCTTATTCGAATGAGTGCACATTAATCAATGTGTGCGATTTGGGATAAAGGCGTAGCGACAGATGGTTACTTATCCTGCGAGAGGTATATATCATGCGTCTCCGACTTCTGCTTCGAGCTCTTCAGAAGCTGCATCAACGGCAGGCGATTTGGTAGCTCTCGGTGGCCCGCCTGCCTTTGGTGGTGGTGGCAGACCTGCAGATGGCTTTGGTGTGGGAGCATTGTCCAACTCACGGCTCTTCTGCTCTCCCTCGGCAAAATAGTCGTCAAGCCCAGCAGTAGGGGATATGGCATGATGTACTCTTTGTTTCCTAGCACCTCTCTTCTCTCCGCCCATGCTGATGCTTGCAGGTGGAGTTGTGGCGCTGAGGTTCAGGTTGGCGGGTACGAGGAAGTCGCCTGCCGGAGTCGGGGTCGAGCGAGCTTCTTCATTGCTGAAGCGAGCTGTTTCGAAAAGGGTTTCTCCAGGTGCTTGTGCGGGTTCGTTCAAGGGGGCAGGCACGCGGTGAAGGGCTCCAAAGCCCAGGACGCAACCAAGTGCACCGTCACCGCCCCAGCCTCTCGTGGGTGTGATGGTGATCATGCGCGTCACATCGTACTCGTTGTTATACACGTACAGGCGGAGTGGACGATTAAGGAACTGTTGTATTGTGTTAGTCCGTTTCCCCAAACACGCACTCATCCGCTCTTACATCTTCAATGAGCTCACTAAGCCCACTGTCGCCTCTCATCAAGCCTTCCGGGCTGCCGATGACATAGTCGCTGTAGGGCAGCAGGCCAGCCACGTCGGCAGGCGAGTTGGGGATCACGTCAAGGATATGCCAGACGGCTTCGGTCGTGGTGAGCGGTGACCACTGTAAGGCAAGGCCTAGCGGCGAGTTGTCCGGTGGGATCGAGATGAAGACTTCGCGGATCTGCTGTCCTTTGGCACTGTAGACTCCCAGGCTGATGTTGGTGCCGGCGCAGTTGCGCAACTCCTGGACGAACAGACTGGGCTCGGGGTTATCCTATTGAACCTTAGTTGCTGAGCGTATAGTAAAGAGCGATTTGCGCGTACAATGGTGCGTCCATTGATACCAATGATCGAGTCGAACCATGGCTCCAGGGGTAGCTCTGGGTTGTTGTTGCGAAGCACTTGGAACCCATACGTGTCGAATCCTCCTCCACTCTGCTTCTGAGCTTGTGGGTCGGCGTCCAGGCGCGAGATGAATCTGTTCAGAGCTCCAAACATATTCGCCATGATTGTTGTTTTGAAGCTGCTGTCGCATCGAGCCAGCTCAAGTCGACATTCATCATAGTGGTCCGTGCATATTGGTTGTCAGCCTGATAACCCTGTCGCCATGTTCGAGTGGACCATACAAAGCCTTTGAAGTCGGACTGATAGAAGAAACCTTTGTTCTACCTCATTTGATACTGGAAGTACTTGTCACTTGCGATTGCACTAGATCATACGTGCCGTACGTCGAGATGGCCACTTTCAATGACTCTTGCGAAATTTCGCGCTATCTCGTCCATGAACCTGCGAGAGATTCCGAGGATCACCATAAACGATAGAATACTGGGCTACAATAATATAGCTGATGCACATAACAAAGAAGAACCTTGCAAAAGACTACTTGAGCAATATATATATGCCTGGTTGAACATATACTCATGTGCAGCACTCAGCTGAAGTTCTGCTTGCGACGCTGGAGCAACTCCAGACCTTTTGCACGGTTCAAGCGTTCATGCCAATGATCTGCAACGGCTGTGGCGCCTGTCAGACAACAAAATCTGGGGAAAAGATATAAAATGTTTCTGTAGTACAAAATATCACTTTTTAAATCTAACAATCACTTCTCGTGAATCCGCAGTCTCGTCGAGCGCAGAGCGAGGGCCAAGGCAAGCGGAGGTTGCCGCCAACACGCTGCTTACATAATGTTTAGTCAGCGGGACCGGAGCTCAGACCGCAGAGCCTCCCTATTTAAACACAGCTTCTCTTCCACTTCTGCTCTTCTCTCTCAAGCCACTCCAGTCATCTGCAGTGTTAGCGGACTTCTTTGTCAGCATGCTGATGATGGTCTTTCTTCCAGTGGGGTCCCTTGAAGAAGATTATCCTCATGTCAGATGTGCCAGAAGATCTGAGGTCATCAATCCGCTTTGTGCGGTGCGCTCTACTAACTCGTCCTCCAGCAGTCGCTATTGGGGACGCCCCATGGCATAGCTGCTGGGTAAGGACCATGCCATTGTGTGCGGGCATTTGCTTCAGAGGGTCTCCACCTCTTTGGCAAGTGTTCGATCACCCGGCGAGCGTACATGGAATTCAGATAGCGCGAGTACCGACAATCTTGTCAATATAGCAATTTAATCGTGTTGTTGTTTCCTCACTTCTTGTTGTTGTTGCCGTCTCCTTGTGCGCGTATCTCCTTTTCGTGTTGATCCTTGAGTGAAGCGACCGTCGACGCGTTTCCTTGTGTGCGCGCACCCCTGAATCTGTTGCCTCCACGCCGTCCTTGAGACTCTCGACTTCCGCGACCCGCCTGGAAGGAGGAGACTATCCCACAGAGGACACCCAGTCCTGCAGATCGAATTCGCATCCAGAAAACCGTGTGTTTTCACACTTCACTCCTCACTTGCGTGGCAGTGAGGGAAGAGCGAAGGTGACCGAATCACAAGCATTTCGGCGTCCACGATATTCTACTGCGTTTGCGCAACCCAACCAGACCAGCGCCTCCTCATTCAAGATCGAAGTCGTTTCTGCCAGCGCTCCTGCAGCTGAGACCAGTTAGCGCTAGTACCACAAAAACATTCTGGCAAGCGAGTCAGCTGTTGCTTCAGCCGCTATACTGACATCGAGGAGGCAAAACAACCGGACCATGTTTTCTGCGGCTCATCAACCGCAAAGAAACCCGTCGACTGTCGTTGGGTTGAGTTTTGTACCTAAGCAGCAATGCCCACCTCCTTGCGAATGCATTTGCTGCGAACAGCAGTTCCTCGCGCAAACTGCACAGCGCTTCGACAGATTTCGATACGAAACCATCGTCAAGCCCGCTACCGCGGCGACTACACTTGCAAACTACATCAACGACATCAGAAACGACAGAGCCTATCTTGCCGACCTGTGCGATAGATTCGGAAACACGATTCTCAGTAGATGGAAGAAGAAGAGCTGGAACAAGCGTGCAGCCCTTTTGCTTCTAGCAGATCCAACCTTGGAGAAGGAGCCATGGTTCAGACTTCGAACCGAAGGCGAAGCGCTCAAATGGCAGGAAGTACGTCCACTCAGAAGCAGCTGGCTGCTGCCTTACTTGAACATCACAACACTGAAGGAGAACCCATCCGTTCTCATAGGCCTGCTACAAAATCGTGTCGTCCACTCGCCAGAAGAGTGGGCACCCTTTGATAACGACTTGGTCAGACAAGGCTGGGCTGATGGCTTCTTCGACTTGGAATACTGCGGAAGCTACTGCGTCGTCATGCACGGCGTCGACTACGGTAAGCTCGTTCCATGGGAAAAAGGAGCTGCAGAGTGCTGCGATACTGTCGGCTATCCACGAGCTCGCTTGATCATCGAAGCGCAAGCTCTGATGTTCTCTCGGCTTCGTAAAATCGTGGATCTCATCCTTGAAGGAGTCAATCGCGACAGTACAGGCGCCTGCGATAAGTGGCAAGAAGTGGTTCGAGCTGGCTTCAAGCAGTCGCACAGAATCGAACTTTGGTCAGACTATACCAACCAGCCATTCTCCAGTCCACCAAAATTTGACGTTGACTACTACTGCTCTATTGTAAAGGCCCGGATGCAAGCAGCTCGAGACCATCTTTGGCTACTGCAAACAGATCCCTCGTACTTTCGCCGCTTCGTCAAGGTTTTGGCGGTCGGTGAGGTGTACAGAACTGACTGGAGATACGTGCTCATCGCCAAGGACATTCACCAAGCAGTACGAGATTACTTGCGTTGGCGTGAACTGAACGAGGAATGGTCCACTATTCAGAACTATTATTGTCGTTTCCGAGACAGCATTCATCCGGGCCAACCACTCCCGGACCGTCTCGAGCTCAGCCTCTCTATGCTTGCAGCCGACCTTACCCTGATCTTAGACAGAAAAGTCAGACATCTTCCCGGATACATTGCGCAACGCCCTGGATTCCAGCATCTTTGGGCATTCACCGTGGTGAGCAAGCCTCCAAGCAGTCCAGGACAACAGATGTTTAGAATGACATCCCTTTGCAACTTATCATCATATCAGCTCTATCGCAAAGATCCGCTTTACTGGAACTTAACAGAGCTTCTGGCCCAACCGAACGCACAATTTCATTTCGATCGTTCTGAGCTCTTCGGTAGGCTTGAGGCTCATTTGGCCGATGCGAGTCCAGAGGAACGCGCACGATGGGATGAAACAGTCTACGCAAAGATTTCAGACTTTGCAGCACAACATGAGATGCTCTCTGCTGTCAGATCACATCGTCCTGCATTGACTCCTCGTGGAGTAGAAGAGATCCGGAAAATGGTGAAAGAGCACCCGACCCCTTCTACCAGAGGCTTGGTACGTGAACGTGATGCTGTCGCATACAAGTCGAAGCTACATGCATTTCCTGCAGACTGCATAAAGATCTTCGAGGGATCCACGCCAGCGCTCGGTCGTAAGAATGCAGCATGGCTTGATTGCAGAACCGCTGAACGCAGAGCTCTCAACGAGTTTTGGGAGCAAGCCCGCGAGTCTCTGTGTGAGGAGCTGACTTATACCAACATGAACCAGGAGGAGCTCGATGACGCCCTCTCAGTCATCTCTGTTTCCGCCAGCAGTGAGTACGCTGAAATGGTCGAGAGCGAGCGTCTTGAGGTATTGAATGCCATTGCGGCAGACGCCCTGAGTAAGAAAGCCACAAGCACTGCAACCCCACAGGCAACTTTCTGTGATACGGGTCCAGACGTATCGACACTCATCCTCGAGGAACGAGCACCGAAGCCAAAGACACGCCCATCTCAACCGGTCAACGTGTCAAGTGGCGAGACAAATTCGTCGGAGACTGACACCGAGGAAAACCACCAGTCCCACAGCCCACCTCAGATCACCACAACCTCTCGCGCCCTCGAAATCATCAGAAAGATGTTCCCGACTTCAGCCGAAGAAACCCTCGCCAAAGACACCGACTGGGACGTCTTCGTCCACGCCATGAACGACCTCAGCTTCCACGCCCGCAATGTCGGTGGCTCGGCCGTCGCCTTTGAACATCCTTCCAAGAAGAAAATCATCTTCCACCGTCCTCATCCTTCGCCCAAGATCGATGGCGTCATGTTGCAATCCATGGGCAAGAGAATGAGAAAGCACTTTGAGTGGAGCAGAGAGAGGTTTGTGGCTGGCTGAAGAGTTTGGCTCTGGGATTGGAGAGGTGATGGGAGAAGTGTTCAGGAGATGTAACGACTTCTTGCTAGAGATCTAGCTTCATACGCAGCAATGACTCTGCCGTATGTGAGCCGACATTGATGCATCCCAACAGCACAGTTCGAGGACAGAGCAGTAAACGGCACGAACCGAGGAAGATTAAACAAAGTGGAAGAGAGGCAAGAGGAGAGAATTGGGAAAGTCGTCAGTGTAAAAGAGATTGAGACAGAAAGAAAAATAAAAGCATCCAAACCAAATCTAGTTATTCTTTTCGCCAAAAGTCCTCGAGAACAAGAAAACACCACATGAAGTCGTCTGATTGGAAATAGAGGAAACCAACACTCTCAACACCCACCAGTCTTGTCTATCGACTCAAGAGCCACCTTTCGACCTTGCCATGAGAGCGTCAATCTCAGCTTGCATGGCAGACATGTCGGCCAAGATATCACCGCCCCCTGCAGCTGCGCCATTGTTCACACCAGCTTGTTGCGCCTCCGGTTGCGGAGTAGCATTGAAGCTTCTATCCTCGCCTGAATCACCCTCATCGACCGTTGGGATGGACGAG
This sequence comes from Aureobasidium sp. EXF-10728, assembly GCA_023848605.1. Taxonomy (NCBI): domain Eukaryota; kingdom Fungi; phylum Ascomycota; class Dothideomycetes; order Dothideales; family Saccotheciaceae; genus Aureobasidium; species Aureobasidium sp. EXF-10728. The sequence goes on from SWBG01000008.1 coordinate 116,757, forward strand.
ACAGATGGTGTCCTGCCTCCAGACGAGTAGAAACTTGCTCCACTAGATCGACGGCTGGTGTCGCTCATGCGGCGTGAGCTAGGGGCGGAAGCGCTGAGCAATGTGCCATCCAAACTTCGTCGCTTGTTTTCACCTCGTCTCGGTGGAGGAGGGGGTGGCATGTTGGCTTTGTTCAGCGAGTTCACGGAGTTTGTGGACGGTGTGCGACTGACGCTCGAGGGTCGTTGTTTTGTGTTGCGAGATGGTGGTGGAGGCGGTGGGCGTCCTGATGGCACGGGAAGATCCGTTTCCACAGAGTGAGGCACTCTTCTTGCGGGCGGCGGCGGCGGTTTGGCAGGTGGTGTCGCCGTGCCATCTGAATAATCGTCTGGGACAGAAGATCTTGAGAGATTGGAGCTGCTGCGGGGTCGACCACTTGAGCTTCTCATCTGACTGCTCCTGCGTGACAGCGGTGGCGGTGGAGGTTTTTTGGAGCTGATGTTGAAGTCCTCAGGGGCCAGTTGTGGTGATTGAGCAGGGCCATCGATCTGCACGGGGATAGAAGGAGCCGCATCTGGACTGGGCGACTGATGCGGAGGAGGAGGTGGAGGTAGAGGTTTGTTAAGATCAGAAGGAGATCGGACAAGCTGAGGCTTCGGCGAGACGAGCGATGGCGAGGGAAGAGCAGACGGGGTAGCAGGGGCATTGAAGTCGGCGAATGAGACCGTTTGCGGGCCTTTGTTGGGAGTGGGTAGAGCCTTGCCATGGTGATGTGATGGTGGTGGTGGCTTGGGCTTCTTGGTCTGAGTGTCTGGTGTTCTGACCAAGCCTGTCAGCTGTTCGTAGTCTGGTTCCGGGGGATCATCGTGGTGTTCGTCGTCCGAGGCAGAAGGAGACTCCGGGTGTAGGTCTCCAAGAGAATTAGCAGTGGCAGACGGAAGACGTGCCGAGGGTGTCATAGGCCCAGGTGATGCAGACGGAGTGTTGCCTGTCAACAACATGCGCGTGAAGGCATCAACATCCATGGCCGGCTTAGCGGAAGCAGCGGATGTGTCCCTCGAGAGGCCGACAGGGGCCTCGGCGGCATTCTGAGGTTCGATTGTAGCCAGCGTTCTGGCAAATGGGTTGTGTGGTGCTTGTTGCCCTGGCTGGGATGAGGCTTCCATTCTGTCTGGCACAAAGGCAGGAGCTTGAGGTTGGGAAGGAGCTTGAGCTTGGGCTGGGGCAGGAGCTATCGGAGGAGCTATTGGCGAGGCTTCTCTGGTTGGGACGGTGGCTCCTCTCGCCAGCGAGTCGATAAAGGACTTGCGCAGCTCGCGCGCCGTGTCTATGTCTCTTTCTTCGGTCGTTGGTAGTGCAGGTTGCCCCATGGGGTTGAGGTATGTGTCGAAGGGGTCATGTTGATCTCGGTAGGCGGCGGCGGGAGAGTCCGGCGAGATGACTGGACTCTGAATGCGAACCTTCTTCTGCACCTTGCCTTTTGTCTTGGCTGTCGAGCTCTCAGTGGGTGCTTGTAGGGGGCAGGGACAGTTGCAGGCAGCTCGCTCTTACCCTGGGTGCTTGTGGATGTTGCTGCTGCTGCTGGCTGACTAGTAGAATCGAGTCCCGCTGCTTCACGCGCCGCCGAAACGTCCAGCGACAGGAACTGCGACTTTCTGAAAGGATTACCCGCCATCGTGATTCCGCTTTGCTGCTCTACCGGCTCATTGCTTCATCGTGCATCCTTGATGGTCGAGATCATCGCTGCCTTCACATGGCCTGACGACCAAAGCGATCTGCAGCCGTCCGTGTGTTTTGCTTCCGGACTCGCCGAAACCCCGCGGGCGACAAACTGTTAACTCTGAGAATCCGTGACGGCATCGCCAGCGACATCAAGTCATGCGCCGTCGTCGACTGCTTTGGTGCCAATATTATTTTCGACCTCTACCAATCAACATCAATCAATGTATACATGCCATCCGTACTCTTGAGCGAACCATCGCCTTGCTAGGGCTGTGCCCATCTCAGTAGGTTGACTAAAAGCAACCATGTCTTTGGGCGTAACCTTGGATAGGAACGTCTTTGCAACACATTTCAGCAGTACCCTGGCAATGCCCTTCTTCCTTGACCCTCGAGACGTCCAGATTCGAGATATGCCAATGGCTGCTTCGTCTGGCTCTTGACTGATAGAGAGCAGCTCACTTGACTGCATCTCTGCTGAGTCTGACGCCTTTTTCTCTTCTTCCGTTTCCTGTTCCTCCCCTTTGATCGTCGTTTCCACCTGTTTCTTTGACTCGACCACCTTGAAAGCCTTCTCAATTCCTTCCGCAAGACAGAGTCCTACACATCTGCCGTTGTCCATGTATAGATACAGCTTGTATCTGCCCTTCTCTTCTTCTTTCGAGTTGGGTGCTTTGTTTCGACCATTTGAAGCAGCGAACTGTGACCCCCACAACTTTTCGTCAGGTATATCCACAGCGCCCAGATCTGCTGTTGCCATGTCGAACACAGCGCGAGCCTTTTTCAGCCAGTGCTTTGGATCCTGGGAGCCACTGAGAGATATGACAAAGTCTCCTTGCGGTCCATGCCATACGGCCTTCTCGGACTTGACTTTTGTAAGAAAGTCTCGATCCATAACGACACCATTAGTGTGTTGAGTGTGGAACTTCTTGTGAAGAGCAAGGTCTTCTGGAGCTGAAGGTACGTACTCCATGCGACACTCTTTGCAAGTCTTGCGCATGGACTGCCCGAAGTTGAGTTGCATCTGGACGAGTGATTTTGATGCTTTTAGCGCAGGTCTGACAGTTGGTGCAGTTTTCTCAGGATAGCTTTTGGATAGTTGTAGCTTTGGAGGTACAGCTTTTGGGGAAACCGCAAGACTGGGTGGTGATGAGGGTGGTGTTGAAGGGGGAACATTTTCGTCGGAAAATATGGCGACATCTGATGGTGGAGGATCTGATGAAGGGGCAGATTCGCTCTCTTCGTTCTCGACTACCGAGACACGTCGTCGTTTAAGCGTATCATCAAGGCTATCCTGATGTTTTCTCTTCGAGTATGTTTTCGAGTATGTCCTGGTAGGTGGTCTGGATGCCCAATCAATACTTATTCCTGATTTGATACATTGAGATGCTTACCTGTTCGCAGAAAAGCTCATGATAAATATACTGTGCTATCAATACTGTGTTGTCGTCGTCGCCGTCAAAAGATGGTATGAGACGCGTCGTCGAGAAGACGCGTTCGCGTCCGCGTCGAGATTGGCAATGTCTTGGCATCAAGCGCATCACCCCGATCTCGGTGTCTACCTATCCAACCAACTGCTTCATCCTATTGAACTTTTGTCTGTCGTGGAATTACTCTTACAAACACCAAGACCAGGGAAATTGCACGAGTCTCATCGTGAGGATGTTGCCCTATGTCGTTGCGCCAAATTTGAATCTTCCGGTACGGCCCTTGACTCAAGACGCCTTTGCTGAATTTGGCACGGTGGTCGAGAATCCAGAGAATGCGACTGGGAGGTCTCAACAACCCAAGGTTGTCAAAGCCAACCAAGGCTCGGCTCTCAAGTACATCGACGTCTCTCATGTCTCCAACTTCTATCATCTAGCGCCGAGTGGAAATCCTGCGAGGGCTGTCATGAACATGTTCGTTTGTTCACCGCGCCAATTGCAAGCCACCAGTAGCGATTCAGATATCACTCAGGAACAAACATCGAAATTTCCCGTGCAGATTCTGGAACGACATCCGTTCACACCTCAAACATTTGTTCCTGTCGGTCTTGCGGCCGAAGATGCAACAACGGCTTATCTTGTCATCGTCGCCCCTACATGCAAAACGACGGACAGACCATTACCGTACCCCCAACATGCCCCGAAACAACAACGGAGCTGGACCGAAATTTTCTCCAGAGCTCAACCTTCTCCAGTTGACAACTCTACGTTGTCGTCTTCAGGATCTAGCCCTGAGCCCCAGCTCCCTAAAGGTCCGGGCGAGCCAGATCTGAGCCGTGCTTGCGCGTTTCTCGCCAATGGTTCGCAAGCTGTCACCTATGGTCCTGGTACATGGCACGCGCCAATGGTTGTGCTTGGCGCGAAAGCTATTGATTTTGTAGTGGTACAATATGCCAATGACGTTGGTCTGGAAGACTGTCAAGAGATGGAAATCAAGGCAGAGACAGGATCAGATGGACTCAATGTTGTCATTGACAGCGCTCGACTCGGTCCTAAACTGTACGAGAGGGCCAAACTTTGAGAAGTGTACCAACATGTTCATCTGCTTTTTAGCCTGTGATCGGTACGGAACATCTCACAAACATCTCATCGATCTTATCGCCCGCAATTTGCCCATTTGTTACTTGATAGCTATTGCACGCATGACTCGACGTTCGGTCGTCACCCCTGAACGAATCACCGTGGGGAAAGTACGTGGATACTCCTCAGCCTGTCAGGCCCACACACCACCTGTGTGACTGTGTCTCGGGCTTCAGTTACCCTGAAATTGCAGTATGCTCCTTGACATCGCGGAATGAAGTCTGTATGGAGGCGGAATTTTATGCCGCATATCGACGTCGAGCGCGCTCTGGATGCCTCTTTGGGAAATGATGTGCCGTCCAATTTTGGCGTCAAGCAGACCTTGCCTAATCTGAAACCCAGAGATCAAGCTTCAATAAGGCATTCTGATCGTGGGGCGGGTGAAGGAGAAAAAGCAGCAGGGCGAAGCTCGAGCATCTGAGTCGTACAACGCTATTTTGTGGCTGAAATCGGCGTCTCACTGCTCGACAAGCTCCTGTCGGGGGCTTGCATTTGTTGGTTTGCTTTCGTGTCTGTCATGAAGATCGAACAACGGTCTCTGCAAAACATGAGCATTATTGACCACCATTATCGCGATATAGCAAACAAGTCCGCATGCACTCGGTGATTTGCAGATCACCAAGGCCGTCCTAATCTTCTACGCTGGCCAGAAGCTCAAGCTCTTGTCGATCTCAGTGCGCTTGTGGGAAGACCGCGAGATCGCACGTGACGGAAAGTTAGGTGGACGTATCGACCCTACTTTTGTGCGTATCCAGCTACAGATTCAAAGTTAAGCTTCGGTTGACCACCGACCACCGTCCGGCAGTCTGCAGACCAACCAGATGAAAGAGCGAAGAGACAAGTACAAGCGACGACTGGCGGTGGGGAACGGGACAGTCGATGAGGCTGAGATTGACCGGTCGTGGTCGGCGACCTCGCTGATTGATTGTTCAGCATTAACTTATGAGTTGCTCCGCTGCCCGAGAGTGCTATTGCGAGACATCAAATCAACAACGGAGCACGGCCAGCAATGTGATGATCCAACCCGCAGTCACGCCATACGCTTCCCGTCTTGAATTTCAGTTCACCGGTTTGTGTTATGCCCATCTTCAGGCACCCACGTTGTTTAGACGAGAATGCCAGGCAGACGGCGTGTAAATTCTGGGCGCTCCGGCCAGTGCGGGGGAGACCAATGATACCAAGCCGGAACAACTCTGACAGGCACTAACCCTTCTGGGAGCCATTCCGCGAGGCATCTTTCAACCAGGCTGCCAGATACCTGAGAGCTACATCATGGTCTCAGAGCGCGGCCCGAACGAACCAAGAAGGGTCCCCTTGACTGCTTGCTGTGCAAGAAGAGGCCGAAATTGACAACATCGACGGTGATTTGATTCCCTAGTCAGTTGGATGCTCTGTCGTGCGACTGCTGGCTGCCACGATACTACACGTTCCCTTCATGATGCACACGAGCCTTTTGATGATGATTAGCACGCCGCATGTCTACAGCCGATGATAACCTTTCGCAACGCCAGGAGTACGGCCCGACGGGTTGTCGCAAACGAAGGCCCCAACGGTCGAACCGTCAAGGACCAAGCATCAGTGTGGGACGGAACCCAGCCGATCCTATTCTAGCATAGCTGCATGGCTGCATAGGGCGTAAGACCCTGACCCCCGCTATTCGGTCGCAACCAGTCTCCAGATGATTGAGCAAGATGAGCCCTTTAATTATCGGTGCTCGTTTTGATTATTGCCCGGTCTAGTCACAGTCCGGCAAAAATTGACCGGTTGCTACCACACTTGAAGAACCTCGCGGTCACAACACATCTTTACGAGCTGTCAACCTTGGCTTGAGGGAGGCTCTCTAACCGAACGGTATCATTTTGGACATAGAGTTTCGAAATGATGGAAGAAATAAAGGGATCAGCATAGGAAACTTTGTGTGACGAGATGTCAAGCAGCGTTGGAGCTCCATCTCCTCTTATTGGTTTAGAGCTACGAGTCAACCCATGACTTGGAGCCTGGCACAGCGTGCGCTCTGTTCCCAACTTAGGTCTCCACTAACGATCAATCTGGTTGCCGGTTAGCACGCGCCGACCACCTGATATTGCTAAAGGAGAAATCGCGGGTGCCGGCTGCCCCTCACCTCTGCCCTCTTTTTGACAGCCTCACTGCTGCGCCAAACCTCTCACTAAACTCAATCTATGACTCGACATGGGAAATGGTTGCCAACGTTGCACCAATCTCATCAAGATCTACTCAGGCTCCATCGCGAGGTCCAAGACTCGGCCCAGCCATCCCCACGGAGCCGTCTGTCAGAGATGAATGCAACATTGGTCGTGCTGATGCCTACAACTCGCATCACAAATTTCTTCTGCATCTGGAAATATGTTAGCTCCAAGCAGACCCGTGCGCAGCAGTTGATGGAGGGGCAGGGGTCTGTAGGTTCTGCCCTGGAGCCCCGGGCCAATTAGCTCGGGCGATACCTGGACATGTGTTGGTGGTTGCGTGCTCCCGCCGTTGCTTGTTGGAAAGCCCACTGCGCCTTGTCAGTGTTTAAAACCGAACCAGCACCCGAGATAGCCATCCTGGCGTAGATCCCCTCCGCCTAAGACGTCTCATGTCAATGCGGCCTATGAAAAGTAGGCCAGCATCCTGCTCCCGTCTCTGGTTCCCTTTATCTGAGCAACTCTTATATCCGTCATGAACTCCCCGTACCTGAGCCCTTCTTCTTCATCAGACCCTAGAACAAGAACAGACAGTATCTTCCCCATACATCTACAAGATACTGGTGGCATCAAGAAACGAAGCAACTCTCGATCAAGTCGCCCTCGATCCATCTCGTCTGCCAACATTGAACGCCATCCCGAGCTATTGCCCGACCAAATACAAGACCGACTCAACCTGAACAGCAACGGTTGGACCGCTACCAAACCCTCCCCTCAACCTCAGCATCAATCCACTTCACTTAGCTCGTCATCAGACCCTCCAGCGCTCCAGCAAGCCGGTGAAACTCTCACACTACCTGGATTTCAGTCTTTGCAAAACAGCTATACTAGATTCGATTCAATCTCACGCGCCCCTAAAGAGACTCCTCATACATCAACAGACATGGCGTAAGTGATTTTCCGTAAGGCAACTAAGATAGCGAGCTGACTGTATATCCAGCTCTTTGAGTTATCTTCCCCCTCCCCACTATGGCCACATGGCATTCCACGATCCATCTTTCGACCACAGTAAGTCATGTACAATATCCCTAGCGAGCACAATTCGCTGATTGTCACTCCTCAAAAGGCTACCAACAATCCGAATCGAATTCGCATATCCACCCTTCGAGCAATTTTGGGTTCATCTTTGGGACTTCAGCGCCTGCACAGCAGAGCATCTATGCACCAGGACCTCTAGATATGGAGCCCGCTTTCTCTGCGGCCCCAATGGAGCCTTCGCTGAACCACGTGTCCGAACCGACGACATTGAACAACCTCAACAGAGCAGTCAGCCCTTTCCACCCCACGAACTATGACAGTCTCGAATATCCTCTGGGCTCTGCGACCAGCCGTACAATGGTGAACAGAAGCATATCACACAGCCCGCTATCTCAGCACATGGACCCCCTGACTCCTCCTCATACGGCAGGCTTGGACTCGATGCAACCACAACTAGCTGGAAGCCCCGGAGCACAGACTAGCATGGACCGCTTGCGATCACCCAGCATCTACGACGCTCAATCATACTCCTCATCATACGCAGCACCGGGTGTACAGGCATCCCAACCCCTTTTCCCGACTTCGCAGAGCTACAGCTACCCCCCTCCCTCGGCGATCAGCACACGCCAGCCAATGTCCAGGAACAGCAGTGAGTCTCACGCAAGAGGAGTGGTAAACCAGAAACCAAAACCACAATGCTGGGAGCATGGTTGTAACGGCCGCGAGTTCTCTACATTCAGCAACCTTTTGCGACACCAACGAGAAAAGTCAGGAACGGCCGCTAAATCATACTGTCCAAAGTGTGGAGCGGAATTCACCCGAACGACAGCAAGAAACGGGCACTTGGCCCATGAGAAGTGTTCAAAGCAACGCAGAACGTCAGAGGCCAAGTAGCGCAGGCGCTATGATTTGATGATCACAAACGGCACACATAACTACCATCGGAGGAGCCGATGCGCTTGAGCATCGCGTGGACCGCCGACCAATATGATACCCTTCTTTGCCAATCTATTATCCCAGATTTCTTCAAACAGCTTGTTCATTTCTACCCTATCTTTTCTATTGAGTCACATCGCGTGTTCACATCCCGACAAGTTCTTTGAGTTTCATTCATAGCCCTTGAGGCGTTCCTCGCATATGCATCTGAGTGGCTCATGGCAGTCGAAGCGTTCTGTATATTGATTACGGGCTTGGTTAGCGCTGAAGATCATGCCTGTCTCCCGGAACATTCTCTTTCGCCTATCGCATGAGGCTTGCGCTTCCAAATATCCTTTAGATGGGCTGCTGTCTAACTAGATGGCTACACGACATTGAGCAGGCTGCAGAATTCTGACACGTGAGTGAGATCGTCTGCATGCCGATCCTCTTTTACTTGACTTCTTTGCCGCACCATTTCGTTCTTTCAACATTCATTTCTTGACCGCTTTCCCGCCGTGGCATATGATCACCGTTTCAGGCCAATGAATCGCACTTTGAGTCGCGCGTCGGACAAGTCCATTCCAAGTCCCGATGCCTCAGCGGTCGATCTGATTGATAGGAACAATGTGATGCTCAGAACTCGTAAATCACATGTATCACTGTGTCATGGGACTCTAGGGTCCCAAAGAATCCAAGAATCGTAACCATGGCATGCAGCCTGATGCAGCCTGAGAACAACGCAGACAGTTTTCTAAATAAAGTACCCAATCGGAGAGACTGGGCCAAACCTTGGCCTCTCGATGGCGGACATGCTGTCTATCAGGGTGGGGACAGAGTCTAGTGGCGCAAGCCAGGGGCCTGCCCTTTCCATTTTCCTATCACAGATGGCTTGAACGTTCCGATCTACCACCACGCTTTACCCAATTCTGATAGAACTGCGAGGGCAGGTGTAGGCGGTTCTCATTGACGTGTCTCCACAACTTGCCCACTCTGCTAGTCACCGGCCGGCGGACGCCAATAAGACCACATAACGGCTCTCGGTCTGCTCGGCCTTAGTACGCCGAGCCTTGTCTTGACCTATGCCCACTGTTCTCATCGATGGTTCACCGGTTAATATAGCGTGCCAGTCTGAGCACACCGGTTTGTGTGCAAAGGGCAAGCACATGCCGCTGCGGACTCATTATCGGATAAACAAAAATCAATCAATCGCAATTTTGCTTGCCCCATGACTCTTTTGCTTCGCGGCTTCAACGCGCACGCGAAAAGCTCGCTTGCAAGAGATGCCAGAAGCGCGCGGCGCTAAACGTGTAGCGCGTCAGGCGCCGAATGCCGGGCGCCGACTTGCCCGCTGCCAAGCCTGGACGTCGAGTCGTCCTTGCTGTGACTGTATCGCATTGGTCTTTGCATAACTGCTTTGATGAAGATGGCATCCAACTCCGCCAGCACAATGAACGCTCAAGTCTAACGACCTTGATATCGCCTCGACATCATCCGCCATACACTGCTCACAGTCGTCTGCTATCGCCACCATGCTGCCATCATTACCAACATTTTCTCAAGCCCGATCCCTTACCACTGATTTGTTAACCAAAACAACCTCGACACGAATACCATAAGTGCACAAATCAGCACGAACCCTCACATCTCAACTACAAGCTTCCTCTCGCTTCTATCGAAGGCATACCGCTGACTCACATCCTGCGTGTCTCTCATCATCCCAACTTGCCTGTCCAAATCTTCAGAGGATTTATCAGCTCGCAACTAAGCCTCTAGCCATCTCGGTGATCTCCCAAAGCCATGGCTTCAGCATCTATATTCTCATTCGATGAGACTGAACCACGGGTGTCGTCACCATGGCTCAAACAGCTCGATTCTATGAACAACTCCAGAACTCCATCACGTAATAGTAACTTTGTCACCGATTCCGAGCCTACTGCATACTTGGACGAAGCTGGCCATGTCACTAGACTCGAGGCTGAACCTCAAAAAGGCCCTGTTGAGTATAAACTCCATCTTCTGATTCGACCTCGCCGCAACTACACGTACATGAGTACTGTAACACGGATATCTGGATCGAAACACTCCAAGTATAATGGTCCCTCACGCTCGTCTCCAGGAACGGCTCTGCCTGCAAAGAGTGCCTCTCCCTCTGTTACTCCGAATTATAGGCAGGATAGATTCGAGCACCTGACCACTCAGCTTCTATGGAGACTTGGACAATCTTGTCCACATCACTCGAATGCTTCGACCACTCTCGTTCTACCACAGTTACCAGAGAGTACGACAGAGCTGCAAGCACCACCAAAGCCTGAACCCATACATCCAGGTTTAGAGGAAAGCGAGGGTGCACTGTATGAGATTGGCGTATCTGATGACGGTACTCTCGTTGGCCTCGCAGAGGATGAGATGCAGGACAGTCTCAATAACCTGCGTGCCATGGCTGCAAGTCTTGGTTGTGTAGTTGAAGTACAACGGATGGTCAAAGTCGGTACTTGCTCCTTTATGGCACGAACCGACGGGATAGCCTCTTCAGAACTTGTTGAACGTCAGAGTGACCTTCTCGTTGCGGAAGCTCTCGTGAAACCAAACTTGACCACGACTGTGGAGAATGGCCGTTCGAATGCGGACAATACACTGGTGGAAAATCATTTCTCTGAACCCAAGTCGACAAAACAGCTTCGAATATCGCTCACAGGAGCCACTATGTCTGGAAAGTCGTCTTTGCTGGGTACCCTCTCAACATCGACCCTGGATGACGGCCGAGGCAAGAGTCGGTTGAGTATGCTCAAGCATCGACATGAGATCACTTCCGGCATTACGAGCTCAGTCACTCAAGAGCTGATGGGATACTCCCCAGCTCCGACGGGTGATATAAAAGTCATCAACTATGCTACAGAAGGTGTCACATCTTGGATTGACATGCACACAGCTTCTGCCGACGGCCGTCTTGTGTTTGTAGCAGATTCTGCTGGGCATCCGCGATACCGACGAACGACCGTCAGAGGTCTTGTAGGGTGGAAGCCGCACTGGGTACTACTTTGTGTTCCTGCAGATGATGAGGTCAAGTCTTCCAGCAAGATTGCAGAAGTACTTGGCCCCGCCGCTACCGATATCGACCTATCTGCTGCACATTTGGACCTTTGTCTGCGCCTCCAGCTGCCTCTGGTGGTCGTCATCACCAAGTATGATCTCGCACAGCTTTCTGTGTTGAAAGCCACACTGGGAAAGCTGCTTTCGGTTCTGAAGTCTGCTGGTAGAAAACCACTAATGATACCGAATGCACCAGGCACTGTCTCCGAACATGAGTTACAGAGCTTCACGCAGAAGAAATCGACTAGTATACGTAGGATTATTGATGCGCTGTACGACGATCCTCTATCGGCGGTCCCGATAGTCTTGACCAGCGCCGTCCAAGGCGCAGGTTTTGACAATCTGCATGCTGTCTTGAACGAGCTTCCTATACCTGACCATCGAGAGGAACCTTCTTCCAGAGCAGGCACTTCAAGCTCTCTGTTTCATGTCGAAGATATATACAACAAAGCTCAAGATACCAATACAATCATTCTGAGTGGTCATTTGAGCAGGGGCATCATACTAGCAGGGGAAGAACTATTCCTAGGACCTTGCTCTCCATCTGGTGGCGACGACTCTGAGGATTCAGACACGCAACAACGTCCTCGACTTGCGCAAGCTTTACCACCATCACGCTCTTTTCCTGGTGCACTCAAAACTCACGCAAGTCTCAACCCGCTCAACAAAGCATCGGAGCAGGAATGGCGTAAAGTCAAGGTCGCTAGTATTAGAAACCTGCGTCTTCCCGTTTCGACTCTCCACTCAGACCAAGCGGGTACGATCGGTATTGAACTAGTGGATGACAAGACTCTCGATACGTGGGCCACTGTCAAGGTGCGGAGAGGTATGGTTCTTTGCAACAAGCCTGCGAATTCGTCTAGCACGATTGTTGCACAGTTCAGACGGGATGATTTGGGCACATTGGCCGTGGGAAGTCAAGCTGTAGTCTATCTCGCAAGCGTCAGATCATCTGCAAGAATCTTGTCTTGTAGAACACCCGAGCCCTTTGAATTGGTAGATAAAGATTCGAGTTTGGAGGTGGCTGGTCAACACACAGACTCGCAAGACGGCAGTTTTGCCGACAGCGCTGCCGCTGGAGCTGTTACGCATCGGTTCCTGCAGGTGACTTTCCACTTCGACTCCACAAAGGAATGCGTCGAAGTCGGGTCCAAGATTCTGGTCATGCCCGGAGGTGGCCCAGGCTTATTCGGTGGCACAGAGCGCGGAGAAAAAGGCGCAGCTGGTCTGGAAGGATTCGTGGGAAAAGTAGTCGAAGTACTTCGATGACGGAATCAACGGCAGTACTTTCTTTCCTATACCTCATATTCAGAAGCCGGTCGATAGCATGGCGAAGGTAGCTTTAGAATATCCTGTTTGCACACCGGGCAAGTAACGTGTAGCGCTTCGAACCAAGAATCCATACAGTCTTTGTGAAAGACATGCAGACAAGGTAGTCCGCGTATCATTTCTTGGTCGCCGATGGGATCGAAGCAAAATGTGCAGATGGCGTGGCCGATGAAGAGGTCTGGGAATTTAGTCTCCCATTCGCTCCGCCAGTCCGAGTATTCACGCTCTGCTGCTGCTTCGTACACGGCATATGGATTCTGACTATCTGCGCGCAAGGGCTTCGTGAATTTGTGGTCGAGAATGCAAATGCTTTGTTTTGAGTGTCAGTATGATTTTTTGGTTTTTGAAAGAGGGGATATCTTACGTGAAGATGAGCATTATGAGAATGGCTTCACAGATGTACGGGATGTATCCGCCATCCAGGAGACCTCCATCGCGCGCCCACTTCCAGTTCGGAGAGTCGAAGGTTGCGTTGGAAGTCTTCACCGCTGCGTTCGCGTTATTCATGAGGGGAAGGGGCATATACTGCGGCGCCATTATTTGTGTGTATAATCGTCCAGAGTTTCTTCTTGAAGTGTTACATCATGAAAGAGAACAAGTAGAAGGCCTTTTATTGATAATCGCAATTTTTTTTTTCTTCCGTGACTGTGATGCATAGTCTTTGAATCGCATGGTGAGGGCGATTGCACCGCTTTGTGGCTTTTGCTTGGTATGTCTCGAGGTAGTTGCATGATATGGACGCGTGATCGTGGGCGTTAGTCTGTCGTCTAGATAAATGATTGGTCAATACATGTATATAGCGCAAGGTCATCTGAGGGCGATCAAGGTGTTACAATATATGTATTCGTGAGATGCAGTCAAAAACGGATGCACTGTACAGATCGACCGTAACGCCGTTTACAACTCCAATCAGTGCCTTGATGCCTGAGGAACGCCCAAAAAGTCGTCATGAAATTTGAGAAAAAGGACCATTCTCAAGAATCCCAACCATAGATCTTGAGCACAGGGGGCTCCTTGCGAGACACTAGTTCATCAACCCGCTCATCCACCTTCTCCACTTCCGAAAACCTGTACTCGATATTGCCAAAACTGGCAGTGGGGAACACATAGAACCACTTCAACTCCTGCTCTCCAGTGTTTCTGATACCGTGTTCGGCATCTCCAGGAATAAACACCGTGCTGCCTCCAGTCACGGCATGGACATTGCCGTCAACAGTAACCTCGGCCTTGCCAGAAATAATATAGTAGATTTCTGATTGAGTGTGGCGGTGATGGGCCAGGTAACCTGTGTTTGCAGGACAGCTTGCGATGCCGGCGGACATGTCTTGTGAAGCAGTCTTGTCGGAGGAGAGAAGGGTGTGCCATGTCACGTCTCCACGCGACTTGTCTGGAAAGCTCTCCGGTTGGGTTTGAGATGTGTAGTTGGCATCTAGCACGACGGCCTGCTGTTGTGGAGTTGTCTTTGGCTCCTCTTGGGGAGGTGTGAGGGGTCTTGCTTGGTGTAGGCGGGGCGAAGTTGCCGACTTCTTCCTCGGCAGAACTGACCACATGGTTTGTAGCTGTGCGGATATATGAATTGACAGATAGGTAAGGAAGTCTGAGTATTTGCTTGGAAAGGTCAAGGATATGTTCAGAGAAGGTCAAAGGATTGTTTTCTAGGGTTCATGACAAGGGTTGCTGCTTGTTATATCGCAGCTTCGGCGCGGCAATCATCTCACGGATGGGATTACCTAATCTGGATGCTTCACCCAGCAGAGGGGGTCGCACATGTCCATCACACAGTAAATTCTTGCCATAACCAACAGTGAAGTCCATAAAGTCTGGACCATGTCTTTGCACACTTCATATGCGCAAATGCAGTTTTTGAGACTTTGTTTTGTAGATGCTGTTTGATGGAAGAAAGAGGAATCCTTTGGACCGATCCGAAGTTCCTCCGTTCGAACCTGGTGATATACAGCTTCAGTCACGCCACGATATTTGATCGCGAGATAGCACATTCCGGATCGTTCCAATGATCGTTTTGGCACGATATGCTGCTATTACGAGCGATCCCGCCAATCTCATGATGTCTTGTGTAGCAAGGGTGCTCTCGGGAGGCACCAGATAGGCAAGTCGAAGTATATACGGACGTACGCTGGCCACTTGCTCTGGGTCGTCCAACAAAATTGCCATTTGTCAAGCTATTAAGTGATAGAAACGAACAACCATCTGTTGAATCTTGCTACTACAAGCTACTATGACTGGAAACCCAAATACCATTATGGCGCAAGTACTCCATCTATTCCCACATGCTTCAGAGATCACACCAGAAGGTAAGATTCCCTTCGACAATACCTTAACATTGTCTGACACGCAACTGCAGAATCACAAAAATACGAACAAGAAGTGCAACTAGAAATGGATCGTCGCGGCAACTTCCATGGCAATCATGGCAATGATATCTGCTGTCAGCGAAGGCAATCTATACCAGAGGTCGCAGAAGAAGAGCTTGAACGACGCTTGCTGTGGGCCAAACAGATGATTCTTCAGAATCCTGCTCTGTGTGCCAGGTCTTGTCAGTTGCCTGGTTTGCAAGAAGAATCTCAGTAGTTTCTGGCTTTGGTTATGTTTTTCTTATCGAATGGAAATATTTAAGGAGCTGTATACAGGCAATCTTTAGCTACAAGGTCTGGAGAAGAAGCTGTTTGAGGCTCTGGCAACATATCTGCTATAGCGCGGATCTTGTGAGCGGAAGGATTGGTCAATTGATTTTGAATGACTCAGCATGCATGAGATGCGCAATAAGAATAATCGACTTGACTCAAGTTATACTTCTTCTACCAGCCAGGTCACTGAGATCGTATAAAGTCAAGGATGAAATACTGGGTGGATTGTCCAGAGATGTAGCAAGGATGCGATCGAAAACTCGATGCCTTGCTACCACACTGGAACCAACCAAATGATCACATGCAAAACTGCATTGTCAGAATGCAGAAACGGAAAGAACGAAGGGAGGCAACAATCGCGTGATGTTGACTCTCCGTGATCTTGCGATTTCTGCTGGGCGTCAGGTGAGGCTAGCTTAACCGCCCCGGATGAATGCAGCATATCTCCTGTCTACGAAAACATCATACGGACGCAATCGGTATACAGATCCATTTCTTGAGGGACGCCCAACTATAAAGCATGAGGAAACTCACAATGCCAGAATCATATCACATCTGCAACACACAAAGGAGCCTCATCTAAAGACACAAAATCAACCGATCAGCCATCCTATTTGCACCAGTTACTCAACCTTCCCACACGACTAATTCAAATGTCAAACTGGGACCAGCTCTACGACCTCGAGCCTCTCCTCCACACTCCTCCCACAGAACCGACTTCGAAACAACACTCCTACATCACCTGCAAGCCCTACAAACGCTACGACTCTGACGTCTCCTCCATCAGCAGTGCTGAAGACGCCGAAGACTTCGACATCCCAATCTGGTGGGACATCCTCGATCACGAAGAAGAAGCCATTGCACGCTACAAGAACTTTTTGCGTGAGCAGTTGATCAAAGGAAGGGAAGCGGAGAAGCAGGAAGAACCTGAGATTGTCATGACGAGGACAGAAGGTATGTTTGATATTTTGAGATGATTACAGAGCGATATACTGATATTTGTGGTAGTCAAGAGTAAACCTGCGTCGAGTACAAAGACAGTGTCTTTGCCAGAGAGATGCAAGGAAAAGTGTGATCATACGCATATTGTAGAGATGATGCAAAATTCGCGAGACCTGGCTGGATCAGTGGAGTTCTGTTTCTGGAGCATGAATGGTCAAGAGTGCCAGTGCGGAAAGTGTTGATTTGCTTATATCTGTCTGAGCCGAAGGAACGTTACATTGACGGAGGAGTTGGTAATCTTGGAGTTTGAGGAAATGAATTGAGTATATGGGATGGGAGAGGAAGGAACAGGGTACATGTTCAATGATCGCACTTTCTACGAAATATTCTTTATCACGATATAATAATTTGGTGACATAATGTATGAAATCTCCAATGCGTGTAATTCTAGCCTTGCGCAACTTCTGTAGGCAAGAAATTGACCTCCTTCGAGAGAACTTGGCTCATTTGTTCATATTGACCCCTATGTAAGTTTCGGAAACCCAGAATCCAAACGAAAATCAAGTTCGCATCACACATCCCCATGAGATAATCTAGACCGCATAGAACGAGAAGCTGTCCATGAACAAGTTTGCAGTAGTACTGGGATTCGTGCAGGTCAGTCGGATGCGCAGATCCTCTCTGTAAGCCGTAGGTTGAACATCCAGATCACGTCTGTCATAACCGGCTGATCCACTTCCTCGGCTGTTGGTGAGGGCCACGTTGAGCAGCACATTGGACCCCAGAATAACCTGCAGCGTGCATGGATTGCCGTTGAGCCCAGTCCATGTGTAGAAAGACAAGTGGTATGGTGCGGTGCTTGACAGACCAGTCAGAGTTTGAACCCAGTCCATAGCACCATTGCCGACGTGGGTAATACTGTGTACGAGTCAGTTGAATATGCGAGTATATGTTTATAGTTGTGCACTCACGCGTAACCACTTCCGGATTGAGCTGCACCTGCATAAGAGAAAACATATGCATTCGAAGTCCAGCTGAATCCATTAGGATATTGAACGGACCAACCATTCTGACCATTCTCGAAGGAAGGATTTTGGATGATGTTGAGTCCCTTCATGGGAGTTGCGACAGGATCTACAGACTTTGTCGTGGTAGCCTTGATCACAATAGTGGTGGGGACGGTCTGAGTTTGTGTTGTCATCTTTGTAGTGAAAGTCGTGCTAAGAGGAGTGGCAGCGGTCTCAGTAGCAGTGACTGTCTCAGTGCCAGTCGCAACCGACGAACAAGCAGCAGAGATACGGGAAGGAGACCAAGTGGACAGAGATGCAGGTGTCTGCACATCTCTCTTGTAGTTGCGAGTGACAGTCGCGATTTGTAGATCAGTGGTGAGTTGAGTACTGTAGTGAGTGTTGACGATAACGCTGCTTTGAGTAGAGGTCAAAACAGAAACGGCAGGCGTGACAGTGAGAGTCGATACGGTCGATGTGGGAGGAACGTAATCGATGAAAGCCGTACAGAAAGCTGCTCCGTTCTGACTGAGGTAGGGCACATCGGAAGGGCAGCTGACATCGCCTGACTGGGTTGCGTTGGAAGCAATATAGCTTGAGCCCATGGTGTAGTGCACTTGTCCACGCCATTGTCCATCGTTCTTGGCATGGCTTGCGTCCCAGGCTTGTGTGTACATAGCGCTGAGCAAGACTATCAGTTACTGTTCCAGAAGACGGTAATACAACATCTCACTCACCAATACTGGCCTTGGTAGACACCGTCCCTGTACATTGCATAGGTGTTGTAGAACTGACAAGTCTTTGCAACACCGTTCGGAGGAGGATGGCGAACATTGTATTCACTCTGAGCACTATTTCATCAGTTCGTGCGTGGCCTGTGAGCTGAGGTTCTCTTCCACTTACGTGCAAGCAGCAGCACAAAGAGTAGTATCAAAAGGTCCAGTGGTGAAGAGTTTTGACCCAAGAAAAGTGTCCTACACAACTATCAGACGATGTTACCAACACATGTACGGATCGAGCGTACCGAGCCCTGGCAATTCTTTGGCACACTCATGGCGGCATCCTTGATTTGGACATTGGGAGTATAGCCGGAGCTGGTCTCGACCACAATATCACGGCGATGAAGATCGCGTCTCTGCGGAAGAGGGTTGGCTTCGAGCTCGCTGATGACGGCATCGATCGCAGCTTGTTGGTTGTAGTTGCTCGAGTCGTCAATTGCCACAGTCGGTTCTGGCGCCTGGTCCACGAGATCGAAGTCGATATCCTGACGGCGAGCGAGGATTGGTAAGATGGCCCCGTTGTCTGCCAAGTACATGCCAGATGGCACATAGATGTTCGACATGTTAGGTGAGTTATCCAGGGGCAAGGCCGCGACCGAGACCGCAAGGGCCATACTGTTGAAGGCGATTGAGGTGCGCATGATGACCAAGAATCGTTGAGCTGATGTTGATTTTAAGTTGGTATCTTTTCTTGTCCTTTCGACGTCCTCTCGGTTGCTTGAATATTCCCGCTGTGTCTCTTTCGACTCTTCGGCATCTCCAATACGGTTGGAGAGGAGCTGAAGTCTTGGACAGGCCTCTGCTCAATGAACCGGCGTGCGGAGTGTAAGTCGTTGTCGACTGTGCAGAGAATGGCTGTTCTAGATGCGAAGTGCTTCTGCTGTCATCTCAATTGAGCATAGGGCGCTCTGCACGTCCACTCAGCTCTGAGGCTACTTAGGCATAGTCTCTGTTAGTTGCATACAGAATCACGTTTTTAGTATACGCCTTCAGCGAACCACCCATCATGATCCTACCTTCGTTGGAAAACGAAGTAGTTCGTACCCGTTGTGCTGGTCACCAAGCCCAAGTCGAGCCGGGCATGAATCAGCGGTGAGATTTTCTTATCGAAATACCTCGCCTTGAAGTCCGAGGGACGGGATGGTACGAGGTCTTCAGCCCTCAACTTGCAGACGTTTGTCAAAGCAACGAACTAGCGGTTGTAGAAGGCCAAGGCCTCGCGGATGACCAAATCTCGACAATTGACCTGTCAGAAGGAGTCTTTTCGGTGTCGACTCCGAAGGGAATTGCGATATTTTCATCCTGACGATTGCCTCGACATCAAGGCGATGAGAGTCATGCTTTGAGGAATAACCTTCCTTCCTTCTTTACGCGTGATTATGGTGATGGTCTCCTTTGCGAATTCAGGAAGCGAGACTAAATTATCCGAGAACAATCATGCTCTTTCTAGAACCAGACAAAGTTTTCTGGCATGCAAGCATGGACAACTCGCGTGGATGGACGTTGCGAAAAGAGATTTGACAGTCTGGGGACTAATCGAAAAGAGCTCACTAGAACATGCTTCAAAGCGCAGGTAGCCGACCGAGCTCGTCGAAAGTGGCTATATTTGCGCTTATATCGGAAAAACATGCAAGTTCAAGCGACGCGAAACGCGAATTGAGCAGAGACAGAGCTTGGATATGATAAAGTCGTTGAGAAGAAGAGGTGGAGGACCAATCTAGACGTGAAAGCTAGAGGCACAACATCGGCAGATCTTCACCGCATCGATACGAATGCCGTCTCTGAGAGGCCTTCAAATTGTTGCAGGCTCGCATGCAAGCTATAGGAAAAATGGCATACTGATATTAATCTTATGCGACACGACGGTCGTGACGCCGAATATTATTATTGCCAATTCGGCGTGCTATCTTGGTAATCCTGGTCCACATTCTACTAGTACTATCCTCTTGTTATACAGTATCCCATTCTCTGAAAACGCCATAATAAGCAAACATCGCAATCGTAAAGGTCGTATGATCGTAAGAGATGCCGTCTTGAATTGACGCGCACCAAATCTTGTCGAGAGCAGACTTTAATGATCTGCTCTACTCATCATCCACAGCAAATGATTCTTCAGACAGTGATTCCATCGACCACCGGCGCTTGATATCGTCGAAACCCTCTACGGATTCTCGTCGAGATGAACCGTAAGGGATGGTGTGTCGTGTGCTCGAGTGTCTGTCCTCGCAGTTGTTGTGTGTGCCGTGAGGCATGACGGAACTCGTTGATGCGTGAGGAGACCAGTCTTTATATGAATCGGACATAGAATCAGAGGAGATTGAAGTGGGTCGTCCCTCGACAGGAAGTTCTGCAACGAAGCGGACGTGTCTGGGCAGGTTGTTAATATTGGCACAAAGCAGCAGTGGTGTCAGTGAGACTTACTTGACAGGTCGTATTGTGGTGCTAGCCATGTTTGATGAGAGAGAGTCGTGAGAGTTGGTTGTGTGCATGGTCAGAGAGGCAGGCATGTTGGTTGTGTATAGGCGTGTATGAGGATAGACGTTGATGTGGGTATGGGATGAGAAGGAACGAGTCCAGCGGCTATAAGTATGCCTTCCACCCTGATGACTTCTAGAAACCCAATGACGGCAGGCGACCTATTGGGGGCTCGATCTGATTCAAGCCGCGCAAGCAATCTACTTAGAATAGGGAAAAGAGGAGAAGATTCGCACAATTGCTAGTAGCAAAACCGCAGTCAGGCCGGTGGTGTGATGTAGTTGGCAATTGCGGAGAAGTACGGGAAACATGAGGCTGCAAATGTGAGGGTCAGGTACCCCCAGATGTCAGTCTCCATCAGGCGAGCGGTGCAGAAACACAGACAGGGATCGTGAAATACGCGCGCATCGCACCCGTCTTTGAGCACATATTACCTAGGGATCATGATCCCGATGCCAGAGTGGAGCAAGGTCGTGCAAGAATGAGGCTCTTCGGGAACTAAACTCTGCGGCATTGTCGCCCTGAAGATCGCGACGACTCACAACATCATTTTTGTGGGTTGCTACATCCATGATGTACAATGGACGACGATCCAGGGTGGCCACAAGGTTGAGAATTTGTGAATGAAGTCACCGCGCGTTGTTTTCGCCCTCGAGCAAAGTAGCAAGGCCTTTGGAGAACCAAACGGACCCCAAGCGCAAAACTTGCCTGGCTACTCGTATTGCTTGGGCATTTGATCAAAGTGGATCCGGGGTGAGCAGGAGTGTTTCGAAGAGCCGTTATTTCAAGATGTTCGGCGCATGGTCGTTCGCAGTTGTGTATCGCCGCCGCACGCGAAGATCGAGCCATCGCCCTATCGTGTTTTGCGTGGTCCGGCAAAAGAAAGCAGCCCCCTGGGGATGCTA
Organism: Aureobasidium sp. EXF-10728; assembly: GCA_023848605.1. Classification (NCBI taxonomy): domain Eukaryota; kingdom Fungi; phylum Ascomycota; class Dothideomycetes; order Dothideales; family Saccotheciaceae; genus Aureobasidium; species Aureobasidium sp. EXF-10728. The sequence goes on from SWBG01000008.1 coordinate 138,294, forward strand.
TCTAATTCCAACAGGCCGTCGAGTCACTGCCAGGTCGCTCTGAAAGAACAGCCAGACGGCAAAAATTCTTCCTCAGATGCCTCGATGATCGAGATTACTGCTTGTATCACAACCACACGTCATGTCAGAGATGCCAGAAGAAAAGTGTTGTCCAACACGATCGGCGTCATCGGTCGGCCATGAATTGTGGCCTGTGCACTCTTTCACCGAGCCGCCGGCCAAGAGACCCATTCTGAGTCGTTCATGTCCATCTCTCTTTCATGAGCACTCCACTATCTCTATTATATCCGGATTGATATGCGAATGCCTATCGCAGGAAATCATTCTTGATTTCACAGCCGAGATGAGATTAGGCGCAGCCCTGTACAAATCGTCATACTTGTAGGTGTTTAGATTATCGCTTTGCAAGTTGGAAAGTGCGATGGTTGCTCTATCTTCCTGAATTAACAAGACAGCACCACATCATCGGCTGGTCGATCAGTCCCTGAATTTCTCCTGCTCTTCCCAGCCCGACACCTTGATCTCATACGAGCCAACTCTCTTGGCCTCTTCGTTCAACGCTTCGATCTCGGCTTCAACGTAGGGAATTCCCGATCGCGCCCTTTCTTCTTGTGTCAATTGCTCCAGTTCGCCTGGCATGTAGATACGGTCGACACCAGCCATCTTCTCCGAACCAACAACACGTTGATAAAGATACTCCATCCTTTCTTTGAATTCTTCCATACTCATGAAGAGGTCTGGTTTGATCGCAATCAGGAAATGACCGACGTCTGCCGGCCGCGATGGGTCGTATGGATTCGTGACATGGCCCGCGAAAGCAGAGCCGGACAAAACTCCAGAGAAAACGTCCATCATTATAGACAGCGCCGACCCCTTGGGCCCTCCCATTGGCAACATGACACCCTCGAGAGCTTTTGATGGGTCGTCCGTCTGTCGGCCTTCGGCGTCCAATGCCCAGTCTTTGGGTATCTTCTCGCCGCGGCGTTTGGCTTTGTAGATCTTGCCACGCGCTGCGACTGACGGTGCCATGTCCAGTATAAACGGGTGCTCGTTCCCTGGAGCTCCACAGGCGATAGGTGACACTCCCATCAACTTGGACTTTCCTCCCCAGACAGGCAATGCCGGAGAAGAGTTGGTGAATACAAGAGACATGAGACCAGCGTCCAGAGCCTGTTGAACCACCCACGCCGACATGCCAAAATGGTTGGAGTGTTTGACCGACACCATGCCGATACCAAACACTTTGGCCATGTCGATTGCCTTTGCCATACCAAGTTTCGCAGCCACGAATCCGAATCCATTCTTGCCATCGACTTGGGCAACAACAGGCGTGATTTCATTCAACTCTGGTTCTGCTGCTGGATCCAATACGCCTTGCCTGATTCGTGCCAGATAGGAAGGGATTCTGTTGACACCATGTGTATCCACTCCTCTCAAATCTGCTGCAACAAGACAATCTGCAACTGTCGAGGCGTGATCTGGAGAAACTCTGTTTGCTTCGAGTACTGCCTTGACATATGCATGTGCATCAGCTGAAGGGATCCTGGCTATGCGAGATTTGGGTTGCTCGTCGGACATGTTTCAAGCCGTTTCTAATTCGCAAAAAGTAAGAGGCTGACGAGATTGTTGTCAGGTTTGCAGTTCGGCGATGTTGAGCGAACGGACAAGTATCGGCTCTCGGGTGGGGAATTCGTCTGCCGGAGTCGGCCCCGATCTCCCAACACAGTATGTTATGCAGTAAACAGCCATCTTTAATCTTTAGAAGACTTATGTGCGGACGACGCTGCTGACGCGCCTTGACCAGAAAGAGCTTTCTCGAAAGCAGGATATAGGATGCGTGATGTGATAGCTCGGTTAGATACCGCAGATTCTGGAGAGAAGTGCGGAGGAGCAGTGGGGTATCTCCCGATCACATCATCTATAACACCAATGACCATACGTGAACCATTGCCTTTACAATACACGATATGCTCGAGTTTCTAACAAAAGAATAACATCATGGAAGAAACAGAAAACAAATCCGAGCACCAAAATGACTACGACCTCTCCAAACCCCTCACCGCAACCACCGGCCTGCGACAAGGACTCACCTCATACGGCGACGCCCACTTCTCCCTCTTCCTCCGCAAAGTATTCATCAAAGCCGCCGGATACGGCGAAGACGCACTCTCGCGCCCCATCATCGGCATCATAAACACTTATTCGGCATTCAACCCTTGTCACGCCAATATACCTCAGCTTCTCGAAGCCGTAAAGCGGGGCGTGCATCTACATGGAGGTCTGGCAATCGAGTTTCCGACCATTAGTATCCATGAATCTTTTGCTTCGCCGACGAGCATGTATCTTAGGAATTTGATGGCTATGGATACCGAAGAGATGATCAAGGCGCAGCCGGTGGATGCGGTGGTTGCTATTGGGGGTTGCGATAAGACTGTGCCTGCGCAGTTGATGGGTGGTATATCGGCGAACAAGGTTGTGTTGCCGCTGGTTACTGGACCCATGATGCCTGGGAGTAATAGGGGAGTGAGGGTGGGTGCGTGCACTGATTGTAGGAGTCAGTGGGCAGCGTATAGAGCTGGAGAGATTGATATGGAGGATATTGCTGCTGTTAATGAGGAGCTTGCTCCTACGGTAAGTGTGTTTCTTGCTACTTGCTTTGGGTCTTTGCTGATGCTTGATAGGGAGGCACTTGTGGTGTCATGGGGACTGCGAGCACGATGGCTTGCGTGACTGTCGCATTGGGACTCATGCCCTTTGACGGCGCGTCTGCAGCAGCAGTTTCTTCGGCACGCCTGAGGATCGCTGAGCAGACGGGTGCCAATGCAGTCGCAGCAGCTGCTGCCCAAAGACTTCCTCAATCGATACTTACCAAGGAATCCTTTCTCAATGCCATCACTGTTCTTCAGGCGATTGGAGGTTCGACCAATGCTGTTGTACACTTGATGGCTATTGTAAATCGTCATCCTGATGTTGCTGGATCAATTACACTGGAGACCTTCGATGAGGTTGGCAGGAAGACGCCACTTCTTGTTGACCTCAAGCCAAGTGGTGAAAATTACGTATGTGAAAAGGCCCAAAACGGGTTGTGCAGAGCTGACAGCACACAGATGACTGACTTTCACAACGCTGGCGGTATGCTTGCCTTGTTGCATACTCTCAAGCCACTACTACATCTGGAAGCAAGAACGATCAACGGCAAGACCTTGGGGGAAGAACTTGAGGCCAGACCCTTCAAGTCGTTCAAGTACTCGAGCGAACTGATAAGACCGCTTTCAAATCCGATCTATCCGATATCTGCACTTGTAGTATTGCGAGGAAATCTCGCACCCAGAGGAGCAGTGTTGAAAGCAGCCGCGTCGAAAGACAGAAGTCTTCTTACGCACACGGGCCGCGCGGTGGTCTTCAAAAACACAGCCGATATGGCCCAACGAATAGATGATCCAAACTTACTGGTAACCAAAGACTCAGTGCTGGTTCTACAGGGCGTTGGACCGATCGGTAACCCCGGTATGCCAGAAGCTGGCGTAATTCCCATCCCTCGCAAACTCGGAGCTCAAGGCGTCAAAGACATGTTGCGGATATCTGATGGGCGCATGTCAGGTACAGCCGGTGGCACGATTGTTCTGCACATCTCGCCAGAATCTGCACTGCCAGATTCTGTATTTGGATGTGTGGAAGATGGCGATTTGATCGAGTGTGATGTCGAGAAGAGACTTCTGAGGCTGCACGTATCTGATGAGGAGTTGGCGCATCGCATTGCTGTTCGGTCAGCGGCCAAGAGGAAGGAAGATCATGGTACGAAGAGGATTCGTGGGAAGCAGCGTGGGTATCGCGGGTTGTATGAGCGATGCGTAAATCAAGCAGAGGAGGGCGCTGATTTTGACTTCCTCACTGCAGTAGGGCCTTCATAGTTACAGTGATACCAAAATTATAAGACCATTGTGGTGTTCATTGAAGGACTGTGTTTGAGGCAGACCAAGTCAAGTCCGCAATGGTCAAAGGTTCAGGCAGGAGGTCAAAGCTCACGGGCTTGGCAGAAAGTCGGACTCGTCAAAGATGCGGCGAGCAACAAATTGACCGGCAGCAGCACACGACAGCAGTACACACACACCATGTCGCGAACGTCTACCTTTGGCCGTGCGGTCGGCCAACTGGCGACCCCCAATGTCTCCTCGACCACCTGCAGATCCTGCCAACTACGACTCAGCGCCGCCTCGCAACAACGCCAATTGCAAACCTCCGCTGCCCGACTCGCAATCACCGACCGCTTCAAGTCTGTCTTTGGCGGCAAGAAGAAGAAGGAGGAAACGACTGACGTCGCCACAACCAATGCCGCAAAGCTTGTCAAAGAATCACGAAAGCCCGAAACCCCAGGATGGTACCTACCAAAGGAGAATTTGCCCGAGGAATGGGCAAAGACGCCGAAGGAGGACAAGGAATACGTTATGGCGACCGAAGGCAAGGATTTGGAGCGCGTGGGAAGCGAAAAGTGGCTCGAGCAGCAGTATGATGACAAGCCAAAGTACAAGGGGTATGAAGCATATCAATTCGACCATATGGAGCCTCATGCTGACATTTTGCAGATGGGCTAGAGTGCAGAAGGCCAACGGATTGACACCCAAGGAAGCCGAAGAACAAGTCCTCAAGGCCGCAAAGGAGGCTGGCCTCACCGTGGACCAAGAGGGCCTGGACTTTGCACTTACAGAGGCCAAGCAAAAGTTCAAGGTATGTGGAAACAGATGGACGCACTGGTGGAATTGACATGTCTGACATGATCACACACAGCTCACCAAAGCATTGCGAGCCACGACAAAGATGCAAATTCCCGACATCATCATGCACAGGGCATCAACACTCAAGGACTTCCAACAAGCCATTCTCTTCAAGCCCAAACCCAAGAAGTTGTCCTTTGCTCTCCTGGACAACCCGGAGCTCATGGCAAACAAAAACATTCAGGTTCGCGGAGGCCGTCAAACATCTGTTCACAAGGATAGAGCGGTCGGCAGGTGGAAGGTGATTGAGGAAGAGCTTGTCAACAGGGGTCTGCCTGTGTTTGGACATGGTATCAAGGCAGACAGGGGGTTCCAAGCCGAAGAGCTGAAGGACTAAATTGCCTAAGTTGATCCGACTGTCTGAGACGCAAAAAGCGCGCGGTCTTTGGGAAGGCGGTTTTGTACGAATATCAATGTAAGCATTTAGGAAGAGGCCTTGAACGACAAACATGACCCGTTCAAATCATGTGAAGCATTCAAATGACATCCGATCAAATTGTCAGGAGAGGGTAGACGAGATGGAGTCAAGGACTGCGAACAGTCTTGAACATTCAGCGGAATAACTGTGCTATAGCAATAGTCTGTAATAGGTCGACTCTGCGTCGAGTGAGATGATGATCAAAAACATGTCTAGTGCACGGACCAGGTGTAGCGCAAAAAGTTGATGGAGTGCTGCCCCGCGGATGACGGACTGGCAGTGGTCGGCGTTTGTCCACAGCGGAAAAGAGAACAAAAGCAGGCACCTCACTCCGGAGGCGCATGTTGATATTGGTTTATTGCCTCTGGAGTACGCAGCTTGTCGCCATCTCATCTGCAGCATGAGTTCAAAGGCCATGGCTCGGCAGCGCATCGTGCCTGCCATTCCGCACCAACTGACCGTCCGCCGCGCAAAAGTCGCTCCAGCAGGCAAGAGCGACCAACAAGTCGCCGACGACAAGGCCAACAGCGCATCCCTTTCGGCTCTCGCAGGCAAACTGGAAGCTTCATCGCGCACAAATGGCATTGAAGATGAACATGCGCAACCACGCGACGAGAGCACCGCATCGTTCAACGGGGCCAAGGAGGAACAAGCCAAACAGATTCACGCTGAGGAGGAGCCTGTCGCAATCAACGAGCTTGCTGTGAACAAGGAGCCCCTTGAGAAAGAGAAGCTTGTAGAGAACAAGCAAGAGGTGGTTGCCGAGAAGGAAGTCGTTGATGACAAGAAGAAGCAGGTCAATGGTACGTTGTCCCTGGCGCCTTCCTCATGTCTTGTACAGGACACTAAGTGATAAGTAGGAGTGAGTGCTGCTCTACCTCGCCGCCAGCCTCACCACCAAGACGCTCAGGCCCTTCCATTCATCCCCAAGCATCAGCACAAGCGCAGCGAATCGCTCGTCTTTGGCGGCCTTCGAGACTCGTCCAGCGCATCGCCTGCCGCCATGTCAACCTCGGTCTTCTTACCTCCACCACCCATGTCCGCTATGCCTCACGCAGTGAACCCCTACGACAGTTACCCTCCTGCCCAGCAATATCCATCTGCCATTCCTCCCGCCCCCGTCGCTGTCATGGCTCCTCCTCCATTGGCCAACGGCCATGCCATCGCACACACAAACGGAGGTGCCGCCCATCTTGGAAGCATCGCATCTTCACCCTCGCCTGCATCATCAATCCCGCTTGGCGATTCTGCTGTCGCTACGCCTGACCAATACGCGCCGCACAAGCACCATGCTCCCCAGCCATCTTACCCTCCTCCACCTCCTCTCAACAACAACGTGCAGCACCTGGCCGACTATGTTCTATCGTACTGGAACCAGCACGAGTTTGCTGACTACCTCATTGAGCTTTACTCGGCCAACCAATCCTCCAACCCTTTGATGCTGCCTGTACACGGCATCATTATTGCGCGCTACCCTGGTTTCCTAAAGCTCATCAACAGTCTGCCCCAAACTCGCACCAACTCGCGCACTACCATTGTCCACATGCCTCGCAGCTACTGCTTCTCCGACGCTTCTGCCTTTGCCGATGCCATGCGCTACGTCTATGGTGGCCGCTTGATCGAACCCATGTACATTTTCAGCAACCCTACCAGCACCCCAGCCACCCGCATGCGCTATGTTCTGTCGTACCTCGCCTCTGGTCACTTTCTCGGCGCTGAGCCTATCGTCATGCACGCCTACAACATGGCTCTGCGCATCCTTGGCTTCAACGAGCTCGAGGCTGTCCTCTATTTTGCAGCATGTGGCTGGTGCCTCACTGAGAACTGCTTGTACGGCCCTTATGCTGATCAAATCGTCTGGCAAGCTTTGTACATGATCGTCTCGAACATCAACCCAGACTTTATCCTTGACACCTCGGCTTCCGACTCTGTTCCTCGCCTCCCCGTCGGCTACAATTCGACCTCGACCTCTCAATCTCGCCCTGACTCGCGATCCTCATCTGCCTTTGCTTCCTCAGACGTTCAATCCGGCCAGCGTCCCGTGTCAAGCATCCGTTTCGGCTCAGCAACCCCCAGCAGTTCGGACACCTCCTCGCCTAACTATCTTCTGTCCTCTGCACTTTTGTCTCTGTCTTTCGACCACTTGAAAATTGTTCTGGAGCACGACCAGCTGGTGGCAAACTTAGGCATCGATACCATGCTCTCCATCGCTGGCGATGTCGTGCGTGAGCGTGAGCGTCGTCGTGTTGACGCTTGCAACTCACTGCACGACCAAAAGAAGAACCCTGAAGGCGTTCTTCTCATTGGAGAATCGGTGGGTCGCGATGCAACTGGCACACGTCTTCAGCTTCACGCCACCCGCCTTGGTTGATATCTCACGATGTCGAACTTTGCCCATGGAACGCTTTAACGAGATTCTGCTTTTCCGCTCTTCTTTTTCTTCTTTTCTCACCTTTTTTTGCTTCTTTCTTACTTACTTTTCCTCCCAACACAGAGGGGCTCTTGGGTTTATTAGAGCGCCGGCACATGGGGAGAAATATCAAAAGGGAACGAGAACACACGCGGACGAGTTGCCGACTTTGCTCGCGGGTTTTTTTATCTTAATATGTCGTTTCGCAAGCGTTTGGCATTTTATTTGGCATGGCGAAGGTGCTCAAAAAATGGGGACGGTGGGCAAAAACAAAAAGGGGGCCACACCACACTATTCACAAAATGATACCAAAATCGATTTTCTTCCAATACAAAAACGATTCCAGTCTAAGCTCAAGTTGTGTTCTCTCTTGCATCTCATTGCTCCGTGTCGATTCGTGATGCTGATTTGAGATTTTCCTTATGTCAAGGCAAGCCATTCGACGACCTTTCTTAGTCTCGAGCAACATGCCAATGAGTGGAGCAGCCAACCTCTTCAAGCAGAAGAGCAGTGGATTGAAGCTGGGAGAAAACAATCAAGAAAGAGCGGTGATTAAATTGCATAGACAGACGAGAAACTACAAAAAAGGAGGAAAAGCAAGTCATGACCATCATCATCATCGTCATCCCTTTGGAATCCCAAACAAAAACCAAGGCATTCACTTACATCTCATAACAACTCGTTCAATTCATCCCTCGTGGTGCCAACGCCCCCTCTTCGCATCATCCCATCCTCAAGACTCCAAAATCTTCTTCGCCCTCAAAGCAGCCTTATTATCAGGTCCACCCACCGTAGCTCTACGCATAGCAGCCGCGTATTCCCTCGCATTAGCCACTTTGACGTCTTCGGAATCCGACTCTTGCTCCACTTGCGCAGATTCCTGCTTTTCATCTGGCAGTTTATCGGCCTTGGTTTCAGGCTTTTCGTCTGCAGTTTTCTCGTCTTCGTCTTCAGAGGATGAGGTTTCGAGTTCGGAGACGTTGGCTGATGAGTGTCTTGCTGATTCAGATTCTTTGAGCATACGGACTTCTTTGCCGCGTTTGTGGCAGTACCAGAAGACGAAGAGGAGGACTGTGGGGTTTGGTGTTAGCGAGATGATGCAAAGAGATAGAATGGTGGAAAAAAAGTAAAACTTACTAAACACGGCCAAACTCATCACCACATTCGTCCCAGTAACAAAAGCCGGAAACCTGACCTTGAGGAAATTGACAATGTTGGTCAACATGGTGGTGACGGTGCCCTTTTGGGACGCCAAATCTTTGATGTTTGGCACCTTTCTCTTTTGCTTTTTTTTGAGGTTGAGATCGGGTAGGGTTTGAGCAGCCGCTGAAGAAGAGGAAGACGCTACGTTACTGGCGGCTTCCATTTGTTTCTTTAAATCGTTGCCGGGTTTGTCGCCTGCCATTGCCATGATCTCTGGTCCCATGGAGGAAGCAAACTTTGCGGGTAGACTCTTGACCAACGTCTGCACGAACGGAGGCATATTTTTAAACATTTGCTCGAGGTGTTTTTCGTTTTCTTTGAGGAGGGTTTCGAGGTCGTCCCATGCTGTGGGTGCGCCGTTGACAATGTCCTTGAGGATCAGAGTGAATTCGGAATAGAGGCGTTGGGATTGGTCGCTGAAACTAAAGACGCGGTTGTTTATGGCCGAGAGATTGAGGCGGTCCAGCAGGACGGAGACTTCGCGCTCGTCTTGTTCTTTGGCTTCGGGAGTTTGGGAGGCGGCTGCTGCTTCGGCTGTTTCTTGGGCTTTTGTGTTGCGGCCAAAGGTTGGGACGGCGGGGATGTAAGAGGCCCAGGTGCGTTGGGCGGGTTCGGTGGGTTTGGTGTCTTGAGTGTCTGTGGTTTCGTCCTTGGTGTCGCTGGTCTCGTCCTTTGAGTCGGCCGTCGGCTTTGAATCGGCATCGTCTTGTTGCTCAACTTCAGACTTGGATGTAGTGTCTTCTTGGCTTGCATCTTCGGGTTCCTTGCCAACCGCAGCTTCTGCATACGTCCTCGAATCGTTGGTGAGTTCGTCCTTGTTCTCCTGGGTAGCCTCAGCTGATTCCTCGGCCTTGTCGTCTTGCGCAGGCGCTTCAGTAGACTCCTCACCAGCTGCGTCTTTGTCTTCCAGAGTATCCTCTGCCTTACTGTTGCCATCTTCAGCCTTGACTGCCTCCTTCTCCTCCACCTTAACACCCCCCTTCTGCCCCCTCAACGAAGCCAACGAAGGAATAGCAGGAATACTCGACACACTCGGCACCCCGACACTCGGAATATAACTCGCCCACGACCTCTTTTCCTTGCCCTCTTCTCCAGGACTGGCCGGCAGAATCATCTCGGCAGCTTCCTTTTGCGTCACATCTGTTTGTTTTTCGTTGCCTTGGTCATCGATGACTGTGGGCTCGATGGTAGGCAATGGGGGAGCCGGAGCTTCCTGGCTGGTTATCCTCTGCAAGAATTCCTCGTCGTCGTCATTGAGGACGGGGGTTTGGGGGTTTGTTTTTTCGAGTGCTTCGCGGTTTTTGCGTGCGCGGGTCCAGGAGAGGACGTCAAAGTATGAGGACATGTTTATTGTTTGCATGTGTTGCTTGAGAGTTCAGATGGAAAGAAGACGGATGTTAGGGGCTTAGGTAAACTTAAGTGATATTTATTAATTCTAAAAGGTGTGGTTTGGTTTCCTTGCTCTCTTGCCGTGTTTTTGGTGTGGCGCAAGCTGTCAAGGGTCATCATGGGTGTGACGTCGTGGGGCGTTTGCATGTGATACAGGCGGGAATCTCGACCCTCGACCTCCTCCCGTCCCTTCTTGCTTGACGACGTGTTGACTGGTCATTAAAATACATCGAATTCTGCTGATATTCTGCTCGTTCCATGTAGGCGTAGAGATATTCGTCGAGCTTCTTCCATCCAGAGCCGCTTCGCCCCCTTGCTCTTGGTATTGATTTGAAAGCGCACCTCCCTTCATGATCTGAGAAGCTGGACTTGGCCCATCCGTCAGAGCTACCAATCGCAGCCATTTAGCCGACCATGAGAGATCGCATTTCAGTCGTAGCCTCGAGGATGTCACCCTGGTAGTCCTTCTGCTTCTTCTCCGCCTGCTCCTTGCTGCGTTTTTGGCGTATCAGATCGATCTCAACTCGGAGGGCATGAAGACGTCTATGCGTGTACTTATCCCAAACTCTAGGAATATCACGACGCCGTTGGTGATTGTCATAGAGCGTTAGCCATGCAGGCGCTGTGGGGTCAAAGTAATGATGCATCTTGACGGCGATACGCAGCGGCAGGATCGACAAGCCCGCCAGAATAATTCTGCATCTCTGTATTGCCAAGAGCGCGGTTGGTATTTTGAGGCTGATGTTTACGGTCAGATATTCGAGCTGTAGGAGCCGGTGAAGAACGAGACCAGCAATCTGCTTCAATTTCTGTGATGACCAAGTGTCATGGTCAATTTGGATCTGCAGAGTGCGGACAAAGACGCAAACGTGGCTGGATAGATTGTCGACGAGTATACAGCTGACTTCCCGGGAAAGACGTGGTGATCTGATATAGATATCCGCGTTCGACCAAGCAAGGGCAAGAAGTTCAGATCTGAGCAGTCGGCAAGTACTGGCAAGGGAGAGGAGGTCGTCGATGTTGGCAAGGTGGATGTTAATATCGTCATACTTTATTTTGCCAGCGCTGGCAGAATGACTGTCGAGAAACTCGATGTAACCTTCTGAACCAATGTCGTAGGGCTGTGTGATTCGACGTCTCCACCAACGAGAGGTGATGCCGCTGTAGAGAATTCGTGTCTTGTTGGCCAAACGGGATTGAAGTAGGAGGTCATGAACTGTCATGCGAATCTCGGGCGGTAAACCGAGAAAGGACGGCATGGTTGCAATGTGGATCAGATCGCTTGAGAGAGTTCGAGAAAGGGAATTGGGTTCAAGCTAGGGGCGTAATAGAAGGTGACTGCAAGGAGAGTTGACTGCGAGGTGTAAGTGCGGGAGGAATGAAGAGAGGTGAGGATGAGAAGGATTAAGAGCGAAGAGGCAAGGATGGGAAGATGGGAAGGAGCGAAGACGGGCGAAGGCGGGAAGAGGCGACGAGCAAAGAGAGGCGAGGAGTCATCAGATTCACAATAACACTCACTTGTTTCACTGTTGTCAGATGTAACATGTACACCTGTGAAGTGGAACGTGGGAGAACGACGTTCAAAGACGAGGTCAAACGAACAAGGAAGACAAATGACACCGAAACTGATCGTAACGCCAACACGAATGACAACAATAAAATCACAACAAGAAGCACGAGCAAACACGACGACAAAAAGTCATACCTAAAGCAGAAAGCCGTGCATCAAGCACAGCATAGTTCGGTTATTCAATTGCAACAACTGCAACTACCTATCCTAGGCATGAAACCAGGAAAGAACGACCCCAAACGATGACGGCGACGAAAAATGACCAAACCCCCGAGAAAGCCCATCCCAAAAGGCAGTCACTTCCATCTTTTGTCCTGTGTCCCTGAGATTTAGATGTCGCGGGCATCGACGCTGGTTGCAGCCGAAGCGACGTCGGAGGGAACATCGACGCCGTCAGAGCCGTCATCGGTGACCATGGTGATGTCGGTGGTGGTGTCGGCAGCGTCGGGGTCAGCGACGACGTAAGTCTCGACGGGAGGATCAGTCGAGACGACGGTGGTAGTGGTCTCAACAGACTCGACGACAGTCTCGGTGGGCTCGACATCGGCGTCAGTCTTGATACGCTTGGACTCGGCCAGCTCGTCAAAGTCAGAGCCAGGCTCGGTGGCGGCGCGCTTCAGAGTGTTGGCAGTAGTGGTGACCTCCTGAGATTGATCAGCTTGTGCTTAGTGCGGTGAGTAGGACATGTAGCATACCTCAGAAGCGACAGAAGGGTCCTCAGCAGCACCGAGAACGGCAGCAACATCTTCGATCTTGGTGTCGGCATACTTGATAGTGCCACGTTTGAGGGTGACGCGCTTGGGGGCCTCCTCCTCAGAGTCCTTGGAGGACTCCTCCTTGACCAAGCGCTTGCTGGCCTTCATCGAGGTGCGGGTGCTGCGACGTTTGGGTACAGGCTTAGCAGTGCCAGCCTTGGCGACGACAGCCCTGGTAGCCTTGCCCTTGGGCTTGGACTTGACGGCGACGGTCTCAGACTCGTCGTCCTCGTCAGTTTCGGGCTCCTCAGTCTTGACGGCAGTGGGCTTCTTGCCACGGCCCTTCTTGGCGGCGGAGGAAGCGACGGGAGCGTCCTCAGCGTCGGCGTCAGAGTCGGCCTCAGCATCATGCTCATCCTCAGGCTCGCCTTCGGCCTTGTTGATGCTGAATAGCTTGCCCTTGAGCTTGTGGTAGGCAGTGTTAGCCGAAGCTCTGGTCTTGTACCCACCCAGCTGAGCTAGCTTGTCGAGATCAATCTGCAGGGAATGTTAGTGCACGATCTCATGGGTTCAAAGTATGAGATCGTCAGTGGGAATGGGCATTGGAAGGGAGTGTTGGCCGGGAAGCGGAGTTGAGGAAGGGAAGTCAGTAGCAGCAGGCGCCGGGGAAAGACAAAATGACAGGGAAGCCGGTGTATAGACAGCGACAAGGCGCAGTTACTTACATCGGGAGGGTTCTTGAAGGACTGCCAGACATGGCCAATGAGCTTCTGCTCGTGGTCGGTGAGGTTAGGAGCCATGAGGATGATTGTACTTGGTGTGTATTCGAAAAAGAGGGTAGAGGGTATGAGGCGGAACGAGTTGTACCGAAAACTGGTGTGGATTTGGTGTGCGAGAGGTAGAAAGGATTGGCACTGCGCCGACTTTGAGACGAGGGTGATAGTGAAGCGGCTTGTTATGATATTCACCGCGGACAGCGATGGGAGATGCCGGTCGGCGCTGACTGGCTACCTCGCTGCCGGTATCATGAGCCCGGAGCAACCGGACCAATGAGGAGGCGGCAGCGATATGCCAGGCGGTGATATGACGACACCATGGTTGCCAGATTCCGTGGCCACCGGTCGAGCAGCATTGTCACTTTTTTGATACCCTGGCGGAGGTCGCATCGGTCATCTGTACTACTTACTTGGCCTGTCATTATGCCCAATGCTTCAAGCATCTGTGTATACCTCTGGCGCAGAGTCTTGCTTGTCATTGATGAGACAAGGGAACCTGAACCTTAATGCCTTAGCAGCATGTAACCATGGAGCAGTACAATTCTGTACTGTGCTCTGACAAGACCTTTGAGCCTGCAGTCAGTAGTCCTATAGCTATGCAGCTATAGGACTTGTCACTGTACTCATGAGGTACCAGTATCACCCGTATCTTCACTACTTTGTCGCGGTGGCAGCGGGACCGTGTGTGGTCCGTGCGTAGCTGAAGTCATGATATTGCTCTGCAGTGAGGACTCCGAGTGTTTTGAGAAGCTTGGAAGGAGCATGCATCAAGCAGTATGCATGGTCGCAGGCTGTCTGTAGATGGATCTGAAGCTAGGAGCTTTCTCTCAGACGAGCGAACATACCCATTAGAGGAAGGAAGCAGAGACAGAGGAAAACATAAGTGGGTATGGGGTTTGTGGTCAGTACAAGATTAGATAGAAACAAGGAAATAGACCCATAGGGTTTGTGATCGTAAACGAAATTGCATTTCTTTTTCTGAAGCTCATAAAATTAAGGAAACAACAACCTTTGAATATGCACTGGTTGAAGGATTCCTTGGTAAGACTTTAGTTTTGGCGACAAGGGCCAGAGTCTTCTGCGACGACAAAGCGAATCTTGACCGTTTGGGTGGTCTGCGGCGATTTCCTGTTCGCGCAAATATTGGACACAATTGATGGTATGGTTGACGTTCTGGACGTCTGCTTGCTCCAGGACAAAATGGGTCCGATTCGAGTCGCGTCCAGAGGTTGGTTGTTCTTGGTCCGGCTCGTGGTGTTAGGTTGATCAGAAGCCTCTGCCGCCACGACCTCTTCCACGGCCGCCGCCACGACCACCGCCCATGCCACGTCCTCTGCCGCCACCTCTTGCTCCACGGCCACCTCTGTCTGCAGCTTCCTTGCGGGCCTTGTTCTTGGGCTTGGGGGCGTCGTCAATCAAGAGTGTGTCGAGGGGTAGCGAGTCGGGTAGAATGTAGTAACGGATGGTTGCGCCGCGGATGTTCATGGTGTCCAGACTGATGGTGTCGCGGCCCTTGGGGGTCATCTTGACTGTTCGGAGAGCTGTGTTCATTTGTGGGGAGACTGATGCGATGGTTCCATGGACAATTGTGCCTGAAACGATCTGTTAGTGGTGATGGTGAATGATGGCGGTTGCTGGAGACGGACCATTCTTGAGCTCGATAGTCACCGTCTCATTCTGGCACTTCATCAAAAACCTGGGCTGGAGTTAGCTGTGTTGCGACATGTAAGAATGCGCATCGACGAGCGACGGCGGCAGGACAACACACCTGACGAGCTTCATGTTGGGCGCACTGATTCAGTTAAGAAATGCGCGCTTGTTGTGGGAGGATTGTGGACAAGAGGAGATGGTTGCTTGATGCTTGCTGCTCCTCGTACCTGCCGCCAGTCGCGTTCGCAGTCCTTCTCAACTCGGCAACTTGCGCCGTGACGCTCATTCCCAAAGTCCGCCTCTTGGCAACCATCTCCGCTGGAGATCACGTGCAACCTTGATGAATGCTACATTGGAAGAGGAAATTGAACCAGGGCAGACGTCGTACTAAGGACAATCGTTGTTGATGGACGGTACAAGGGCACAGAAGTGGCATCGCCGTCTTGAAGTTCTTGATGCTCAGTGGGGGAATGCTATCTAAAAGCGTAACATAGAGCCGCCGAAATGCATGCCGACAAGGCTCGACAATGCAATCTTGTTTCTTCGAACAAGGTGTTGAATACCCTGGTCATGGGATTGCTCTCGAGGTGGGTATATTCAGGGATGCAACAAGGCCAAAACTCCATTCAGAACCAAACCATGCCGAAAATGCAACACTAAACAAATCATTCCTCATCAACCTTGATCCACTCGCTGTCGGTGCCGAAGTCGGTCGTAGAAGCACTCAGATCGCCAGTGGCCTTGCGCTGTCTGCTTTCTCCTTCCGAGGGCTGCAAGCCAGTCGTACCAGCTGAAGTTGTCGAAGCCGTGCCGCTCTTGAGGTCGTTGAGGATCTTGGATCGGATCTGTTCGTCTTCCTTGGTAGGGTTGAAGTCGAGTTCGGCATGTGGCACGTTGACCTTGACACCAGCCGCAGTCTCGACCTCGGTCTCGGTGGCTTCGTCGTCGGCCATGTCCCCGAGTTGCGAAGACGACTTCTTGGGCGTACTGCCTCCTGATCTGGACTTTCTGATGCGCTCGGCCTCGGCCTCCTTTTGCTGAGCCTGCTGTAACTCGTAGGCAAACCAGTTGATGGCCCACCATAGACCGCCACACAGGACGCTGAGGATGAAGAAGTGGATGCTGTAGGTAGCGGCCAAGAGACCGGCAAGGACGAGCTGGAGAGCGCCGAAGGTGATGTTGGTGGCTAGCAAGAGAGTGGGAGTGGGACCGGGGGTGAAGACGGCTTCCCAAAGATTGGTTATGAAGTCGGCCATGCTGAGGAATGTATGCGAGAGTCGTAGGAAGGATGGCGGGGTTCTTGGGCGTGAATACGAGGCGCTCGAAAGAGGCAGGCTTCTTGGGTTGGTTGTTCTGACGAGGACGCGGACGAGAAGACGCAGGTAGAGATGTACGGTCGGAAGACAGGCAGGTCGCCTGCTGGATAGTCCAGGTGAGCAGTTTGCAAGATGTGAAGATATCAAAGGACAATCAAATCATCCATCATGCACCCCCCATGTTTCGCGGAGATGGCCGGTGCGCGTGACTTCATCGACAAGATCATCCACCGCCTCGACATCAACGTCCTGACATTGAAAGTCGTTTCAGCCCTCAGCTGCTCCGTCTGTCCGCCAGTCAAACAACTGCAATCTGACTGCCATGTCTCGTTTTGGATGATCAGATACTCTTCTGCCACGCCTACACGCCTGCCTTCCAACAACGACTGATTTCATGCCGAGGACATTTTCAACACAATCTCCTCATCATGGCCCAGTCGGCTGTCAAGACTTTTCTAGAATCAAAGGGACTTTCTGCTACACAAGCATGGATTGATGCCTTCATCACTTCTAGTCGCCAAGGACTCCCTCTACCAGCCCTGCAAAAGACGGCCCTATTCCGCATACTGGCATCGGATCTCACATCATCAATCAAAGCCACTCCAACCAATACCCTCCCACCAAATGCTCTTAATCCTACCGTCAAGGAACTTCGTGTGCCAGATAGCATTCCTGTCCAAGTCCTTGATATTGAAGACATAGGACGCAGCGCATGGAGCCAAGTCGAAGCTATCGAGGCGCAAGAACGTGGCAAGACCACAAAAGGCAGAGAGGTCATCCGTGTCGTGCCTGGCGAGGAAGCAGACCCAGCCAGAGATGGCACTGCTCCTATCGTCAAAAGCAACGGTCCGCATAAACTGCTTCTACAGGACGCCAAAGGAACAAAGATATACGGCTTCGAAATCGCTGATGTTGATGGCATCGACCTGAATTTGGGAATTGGCGCAAAACTCGTCTTGAAAAACATGACTATTGCTAGAGGTGTCATCCTGCTTGACCCTAGCAGTACTCAGCTTCTGGGCGGCAAGGTCGATGTATGGGACAAGGCCTGGAGAGCTGGCAGGAAAGACTCTTTGAAAGCAAAGGTTGGTCCGAGAGAGGAAGAAGAGCTCTGACGTGGCCATCAATCTCTAATGAAAGCTCCTGGATCATGCACCCGATATCCAGCCTCATGCAAACGCTCTTAACAGGTCGTCTCAGCGACCGGTCACTACACCAAATCTACAACAGAAGTGGATGGAGCAATAAGTCAGATTGCAAACAGGGGTATCATTACGGTCGTCTAATTTTGCTTGTCGGGATTCTGGCCAGTAGCAGCTTGGAACTCAGGATCATTCTCTTCGAGCTCTTGCTTTCTGATGGCTTGCATCAGCTCGTACATCTGGGCAATCTGCTCGTCTGTCGAGTCGTCAGTATGGCCATGGCTGTACAAAGTTCGAGGTCGATCACGAACCACTCATCTTGTCAATCTTTGCCTTGTCCATCTTTTCTCCTCTCCACTTCTCGCCCTCAATCTGTTGGGCGTATCCTTGCCATTCTGTGAGGAAACCGATCTAGCCTCTTGTCAGTCCCGGTGACTCTTTCTTGTTCCAGCTTGGCACGTCTCGGTCCCTCGGTGGTGACTCACGATGTGGATAGGGTTATCGACGCCTCTGTGTGCCCGAAACTCGCTCTTGACATATTCGTCGCCCAATAGACGCATCTCTGGTGGCAGATGCTTGCGGTGTCCACGAAGTACCCGGCGGTAGAGCGGGATTGGAGGGAGAAGGGCGTTAGGAACGACACCAAGGCCGCCGGAAGGCGTGCCTACGGTACTGGCTCTTGCTAGAAGACGTGAAGCTGCGCGCATTGTTGTGAATGGGTATATTCTTACAATCGAGCAGTTCGAATGACACTCGCGATGGTTGCGTCACCTCGAGACTGCCTCGGCATTCGCCGATCGCAAACTCTCCGCAAGCACCCCCGAAGCGTGTGATGATTTGACAATTTATCACTCGCAAAACAACAGCAGAAAGCATGCTTCCTACGCCAGACACGTCGCACGTCGACTACGACCAAATCTACGAGCCCGCCGAAGACTCGTACCTCCTCCTCGACACGCTCTCCTCGTCCTCGGAAACCACTTTCTTACATTCGCACTTTCGTTCCGACCATGCGCCGCTAGTCGTCGAGGTCGGCACTGGCAGTGGTGTCGTCCTCGCTTTCCTCGCCGCCAACAGCTCCACCATCTTCGATCGCTCAATCTGTACTCTAGGCACCGATCTCAATCGTCGGGCTTGTATAGCTGCGTCCAAGACTGTGCAAAAGGCTTGCGACAATCAAGCTGCGCCTTTCTTGACTGTCGCCAATGCAGATCTGACATCTGCACTCAAAGACGGAGAGGTCGATGTACTGGTGTTCAACCCGCCGTATGTCCCTGCCGAACTCCCCGATCTCAGTCTGCATGCAAAGTACAACACCGCCGATGCATTGACTTCTTCCGAGGCTTTCGATCGCGACTCGCATCTACTGGCTTTGAGCTATGCTGGCGGTGTCGATGGTATGGAAGTCACTGATCGCTTGCTGGACGAACTCCCGCGTGTTTTGAGTCAAAGAGGGGTTGCCTACGTCTTGTTCTGCGCCCAGAACAAACCAGAAGACATCAAGAGCAGGATAAGACAATGGCCCGGTGGCTGGGAAGCCGACACTGTAGGCACCTCTGGCAAAAAGGCTGGTTGGGAAAAGCTGTGTATCGTCAGGATCATGAGACAGACAACCGATTGAAGAAGGAAAGCAATATAAGATTGGAGACGTCTATACACCTCGACTCCCAGAGCACTACCCGGAACGCCATATCCGCAACCCCCATCCGAGTCGTCGCTCAGATCGACAGGTTTGCACAAGCAAAGGCAGGACGAGTGCCACCCGAGTAATCAGAAATGATGGCCTCGACGGCAGCATACAATCCAGGTCCCAACAAGAACAGCCCGCAGATCATGATGAAGACATGAGTAACAGTCATGACGCTCCTCGACACACTGCCGAACAGCTTGCCACTGTACATCTGCCAGTACGCCACGGCAAAGAAGATGAATCCAAAGAAGGAGTCGAACGCAGCACCGAGCAAAGACAAAAAGTCTCCCATGCTAGGCACAATCTCGGAAAAGATAAAGGCAATCAGCCAGATTCCTGCCATGACGGCAACCCAGACTCCCCAGCCAATAACGGTGTTGGAGTGCGCATGGCGGGACTTTCCCATGACGCGGTGGTAGACAAACTTGGCAGACACGTTGGCGTAGATGACTCCAATGACCAGTGTAGGCACAATGACAAAGGCAAACGAAGCCTTCTTGTACGCCACCACTCCGAGACTTCCGAATGCAGGGGCGGTAGCGTATTGTCCGAGGTATCTGAATCCAATGGCCGGAGGAACGATGAAGAGGAATCCAGAGATACCGGCCAGGACAGCGAGGGCCTTGGGGAAGTCTTGAGGCCTCTCCATCTCGGCAATGAAACTCGGGAACAGGATCTGAGGCACCCAGAGGAACGTGATGTTGAGCACAGCATTCATGCATGCAACCCAGGTGGTTCCAGCAGGTGGGAAAGCATAAGTCTTGACAGCGCCAGCCTTGGGGTAAACACCATTGTATCCGTATCCAGGCGCGTCTTCAATACCGGCGAAGACGAGGAAGAGCAAGATGGCGATACCCATGCAGGCAGCACTGAACATGCTCATGAATGAGACATGGTTCAGTGTCCTCGGCACACTCATCACCACACCCATGATGGTGACAATGACCGAGAAGATGACGGTACACATACTGTGATCACTCAACGTATTGAGAATCTTTGCTCCAGTCAAGACGTGGAAACCAATGAGGAGGATATTGTTGGCCAATCTGTTGTCTCAAGTCAGCACCACCTTCTTTTTCCTCTGGGACCGTTCAACTCACAGCATAAACCCAGTAAACTCATACGCCAACCGACTCTTTCCAAAGGCAAAGTATCCAAAGTCGCAAATGTCGCGGATGGAAGGGTTCTTCATGATGAACTTGTGCATCGTGAGCGAAGTGATGTAAAACAAAACTCCAGAGACCAGCATGGTGATGATGCCAGGCACCCAGCCCAACACCGAAAGACTCCAGGATTGTGCCATGATGGCCAGGCAAACTTGGTCGCCGCAAAGCAAGGCTGCGCATTTTTGCCAACTCATGGTGCGGAGTTTGATTTCGTGGGTGTGGTCTGTGGGGATTGTTGGTGAGATTGGTTCAAGAGGAGGGAGTAAAGAGGTTAGGTGGCATACCTTCGTTCACCAGAGCGGTGATGGTGTCAATGGACGAAGCACCATCGCTGGGCACATCATCGACCTTGGTGTCATACACCTGCTTCTCCTCGTATGCAACATCGCGTGTCGTCGACATGTTTGCTGCTGCGTCTTCTCCAACAAAAAGATCAAAAAAGAAGGAATAGAGTCGAACAAAAAAGATCTACACAAAAAACAAGGGCGATCAAATCTGCAGGGCCGGGCTGGCACTCTAGATATAGCTAAATTTCCAAAGGCTAGCCGAGAACCAAGAAACACACCATCTCACGTTTTTTTTTCTGTTCTGGCTTGATACCATATTCTGGATCCAGGCATCTGGAATTAGATTGGGATAAAAGATAAGAGTGATGCAGAGATAACCTATGGCAACCAATGTAGATGGCGTGCTTCGACGTGCTAAGGCTGGATGCAGTAAGCTTGGCCAGAAACGCCACAAACTCTCTATATATTCGATGGGCAGGCAGGCACACACCCCGGTGTCCCCGAGCTCTAGAACCGTTCGTGCTAGACACGGTCAGTGGCACAAGAAGTTCTAGCTAGAGTTTAAGCCTCTCAGGCTCAGCGACATTCCTTGAGAGAAACCAAGATGTTTTGCTTGGGACTTTTGTTTGTGGCTTGCGTTCAAGAAGAGCGGGATAGACACGACTCGACACGCGCAGCTCCAACCACGATATTGTTGTATAGACGCTTGCCTCTGCACTTCCCTTCCAAATGTCATTGACTTCCCGCTCACCCCCAAACACGAAACTCGGTTCCAGAAACAGCACTGTTCGCGTTGGAAACCTTGATGGTTGCGATGGACAGAGAAAAACGTGGGCAGCGGGTGGTTTAGCCTCCTCAAAAGTTTGGGACACGGGCGCGGGTGAAGAAAGTAAGCCGAGGGAACATCACTCCGCTCACAGCTCCACCCGTTCGCCGCTGGGGCCCTCCGTTGACCGTTTCTCACGGCTTTGGGGTTTGTCGTTAGTTCTTTCCCTCGGGTTTCCGCGAGACTCTCTGTCTTGACTTTTGTGAGGAGAGTGTGCAAGTACTGCAAGTTTGAACGTTCTGGAACAGTAAAGGAAGGCACGAGAGTGAGCTTTGCAACAAGAGGAAAATCATAAAGGTCGTTAAAAAGAAGTATAAACCAACAAGAAAACAAAAAGACTCCCAAAAGAAATAAGAGAGAAGACTGGTTGGAAGAAGACCACAAGTCTTTCAAACAGTCATCAAGAAGAAACCAAACCAACTGGTCAAAGGCATGCGCTCAATCCCACAGTATCGATACAAAATCACCAACCACCCATGACTCTTCTTCCAGAGCCAGTGCCCAAGACACCTGCCGTGGCTCTTCTGACACCCCATCCTCTGGCCAGAGACTGGAAAGCCATGACATCTCTTTCCAAACACTCGATGCGGCGATCCAAGACTGCTCTCCAAGCTCTTTGCAAAGTCACTGCTGCGTCCACTTCTCTCTGCTTGTTTGCGGCTATGGCTGCGCAAGCCGTGGCAGCCTTCATTTTCTGAATCCGCAGGGAGATGGTGCGGCGGGCAAGACGCAGACGGTAGGCATTCTGTATGCTACAGGCAGCTCTGTGTGTACGGGCCAGTGGTAGCAGGCGAGAGGCCAGGAAGGCGAGAAGAGCGATCGTGTTGCTGCGGCTGGGGATTGTTGTTGCTTGCGAGGCGAAGAGAACGATGAAGGCTTCACTGCAACCGAGGCTGCGAAGTCTGTCGGCAGTCGACATTTTGTTCGACGACTTCTTTGCTGTCGCCGGTACATAATCAGCATATGTCGAGATGATAGCTGCCAGGGCGCGACCATCAGCAAACGAAGTTGTCAGGTTCGTGACAATGACCTTGTGTTGCTGACAGACACTTGCAGCCCACTCCTTTAGCAAAGGTCCTTGCTCATTCGCATCAGGCTGGTCTTCGTTCAATGCGTAGTTGATGCCAACAGGCTGGGTTGAGAATTTCGAGAAACGCAAAGTCTCCTTCTTGAGCTCGTCCCAGTCAACCAGATATCCAAGTCCCCATCTACTGACCAATGCCCATAGGAGACTCAGTGTCTTCTCTCTGTGGCCATTGACAACATCCTCGGCCTTGATCGTCTCAATGGCAGTACCGGCAAGGCCACGAGCGCCAGCCAGGGCGCTCAATGCAACCTGAACATTGTGCATCTTTTGTATCTTGCTGGTACAAGGAAACTTGAGGTGCTGGCTCAGGATGCGAGCTGTCGTGTGTGTATCCAGACAACTAGTAAGTGTTGCGCCATCAGGAAGTTCGATATTGATAGTACGGTCTGATTGAATGTCCAAGCTTTGGGAAGGATACAACAAAAGTTCAACAAAGTGTGTAAGTAGGACGCCATCACGAAGATCGACAGCGAGATTATCGATGCGGTAATTGTACTCCTCCAATGGTTCCTGTGAGTGACTGACTGAGTATTCAAGATGTCCAAGAGGACGGCAAATGTCTCCAACAGAGGGTACCATGAGTTTTGCAAACTCGCGCAGCACACTAACGGACGATTTGTGAGGGGAAGAGACCCGGAACAAGCAGGTCGATAGACTGCCAGTACATTTTGCCTGGTCGAGAAGATGAATGAGCATGAGGCCACGTAGAACAGTCCTCTGCCAGAACCACTCAGCTGTGCCAGGCTGTGTTGCAGAATCTTCAGATGACTTGTGAGTGTTCAACAGCTCGGCAGAATCCTCGTGATCGACGAAAAACGTAGCACAGAAACGTTTCCATTCTTTGACACCAGTCGAAGACGCACCGAGCTTTGCCTGTGCATGGTTGGCAGCAGGAGCTATGACTCGTCCTACCACTACCTCGGCAGCGGCCTGCAAGACGGCAGGGTCGTAAGCGTTGCCAAAGAGGTCGAAAAATTGGCGGCGAAGACCAATATCGTCTCTGAGCTTCGGGGAGTGTGGAGCTTCCTTTGGCATGCTGAGTGCACCGCACGACAAAGAAGCTTTCAGACGCTGATGGAGAGTGGCTACTGACGGGTCGTGGTACAGATCCAGCATCTTACTACGTATAGCAGTCACGCCGTTGGGGGTGGGCAATTCCTCCGCTTGTTGAAAGACCACATTGACGAGTTGTGTCAGAGCAACCTCTTGGTTCTGAAGCCAGTTGTCCTCGTACAATTCGGGTTGACCCAAGTCATCGCTCAAGACCGGGTAACGTGATGCGGCAAGGAACACGGAGCGTTTGACGTTTGGTAGACTGGCCTCTCTCGATGGTACAGTGCTCGAGGGTGGACCAACATCCTTTGACATGGTAGTGCTAGGCACAGGTCTAGTTATCGAAGACTTGTTCACCTGTTTCGAGGTCGCGAGCGGTTTGTGTTTGAAGTCTCTGGAGAACGGGTCCAAGTTCGCAGATCGAGGCATGACTTCGTTGCGGACATTGGATCGTTCGTGAAGAGCCCTGGCCTGAAACTTTGGCTTTGGAGCATCCTTCAGCTCGGGTGCAGAACGCTTCTTGATGCTGCTCGTCTTGGCTGAACCAAGTGTGGTCTGCCCCAAAGATGACTGTGATCTTCTGGTTCCTAGAGGTGCAGCTTTACTCGTTGCTTTGATTAGAGGTTTCTCGTCCTTGCCGTTCCGAGAAAGCAGAGCACCCGGGAGCATATTCTCCTTACCGCCACCAGTACCCATCACGCTATGTGATGTATTGGGTTGGGAAGGGGCAAGAGACCGAAGAGCACCACGACTTGACGCAGATGCCATCTTCTGAGCCTGTCTCATTGCACTGGCTCCCAAACGAACAGGCTGCGGATCCTCTTTCATAGGCGTGATATCCAGGTTGTTCGAAGGCAGGCCAATTGTCTCATCCCGTAGTGTGTGGTCGTATGCTCCAGGATGAATTGAAAGCAATGTTGTGTCCTCCGGGATCCAGATAGTTCGCCTTCTGTCTTCGTTCGTAGGTCTGTTTGTGCCGATGGTGGGCTTGAAATTCGCGATATCGCTGGTGCTGCTTGTTGGAAGAGGAGCGGGCTTCTCATCCTTGGAAGTCTGAATGCGAATCCTCTGAGCTGGTCTCGCATGAATTGCGCTGCTTCTCATCATTCCAGCCGGTTCGTCGCGTCGGTGCGACTCGCGCTGGCTGTTGCTGGCATCCTCGAAAATAGTGGTGGGAGCACGTCTAGGTTTTCTTGCCAGATTTTGTGTTCTACGAGGAGGGGCGTTTTTGAATTCTTGCTGGACCAGGTGTGCAATGTTTTGGGTGGTATTGTCGTTGAACTGGTCAAAGGCATGGTCGAAAATGCTTTTGTTTTTGTTTACTTCCAACGGGGACGCGACTTGACGTCCGCCGTGGACCGGTGCCGGACAAGGTGTCCCAATGTCGTAGTTGAACATGTTGATATAACTCAGTACTGCATTGAAATGTTGAATCTGAGATATCTGGGCGATTGGAATAGATGTCTGCTGCTGAAGGCGGGAGTGGTGGTTTGCTAGGAGGTGGCTGGTGCAGCAAAATCAAGGTTAGGATTCGCGTTGTGGCGGCAACGCAAATAGGTCTTGGCGCTGCCTCTGCCACCCTGATCATCTTCATGCATATCTCCTCTGGCACTCCCATTCTTCCTCCAGCCAGTCGCATGAGTATATTTGTGACTGTAGTGCTGTTCTTACATCTTTCATTGACCTGAGATGGTGCAATTTTTACTTACTACCCTGACAATAGCTATATTTAGTTCTTATCGTGTTCAAAGGCTGTCGTCAAGTCATTGCTTAGGCTTGCTATTACAGAAGCTCACGATATCGAGCGCATGCAAAAAGACCAGCATGGTTCAACTGCTTTCTCAGTACATAGACTCGACCACCCTATCTCAAACAGACATGTTGCTTCTCGAGTCGTTTATCAAGATATGACATGAATGACTCGCCCTAGTGCACGTGTCATTGACACAATAACCATGCTCTCAAACTTCGCGACTGAAGAACCCCATTTTGCCTGTTCTTGCATTCTTCCCATAAGTCACCGTGCGCAACGACATGACAATATCATCGGCATGGCAAGCTGCCGAGATGGCCATCGAACAAGTCCCCAGCACAGGCATCCCGTCATATAGCTTCTTCTCCAAGCCGAAAACCAGAGCACACAACATGGCCAATCCGAGGAGCAGAGCTAGGATTGCCGAAGGCGTCGAGATACCGTAGGTTATGCGTTGGTGCGAGTATCGACCCATAACATCGTAGGTCTGTATAGCGACCACGTTGAGAGCCCTGGTAGTGAAGAAATGGACCAAGGTCAAAGCAATGATGAGTATTCCAGAGAAGTGAGGTTTAATGCTTAGATAGTATGTACTCCGAGCGCCTGGTGCGGGTAGAGTCACGCGCAGAGGCCCTCGATCTTTGATGAAGGTGTTCAGTTCGGCAGCGGCGAGCATACGTGACCAGAGATGGTTGTAGAACAAATATGTCACCGAGATTGCCAGATGTATGGAGCCGAGGCCAAGCAGATTAGCAAGCAACCCTCTTGTAGAAGTCAGGGTATGCAGTGTGAGTGGCTGGTAGTTCGATAGCTCGTCGTTGTTATAGACAATCAAGACCGCAATCGAGATAGCGAAAAAGGCAAGGAACAGGCAGTTGATGAATAAGGCGCAGGTTTCCGTGTCAACTGCTGCTCGCCAGACTGGCCACTTGCGTTTCCACATGGCAACGTCTTTCTCAGAGCGCCTGAAACCGAATTTGTCGAATCTACTCATCGGTGAGTGAACCGCAGGAATGGCCATCAGGACATCGCTCGAGGTCGAGGAGTCCGGCTGCCCCAAAAAGCCAGCTACAGCATCACCGACAGTCGCTAAATAGGATTAATTCGATGTTTAGTAGTAGACGAACGCAAGAACGTACCGAAGGGCCGAAAGCTTCGTGAGAACGCGAGACTAGACAAGCACCCAATCTCCACGAACAAGCAAACAAGGATGCCATAGAAGATTCGAATGTCTAGACCTACACCACAATCGGGCTCGAACTTTTCAGCCAGACAATACTCAACAGAATAGGATACTGCCGTGCAATAGTAGTCCCACACAGGGACGAACCAGACATCGCCGTTGCCGAAGTCAAAATCCGTGTCTATACAGTGGTTATGGATGTGGAAAATGGAGGCAGTGCCATTCATGTTGAACCAGTTGATACGTTGTTGCTTGGGAGCCACAGCTATCTCAGGATAGTATAGCTCGACGTCCACGAAACCATCTAATGTGTTGCTGGTGTTGGACCCACTTATCAGTAACACATTAGAGAACTCGGAGGGTAAGCGTGAAGACGAGTATGCGCTGCGGCATTCGGCAGGCGATAGATGGACTAGATCTGTCAAGTTGGCTCGTATCTCTTCCAGAAGAGTGTCATAACGAATTGCGGTGAGCGCTGCTTTAGACGATGTCGAAAGATTATGATACTGTTGCGCTTTTGCAAGAAACATCGTTTGCTCCGTTGCTGCATCTAGGCGAGATCCTTTGAGATAGTCGCCGGTCACGAGACCTGCTGTTCTGTCTGTTGTTGCCAGCGTCTTGAGAACTATGGAATTGTGACTTTTCCGGACATCAGTATGAGACAATGCGACTCAGATCCGAGCAAGACTTACAGAAAAGGAAGCAGTACAGAGGTTGCTGTTAGCAAGATCGCCCTGATTAGTCTGCGTTTTGGTATCCATCTTATGTTTCTGACTCCGCCAACACCTATGTGTACCCATCGGTCTCGCGCGTGAGCATTTTCAACTTCGTTCCTGGTCGGTGAGAGTAGCAACTGAACGGCGTGTGAACCCGCAGCAAAGAGCAGAACAGCGAAACCGCTTGTGGCAAAGTAGGCGAATGCTGCGACCTGTGAGGCTCGTGGACAGCTTCCACTGAACACCTCTGCCACTCCATGCCTGATATGGAGATTATTGTAAATCCATATCAAGAACGCAAGATACACAATCAGTAACAGACTAGCGAATGTGGTATTGATCATGACTATGATGAGCCAGGTAGGACGTCTGCGGGTTGCCGAAGCATGATTTATGAGCCTTTCGCGGCCGTCATCCATGGTAGCGAGATGGTTCCTGGAGCTGTACGACTCTGGCAGAAATTTTGGCGATGCCACCGTTGGCATCAAGCGTCACAGACCTGATGTCGGAGTTGGTTGTTCTGGAAGTCGGGAATCAAACTCATCTTGCTCAAAGCAAAACAACCTACCTGGAAGATACTTGGGCGAATGAGTGTGGTCAGCGGCTGTGTAGGATCAGGCTGGACTAGTGCGTTGGTCGCGCTGTGATGATTGGCCGCCCAACCGCCAAGGTAGCTAATGATGGTATACAAATGCAAGCCATCTACCACTTGGTACATTACAGTCTGAGCCGTGGATGTCATACCATTCCGAGAAGTCATGATGAAGGGATTGCATCGTCTCTGTGCCGGACATTTTGTGATCACAATTGAGATGTTCGACGTCTTCTGCCTGTGTGGATTTGTGTTACACAGCGAATTTACGACTCTGACAGAAGTCGAAGACGAGCTGTTCGCCAGAGCTCATAGAACAGGGCGCAAGGCTCTACGAGTCGCTTTTGCGACAGACAGTACTTTGTGACTGAGATCAAGAAGGAAGTTGGTGAATGTCGCCGTCCTTGGGTGTGCTTCACGATTCCGATGACGTTGTTCCGCGTTGCCAACATCGGCCAGCCACGCATCCGCCCCACTTTCCCACATTGAACTCGACTTCACCTCTTGCCGCACTTGCAGTTGAACATGTAACCACAATATATCAAAGAGGTCGCTACTAGGTCATCAGTTCTAGCAAGCCAATGGTTGTCTCAACACTGACCAGTGATGGCAGCACCATCAGTCGTCACTTCAGCCGATGGCTTGTCGGCTCGGTTGATCAATTGTTCATATAGTTTCCCCGCCATGACCAGGGATCGACTTGCTCATCTTGCATATCATTTTGCGGAGAGGGGTTGGAGTGGAGTTCGTGATTTTATCCAAGAGCCGAAACTTCTCGTGAACGGGAAGAAGCCATCGCCAAACCGTAACTATAAGAATATGGTGCAGTGGTCGACTTCGCGCTTTCCTCTCTCCAAACATCAATCAGACCGCCAAGATGCATCTCACTTCCATACTCGCAGCATCTTCTCTGGCTGTCGGGACTCTTGCATGGCCGAGACATGCTGTTGAGACCGACGAGTTAACTGTGCAAACATCTTCCGGCCTTGTTTACGGAAACAAAGACTCCAGATATCCCAATGTTCGTCAGTTCTTGGGCATACCATTTGCACAACCCCCTACAGGAGCACTTCGCTTCGAACCTCCTCAACCTCTTCCGGCTTCTGCATCGAAGAAGATTGTCAACAACACTCAACTACCTCCCAGTTGCATGCAATACCTCAATACTGTGAGCCCCGGAGTGTACGTCGATCAAATACTAGAGTTTGGTCTCCAAGGCAAAAACGGCACAGGAGCCATCAGTGAGGATTGCTTGACTCTGAGCGTCTGGGGTCCAACGAATAACGGCAGTCAGTCGTGTCAGATCAATGAACTGCTTCCGGTCATCATCTGGGTCTACGGAGGTGGATTCGTCACTGGAGGACAAGACGTCCCGTATCAGATCCCGAGCCAGTGGATCGAGCGGACACAAGACCACATCGTGGTTTCCATCAACTACCGTCTCAACATCTTTGGCTTTCCTAATGCTGCAGGGTTGAGTGACCAGAACGTTGGCTTGCTTGATCAGAGGGCAGCAGTGGAGTGGGTACGTGACAACATTGTCAGATTCGGAGGCGACCCTTCACGTATGCTTTTGTTAGGACAGTCAGCAGGCGCGGCTAGTGTAGACTACTACAACTTTGCTTATCCGAAGGATCCCATCGTGTCTGGCTTCAGCATGGACTCTGGCACAGCCTTCATCGGCATCACATCCGATGACCCTCAGCACACAAACTTTACCTTTGTCGCCTCTCAACTCGGCTGCGCCAACTCGTCTTCTCCTGCAGATGAGCTCACATGCGTGCGCAAACTCCCTGCCTCGGCTATCGAAGACTTTGTCAAGAACTACCAGGAAAATGGCACTGCACCTTCTATCAATTTCCTTCCTACTCCCGATGAGAAGGTAGTCTTCAGCAACTACACCGCCCGCGCACTAGCAGGCAATCAAACAAACCTTCCCGCCATCATCGGCACGAACGCTCAAGATGGTGCTCCGTTCGCTCCCTACAACCCTTCTGGCCCCAACGCTACCCTCGAGCAACTAGCACTTTTGCGAACCTTCTTCTGCCCTGCTACCGAGTCCATCCGTTTGCGCCAACAGACCAACCGCCCGACTTATCGTTATGTCTATAGCGGCAACTGGACTAATATCTCTCCCGCGGGCTGGTTGGGTGCTTACCATTCCTCAGAACTACCCATGCTGTTTGGCACTTTTGACAACTTCAGAGGCCAAGGTCCTGCGTTGGAAAACCAGACCAGTGTTGCCATGCAAGATGCTTGGGTAGCGTTCACCGTGGGCGGCATGACTGGCATTGAGCAGACTGGGTGGCAAGAATACGAGGTTCTTGGCGAGAGCACGGTGAGGAACTTTGGTGATGGAGTGGCTGTCAAGGATATTGATGTGAAGTATTTGGAGAACCTTTGCGATGGATCTATGCCTAATTATACCGCTTGAAGTGGTCGATGAATGACGCTGATGCGAGTGGGAGTACTTAATGCTCGAATTGAAAACAAGACTCTCAGCTCTCACAATCGACTTTGAATGACTTGTGTCCTTTCAACACGCTTTACCGTCTTGTCGCTGTTTGTGCCATCACCAACGCCTCTGATGATTTCCTCGACGACCTCGGCAACAGCCAACAGATTCTCCTCTCTCAACCTCTTTCCCACCAATTGCAGATTTACTGGCGCGTCCATATATTTCTGCGGGCCACCCTCATCCCAGAACTTTCTGTACATGGCATCCTTGTCGCCCTTGACCGCCGGTGTATCCTCAGCCCAGGTATCAGTTTCCAAAACCTTGGTCACTGGAAACACCACGCCTGGCAGATCCGTAGCGTTGAAGACAGCAGTGTAGCCCCAGTACTTGCTCTCATCATGAGCAGACGCCACAGAAGCATTCACAGGACACAACAAAGCATCTATACCTGCTTCTCGCCATTGGAGAGCAAATTGCGTGCGCAGCTTGTCGCGCAAGCTATTGAGTTCCCAAGTCTGCTCGACAGTGTGACGTTTTGGGGTTGTACTGTGAAGTAGCCATTGGATTATGGGCACTGCAGGGTCGGATTCTTGCAACAGCGTGTTTTTGTATTCTTCGGCGCCGTCGAGGAAGTAGGCTGTATTGATCCATTTGAGCAATGCGGCGTGGAGGCTTGGATCCCAGTTGACTATTTCATGACCTCGAGCTCGGAGTTTACTGGCGGTCTCTTTGAGAGCACGTTGAATGGGTGGGTGAGGTGTGACTTCGTTGTCATGCCATAGAACTCCTATCCTCAATTTCTTGGGCAAAGCCTGAGGAGTTACGTTTCGCCATGGCAAGTCAATGAGACTGGGTTCGAAGTCCCAAGGCTGTGCGTCCAACGCCACTCTACAGAACAGTCGTAGATCGGCCAGTGAATTCGCCATAGGTCCCACACAACCGATGATATTCTCCATGCCGGTATGCAATCCACTGAGCCCCGAGTGAGGAATACGTGCTACGCTGCACTTCAAGCCCCAGCCGCCGCAGAAGCCACTGGGACCGCGAACACTGCCGCCAATATCTGTACCGATGCCCAGGGGCGAGCCTCGCATAGCTACTAGAGCTGACTCGCCTCCAGAGCTTCCCCCGGATGTGAGATTGGTATTGTAGGGATTCGTCGTGCGGCCGAAGAGATTGCTATGTGTTTCCAGAGCCAAGAGTGTTTGTGGGTTCGTGGTCTTCACGTGGAAGACTGCTCCTGCTTCTCTAAAGACTTTGCAGATCAAGGCGTCTCCTGGACTAGGTGTATTCGCCCAGGAAATCAAGCCAGAAGTCGCTGGGGTGTCTTGAAGATAGATATGCTCTTTGACTGAGATGGGAAGACCATGTAGTGGACCAATCGGTTTATTGTGCCTCAGCATGTAATCGTCCAGTTCCTTTGCTCGTTGGAGAGCGGAGTCGAACATGACGAGTGCAAGACAATTGGTTGCTTGATGGGCCAGAGCAGCGCGTTTGCAGAAAGCAAGGGTCACTTGGTGAGATGTCCATGTCCTGGCTCGGATGCGAGACAGGATGTCTACAGCTCGTTGTTCAGTGATGAAAAGCTCCTCCTTTGACATGATCAACGGGCATTTCTTGGGTAGATCCATAAAGTTATGGCTACGAAGCAGCTGCTTGTCGACTAGCCATGCTGAAGGAATGGCATCGAAGATTTCCTTATGCTTTCTGGTAGCAATATCCTGCCATGACATACTTTGAGAGTTGACCATGGTATGGAACAACAATTGGTACCAAATGACAAGATAGAGAAGGAAAACAAGAGAACGAGGTATGAGTTGCAGTCGAGACAAGAGACAAGAGGATCAGGGCCAGACCTTATCTTATATGATAGCTTCTCAAGCCCATCGTACCAAAAGCTTCACGGCAAGGGGTGCGCCATAAACTACAGCACATATTTTTCGTCGCAATCTTCGCATATCCGAGGTCGGGAGATAACTAAAGCAGCCCTCAAGACGAAATGTGGAGCGGTGAATGCGTTGGCTGTTAGAGTCAGAAGGGAAGCGCGAACCGAGCTTTTCGGCTCGCGCTACCTTTTACGACAAATTCATGGCAAAAGCATCTGATAAGGCAGCTCCTGCGGATCAGATAAAAGATTGCTTGGACGTCAAGCGGCAGCTATGAGGACAAAGTGAAGGAGCTTCCTTCCTGAATCCATCGACCGAGTTGTGACCTAGAACCTTATGACGAGTATGAGGGATGCTTGCTGTCGCGATATCGGCATCTTGCCAAGCGCGTTCCTCCACGTCGGTCGTCACCAAGCTGTAGGGTAACAAGTGTATCGATCCACCAACCTCACTTCACACTCCTACCATTCAGTGGCAGATCAATTATCTGACTGAATGTGCCCTGCTAGGCGATTGAGAGCCGCTCGTCCATCAATGCTTTGGTACGATACGACATGGCGCTTAGCACGCTCTGTGACGAGGCCCTTGTTCCAAACGGGTACCTGCAGGCAGAGACTATGAATCTGCAACAACACTTTTCCGACCTTGTTTGCAAGTCGAACCGCGTTCGCAGGTGTTGCAGGCCATCGTTCACGTGCACGCGAGCGTTTGTGTAGTCTTGAGCTGCAAGCTCCTTTACAGGTTTCACAACAACCTCGCATCGTTCGCTCTGTTTCCAAACAAAGAGAGTGCCTGATTCCTTCGCCTGCCTTCTCTCAGCATCTTTGGCGAATACCTCTCGCAAGTGTGAGTCGTCCCTCTCACAGTGTCTGTCCACGTCCCAGTCACGATCTGTTTGATACGCGCGCGCCTGTGTTTGCTCGTACTCGTACTCCCACTAGTCAGTTCGCCACCCAGTCTCTCTCCCTCTCCAATCCAACGGGCATCATTGAACTTTGACCAATACAGAGAATCTTTCCAGCCGCCATGCCTCGCCGTAGGCCGATTGTCAAGCTCAAGAAAAAGCCATCTGATGCGCTGAGATTGCGTGACTTCGAGCGCAGTGAGGACCTCTTCGACCGCAAGATGGAGCAGTCCAAGGGCGTGATGGAGGTTCCCTTCTCGTTTCCTTCTTACACACTCGCCTCCAAGGCAGCGCTTCCAACGTGCCCGGAGACTTGCAAGATCTGTGTCCAGCACTACTTGCCGGGCTCTGCTGATTGGAACCCGTTGAACCCACGCGCCATAGTCGCTCATAGCGACGCCGAAGCTGCAAAGATCACTGCAGACTACGTCGAGAGTATCAACGCTGATCGCGATGCTATTTACGGCAAGCTGAAGATGCACGGCGACCTGCTTCTGAAACGCTGGCAGCGGAAGAGTGTCGAGAAGCGTGCTGCAATTGTGCGTACAGCCATGCCTGAAGTCCACTCTCGTCGCTTTCAGAACGCCTGGCTGCTCTACGACAACAAACGGGCATTTGAACAACACTGGTCAACCATCGACAAGAAGAAAATCCAAACGCGCAGCCACGAAGAGTGTATGGCGGACGCAATGCAAGCCATGCAGATGCACAACGACTCGCACCGCCAGCAGCACCTCCTGCCTTTCATCGACGTCGAGACACTGTCGCAGGACCACATGAGCTTGTTGGCGCTGCTCCACTACCGCTCTGCGTCCGACATCGCTGACTGGGTTATGCACGACTTCGAACAGCTGAGAGTCTGCTTCAACTGGACTCTGGGAACGCCAGCCTTCAATCCACACTGTGTAATCATGTATGGAAAACATCTTGGCCGCCTGATTCCATGGAACCAGCAATCCGCCCATCGTCATGAGCAGCCAGTGCCGAACGGCCTGCGGAGGCGAAGTCGAAGAAGAAGACAAGACCCTCGGCACCGTCTACCGCGTCTGAAGCCAACATGACCTGGGATCCCAAGCCCATAATATCCCCACCGAGTCCGCAAGCCTCAATCTTGGTCTCCTCAAAGAGTCTGACCTTGCTCACCCGCATGCTCACAGCAGACCCTACCACACCAGGCGACACTTATTGGGCTGACTTCATTTCGGCAATGGCTGACGCTGGCTGCTCCATCGTGCCTGGCGGCGGCTCATGCTTCACGTTCACGCATGTAGACGTCAAGGGAGACAAGCACTCAATGGTCTTTCACCGTCCGCACCCCGAGCCGAGTATGAGTAAGGAGAGGCTCAAGTCGTTTGGCTATCGCTTGAAGAGACGTTGGGGCTGGAGCGAGAAGACTTTTGATTTAAAGGTGTAAGAAGGGGATCGTGAGATTGGTTGTACTGGAGCGGTGTTGCCACTTGGGGGTTGTGAAAGCCCAGCTCTCTAGGTTACTATCAAGGGATTTGGGTAGGGGATCGATTGGAACATCTCTGTAACTTTATACTCGTAGACGTTTGGCGATGCAGAATGCGTAAACAAGACGCATCGACCCCGAAGTATAAAATCCATCTCACCATCAAATGCTTGGATGAATAGTATGCATTGTCATGTAATGTTTCGCACGAACACCAAGTTCTGTGCGACAAAGCCATGCCATTACTATTCGTTGGCGCCAAAAATTTGTTGCCAACGTTACTAACACGAGCTTTCGGGCAAAACTAACACCGTAGTCTCTCAGTTTTCCTAGTTCTCCTATACACACGTGCATGCCTATTGCGGGTAAATCCAGATGATCTGTATAACAGTCTGCTATATATTCACAATTTGACTTACAATACAGCTTCATATTCCCACGACATCCTTGAGGAAGATACCTTTCACAGCTTCGTTGCGGCCACCCTGGAAGTGTCTCTTCCTATGCGGCGTCTTTTGCCTAATCATGACTTTGTTCAAAATCCTTCGCTAACGACAAGATCCCTAGGATGTACAGCTCTACAGGATGGCAAAATTGACGGGTCATCAACGACTTTAACGAGAGCTGGAAGTCTGTGGTGAGCTGAAAACCCGTTGCGGCTGAACACCGTTACAAGCCAAAAGCCTTGACACAAGTCGTTACTCTTGCAGATGTAGATTGCTCGAGACATTGTCTCCTGCATCTGCTTCATTTCTTGTGTGAACTGCATCCTTCTGCTGTTTTAGCATGTATCACTTTTGCCAAAGACGGTTAAGTACTGTGAAAAGCTCAGCTCTGGTAGGCGGCCTATTCGGAAACCCCGAAGCCACTAACAAGGATAGGAGCCAAACACACGGCAAGAAATGCTATGCATACTGTTCGAAGACGAGTGACTGGAAGCAGATTTTTACCTGGTATTCGAGTGCCTGCTTCCAGCACTTACAGACCAAGTAAAAATGCATACTGCGAGACCAACGTACTCAGATCGAACAACCAAGAGGAGTGCCATATTGTCACTGATGAATTCCGACTCTCACAGGAGTACGACCATATGGCAATGTTTTGCGAATCTTAAATGTCTCCACTCAATTGTAAAGGTACAATTTGATCCCTCAAGAAAACTTCCTAGATCTACTCCTCTATTGGAAGGTGTTCAACAAGCCCCGATGACTATATCTATCCGAGGATCCCTTACTGTGGAAGAAACATTTGTCTACAGACATAGTCCTTTACCTCGTCTCTCGCCACAATGCGTGCCTTTTTGGGATTGGCCGCGGCCTCCATGCTGATGGCCACCACAGCATCCGCCTACAACGGAACGGTCAAGACTGTCGCAGTCACATCCTGGTCGACTATCGATTTGTGCCCTTTGCCGACGACTGTCACTTTGTGCGACCCTCAGTGTGCTACTCCGACAACCACACCTTTTGGAAACATCGTCTATGAGACATTATCGGCATATCAAGCTGGGCAGGTTCTTACCATCAGTGGCACGGTCACCACTCTCCCACAGCCTACTACCTTGACTCTCGAGAAGACAATCAGCAGTCTGATGCTCGTGCCCGACTCGGTTACTGATGTCGATTACACTGCTACCGCAATCATCGATAGCGCTGTATATCCAACATCCATGACCGCTAACGATGGTCAAGTTGTTACCTGCCAGACCGGAGTCACCACGATCACTGAAGATGAAGTCATTCTTACAAACTGCCCCTGCACGGTGCAATCCACTGTCCTCGAGATAACCGCAACTGGTGCAGGAGCGTTACCTACTGCCCTAGTGCCTTCAACCAACTATGTCGTTCAAATCATTTACGTCTATGTTGTCGAACATGTTGTGGAACAAGTTCCCACAGCCATCACGTCCACAGTTACTAGTACCCTGACTACAATCCAGACCGAAACAGGCGCGGCTACTAGTAATTCGGAAGCTATTCAACCGGGAACTTCTACGGCCTCGGCCACGACCACGACGCCTCGCCCCACGATTGTAACCACAGAAAGTGTTACGTTCCTGCTAGAATATGACACGGCATATGATGGCTCTGCTCTCAACGGCCTGCGCAAACGCCAGGCAAGCAGTCTGCCCGGAGTTGCAGCTGACTTGATGGCATGTCTCTCCCGGTGTGCCAAACAAGAAACTTGCGTAGCAACTCTCTTCGACGAAAACACATCTTCATGCAATCCTACGATTCAGTTCAACGCACAAAGCAAGAGAGATGCTCCTGGTAGTATTTTTGCCATTGTCATCTTCAGACTAAGCGTTTTGTCAAGCTCCTCAGCATCAACAAGCTCATCGGCGTCGACAAAATCCTCAGCACTAGTACGGACCTCGTCAACAACACTGTCTTCAGGATCAGCAGAGCCATCAGGGTCAACACGCCCATCAGTATCAACAAAGCTTTCGTCATCGGCCAACGCGGGAGCATCAACGACTTCCAGTGACAGCACAGCTAGAACAATTGTTCCAAAGCCTGGCACTACCAGTATCGGCTCCAGCTCTGGATCAATTAGCCGCTCGAGCTCGAGAAGCGTCTTGTATCCAATTTCCAACTCGTCTTCGATCTCGACAACCTCGAGTCTAAGCAGCAGATTGAGCTCGAGTGCAAGTACAAGCACCATCTTGCCTCCTAGCAGCTTTTCAACGCTGTCTAGAAGTTCTTCGTTGAGCAGAAGTTCTAGTGTGAGCATGATAGTACCGGTGGTCAACTCGTCAACGAGTACTGCATCACTCACAAGCTCCACGTCTTCTTCTCAAGTATCAGTGACGCTGCCAACCCAGAGCATTTTTAGTTGCTCGTCTGGAGACCCTACGTTCGATCTGTTCAACACCGCGGAATACGAACGTGACGCGGATGACTTCTGTAGCTTCTACATCAGCATTCCAGCCGTCACGGTGACCGAGAGCTTGACCTCAACAACCTATAGAATTTCGAACACCACAGTGTAAGATGATAGTCTTGACGCATCTTCCGATCAGCCTGCCAAGCACTACTGACACAACTTGTAGAACCTACACGTTGTCTTCCACAACCACGGAACAACTTCCTGATACAACTACCACCAGTATTTCGTAAGCACGGTGATTGGTTCATGTGTCATGCTGGAATACTAAGCAAACTCGTATTAGGACGACCACTGCAACCGATATCGACACCGAAACCATCACCACAACCGTTCTCGCTCCTCCACTCTCCTACGGTCCGCGCAAGAGGCGCTCTGCTGCACCAGAAGTGGTGACCAGCTTGGCCACGCCATTCGCATCTCGAGTTGCGACCATCCCGGCTGCTGCTATATCTTCCGCTTGTTCCTGCATTCAGAGCAGAATACCGCGGTCAACCAGCACTACAACCGTGGAGCAACGGCTGACGCTAGCCGGAATGAATGCTACACTCACGTCGACTGTTCAAGAGGTTTTCACCACTCAGACACAGAGCACAGTGACAGAGGCATCTGTCCTCACGACCTTCACGACGGCAACCACAACTGCCACACTCACCTATGAGACGTGCATACCAGACGGCGGTACTTGCGAGTTTGAGAATGTCGCCTTGTGTTGTGGTGGAATTTGCGCGAGTGCTGGGTATTCTCTATGTGACGGTGTTCATCCTTGCTGCCTATCGCAATATTGATGCACCATCGTCTGACAATTGAAGGACCCTAGAAAACTAGTCAATATCCAACCCCTATCAAAGATTGCAAGTCACAATTACTGTGCTGGGCTCTTGAACACATTTGGAGATGCAGCCTACTTGATCTCAGTTACAGTAACAGCCAGCAAACTGTCTTTGTTCAAAGTTACAAAGGTGCCATATAAGTGGCTTGTAGAAATCTAAAGACACGATTTTGTCTACTGTCTGTCTGTTTGGAGTCATTATTGATTTGGTGCGGGTGAATGCCTCTCAGTGGATAATCAACGATTTTGGGAATCCTTTGCGATAGCGCATAGTTGCTCAAGATCATGCAGCAGCAGTCATCAGGCCAGAAAATATCGGTGTGGTTGGATGAAAAACAACTGAATACATGTCTCATAGTTGAAATGTAACAGCGAAATTCTAAAATTGCAGCCATAAGTTGAGTACAACAATACGGCTCAGTGGTCTAGTGGTTTCATGGCGCTTTGCAGAATTTACAAGAGGACCATGATGCCCCCGTTCAATCAAGTTGATTGCTGGTACCACGGTCCTGAGCTGTAATCAAAGAAACCCGAGTTCGAGTCTCGGCTGAGCCATATTCTTTTACTTTAGGACTTCACTTTGCATTAGTGGACTTTGGTGGACTTGCTAGGGCGGCTATAAGAATTCGAAATGTGTTTCTAGATACACAGCTGGCTTACTGAGTTGCCGCTCTTGTTACAGCAAAGTTGCAGTGACGAACATGGAAGTTTTTGCCATCACAAGATACGTGGATACCGATCGACTCAAAGACAAAAGTGTAATGTTGTAGCCGAATCGTGACTTGAATCAAGGACCGCAGTAAACTCTATTGGGCGCTTTCGATGTCAGCCCCTGATCGATGGATTGCAGAATTACAGCACAAGATTCTCCAAGAACATACCCAATTCATTGGTGTCTTCTGCTACCTCAGATAGAGCCATCGGACTCGCACGCTTTCTCCAATGCATCAAGTGATGGGAAGAGATGATCCATGTGCGGATGGTTCTTGCAATAGGTGACATGATTGATCTCGCAGACCTTGGTGGCTATATCTCCATGTGACTTGCAGAAGGATCTGTCACAGAGACGGCAGGTGCGACAGGGACCAATTGTCTTGAGCGCACTGTGTTTCTTTGGATTTCCCTTTCGCATGCTGTCGCATACATGACAAGCGGTGACTTCGTGGAGAGTAAAGTTCATCGAGACCTCGAGTAATTGGAAAGCAATAAAGAATACAAGAGTTATGGTTCAAATTCAGAAACCAAGGCCGAGATCCGACTGAGATGGCAGACAGTAGGGGGTTGGAGGTATATTTGTAGTCGGAACGCAGGAATTCAGCGCTTCCTCTTACAATATCATTGGTTGGAGCGATGTTAGCTTTATGCATTGCTGCCCATTGAGATACATCAATACTTACTCATTAGACCCCGCATTGCATTGTGGAACTGAAATCATTGACATGATATCAAATTAGGGAAACATCGCTCTATATTATGCAGTCTCGGTTCCATCAGCTCTTTCGAATCTCGCAGCAAATCGTAATAGACATAACCTCATAACCCCTACCATCAATCTACACCCTCCCCTTCTTCCCCCCCAAAAACTTCCTCAAAAACCCAGCCGCCTCCACAACAGGCAAGATCACCGAAATCGCCGTGCTGGCAAAGACCCACAAAAAGCTTATGACAATCCACGCAGTGAAAAAGCCCTTTGAAAACACATAGTGGCTAAAGAACATGGGCATGGGAAGCAAAAAGTCCATGATAAAGGTCAAGACAAAGGAAGCGATGCAAGCGAGTTTGAAGGCTCCGTGCAGAGAGTTGGGGGATTCCTCGGTTAGACGATCGGCGGCGCGTTCGGCGTCTTCTTGTGTTGTGATGGTGTCTGGATGGGGTGACTGAGGTGAGGGTGAGGAGATTGAGGGGGTAGGGGAAGTGTCTTTTTCGGGTGTTGCTGATGTCTTTTCGTCGTCGGTGGGGTTGGTTGTTGCAGTTGCCGTGTCGAGCTTTCCTTCTTGCATTTGCTTTTTCTGAATTTGTGATTCGACTATTGTCGGACTCTCGGCATTGATACCTCGAGTGATTGCCCAGTCAAAGTTTTGCGGCTTGATCAGGGAGACGACCACAGTGAGAATGAGACCAGACATGATAGCTGCAAGGTTTCCTGCCAGAGTAGCGTACTCCGAACCTGTGGAGGCGATGGTGAGCTCCCCAAAGTAGACCTTAGCAACCGCGAGCCAAGCCGCGATACCAATGATCAAACCACCAATGGCGCCGGTGATTGCACCTGCGGCAGACTGACTACGCCATAGAATCGTGAAGGCAGCAGGAAAGACAGCGCCGCCTATCAGAAGTCCCATAACCAGGAACAGCCAGCCGAGGTCGATACCAATGGCATTCCAAATGCATGCAAATACAGCCATGGTCAGACCAAACACACAGATCATGGCGTGAGAAACAAAGATCAAGGAAGCAGAAGAAGCGGTTGGGCGGATGTAGCGTTGGTAGACATCGAATGTCAACAGCGAGGACACGGCGATCAGTTCGGCGGAAGCACACGATGTGACTGCCATGAAAAGGACGATAAGTAGCGCTACAGCGCCACCTTTGCCTAGCAATGCTTGAGCCGAATAAGCTGCGGCGAGGCCGGCCGAAATATCGCTATCAGAAGGAACACCAGGATAGGTAGGGAAACGAGGGTTATCGGTCAGAGCCACGGCGGCAAGGCCCAGTGTGGTGGAGAAACCAAAAGGAATCGCAAACCTGATCATCTAGTCAGTTCGAGTCCTCAATACATGCTCCCTCATTCGATCGCTCACCAGGCAATACCACCCAAGATATATGCTTTGACGGCAGTGGTTGGTCGAGAAGCAATAGCACGCTGCCAGTAAGCCTGATCAAGGAAGACAGTACCACTGCCAGAGCATAGCTGAATGACACCAAAAATCAAGGCGTAGTTTGACTTGAGTGTCATATAAGAGCCCTGCACGTTTCCCTTCACTGGTCTCTGCACCGCTGCCTTCTTGAGAAGTTCGTACATCTCTCCAGGGGATCCAATGAGGTCGTTGGTCGCATAGGCGTTAAACATGAAGTACAATATGATGATCATAAGGATCAATGTGTGACTGTAGTCGCAGAGGAAAGTGGCTCGCAGGCCGCCGAGAACCACATAAGCACAAACTCCAACCGGGATGAGGAAGATGGCTGCATAGACGTTCATGCCAGTCAAACTGGTCACAACAGCTGAACCACCAAGTAGCAATTGCGAGCCAACCAGGATGTTGGTGACGAAAGCGAAGAAGAGGAAAGTGATATGAGCGGTACGTCCGTAGCGAGCCTGAACAATCTCGAGGTAGGTATGCGCGCGAGGAGCATTCATCTTGACTTTGCAAGCAAGAATGGAGAACATGAGGATCTGAATCGTGGCACCAGCGGCGTACCTGCTTTTCGTCAGGGACAAATTTGACAATGAAGATGGCGATGTAGCTACCAGAAAGGTCCAGCAACGCCATATTGATATGCTACCGTAGAGCTTTGTAGCAATGTAGCTGCCCATGTCCTGAGCGAAAGTAAAGTCAGCACACTTTCGCAACTGCGAATCCAAAAGCACATCAGCTTTGCTGAATACAACTGACCATGCCGAGACGATACCAGACGCAATAAGGCCAGGCTTGATGCTACGAGAAGCAGTATTAAACTCCTCACTAGTCTTGGTATTGAACTGAGTATATTTGTTCTGGAGGTAAGAGATGCCCATCATCACCTATAAGACGTATTAGCATAACTTGAAATGACTGTCCGACGCCAAAACTTACAAAAGCAAAGAAGAATCCAGCACCAATAACGACACCATAGCCAGCGCCGACAGGTAAAATCTGTGCTGAAGACGACATTGTGAATAGCAAGGCCTCGAGAAGGTGGGTCTGATAAATTGGAAGAGAAGAGAGTGGCCATTATATCTAGCGTTCTCCTAACAAGCGATAGCGCTTGGAAAGGCAAAGATATTGGCTACAACTTGAAGAACACCCATGTCGGCCGGAAAATTCGTGTGACGCTCATTGAGGTATCCCGATAAGATATTGGGGTCGTTGCGGTTGGGACAAGGAACCATATCGCCAGTTGGAGAAGGTGCGACTTTGAGTAGTGATGGGGTGTGGGGTTGAGTTGGACAGTGTAGATCTTCCGCTCAGCGGCCGGCGATAGGCACAGATAAGGTGAATGGGCAGCAATCATTCGATAAACAGCATTTCTTTGCTTGTGCTTGTGAATAATACAAGGGTCTGGGAGTTGCAGGCGTCCACGACTTTTTGGCTAATCTTGCCTCCTTCATTCGGTGTTCATTCGGGCTTGACGAATTCGATGTCTATCAACGACCAATTGTAGCTCAAGGCACACCACGACCCTTACGCGTAGCTTTTGCCAACTCACTTTGCGCCTTATCATCGGCGTACTTCTGGTAAATACTGAGGTACTTTTCCCGTTCGCTCGTGGTCTCGCGCACTGATGGATGTTCTTCGATCGCCTTGAGCCACTTTTCGAATCGTGACCAAACTGCGCTGTCCTCGCCTCCCTTGGGAATATTGAGACCATTTTTGTAGTGGTCGAAGACCCACAGACGAACTGCAAGCAAAGGGTCAGCATTTCACGCAGTCAAGACCAGATTTCGAATGAGGTGAGACGTACCTGCCCAAGGCGCAACAACCAGATCAATAAGGCCGACCTCCTTGCCCGAGAAATATGGTCCTTCAGAGTCCATCTCCTTTGTGAACTCCTTCAGGTGACCAAGAAATTCCTGTCTCACTTCTTCAAGGCCTTCGGCATCTGACATCGGCTGAAACTGCAGGAAACGATGGAAAGCAGGAATGATTCGTGAAGTACAGTAATCCGTCCAAATACGAGTACGAGCACGCTCGTAGGGGTCGTCGGGCAAGAGTTTGGGTCCATGGTCTGGATAAGCTTCTTCGAGAAATTCACAGATGACCGTGCTCTCGTAGAGAGGCTTGTTGTCGTACTGCAGTGTGGGGACCAAACCGCGAGGGTTCAACTTCAAAAGCGACTCCGGCTTGTGGTATGGATTCACCTAATCACTGGTTAGACTTGATCAGCTAGCCATGAATGATGGGTGCACACCTCAATGTATTGGTAAGGAATGTTCTTCTCTTGCAAGACAGTCCATGCACGACCAACGAATGGACAGAACCATCCGGCATACAGTTTCAAAGGCTGTTCGGCTTTGTGCTCTTCGACAGTCTTCTGTGCAAGACCAGTTGCGTGCGGGAACAGGTCCGCGTCTGGGTGTGACTTGTTCGACATTTTCCTGATGCTTGACAATTCTTTGATGTGTCTGTGATTTACTCGGAGTAGACTTCTGAGCATCGAGATTGTTATAAAGAGGAAGGATGATGGTGAGGTCGTGATGTGCAAGTCGTATGGATGACGCAATCGCGGGGTCGATTTTACGGCCTTTCAGCCGAGTTGAGAGCACGCCAATCGCAACAGATGTTCGACTTGCTTTGGAAGAGGGATTAAGCTGCGATGCTGGTTTTGCAACGAAACGCCTGGGTTGTTTTCTTTGTGTCAAGATTGGATGTTGGGTCCTCACATAACACAGCAAGGCCCTTTCTGGTAGTCTGGGCCATACTTGTCAATTGCAATAGCGAGCTCATTCGCCTTCTGCTTCTCCTTGACCTCATGCGGAAAGTATCTGACCAAATACTCTGCTCGTTGCTGATCGATAGAGCCAGAGTCAGCAGTGATTACCGAAGTCGACCTGCACATAGGGCACTTGGAAGCTGACTTCTGCAACTCAATCATACAGCGGATGCAGAAGACTGTGTTGCAACAATCAAGCCGGATCGGTCTCCATGCAATGTTGTAGCAGACAGGGCAGCTGTAGTCGTCTAGCTGTGGCACAATAGTGACCACCTGCTGAGACATGGCCGCACACATGTCCGTTGCAACTGATTTAGCAAAGGGGCCACTGAGCGCATGGCCCTGGTAGGCTTTTGTTGCACCTAGAGCAGTCCGCTTGTCAAACTTTTTGAGAATCTTTCGTACAGCTTCCATGTTGAGTTCTTGAAAGCGCATGGCTTTGAGTATGTCGAGATTGATGGCCACGAAGTGATCAAATGCACGTCTGCTCGATCTTTCTCTGAACTTCTTGACAAGTCCCTGGTCTACCAGATCCTTGGAGAAGAGCTCGAGATGCGACTTTGCTTGGTCAAAGCTACGCGAGCCGCGGTCCCTCTCGTATGGTGAGAAGAATATGGCATGCTGCACATACGAGGCCAGAATCTGGCGCCAGATGGTGACATCCGATTTAGCCTTGAATTTGCCGTTCTTCAAATGAGCAGGT
This sequence comes from Aureobasidium sp. EXF-10728, assembly GCA_023848605.1. Lineage (NCBI taxonomy): Eukaryota > Fungi > Ascomycota > Dothideomycetes > Dothideales > Saccotheciaceae > Aureobasidium > Aureobasidium sp. EXF-10728. The sequence goes on from SWBG01000008.1 coordinate 182,741, forward strand.
TCGGTGAGTGCTGTGACTTCGGTGCTGAGCTCCACAATCTTCGATTCCAAGCGCTTTTCTTCTGTCTGTTGGATAGCATCCAGTTGTGCCAGCTTAGGGTCAAGGAGACTGAAGAAGTTCGCTGCCGTGTGTAGATGGACATGAGCCCATTGCACGCCCTTCTCGGCCGAAGATGCACGAAGTGAAGCATTAGACTGTTCCTGCTCGGACAAGGAAGCACCATTAGTCTCGTGCAAGACTTGGCTAGCACGTCTGTCCAGAATGGTTTGCTGGTCGTTGTTCTGGGCCAACCAGATAAAGTACTGCTTTGTATCCTCGGTCAAATGCGCATCCAGAAACTCTCCACTGTCACCATCGACAGCAACCCATAGCTCCGGTACAAAATTCGAGCCGACTCTGTCTCCTGGTGCTTCCACTCCAAATTCACTGTGTAGATGCTGAAGTGTTGAAGCGTCCAGACCAAGGGCACTTAATTCTTGCTCGACTTTTTTGATGGACTTTTTCAGCAGCCGATAAGAGATGGCAGAAGAGATCCATTCATCAGGAAACCCTTCGCTAGCCAGCAGCTGCGAGTATTCGTGGCCGTACTTCATCGTGGTCAAAGACTGTTGTCGTCGAGCAGGCAATTAAAAGAGTGTAGAGTGGTGGTCCAGGCGCAAAGATCTTCAATGCATGTCCAGATAGTGTGTTTTCCAGGGATAGGTCTGTCAGTCAACCAGAAATGGCATCAGGATCTGAAGCATTATATGGGACAAAGAAACAGATTCTTGGAGGACAGTAAAACTGCGTTTCCTGCGTTTCGAAACGGTTTTCACGTGCTTGAATGCTGTGATTTCTGAGGATGGCGGCGCAAAACGTCGAGTCATGGAGGGAGATGAGAAAGATGCGGGGAGACGTTGATCCGTTCCGTGCTCTCAAAGTTAATGCTGAGAGACATGTCACCCTGATTGTATTACTTTCCCAAACAAGACCTCACGAGTGACCTTCAAAGGCTCTAAATCTTGTATGGAGTGTGCAGCAGCTGCTAGACTAGACAAGAAGATACATGAAGCTCCATAGAAATGCTCTATACAGCGAGCAGGTCAACAGAGCCAGAATAACACATTTCCGCCCTTAACTCGCATCTCCTCTGTATACTCTACTCCCCATCAACGATAGCAACCATATCCATCATCATATCCGCCCCAGCAGGCATAAATGCAACCTGCCCAACCGTCCTCGCAGGCCTCTGAGGAAAATACTTTACATAAACCTCATTAATCTCCTCCACCATGTGAAAGTCCCTGACAGATAAATTGACCTTGACGACTTTCTCAAGATCAGATCCCGCGGCTTGGAGCACGTGTGATGCATTCTGGATCATCTTGTGGGTTTGATTGCTCACGCTGCCACCGACGAGTTTGCAGTTTTGGTCCCCGGGGAGCTGGGCGGAGAGGAAGACGAAGCCGTTGGCTTTTATGGCTTGGGAGTAGTAAGGTCCGATGGCTGTATCGCAACTCGTTAGCTGAAGGATAGATGATGCTGAGGATACAAGACTGAGGAAAACTTACGATGGATGGCCTTGTCGGAAAAAACTTGGGTTAGGGTCGATTTCCGTGCGATCGAAGAGGTAGGGAAGCGCATGTAGGGAGTGGACCTGGCGCCCACTCGGGTGGTCCTTGCGATGGTGTTCATGGTCGCTTTGCTGATCACTGTTGTGTTGCTGATAGATCTTTTGAGGCTCGACCTCCTTCTGGATATTGAGAAGATTGATGGTACAACGTGTTGTCAAAGGTAAACGAGCAGGCAGCAGGCAGCTTCGGACAAATGGTGGGTTGTCCCGCATCTTGTCATTTACAGAGCGCGATATCTGGATGGAGCCATCATTTTATCAAAGACTCAGCAATCGAGGTATGTATAATCAAAGATAATGACGTTATCTCGTTAACGTCAATCAAACTCCTTCCAGCGCCTAGCTATATAGACACGCTAAACGAATATAATCATCACTTCAACACATCACTTCAACAGCTCAAGCAGCGCTGAAATTCAGAGTAGTCTGTCCGCGCTCTGGGTCGGCCATCTTGTGAACACTGACGTCCTGCACACCCTCAGTGTACTTGCCCATGGCTTGTGGCGTGATCAGCACAAACTGTCTGCCGACAGACCTACGAGCAGCCTGAATCATCATCTTCATGCTGATCTCTCTGTTCGCACTGTCCATGAAGACATCAAACTCGTCAAGACAGCGAATGGGCGAACCCATGGCCTCCCAAATTGAAAGCAGTAGGCAGATTGTGGAGAAGGACTTCTCTCCTCCAGAAAGAGTCTTGGTCTGACGACCCTTGTCGCTGTTCTTCGAGATGTCGGGTTCAACGCTGATGTCCAGCGTCTTGTCTACATGATGGACTAGAATGCGACCACGGAAGTTGCGCTCAGATAAGAGATAGTTGAAAGTGATCTTTGCTCTCGTCGTGATGTGCTTGCGGAAGAGCTTCCAGCGGTTCTTGCGGTATATGAGCGCTGCCTTGAGTTTCTGTACCATGTATGTTAGCAAACATCCGTGCGTTGAATATAATGGGTTGCCAAAGTACCTTTGCGACGTCCTTCTTGCTATTCAATGCTCGCTGAGCACTAGCGAACCTCTTGTGTGCAGCACGCCATGCCTTGTAGATCTCTTCGCGACTACCACCGATGCTGTTTCGTGTGAGTATGCTTCTCCGAGGGTGTGCAATGGATGCTTACCTATCCTGTTGTCGCTGCAGCTCCTTCTCGAGCTTTTCAAGTTTCTGATCCAGCACTTCGACGGTATTGCCAGGCTCTACAGTAATCCTGCGACTGACCAAGTTTGCTCCTGGCAAGTATTCTTCATTGATGAGTTTCTCTTGCTCATTGCGCTGTTCTTCGAGGGCTTCCTTTTCTTGCCGAGCAAGGTCAACCATCTCGAGAGCCTCGTTCTTCTTCCGGAGCGCGAACTCTCGTTGAGTTGTTTTGTCTTCCAGCCTCTTTTGTGCCTTGGTGAGCTGGGCCTGGGCCTCCTCGACCTCCTTGGAAGCAGCATCGAGCTGCTGCTTGACCTGTCTGTTGTCTTCGCCCAACTTATCCAAAGCATTGACAGAATCCATCATCGTATCGTTGGCAGCCTGGAGACTCTGCTCGGCCTCAGTGTACTGCGCACGTAGCTCATCTAGCACACCTGTGTCGTTGACGGCGTCCGCATCGAGCTCTCCCTGCAGCTGTTCAATCCGATCTTCATGTCGTTGCCTCTGCTGGCGGAGGTTCGTTGTGTCTCTATCATACCGAGTCTTCGCCTGCTTGGCGCGAGTGAGAGTAGCCTCTAGGGTTCGCATATGATTCTCGGCTTCTTGGAGGTCCCGCTTGGCATTGTTCAATCTCTCCTGGGCCATGCTAAGAAAAGTCGATTAGTTACCTGATATCACGGCGCGGCGACGGTCAAACGTACTTCAACTGCGCCTCCAGACTGGTCTTCATACGCATTTGTCCCGGCCAGGGTTTCACGGGACCCATGCTGATGCCGCCACTTCTAGTCGGCGCGTAACGATTACCGAACCCACGCTGGTGTGGATGGTGGCAGATGGTTGATCTGACATTACGTGGACGCGATTGAGCAAACTCATTGGCCGTCTCTCTGTCGGGTATGAGTACGGTCTGATCGATGGCTTGATTGATGATGAGGCAGTTGCGAACTGCATCGTTGTCGATCTGTGATAAAGTAAGCCCTTGATGTGATTAACCTTAGCACAGCAATTGGGTTACCTCCAACACACGAAGCACTGTATCGAGATCTTGCTCGGGCTCATGCCGTGAAGTGTCGATGTGACGTCCATTGTTGATCACAACGTTGGACTGACTGGGCAAGGGTTAATTTCGAATACGCACCCAAGGTTCAAATCGCTCACCAATTCTGTTGATTCAGTATTCTTCGCAGCAAGGTGCTATCTTGCGGATTCCTGACAACGAAGGAATTCAGGTTGTCACCACAGATAGTCTCGATGATCGGACCCCATTCAGGCTTGAGCAGTCTGACGTGCATGCCCAAAGGCCCTACCGGCTGCTGGGTGAAACCACGCTCATTCTTGATCTGGCGAAGAACGTTGTGAACCTGAGGTGGGTAGGCCTTGGCTTGTTGGCCTTGATCGGTCCGTAATCGTTGCAGCATGCCATCAGCCTCCTCGACAGCTCGTCTCTTCTGTTGCAAACCCTGTCCACGAGCACTGTTTACCTCGTTTTGGGCATCGGCAACACTACGTTCGATTTGCGCCTTCTGGGCAGCATGCTGCTCTTCCTGTTGCTTGATCTCCTCCAATTGGGAGCGAGCATCCTCCAGATCAGAAACCTTCTGAGCATGGGCAGGGCCGATGGCGTTGTCAATTCTGGCCCTCTCGGCGTTTATCTTGGTCTCCAGGTTGTTCATGTTCGCCCTGAAAGTTGTCATGTCTTGTTTGATGCTCCTCTGCTCGGCCTTCTTGTCTTGCATGTCTGATTTTTTCGAATCGAAAATGCTCTTGATCTCTTTGTGGTTGTCCTGTAAAGGACCCAGCTGCTCTTCTAGATCGGCAATGACACTGGCGTTTGCTTCGCGTGTGGAGTGGGATTCGTCGTAGAGCCTGCTGGCTTGGTCGGCTTGTGCTTGCTGCATGGTGATTTTGTTGTCGACCTGGCGGATCTGATGGTCCATCTTCTCGAGCTCGCGTTCCTGTTCTTCGACTTGAGCCCAAGCATGCTGCCAGCGTAACTGGTTGATCTTCTCGTTCATGGTCTGGCTTTGATCTATCATCTTCTTCTTCCGCTCGGCTTCTCTTGCCTTTCCACCCAAGACTTCAAGATCGGTTTCTGCAAGCTCGCACCTATGCTCGGTGTCATCCAATTGGCTTTCAAGGATTCGATAATCGCTGTCGAGTTGCTCGAGTTGAGTGCCTTTGATGAAGAACTTGTACTTGTCGTGGGGAGAAGAGCCACTAAGGAACTCGCGAGCCTTGTCCTGGGACAAGACATTCATGGGGTTGTCAAGCTGCAGAGCAAAGAAGTCGACAATGTTCTCGAGCTCTGCTTTCTTGGTAGACATGATCTTGCCCTCGGCGTTTTTGATCTTGAAGCCACTTCCACTCGTCGAGAAATGCCTCTCGACTATGATGGACTTGCCGTAGTCGGCGGGCTGGTAGGCCATGTCGCCATCGTTCTTGATCTTGACAGCGACGTAGGCGTGCTCCTCGCCAGACTTGATGAAGTTCTTGAGACTGCCAGCGCGGTTCGTCTGAGCGGCTTTGACACCCAAGCAGATGGTGAGGGCGGTGAGAATGGCACTCTTTCCACTGCCGTTGTGACCGATGATGAAGTTGATCAAGGGACCAAGCTGGATACGAAGCTTGCTGTGACACATGAAGTTCTCCATGTAGACATCCTCGATGATGCCCTGCTCGGCAGCCTTGTTCTCTCTGTTTCGCTGGTAGTGGCGTTGGACAAGCTGAGTCGCGCGGATTTCAGATTCGGGATCTTCGGCCTCGTCGGACGAGACGTCGAGGTGGAGGGTGTGGTCTTCGTTGACATGGCTGTGGTACTGGTAGGTATAGCCTCCATCGACCTCGTCGGTTTCGAAGGGAGTTTCTTCTGTACGTTGGCCGTTGACTCGAGGGCGCTTGGGGGAGGAGGGCGGAGACGAGTCGTCGGTGTCGTGGTCGGAAGTGTATCGTCGCTTGTTGGCCATGACTAGCGCGTATGAGCAGAGTCAAGTCGAATGAGCCGGCGAGGTAGGCTCAATGGCTGCCTCATGCGCATAGAGGGACTGTGTTGACTTGGTCGAAGCAAAAGTCGCAAGCTCGTTCGCTGGCTGCCTGCCGGACGACGCGCAGCAAACCGCGGGCGGAAGGCGCGAGGCACGCGTTGATAGGCTGTGCCAAGGCGGATCTTATCTTATCTGGGAAAGCTTCGCATGTGAATGAATGCATGCCACCGTGACGTGTTGGAGAGAGCAGAAAAAGGCGTCTCTGTGTTCAGTCGAGTCGGAGTCAGGGAAGTGAAGCGCAGCTATGGGTGCTGGACAGTCGTCAAGCAGCGGTGCTCAGGAAGCCGCCCCCGAGGCACAAAAGACAGGCTACTACACCCTCCTCGGCATCGAACGTGATGCCACCGAAGACGACATCAAGAAGGCCTACCGCCGCAAGGCTCTCGAGCTACACCCCGATCGCAACTACGGAAACGTCGAGTCTGCCACTGCCTTGTTCGCCGAAGTCCAATCCGCCTACCAAGTCCTCTCGGATCCGCAAGAAAGAGCTTGGTACGACTCTCACGAGACGCAGATCCTGCGAGGAGATGACCCTACTACTGGAAGCAGTGGTGGTGGCGAGTACGAGTATGGCAACGTCAAGATGACAAGCGCCGAAGACCTGGCTCGCATGCTCCGAAAGTTCAACAGCGGCGTCGAGTTTACCGATGCCCCCTCTGGCTTTTTTGGCTTCCTGCGTGAGACCTTTGACCAGCTCGCGAAAGAAGAGGAGGCTGCTGCTCATTGGGAGAATCTTGATCTGCCCGACTACCCTTCTTTTGGTCACAAAGACGATACCTACGACGATGTGCCCAAATCCTTCTATGCCGTCTGGCTGTCTTTCAGCACCCGCAAGTCCTTCGCCTGGTGCGACAAATATCGCCTATCTGAAGCCCCCGATCGCCGCTACCGCAGACTGATGGAAAAGGAAAACCAGCGTTTACGTGAACAGGGCGTCCGCGAGTTCAACGACTCCGTTCGCGCTCTCGTCGCATTCGTCCGCAAGCGCGATCCACGATACATACCAAACACTCAAACCGAAGCCGAGCGCCAAAAGGTCCTCCGAGATGCTGCCGCTGCCCAGGCCGCAAGAGCAAGAGCCGCCAACCAGGTCAATACAGAAGATTCTGCCATTCCCGAGTGGGCCCAGACAATCACAAAAGACGAGAATGAAGGCGTCATTGGCGAGAGCGAGTCAGAAGTCGACGAAGTCTTTGAGTGTGTCGCATGCAAGAAGACCTTCAAGAGCGAGAAACAATGGGACGCACATGAGAAGAGCAAGAAACACCAAAAGGCTGTTCAAGCATTGAGAAAGAAAATGCAGAAGGAGAACGCAAATTTGAATCTGGACAGCGAGCCAACAAGCGGAGATGCCACACCACTCGATGTTGAAGACTATGAACCACTACCCGAAGACCAATACCCTATGATGGAAGACGAGTCTCTCTCAGAGAACCAGTACCCAGTCATGGATGATGACGTGGCAACCAACATGAACAACCTCACCTTGCACGACGACATTTCTGATTCTGGGGACGAAGGAGATATACCATCTGTCAACCCTACGGAAGCCAGCGAACACCCGACCGAGCAAAGTGCAGACACGACTGACTCCTCAGACGACGAATACGCCCCTGCTTCGCAAGTAAAGGCCCGCCTTGGCCACGACCCTCCCTCGAAACCGGACGTTGAGCCGACTCTAGGTGAGAAGTCCGAGTCAGATACGACACCCTCAATACAAGCACCGAAGAAAGGAAAGGCGGCCCAGAAAAGAGCAAAGAGGGCCGCGGCCGCCGCAGCTGTGTCCGCCGAGTTGGAAGAGAACAAATTCAAGTGTGCGACGTGCGATGCCATGTTCCCGTCCAAAACCAGACTTCATCAGCACATCAAGGACTTCAAGCATGCTGCTCTCAAGAGCGTGGCTTCTGCTGGAAACACAAAAGGCAAGAAAAGCAAGAGATAGCCTTGGGTTGCATGTATAGTGCGGACTGTGCCCCTTTCTTCTGGCTGTCGGTACCTACGGCCGTATGCGAGGCTCCATCTGCTCAGTGTATGATGGGTGTAGATGCTGTTCTTGGTGGATGCACCATCATGATGCTGGTGCAAAAGGCCTTGTTACGAGTCCAAGCATAACGTGGTGCCTGACTCAACATCTCGCACATCCCGGCGCTGCCAACATCCGGTAAGCTCTGCCAATGGGTGTCAATGCCGCGACACCGTAGCATCCATTCAGGCACGTCTCGAATCTCCAAGATCTGACACTACCTTGGGGCGGACCTGGCTCCATTTACCCTCTTCTGATCACCCTGTTCAACCCCGTAGCCGTAAGTTGCAGTTCTCCCTGAGGTGTTCTTCGGACTGGCTTCGAGGCAACACTGCTCTTCGTGAACCACAGACAGCAACGGAACGGCCAGATGTCCCAAACTGAGCAGTTTCTTGTAGTCCAGGCGGCATACGTGAAGCGATATTGTGGATCTTCAAGGGATCAGGAAATCGGAAGATCTGGGCTTGCTCGTCGTGGCGGCATCGTTATAGCTTGGGAGACGTCTGATATAACTCGTCGATCAAGACGGTGGTCCTTTTGGAGTCTCATGGGCAAAACTGCTACCGGACAGCCGACCGTTCCAAGTTATCGGCGCACCCATCACCTGAACTTCAACATGGATCTAAGGGTCTTTGATGGGTCGAGAATAGCAGCCATATATTTCGTCCTACCTGCATGCAAGAGCTTCGAGTAAGGTGATTACTGATCTATGGTTATGTAAGCTTCGCTTATGCGTATGGTTTCTTCGTCACGACATGCATATTTTCCTACACAGCACCTCGAAAAGCGATCGCGTGTCGAGGGGACATTCAGATGTCAAGTTTGTTTCACCATGGCAAACAAAGATCTACGATCATGTGTTGTATTACTTGAGTCCTCGATCGAAGAAGGACAGCTTTGGAGCACATGCTACGCCATCAGTGGGTGATCTGACAAGGTGCAAGAGGGCGTCGATGATATTTCATTGTTCATCTCCTCTTGGTACAACAGTGGAAGGAACGTTCCAGAGGTTGAAGCCTATGACTGGAGCGCACTTCGATTGAGTGAGGGTCCTTCTTTCCTTTCCTTATGGTGGGGTCGTTCCACCAATTCACCCCACCACATGGCTTCAGCTTCTAAACCACCACAGCGGATTTTGCATCCGACGATTCCGACACCTCTATGCCCTTACACCATCCTGACCGAACTAACCATACCTTTGATGGTTCTGCTTCCTGTAGATCCCTCACTATGAGTTGCGGCTATAGCTCCGGTACCTTCACCAAACTAGATTCTTGCATAGATCAGACCCGGAAGCGTTCGATGAATCGTATTTTGATCTTGATCCGGATCTGATCTCGGCACAAATTCCTCAAAATCAGTCCTGGCAGGCATCGACAAAGTACTCCAGACTGTGTATCATTTGCATGGTTGGCGTATCAGAAACTCTAGTGTTGCATCCCACCATACGGACGCAATCTCCCTCTGTCTGGCAAACCCTCTGTCTGTCAAACTCTATACTTTACCCGCCTCTGGCTATATGTGTAGCTTATCGCGACCACTCATGACCCGTATACGCACAGGGTATCCACCACCCAGACCTTTTTGTAATCCAAAACAAGAATTTGCGGCATATAACACCGAGCTTGACTATTTGGGCTCAATGTACGACCTCTACTTCAATCACTCACTACTTCGCAAAGGGAACAGCGGCTTTTGAAGTCTCGTATGCCATATGTCAACTGCCGTGCCATTGTTGACCGGACCCACATTATTCTTCTGGTTGTCATGTTATAGGCTCAGAGGACAACCAAACCAAGACCTGCACGTGGCTTTCGCCGCTGACGTTCTGCGCCCAGAAAAGAAAAATCGAGGATGGGCTGGCTGACCAGCAGTATATATCAGGAGTGCTCCTAAGGCAATCGCATTCACGACAGCATAACTTGATTTCTGTTTGTCTTGTTCAAGCAAGCCGGCACATCATACTTCCATCAACTGATAACAACGTACAATATCATGAAGATTCTTCTTCTCTGTACAGCGAACAACTCTCTATCACAACGACTGTATTTGACCCTGACACTCGAGCATGAGGTCACGGTCGAGTATGCATTGTCGCGGGACACCATGATCGAGGCTGCTTCTCTGGCTCATCCGCATCTCATCATCTGTCCTTTTCTCACCTCTCCGGTACCTGAGGAAGTCTATACCAAGTACATGACTTTGGTAGTCCATCCGGGTGCTCCTGGGGATGGCGGCCCTAGTGCGCTCGACTTTCTCATCATAGGTGAGGACGGAACAGACAGTGACCTCGAAAGAGTTATGGCCAAAGATCTCTGGTCTGAGCACGGCCGAAGCCACTGGGGAGTGACAGTCTTGCAGGCTATTGCAGAGTACGATGCAGGACCAGTGTGGGCATGGGAGCAATTCCCTGTCGACATTGACGAGCAGACACTCACCAAATCGAGTCTTTATCGAGGAGAGGTTACACGAGCTGCCCTAGCCGCGTGTATGGTTGCTATTGAGAGAGTAAAACATGCCGCCAGAGAGATCGCAGGCACGGAAGTTGAAGAGGTCGGGGATTGGAGTCGCATCGTTCCTGGTCTAGAAGCCAAGGCCGAGTACAAGACTGCTTCTGCCACCACTGGCGAACCCTTCCTTGGAGGCCATACTACTGCCCTTCCTCTGCTGAAGGCCACTCAACGAGATTTCGATATCAATCGCCATAGCGCCCGGATGATTTCACGGCTCATTAGAGCTTCGGATTCGCAGCCAGGATGTCTTACAAAGATGTTCACTCCAAACCTATACATCTATGGAGGCCTGATTGAAGACGGCGATCACATGTCATCCATTGACGTTAGTCCGGGCACATTTATTGGCGTCCGTAACGATGCTGTGTGTTTCAAGACAATGGACGGCAAGGGAATATGGATCACCCACGGTCGAAGGGTCAAGAAGAAGACAGATTCTACGCTCTGGCCGAAGGTGCCTGCCATGCCTCTGTTCATAGAGCTTGGCCTTGTAGATGCCGAACATCTTCCTCAGCTTCTTCCTTCTCTGCCAGCGGACTTTGCCAGACTCGACTATCCGACATTCCAGGACATCTTTGTCGAATATGATGATCTGGCGACGGGTCAGCGCGTCGCTTACCTGACTTTCGACTTTTACAACGGGGCAATGAGTACGAATCAATGTCGCCAGATGTGTGCCGCCCTACGAAGCATTCTCGAGACGCATGCAGAGGGCAACCCTTTGTCAGCGTTGGTCCTGCTAGGAGGTGCCTACTTCTCCAACGGCATACATCTCAACGTGATCGAGAACGACGCAGACCCGGCTTACGAATCTTGGGCCAACATCAACGCAATGGACGATGTGGTTCTGCTTATTCTGCAAGACTTTGCTGCTCGCGGTATCACCACTGTCGCTGCGCTTCGAGGTAATGCTGCCGCTGGAGGCGTGGCACTTGCCGCTGCCGCTGATCTCGTGCTTGCTGGCGAGCATGTAGTCGTCAACCCTGCCTACCGTGCCCTGGGACTATTCGGCAGCGAGTATCACACTATCACCTACAACGGCAGAGTCGGTCACGACTCCGGCCGCCACCTCGTGCGCGACATGCTGCCAGTTTCAGCCCAACAAGCCAAAGCCATTGGTCTCGTCGACGTCGTCTTGCCCGGCTATGGACACTCTCTCGACCTAGCCATCCACACCCACATCAGCAACCTCGTCTCCAGCAACCAAACCCCCGGCAACTGGAAACACAACCTCGACCTCAGCCCCACCGCCCTCGCCCTCGCCCGCACCCACGAACTCGGCGAAATGGCAAAGGACTTTTGGTCCGAACGGTCTGTTCGCTACCACTCGCGCCGCCGCAACTTTGTCCGCAAAATCAAGGCTGCCAAAACACCATTGCGGTTTGCGCAACATAGACGCAGGGATGGAGAGTTGGATGAAGAGGAATTTGATAGCTTTGATTTGATAGAGACGTTTAAGGTGTTGTTGAGACAGACGAGGGAACAGGCGTTGCAGGAGAAGATTGAGCAGTTGAAGGCGCAGGCAAGGAGAGCTAGTACTCCTGCCACTGTCAGTGAGATGGAGAAGAGACAGTTGGAGTTGATGTTTTCGTGTTATTATAATTCTTGATTGTCTTGTGTGTTGTCTATAGTCTAAATGTAGTGAGCGTTTTACTTTTCTCATCTTTCATGGTTTCTGATATGTTATCGAGTGGCAAGATAAGCCGTGTAATCTTTCAGCGAGACATGGAGATTACAGACTATCGGCTTTCTGCATCAGACCATTGCACAACACACCGATCTCCTGATTTTGCAATCGTTTCTTGCTATACTTGTCATACTACAACTACTCAAGATCTATTCATGACGCACATATTCCTTTCGTCTCTCGTTGACACATATGTGCCACACTACAGCAAAAGTACCAACAATGCAACATTATTGTAGTCTAATACACAAACAAGCTTCAACATCAAGCCTTTGTCTTCAATTCATCTACGGAGAATGGCAGTAAAAGCACCTGAAGCTTATACGAAACTTCGCAGACGAGTAATGGTTGTCTATCAAGACTTGATCAATGTTAATGGGTTTTCTAACCCTTCGAAAATTTCTGGTTTGGAAACAAGTGTGAGGCTTGGTTGATTATTCTTACCCACGATGCAGAAAAAGTGATGGCAGATCTGCATGTCAAATGCCGTGGGACTCTGGTATCATCTTCATAGGATACGATGGTTGATGCCGTCGATCATTTTTGGAAAGCTGATACGTCCTAGGGCATTGAGCCAGAGGGTCAGAAAGTCGGATGGTGAAGTCTACGTGTCCCCGACTTGATTGGAGGCACGCAAGTATTGGAGAAAGATTCGGCTGTATCGATAAAGGGCCAACCGCAAGGAAGTACTCGCTCTACTCGACTTGCTATCCGAAAGTGTCTCCAAACTTGCCGGCGCGCAACTGTGATTACTGCATGTGTCCAACGAGTACTGATGACCAAGTGACTGGAATGCTGAATTCTCTGACCCAAGATCCTCCCAATCTCTTCCACTGTTTCTCTTGGGATTCCAAATTCCTCGCAGATACAGCTTGGTCTCGGTCAGTAGTATCAAGTGAGCTTAGTCTTGGTCAGTGTCGTCAGGTGAGCTACGTGTCGACAACGATCCGGCCAGAGATGCAGATTCCTCTTTCGGCCATAGTCCCCAGCTCCCCGTATCAACGCTCTACCTCGGCGTTATGCTCATTGACGTTGTCTGTAGCGGATGTTGGGAAGCCTCGGTTTACACACTACTGCAGTGGAGGCAATCCTTCGCATAGAGAAAGGAGGCTGGCGTTGTGCTGCTTGCCCGGCGCAGAAGCTTGATGCTGTAGAGATACATACTACTGGAAGTAAGTTTGCACGAAGTGTTGTCGTGTTCGCTTCCTGCGGTGGGTCAAGCGAATGTCTGTCGCTTCCAAAGTCGAAGACGTAGATGTGCATCTAACGGTGTAGACTTCCTGCCGATGTATCGGGATGGATGATAGCAGCCCTCATCTTTGCGAAGGCACGACGCGATGATATTCACGATTCGCTGTCAATCTGACCCATGTCGAGGTATGAATCGAGGAGAACTGTAGTGACTAGGCAGCCTCCGATCTCCGTGCCGACGTATAGACGGGTATGTACTTAGCCCTATACTCGTAGCGTTGATTGTGGGCCTTGACTGCCGAAATGTCGCAGGAACGCCATGGAGTTAGTCGCAATTGTGTTTTGGTTGTGGTCCTACGCGTCTGAACGTTCGACCAGATCCTTTATGTTTAGTAAACATTTCGCTCGGGGGCCGGTTGTCATGAGTACGCCATTCCCCACAAGCAACCAATTGCCGGGCGCTAATTAGTGGTATACAGAATGAGGCTCGGCGCGCCCGTCTGATGGCGACCAGCCACCAAAAAGGTCGAGGCCGATCTCCAGAAAGCGAAAGGAAGTCGTAGGTCGCCGAAAACCAAGCCGCGATGGCATCTAGAGGTGCAAAGGCGCAAAGGCTCTTTGATGATAAGACGGGCGAGCTGCAGGAGCCTGGCTGGCATCGTCCGATTTCTGATCGCACGAAGAGGAGCCAGAGGCGGACAGTCGCCTCAATACAGTGACGGTATCACGCTCGGAACCGTCGATCCTGGTAACTTGCCGCCCGGTGTTGGGAGAGAGAGACGTTTGTTTTGCGGGTTCCTGCGCGAAGGAACATGATGCGACAGTCCAAACAACGACACGGGGTGCAGCTTCCCAGACGTCTTCGAATGAAACAAGTCGGAGGCACAACAGCTGCATGGCATCTAAAGGAAGGAGCTGAGCTGTTTGCCGAACCCGCCCGATGCTGTGGATTCAAACGTTTCGTTTGTCGTACCTGCCGGCGCAGAGCTTCACTTCAGATGTTCATGTGGCACATGAGCCAGCAGCACAACGTTTGGTGGAAAAATGAACACATTCATTGAACAGCTGTATGGCAGCATTGAGAGAGAGCTCGATCCTGGAGAATTATGTTGTCTGTGGGCATCCTCTTCAATCAAAGTCCAGTAAAGAAGACGCAATCCTGCTATCATCGCGTTTGAGGCTGAGGTTTTCGGACGATACTCCGACATGATTCGCTGTCTTGAACAAAGCGCTCGTCTGCACCGGTCACAAACGTTCATGCCTTTGTGCATCGAATCGTACCAATCGCACCGATCGTGTTGTTCAACCGAAGAAACAAATCATGCGCATCAGCAGAACAATGCAGCGTCCAGCCATAGCGCCGCATACCATACTGCTCGCAAGACCAGGCGAACACATCTACCGTCAGTTTCATTCTTGCTCACTTTCAATTGCCGAACTCGTGTGGAGTGCTGCATCTGCCAACCAAAGGAGCGGTGGAGCTATCGATCGCCTGCTTGCATAGATAAATTACTGGGCCTGTACACCTCTATGCCCTCCGCCGACTTAGAGTGCGATTTACCGCATTTTTGATTCTAAGAGACACCCAATACGGCTGAGTGGTCAATTTCCAAGGCTGAAATGGGCCAACTCGGTTTTCTGTTTCTTCTACCACTTTCAATACCAGTATATTTGCTGGTGAGGAGATGTGGTCTAGATGATTTCTCACCCTGTTTCTGTAACGGTCCAAGTGAGTTGCGTCTGCCCAAGTGTCAAGCTCACGCTGTCCTTTGCTTCTTTGGTTCCTCTTTCTCCGCTCGTCCCCCATTTCCTAGTCTTCACCACCGATACTATATGGTGGATGTTTGTGAAGAATTTTGGGTATTCCGCTACCATGGCGGAGCGGCGATGTGTAGATGGTGTGTCCAGGCACTTCTGCTTGTCTTCCAGGGTGTTAGTTTACTACACAAGGTGTATCTACTACCAACATGACGCAAGGAAGGCGCGGCAGCAATGCGGCAGTAGACTGACCTGCTGCCGTGGACTGGCATGACTGCGGACTGATGACAGCAGAAACCTATTCATCATGTAGCGAGATGTAGCCCGAAACTCGGAGTTGCCAGCATTATGATTATAACTCAATCCGAGCATCCAGAACAATCTATATTGGGTGTCCCAGAGGGTAACGAAGTAACTAGTGGTGCCACGTCGAATAGAAAGATTAACTCGGCTTTCTCCCTTCCAATCAAATTGTCAACAGCATGTGTTGAGTGGTTCAAGCTGGATTGATGATTCATCGCACTCATGAGTGCTTCCTCACGACCCCACAGCAGCCCGATATACGATAGGTATTGTAGCTATCTTTCGAGTGTGAGGGTGGGTCAGGATCTGGTTCGGATAGAGCCCGAAAGATCTCAGGGCCTGGACGCTGAACCCCCAATCACGTAGAGGTACGTACTCGAGTACTTTGGATACAGTACTCGGAGTAGTGGTTGTGATTACCAGTCGCGACATTAGACTAAGGCAGTGCAGAGTGTCATTGTCTTCCAGAACCTTTGTTGAAGCGTTGACAGAACATCATCGTGGGATAGGATCTCATCGGTCTTATCGAAAAAGATACATTTTCTCTGCACCGTCGTGAAGACCGCGATGCCAAGATCGAGTCGACATTGGCCTTTGGGTGGCGCTAAGTCCTGCAAAAGTCTCCTCCAGTGGTTTTACGAAACATGCTCTGGTCAATGTAGATCCCATGCAGCTCCATGTCCCATTAACAAGAGTCTCTTCGACACGAGCATGTCAACCAATTGATGATATCGGGCTTCTTTGCGGTGGTATATATCCTCGGCGTACACCGAACGTCGATCGCGGGAGACAACTGCCGGCGCGGGACACACCCCTTCCAACCACGTGCGGTTCACAGCAACCCCAAGATCTCCAGATGGCATAAGACAAGGGTGTTAAGTGAATTAGGGCGATACGTCGTCGGATAGCATCGTGTGTTGGACAGAGCGGTCAAGAGATTCGGTCTTCGATTGGCCGTGGAGAGACACGTTATCCAAGCCATAGCTTTTTCCAGGTTTCGAGCATTGGCTCGTGATTGTCCGCATCTATCCGAGTCCAACTCCGCTGCTTCATGCGCGAACAAAACGACGACACGACATTTGATTGGCAAAAGGATTTACGGCTGATGCAAGTTGGAGCGCCGGACTCCCACCATCATTATCATCGTGCTCATCATGATCAGGATAATATCATGACCATCGTCGGCTGTGTGATCTTGAGAGAGAAAGAGACTGCTTACGTTAGCTCTTCTTCTTCCGCATTTCTGCAGGCCTGAAGATCGTTGGAGGCAGTGCGCAAAAATTCGTCTTTCCCTGGAGACGTCAAGTAATTCGATCATCAATTGTGACTGGTGGAAGAGTGTCTTGACTCGCATGAACGTTACAAGACTGACTCGGAAAGCTAATTCAGCAAGTTGGCAACTTGGACGGTGAGCCGTAAGCTGAGACGCTAGGAAGGATAGCCGAAAGAACGCCTAAGCCAGCCACTCCATACTGTATCTTGATCAAAGCTGAGCGAGCGCCTCTGACACAACAAAAAAGATCTCATCGAGGAGTGAATATGTGTGCGGTCGAAGCGCAACATACAAGATGATAAGTGTTTCATGTTGACAGGTGTGGTATCAAGGTTCAAGACCTGTTCATAGACAAACTCAAGAAGAAACTTATGGAGATTTGATGGTACGCAGACCTGCAAAGCGACGAGAACGGAAACCAGAGACGAACGTTCTACCCTTCGCGGAGACGGCGGAGCGCGTGAAGGAGTGAGCAACTCAACAACCATCGAACGTTGCCCTATATTGTGCTCGCGGACAGCGATGGACCGCGCACAGCTGAGCGGCGAGCGTACTCGAGATATATGCTGTGGTTCTTGTTCCTCCAGGACACGCGATCATAGTTACTGTATGCCTCGATTGTCTTGGACTTCAAGATCCCAATCTCATCGTGTTGGACGCAGGTCAATCGTGAAGTCCCCCAGACAGATGTCAGCTGGAGACTTGGCGAACGCTAATGTGGTGGCTTGAAAGTTTAATGCTGGCGTTCACTCCCAAGAGCCGGGAGAGGACGACAAAGAGGCTGATGGACAGGCAGAATCGATGCATAACTCCGATCCAGGCAGGCCGCTCGAGCTAGCCATTAGATCAACAAGCGAAAACGAAGCGCAGTGCTGCGACGTCCCTATCTCGGTAGTATGTTGCACAAGTGCCGACAACGCGCGATCGGTCTCGAGATTGATGAATGGGTGAAGCTTGGGTGCCACTTCGAGTCGTTCCTCCTTGATCAGCCGTGGCGGTACCAATCAAAGTGCAATCCCTCGGCGACCCGTGATGAAGAGACTTGCCCTGTCACGTTCTGCTCGCGGCTTGACCGACCCTCGTGAGAGAAAAGGATTGAGGTCCGAACGCGTGGGAGCCGGGCGTTGGAAGCCAGGACCAAGAGCGTTAGTCGGTCATGGTGAAACGTTGAGTCTAGCAGATGGTTTGGAAAAAGAAGGTTGGCGGTTGACGCGCTCCGCTGGCGCAATTGGCAGGCGTTTGGTGGCAGGATTCGAACGTCAGCCTGGAGGAGAAAGCCGTCCGTACACGCGTCGCTCGGTCCCCTTGAGGGAAGCAAGAGCGAAGGGGACACAGAGATACATTTGTGCAACAAGCGCTTGTCTGCAAGAGGCAAGGCGATCCTATTCTTGGCCGCTGCGGCCTCTGTCTCCTTGATCGCCCATGGCACAGAGTCGACGGCCAGAGATCGAGTCATAGGCTTTGTATGGCTGCAGAGGAAGACAACCTTAACTAAGCGGTTGAACAGCTCGGAGTAAGAGCCGCATAGACCACGGGCATGATGATGTTGATGGGCTCCAGAAATCAGAGGGTCACTGCGGCCGTTCACCAAGCTTGCAATATCGCTTGCGTCTGGTGGCGCGTTTCATCCTCGTGTGTGCCTTGCCATGCCTTGCCTTAGCCAGTTTGCACGTGGGGTTGCCGAAGAAAAAGCTTCCACTCTTTTTCTCACAGACGACCTTGTCCGTTGATTCGTCGACTCGTCGTCCCTTGGACCCGCCTGTTTCTGAGAGACAGCATCGCATCATTATATCAAAATGCGATGGGGTTCGGGTATCATTACGAACCACTCTGCATTGATTACAACGTGCATTGCATTCCGCACGGACTTTTCCATGTCTCTTCCTCATGATGCCTTCTCATATGTACAATTCTGATCCTCGGCGGGGAGGCGTATAAGGTCGAGCCGGGTCCTGTCGTGGCGGGCGATCTCGTAAGTAGTGCCCGTTTCATTCTTCTTTTGTTGCTGCTGCTGCTTTCTACCCTTGTCAATTCAATATCCAACTCCTTCGCTCACTTCGATTTTGTCTGGATCGCTACTCGAGTACTTTGCTGTTGCTGTCGACTGTCGTCCTCATAACGTCCTTTTTAACCCTGCTCCGTCTTCTTGTATCTTTTGCTGCACGCCCGTTGAGGTCCGGATCTCCTGCAGGTGTCAGGTCAGAATCGACCAAGCTGTCCGTCCCCGGCGATTCCAAGCACATTCATACGCTACATGGTGAGGCCCCAGCCTTTTGTTACCCCTCAACATCACGTTCATATCACTCTATCCTTGTGTACCTATCCTTGTCACTCTGGCCATCCAGAGGTCTCGGCTAGACTTTCGTGCCCATCCTCTGCACTTCTCTCTTTTTGTCAGCCACCTACAGTACACAGAAGCTCTTTGGCTTGGCTTGGCCGACCGCTCCCCGCCCTCCTAGCTCTGATCGGAACCCACATCTGCTTGAGAGCATGCCTCCTCAACATAATCTTGTACTTGTACTCCATCTCAACACCACTCCACTCTTCATCATTACTCGGAGTTCAGATACCGTGGACGGCCTGCCTCATGTCCGATCCGCTTCTAGCGATATAGAGTCTGATATTCCTTTGTTTGTTCAATCTGCTCCACATCACTTCCTCTTTTACACATACACTGCACTTCTTTGCTTGATCATTTTCTAACACTGCCGGCTACAGCCTTACACGCAACAGGATCCGTCAGGCATACTGCACAACGCAGCATCGTATGATCATAGAGCAACCTCTCAACACAACCGCGTGGACTCTCCAAGACAACATCCTTCATCACTGCCTCCACCACTATACCTACCACTGTCTAGTCAATCGGTTGGATCTGTAAACTCCAGCCAGCCATCCTCCACGTCTCAAGTCTACGCGAATCAACAATCATTTTATCCTGCTGCTTATAACCCAAGGAGCCAGAGTTTCCATAGTGAGTTGCCGCATCATAACAACACAAAAGTGTGTAAAGCTGATATCAAAATCAGACCCAGAAACAATGGCAGTTCATCCGGTAGTAAATCGCCAAATGTATCCCTCTGTCGGAGCCTACCATCCATCACAAGCGGCATCACCCATGTCCATGCATTCGCACCACGACCTCCAGGCTCGTGGTATGTACAATCAAGGATATGGATACACCCAACAGATGTTCGCCTACCCTCAATATGCTCTGAATTCACACCCAGTATACGCCGCTCAACCCCCACCGCAGCCCTATTCCCCTGTATCCCCGCCAGGATCCGCAATCTTGATGTCACAACCAACAACTTCGGCTGTCCATTCATCGCCTTCCCACGGAATTACCGCAAGTCCTCGAATGAAGTTTGAACCACCGCATCTGAAACTCGAGTATCCTCTCGTGAAAACCGAACAAAGTTACACTCAAAGGCCCATGTCGAGCATTGGAACAGCTTCTTCTGGGGCAGCCACAACTTCGTCCCCTCCATCTGGAAGCGGAGCCAATACAGCAGCGCCAGGTCCAATCCCTGCCACAACTCCTTTGGTCGTACGCCAAGATCAAAATGGTGTCCAATGGATTGCGTTCGAGTACTCGCGGGATAGAGTGAAGATGGAGTATCAGATTCGTTGCGATGTCGAGTCTGTGGTGATCGACGATTTGACTCCAGAGTTCAAGACAGCGAACTGTGTGTATCCAGGAGCATATAGCGGCAAAGAAGGCTATAAAGGCAACAGACTCCACTACGAAACTGAATGTAACGCCGTCGGCTGGGCGTTAGCACATCTGAACCCGGCACTAAGGGAGAAGCGCGGTCTTATTCAACGCGCTGTGGATAGTTGGCGCAACAGCAACCAGGACCCTCGCTTGCGGAGCCGTCGAGTACGAAGACAAGCTAAAATCAACACTCGAAAAGCACAACTACGCCAGGTTTCACTCTCTCCCACCGATGTCCTTGCATCGCGAGTTCCGCCAGCCATGTCTATGGACCCAGCGAGACCGGCAACGTCACTGAGCATGAATGCTGGTCAGCTACATCATCATCACTCGACAACAGATGGTAGCGGAGGCGACAGTGGTATGTTCCAAATAGTTTGATCATGCACTGCAACGTTGTTACTGCTTTGTAATGGTGGCTTGAACATAAAACTGGACTGCATGTTTTATGCTACTAGGGTCTTTTGGCGTTGGGTCTCTTGCTTTTACTTTCTCTTCATACCAATACCCACATTTTTCACGATTGTCTCTAGGCTAATTTCTTTTCTTCTTACATATAGTCAGCAATGAAGCAAATTCATTCCTGAATCATCACAGTCCTTCGAGTAGTCTTGCTCTTGGTTCCCCCCTCGAATCTCATCGTAGGGACAGCCACTGTCCAACACTGTCAACATCCTGTTCAACTGAATCTGATTCATCAATCACGACCGGTCAAAGTTTTATCAAGGCAGAAGACGAAGACAGGAAACCATCGCTGCCGGCTAACGTCCCTGAAGGAAAGAAACGCAAATTCATCCTTGTTGACGATCTTGCACGTGGAACACGGGTACGTGTCCACGTAGAGCTTGATAATATCAAACTCGAGGAGATGCCCGACTATCATCTGCAGAAAAACAGTGTTTTTCCGCGCCAGTTCTTTCCTCGCCAGATGCACGCACTTTCGCCTGGTCACGCCCATCATGAAAAAATCAACAACGAATGTAAGGGTGGAGAAGGAAGTACCACCTTGGAAAGTGAGAGCTTAATCCATGTGCCTCTACTTGATGGCTCACAGACACAACTTTCCATTCCTGGAACGTCAAAGGATCTTGAAGCTAAAGAATGTGCACTCAACGAACTGGGCTATCGAATGAGTTGGAGGCAAGCGAAGACGTTCAACGAAAGAACCTTGTTCATGCAGAAGTCGCGTAGGTTAGAGAAATAGTCTTGACATGAGCAGAAACTAACCATGGTTATAGTTGATGCTTACCGGGACAAGACGTGGAGTTCGATAGTGGCCTCTGGCCAACACGACCCGTGTGTCGCTTCGCATTTTGAGGTGCGAACAGGAAAACGCAGGTGGTCAGGGCGTAACGAAGTTGGTGATCACTCACCTTGAGCTGCCAGTTGTCTATCGCAACCGCATGTCATTTATAGATTCCGTATGGTGGTCGTTGAACATATACGATGTGTGATGCAGTCGTTGAACATATACGATGTGTGATGCAGTCGTTGCAATCGATTCGGTTGACGGAAGGCTACGATCATTGTCCTTTGTGTGCATCGTTGAGATGTACGTGACTAGACTCTCGAAAATCCATTCCTCTGACTGCCATTATATCTTGTGTTCATATATCTATCGCGCATCGGAGCGAAAGTATCAATTGCACCTTACTGGCCACACCGTTAATCTGATCGTCGTGTGCTAAGCTGAAATCTCTTGTGACTGTCTTGCCTTCTCGAATCGTTCAACTTTGCAATGATACAGCATGTTAGAGTGTAGTTGTGATTTCTGTCAGTTATTGTAAGGAGCATTTTCGGCAACTGCTGGCAAAGAAAGAGCAAAGATCCCCACAGTTTGTTGACAACAGTCGGCTTTCTTCTTGCTTCAGTGTTAAGAACAATGAATAGCCGACTTCCCCCTCGTCCGATTTCCATCGGCATCTGCTTCTTCCTTCACATGCTCGTTGTCTCCCCATGAGATCCTTCGAAACACTATCGCTATCGAATCATGTCCGACCTAAACGCAGACACTCAATCACAGGGATCACCAGAGCCAGGCAAACATCAAAAACGGACAAGCAAAGCCTGTATGTAACAGCCGACGATGCAAAATGCGAGCCACCTTCAGAATTCGGATCATCTTGGATTGCCGACGCGCGGCGCGTTAGCGGAAGATGAATATCACGGCACCTCGAAGCTGGCTTCCATGAATGACATCTAGCACAATTTTTGTCCATAACAAGTCTGACTGACCATCTGCAGGCTTGGTGTGCCGCGCAAGAAAGAGCAAATGCACACTGTCAGTACCCATCCTTGCAGCTAACTCCGGATTCAATTCCTGTCTTCTTCAACGCCACCACCAGGATCTGCAGACACGAATAACCATATCTGACCGTGTTGCGTAGTGATACGACAGACGGAGAACCTCAGCCACCATGTTTGCGATGCCGCAAGGAAAACAAGCAATGTGTCATCGGCAGCAGCAATCGTGGAGGCAGGCGGGTTAGAAGGTCTACGATAGCTTCACAACAAGCACCGGGTCAAAATCAGACACAGGCTCGAGCGAGCAGTCAAGCTCAAATCGAACCCGATTTGTCGACTCAGAAGACGCCTTCGAATGATGAGGGACAAGCAATTTCCTGGTAAGCTTCTTATCATGTCCATGTGCCGTGGCTGCAACGACGCACAATACTGTGATGAGCAAGTTATTGTCCACTCTAGGAAGTCATCTTGATGGCTTCTTATGGGCGCATGTCCGGTTTCATCGCGATTGTGTATTTGACGAATTCCAACTTGTCGTGGCGGCAAGAGAAGGAATGCGACTGGTTCAAGCACACGGATATATATCTTGCAGAAAAACACAATGAGCCAGACTGATTGTGTTCATGACACAGGAACTCAAGTAGCATACCGAATAACCCATATTCGACCTCTTCACAACATAACATCACCGGCACGACTCCTTTGTCGGCCAACACTGGCGTCAGCAATCTGGATTTCACAACTCAGCGTCAGCTATTCGATCCGCAAGGTCTTGCGATGGACATCGATCCTACTATCGGGACCGCAGCAGTAAATGAACAAAGATCACACGATCACAACATACGGGAGTCTGCTCGTTCATCGAGCTCTGATAACATACCTTTCAACGAACTGCAGAACCCTTCAGATGCTTTGGATATACTGGCTCAGATTGCAAGTAATGACAACAACAACTCGGCTCGCCAGTCCACCTGGCAAGAGAAACAACCTCAACATAGTCTCCGGACAACCTCTCTCTATTCGAACACATGGAACACTGATGGCTTGGATTATCACCTTGTGCGGTCAGGGGCTCTGTCCTCGACCAAAATCTCGCAACTGATTGAACGTTATCGCCAGCACTACCACCCTTACTTCTCGATCGCTCCTCCTAGTACCTTAGATACCACCAATTTGGCAAAAACAGCCAAAGAAGAACCGCACCTTTTGACCGCTATGCTTGTTATTGCTTCGAAGGATCTGATGGAGGAGCCACATATTTTCACAGCATGCTCAACTCATATGCAATCGTTAGTGTCTGCGTTGGTTGCTGGTGGCCCTGGAGGGGTTGAAGCAGTCGAGAGTCTGTTACTGCTTGCCGAATGGGCGCCATACACATCAAGAAGCCGAGCAGGAAACGTCGGACGTGGAGAAGAAGATCGCGAAGCCTGGATGCATGTTGGCACTGCTTTGCGCATTGGTTACTATCTGGGTCTGGACAAGTATTCATTTCCTGTGGCAGCGGACGTCAAAGACCCTCAGTGGAAGCGCAAGCGTCTAGTCTGGACATGCTGCTATATATCGGACAGACAAATTTCCATCCGTATAGGTCGTGCTTTCTGGAGTCGAGGGCCTGGGCCCGGCCTTGCTATCCGGAAGGAGGACTATCCTTACCAGCCCCAAAATACCGGAGACGAAGACTTCCCGAAATTGTTCCAGGCTACTCTGGAATTAACGTTACTGTTCAGCAATGTGCATGATGTGCTGTACAGTAGCCCTGGAAATAGCTTGCGAAACCATCTGACAGGAGGATACTACATCAAGATGGTTGATGCAAGTCATGTTACAATGTCATTTTCGAGGCATGTGCTGACTCTTTTTCAGGACTTTCGTAGCGCATACTATGGATGGAATGCCGTGTACGGTACCATGACATGTAAATTGGACCGTCCATGCCACTGTGGTAATTATGTTGACAAGACTATAGGCTCACCGAATCTCAAAGCAATGCTGCTGATGTCTTACGACTACTTACGGCTCTATACTAATGCTTTTGCATTCCATGCCACAATTCGCCGCGCATTACCTGAAGGAGAGAACGGCAAGCCATCCTTCAGTCGAGTCTTCTACAACAACGTGGGTGCCGTTGGAGACGCGCGGTTTATCTATGAGGGACTCGATGCTGCAAAAAGCCTCCTCACCACGATGAATAACTTTGTTGATGCGGAAAGGTAATCGTAACTTGTCTCTGTACAAGATGTATCTTGCTGACACTGACTCTCTAGAATGCTACGATACATGCCTTTGAGGTTCTATCTTTTCACAGTGTATGCAGGGGTATTCTTGTATCACGCCCGCTCTGTTGGCGTCATGGCACCAGAAGAAGAAGCTTCGGTGAGAAGGATGATCCAGCAGACAGTCACTGTTCTTCAAAGATCGGGAGTAGGAGAGAGCCATCCTGGAAGCCGTTACTCACAGCTGCTCAAACTGCTTTGGGACAAGGTGGACCGAAAATCGCACAAAGAATCTCGGTCCGCGCGATCACTCGCAACACTCGAGAATCCGTATAGACCGGTCAGCACAAGTGCTGCCACACCTGCGTCAAATTCTGCCGCCTCGGCTTCGTTAGAATCGCCGGCAGTTACAGATTTGATGGGGGACTTCAGCTGGACGGATCTAGACGCGATAGGACATTTCGCTGTCAATGGCAATGAAGGCATGTCAACAGATGCTGAGTGGTGGACGGGATTCCTCCCGACGGATAGTGGTCCTCTGGGTCCGCTGAGTGGGTTGGGTTCGATGGACAACTGGAGCTTCAGCATGTAATCTTGAGTTATGAGAAGTATGGAATAGACACTGTCCCTGTACGATACAGTTGTGTTACTAAAAGGACTATCACACGGTGAGGTGGCACGACGCGTGGGCTGCAGAAGTGCACCACAAGTTCCATCAACGATCAATTTCCAAGAGCTAACATGCCTTCGTGCACTATCCGAAAGAGACGGTGCACTTCAACTCACGGCTGTTGACAACGACCCCACATGTTCGGCATTTGATAGGAGGGGTATGTCGGCTAATGAGATCTTCCGTGCCGTCAGTTACCTTGGACCTTTTATGGTAGGAGTATCCTCTTCCTGTCTCCTGCTAACACGAACCTCGCCTCATACACGCTCAAGATGGGTCGTTCTGCTCTTCTGATTGGAAACATATCACATGCTCGTAAGGAGTGGGAGGAACTCAGCTCCCTGCTCGAATTGAAAGTCGGTAAACATGACATCAATGGCTGCATGGCCAGTGGCTGACCGACAGTGCAGGAGTACAAGACAGGCTCGAGAGATGACTTCCTTTCCAAGCTAAAGTCTGGCGAATTTGACGACACGTTTGTCGTTTACCGCAGCAACGAATCGACTGGCGTGACTGGGCCCTTTGATAAAGAGTTGGTTGAGTTGCTCCCCTCGAGCGTCAAATACATTACACACAATGGCGCTGGCTATGACAACATTGATGTCAAGGCCTGTACCGCACGCGGGATCCAGATCTCAAGCACACCTCTGGCTGTCAACGATGCTACCGCCGACGTCGCCATCTTCCTCATGCTCGGCGCTTTGAGACGCATCACTGTGCCCTTCAATGCTGTCCGCAAGGGTGAATGGCGTGGCAAGGCATTCGGTCTCGGTCACGACCCGAAGAAGAAGGTCCTGGGTATTCTTGGTATGGGAGGTATCGGCAGAGCCGTGGCCGAGAGGGCTGCTGCCTTTGGCATGAAGATTCAGTACCACAACCGTAACCCTCTTCCCGCCGACAAGGCAGGAAACGCCAAATATGTTTCATTCGATGACTTGATGAAGACATCGGATGTCTTGAGTCTTAACCTCGCGCTCAATCCCTCGACAAAACACATCATCTCTACTGCACAGTTCGACATGATGAAGGATGGCGTCATCATCGTCAACACAGCCAGAGGACCCATCATCGACGAAGCCGCCCTCGTCAAGGCCATCCAAAGCGAGAAGGTCTTTTCGGCCGGCCTCGACGTCTTTGAAGAGGAGCCGAAGATTCATCCCGAGCTTATCAGCGATGACCGTGTTGTTCTGCTGCCCCACATTGGTACTGCGACATGGGAGACGCAGAAGGATATGGAACTGTTGGTTTTGGAAAACTTGAGATCAGCTGTCGAGAAGGGCGAGCTGGTGACTTTGATACCCGAGCAGTCCAAGTAGATGCTCACTTGAGCACTTGATACATACAAGGGCCAACGAATAGAATGATCACTCATGACTTGCACCCGTTCTTTGTCTTGTGCTGAAGTTACGACTATATCGATGGTTACAGAACTTTTTGGTCCCCGAGCAGCGTCCATTGAAAACCGTTCGCCATATGATCCTTTCCAATAGCCGATGCTGTGTGACGCCTCTGTCACGTTACACTTCTTTGAAGATCGCACTTGGCAATGCACGGCATCTCTTGGAAGGAAGTGCGGAGGAATTCTCCTGCCTTTTATATTTATAGCAAGACAGACTTCCTCTTGTCTTGTAAGAGGTTCACACAGCCCTCTCTTGATAAGTTACAACGTTTATCCCTACCACATCATTCTGAGCACTGTTTGATAAACCCGATTCGCGATGGGTTCCGATACCAAGTCGGTAGCCTTCTGGGCCGACATTAAAGAATACCGAAGAGCATATATTCTCACAGCAGTCGCCAGTTTCGGTGGCATGCTCTTCGGTTGGGATACGGTACGAGTGTGCATACAATCATAAAGATCACAAAACTGACATCTCCATAGGGTCTGATCGGCGGCGTCTTGACAATGGACTCGTTCAAAGACTCATTCGCCCTCGTCGATACCCCTGCTGCGTACGCAGACTTGTCTGGCAACATCGTTTCCGTTCTCCAGGCTGGATGCTTTGTTGGTGCCGCTGCCAGCTTCTGGGTGTCTGACACTTTTGGCCGAAAGTCTGCCCTTATATATGCCGATATCATCTTTATCATTGGCAGCGTACTTCAGACTTGCAGTGCTCTCGGCAATCGTTCTCTGGCCACTCTCTACGCAGGCAGAGTCATCGGCGGGATTGGTGTTGGCTTGATTAGCGCCGTGGTACCCACGTATATTGGTCAGTCTGGCTTCGCCTTGATCGATGCTGTTTCTGATCTGTAGACATCTAGGCGAGAATGTCAACAAGGAAATCAGAGGCCGTTGCATAGGCACTATGCAACTGTTCAAGTCAGTACAGGATCTTTCATGGCCGTTAAGATTGCCGCTAATCAAGGACAGCGTGACGGGCATAATGCTGTCATACTTTGTCAACTACGGTGTGACTCGATCCATTTCTTCTGACGATGATGCCCAATGGCGAGTGCCGTTCGCTCTCCAGATGCTACCCGGCGTGCTTCTCCTCATCGGCATCATCTTCCAGAATGAAAGTCCAAGATGGCTTGTAGAAAAAGATCGACATGCAGATGCTGCTCGAGCACTTGCTCATGTACGCGGCCGCTCACAAGAAGACCCTATTGTGACCAAAGAGCTGGGCGAAATCATAGCCGACTTCCAGAGTCATGAGAAGATCTCGTTGTTGGGACAATTCAGAACCGTCTGCTCTGATCGAAAGTACTTTTACAGGTACTCTATGGCTATTATTCTCATGATGTTCCAGCAATGGACAGGCACAAACTCGATCAACTACTACAGCCCTCAGTAAGTTCACTGATCTATTGAGGTATTCATCTAGCTGACATACTATTCTAGAATATTCGAGTCAATCGGATTAGGTTCATCTGCTGGCCTCTTTGCTACGGGTATTTACGGCGTGGTCAAAGTCGTGATTACTGCTTTGGCTTTAGCATTGATGACCGAACAGTAAGTCTGCTACAGCCGGTTGCACCATGTTTAATCATGCTAAATCACTATCTATCCTAGACTCGGCAGAAAATGGAGCTTGATCATCGGCGCTCTTGGGCAAGCCTTTGCCATGTTCTACATTGGCATCAACCAGGCCGTCAACCCGGTGGTCGAAGGTGCCCCTCTGAATGGAAACAGTATATTCGCCATCATATCAGTCTACCTGTTTGTCGTCTTCTACAGCGTAGGGTGGGGTCCCATCCCATTCATCCTCGCTTCCGAGACAAGTGTACGTATCGCTGCAGCTCTCTCGTTGATGACATTGCTAATATGGAAGCTCAGCCCAATCATGTTCGCTCCCTGGTCATGGCATCAGCATTGATGTGCCAATGGGCATTCAATTGCGTGATTGCCAGGATCACCCCCGTCATGCTCAACAGCATCACCTACGGCACATTCCTCATCTTTGGCATCTGTTGCATCGTAATGGCCATCTATACAATCTTCTGGCAAGTTTCAAACCCGACGTCCCCTCCTCTTTCCCCTCCTCAAAAAGATAACCAACGCTAACATTTCCACTCCCTTGCACAGTATCCCCGAAACCAAAGGCGTGCCCCTCGAATCAATGTCCTTGCTCTTCGAAGGCAACATCATCAAAGGAGCAACCTACGACACAATACCCGCCTACTCGCGCGCAAAATCGCTTCAAAACGCAACTAATGCGTCGGAAGATGGAGAAGAAGAGGGTAACAAAGGCGATTCTGCCATTCATGTTGAAAGGACAAAGGATGTTTGACTGACTTCGGTTTCTTGCGGAATTGCCATAGAACAGGAACCTTTGCTGCCATGAAGCTTACCGAGTGGAAGAGAGTTGTTTGGCTTGTGGATGAATGGACATGTGGTTTGCCATGGATCACTTGATACTACTGAAAGAAGAGCATATACACCAATATCATCATGGACCTACAACGGACATTGACTATAGTAGAAACATGCTTGTCACCCAGCCACATGAAAACGCACAGATCAGAAAGTCATCCAGCAACACTGCAAGGACATGAATTTTCTTTAGGGGGAAAAAATAGCCCAAAGCCAAGCAAAAAAACGAGGGGAGGACATGTTCGACAAGTAATGCACATTTCGCAAATCTTCTTTGAGGCCCAGCAATCTCTGAAATAAACAAGAGCCGTAAACAAAAAATCAAAACACACGAGAGATAAGAGCAAAGAAAAGGAAACTCCCTTCCCTGATTCTTTCTTCTCCGCTCTCCTCTGCTCTACCATAACCCTTGGGGCCAAAAGTTAAAAAAACACACACACACTGATACCTCCCCCTGGAATGATTCAAAAAACAGAAAACAGAAAAAAAAAAAAATGATAAAAACTAAAAGACTTGTCCATTGGCAATATATTCCCTTTCTCTCTACTCCTGTCCGAACCCTACCGTCTCCTCGACAGCCCATAGAAGCTTTGCGTTGAGCGCTTCGTACGTCTTGTACGGCGGCAAGTCGAGACGGTTGAAGCAAGTATGCGATTTGGGCAATTGACCCTCCTCGCCTGATTTTTCAATCGTGAAGCGACGGGGTCCGTCACTTCCTTGCAAGTCCTTGAAGCCGTTGACGGGGATACGCGATGTACCGGTTGCGAATTGCAGTAGGCGAGATTTTTGCTCAGAGTCCCATGTGCGGATACACTGTCGGAAAAGGTCAGCATGTTTGAAAGGTATGGCTCGATGATAGCAATGTGTCTTACCTTCCAGAAGTTTTGGATGACGGGATCCTTCTCATCGTAGCCACGGTAGTCGGTGTTCTTGGCCCAATCGTCGACATCGATTTCTGAGATACCGCCAATCAGGAGCTCGAGTTCACGCTCATCGAAGACGTTGATAAGGTCTGACGGGATGAGCTCGTGGAATCCTTGAATAAAGGCATTGAACTGCTCTTCGACACGTTTGTTGATTCTCCATTCCGTGACAAGTCTGCGATTTACGTTAGATGCAACAATCATCAGGCAGTATGCTCAATAATAACTTACTCGACATATTCTCTCTTGTTGTCGTCGGTCACTTCAATATCTCTACCGCCAGGCTTGAGGTCAATGGTGACCTTCTCACCAAAGACTTCGTCCTCAACACAGAAGTGCTCAAAGATGACATTCTCAATAGAGTTGTCCAGAGTCCAACTCAAGGTACGGTAGAAATCGGCGTCGACACCCTCCATGTCTGCAAGACTGACCTTCTTGCGGAGAATCATCTTGTAGAAGGCTCCAATGAAGAAGGCATCCAGGAAGCGTCTGTGGAAAATGGCGAGACCTACAACACGTCCAATGAACTTGAAGTAGCCGAGATGCTCTGGGTTGATGCCGGAGTGAGGGTTGATCTGTAGCGTGTAATTGTCGATGGCCGAGTACTCGAACAAACAGTAGAAGGGGTTGAACATCTCGTGAGACAAAAGGAAGAAGAACTCTCTGGAGAGACCACCATAGTCGAGACCGTCTTCACCATCAAACTTGATCATCAGTCGTTTCTTCAAATCACTAGGACTCTGACGCATAATCTCGGCATATGAGTCTTCGAAAATATGAGAACGTCGGACCTTGACGTGACATTGTCCAGACAGAATACGAAGAGCCGGTTGAGAGCGGAAGTAGATGAGCTTCCTTCTGAAGTCACGCTTATATTGCGGCACGTTCTGGTCGAGCGATGAGGGCAAGCGAGGGTCGTCCCAGGTGGTAGTCTTGGTGTTGTGGTCGACAAAGTAGACACGGGCAGTGTTGGTGAGACGCATTTCCCATCCACTGGGCAGAGGACCAAGCTGTGAAACGGGCTGCTGTTGAATAGTGCCTTGTGCAGCATTTTGGCCGTACATGCGGATGTACTGTTGCCTCCTGGGGTCGACCCATGTGGTAGTACGTGTGTTGTGGTCGACAAAGTAGGCGCGGCCTTCTGGTGTGTGGCGCTGTTCCCAACCGGCAGGCAGTTCACCTGTACCAGCAGTAGTAGTACCAGTAGCCATCATTGACATTGCTTGAGGGTTGGAAGTTCCGGCAGCGGCGGCGGCGGCAGCAGCGCCATTAGGAGGCGAATTTTGACCGCCCGACAAGGTTGGTGAGCTGGCACCTGTGCGATCATCAGGCAGCATGCGATTTTGGTGTCGCGCACGTTGCGCTTGCGTCTCTGCTTCGTTGGCCTGGCGCTGTTCACCAGCATTGAAGTTGGCGGTCGGGCGGACCCATGTGGTTTGCCTGGAATTGTGGTCGACGTAGTATGTGCGTCCGAGGTTGTCTTCTCTTCGTTCCCATCCTGGGGGTAGGCGGCCTTGGGAGTCCTCGAAGGCGCTGAAGCCGGCAGTGCGCGGAGCCGATGTGTCGCCCGACGTGCTGGGCTGGCGCGAAGCCGAGGCGCTTGCCGGAGGAGGGGGATCCATTGTGGTTGTTGAAGCTGCGCCGTTGGGTCGGGCGGCGGTGGCAGCGGCGGCGGGGGTTGCGGCCGGACGAAGGTTAGTCGACAGGTTGAGGATGAGCTTGCCGTTGACTACGAGGTTGTCGTTGCTCTTGCGAAGGTCGCGGGTGAGCATTTCTGGAACAGCGGCTTGTCAGCATACTTAGTCTGTGGGCGCAGCTGGGTACGTACCGTCACCACCAGCATCCAGATCGATGACACTGCCAACACGGACATTGACAACACCGAGGAAACCCTGGTCCTTCTTCTTGAACTTCTTCTGGTCAAAGATTTGAACGGCGAGAATGCTCTCTTCATTTGCTCTCCTACGGGCTGGCGTCAGTATGGGCGACATGGGAGGTCGAGGACATATCGTACATGTCGAAGCTCTCATTCCAGTAAGGGTTGAGCGTCTTCTTGATGACGCCCGTCGTCTTTGTTTGCTCGCCATTGATGGTGGCTACGGCGAAGGGGTCGGGAAATCCTGCAGGACAGCGTCAGTCGACGCTTCGCGGCTCGAGCGGGCAGCGGGCAGAGGAGGGGAACTCACGGAAGACGTCTCTCTTGTAGAGGCCGTCGGCGGCGATGACTGCAGTCGGTCAGTATGGCAGGACGGGAAAGAGCGAGGGCCAGGACTCACTGGTGACGCGCAGGTTGGGCTGGGCGGGGAGGTCGGCCATGGTGTGTCGGGCGCTTTGGTCGTCGCTGGAGATGGTCGTCGTGGGGTTCGAAGGTCGACAAGACGTCAAAACCCATACACCGGCCGGCGTGAACGGTACAGAGCTCTAGCCTGGGACAACGAGCACCGTCTGCCTGTCTGCCTGTGTCTGCACGTGCCTCGTCCGAGGGAACGGCTATGGGCAAAGTCGAAGACGAGGGTCAGGATCAGGATCAGGATCAGGATGAGGCTGTTAGTGGCTGTGCTCGACCTCGAGTACTGTGCCTGGCAAGTGATGCGATGGGTCTATTCCTCGATGCTGTCGTAAAGGATATGAAAAACACGCGCGTAATAGCGGAAACGACGGCGCCTTGATGCTCTGCTCCCTGACGTGGTCGTTGGGAAATGCTGACGGAGACGGACAAGAGCGACTCTCTTCCAAACTTCGACTTCGTCATGGCCGCCTGCACCGAACCCTCCCACCACCCGCGCCCCCGGGCCGATTTTTCCTTCATTTTCGCTCCTTTTTCTTCTCAGCCCGTCCACGTCTTTGTCACTCATGCCCATAATTAGCTCCGTTATTGATTGCAAATTACTATCAACCACATTCTACATACATATCCATGATTATCCACTCGCCCTCACTCTCTCCTGGTCTCCATTGGGTCCATTTCAATGGCTCGGTCAAAAATTTCCTCGTCTTCTTCGTCTGCTCCTCTCATCAAACCTTCCTCTTCGTCTCTGTTTTGCGCTACCCCTGCCCTGCCCTCATCTTTCCGGCCGTCGCCTTTGTCTTTTTGCATTGCCATGTATATTGCTGACCCAAGAATCAATGTCGACCCGATTATTGACGTAGCTCCTGGCGTCTGCCCAAAGATGAATCTATCAAATCCCAGTGCAAATAACATCGATGTGTATGCCATGTTTGTCGCTCGCGACGACTTTTCATAACTCAGTCCTGCTGCCAAAAGAAATTGCTGTTCTTGTGTTAGTCTCTGCAACCAAGTCATCATCATCACCATCATCATCTAGCCTTACCATGATGAAACCACACGTTCTGTCTATCGTCAGCCATGTACTCTCCTCTCCATTGAGTTTCGCAGCTCTACTCACCCAAGAAACACCAGATATCCCCACTCCTTTGCATCAGCAGGGAGAAGGAAGCCGATACCAGGGAGCGTGAGTTGAGCTACAATGCTGACAATGGTACACCACGTAGCAAAGTAGTTGACACTAATGAGAGGGTGCGCTCGCTTTCCTATCCAGCGAATGGTGGTATACGCGATTACCGAACCACCCACTCCCACCAACGCGATGCCTACGGCTGCCAATCGCTGAGCCGGTGTGACGTTGTCGTAGTTAGAAGCGTCCGGCATGGTCACTGTGCTGTTAGATCCAACTACCTCGGTATTGCCACTGGCAGGTGGCGCTTCCGCAGAAGAGAAGAAGAGAGATGTCGGTCTAGCGATAAAGACCACACCCACCAAAGACACAAGACTGCCTATCTTGTCAATCTTGGTGAATGCTTCTTTGAGCAGAAAAGAACAGACCCAGCATGTGAGACTGGGTGCGAGAAACGTAATGACCGTACTGTCAGCGAGTGGCAGGTATATGAGTGAGTAGTACATTCCAAACACTCCCCAGAAGCCACCCAAACCTCTTGCTACCAGAAGCCAACGGACTTCTCGATGTCCGAAAGGAAAGTGCGGTGTCTTCGTGTACCACATGTAGAGAGATGCGAACACAACGGTGATTGACATACGGGCGAACAGAATCTTTGTTGGTCAGGACAGCATCTAGTATTGGGCCTGATATTCAGAATACGCACTTGGAATGGATGCAGTCCTTTGCCCTTGTTGCCTTCGATCTCCAGTATCCGAGTGGTAACATTCATCATGACACCAAACACCTGGGCAAGCAACATATAAAACAGACCAGCATTGCGTACCCAACTGGCATGGAGCTTGGCCTGCCACTTGGCCGTCCAGGATGGTTGCAGTCGTTGGTGACCTCCATCTAACCAAACAGATGGCTCGTTGTTTCGTGGACCGAGTTGGTCAAACTCTTCTACAGAAAGATTGGATAAAGTGTCTGGAGACAATGGCCTATGCGGTGCTCTGTATTGTGGAGGTTCGAGAAATTGAGATTCGGTCTGCTTGGTTACGTCGTAGGTCTGGTCAGGAAAGGCCTTGTCTCCGACGATGTGAACATCTTCGTTGGCCTTCTCTTCGTTTGCTAATAATGATCCGTGGACCGGTGTAATCGGTCTGCTCATGCTGTACCGTGAAATGAAAGCCTTGACGAAGCGGATTGTTGGGCAGTGCTCAACAACGTGTATACGAACCAAAAATCAGAGGGAAAGACCGCTTACATGAAGACGACTCACAATCGCAGTAGACTGTGCCTAGCAACACCACAAGTGCATGTCTCTGTGCCGGCTAAGGTAGGCACACGACCGCGGCACGAACTCTGGCCAATCAACTACTTTTGCTTTTCTCGTCCTTCGTCATTATCGCGATATCGATGCGAAAACGGCCATGCTTGGCTCGATACCTCTATTCCGTTTACTCCGTCTACTCCGTATGCCGCTCACCACGGTTGTCCGTGTCAAATCGTTGTTGGTCACAAATTCGAACGATTTTCAGCATGCAAAATTATAGCCTGCAATAGTTCAGATGCGGGCAACCCGATCTGTGGGACTGCTGAAGGTGTTCCCCAACTTCGCAGAAGGTTGAAAAGAGAAAACATCAAGGTTCAGCTTGAGTGTTCTTGCTTCCCCTCAATCTATACTCGGGCCGGGTCGATCGTGCAAGCTCGTGGCACGTCACATGGATGCAACAATTGTGCTGAGTCTGTATCTGCTTTCGATCCGACATCGGCAAACTCTTTGGCGATCAAGAGGACTCACTGTTGTTACCATGGACAGACACGAAGCGCTTCTGAGAGTTGTATGACAGCGATATGCTCATATTGACATCTATGGTGGGGGAAAATGTTATAAACAGATATGATGGTGAGTCAACTCAGTCACTCGATAGCCGATGTTTTCTCGCCGTACATGTGGAATTGCATGAAGATGACAGCGTCTTCGAAGATTGTTCCGAGAGACCCAATGAGCCAAGGCAAGTTCTTGAGGAAGTACTGTTTCTCGACAGAATGCAACAGGATCTGGGTGTGTCAGTAATGGTACAGCAGACGAAAACTATTGAAGGACATACCCCTGCACCGTAAGTAAGGTTTCCCATGAGCGAGAGCAAAAAGAACAGTAACGACAGGCCTTCGCAGGATCGTTCGCGATGGTTCTTGATGATCTGAGGAATGCGAGCACTTGGACCATGTTAGCGAAAGAGTGCGGCACGTGGTGGAGAGATGAAACGTACCCCAGGTAGCACACGGCACTGGCATAGCCAAGCACCTCAGCACCGACGGGCATATGTCTGCCACCGTCAGATACGTCTACAGGAGTTGGTCTCCAGGCGCCGGCTCTCCAAGCAATGGCCCATCCTGCTGCTCCAGCGATGAGGATGATTGCGACGCTGAGGGTGTTCTTCAGCCAGGCAGTGGAGCCCTGGCCCTCCTCGAGAATGTTGCTGAGGCTGTTGCTGCGCTCAGCGCTACTCCTCGTACGTCTGCGACTGGCAGCACTGCTGCGTCTTCTGCTACCAGGCAGGCCGAGGTTGTCTTGTTGCTCGGCGAGGAGAGGGGCGCTCTCGTCGATGACTGGGTTCTCGGCGGCGGCGATGGAGCGCTTGCGTTCGCGACGGGCATTCAAAGTGTTGTAGTAAAAGCACTGCGACAGCAGAACGGCATCGGCGAAACAGAAATAAATGGCGAGAGCGATGACGGTGGGCACGAGATCAGCCCAAAGGGCGCCGGCGAGGTTTGTGATGTCTCCGGCCATCCATACCAGCAGGAAGGTGATGGAGATTCCATCGGCAGAGGATTGACGGTAGTTCTCGATCAATTGAGGCACCTGGAGAGAATGAGTCAGGCACGAGCGTATGCGACAGGAGCGACGAAGGGATTTTTTACCAGCAGGAAGATCCAGCAGGCGAGCGAGATGCTCCCAGCGATGCCAGAGAAGGCCTCATGCACCGTCAAAGGGACATGTTCCAGCATTGTCGTGTTTGGTAGTCAATTGACCAGGCAAAGATGGTGATTGTCAGTGTCGCGATGGAATTGCAGCCATTGGGTTTGCGGGATGCTGACCTTTGCGTCAAAGGGCCCGTGTCCGAGTCTTATCTTTCTTTTGTTTTCTTATCGACATCCATCTCAACATTTGTGCCATACATTCGTTGTCAACAACTACCAGCTTGTTCGCATCAGCAAAGGCTTCACCGTGCCATACGAGTCGGCATGGAGGACAGGCCTCTTCGTGCTTCTGTTGACTCTTGCGTTACCACCCGAATGCACAAGCTCATCCGTTTGACCTTTGTGCAGCGGTCTAGCTATGCTGGCTCTCTTCACAAGACCAACTTCGTTCTGCGTCAACTGCACCATCCCATCATCAGACTTCCAAGGGTGCACGCGCTGCAGTCTCTGTCGCTTTGCACGATCCTTGCACACTGTTCGCACAAGCAACTGAGGGGTGCAAGGTTGCATATAAATGATGGAAGAATGGCTGGGTGTCGATCTCAATAGTGCGAGAGTAGCTGCTGTCAACCAAGCACTACCGCGCGCCATCGCACCACCCTTTTCTTACCTCTCAAAGATTTTTGATCCAGAGACCTGCCCGTCTCATAGCCTGTGACAGACATGGAGTAGATGGCTCAAGGCAAGATCATCTTTTGGTCCCGTCGTCAAACCCAAGCCCGTGGAAGTGGGTACTGGACACGCTCAGGGTCCATCGAATAGAGTGTGGCACCGCGGTGGCGTCGATCGGCAGTTTATTCATGATCAACTCATCTCCCGGTCGAGAGCCGAGATGGTAGGATTTGGCCGTGGTACGCTCTGTAGATGGTGAACTTCCAACAAAAGCGGTTTCGAGTTGTCGCAGACCGAGTACATTCCTGTCAAGCTTCGGCGACTGCTTAAAATCTAAATTGTTAGGATCGCGGGCCGCCGTTGGGCTAAAGATTTTAGGTTACCGAGGAGAATGAACTACTCGTGCATGATTGATGATTTGTGTTGCGCGGGCAATAGGTAGTACTCTCACACTCTTTGTTCTCAAAGACCAAACTCCTCAAGGCCTTGTGAAAAGAGACAACTTGCTTGCCTTGCACCTTGTCAACGGCCAGCCATTCCAATCTGCGGGCGTATCGCTCCCTCCTTGCCTCCTGGCCGCCCCTCGGCTCACTCGGTCGTCATTTGTTGCGCTCTGGCAGCGACCCCGATCTCGACCAAGTCCATCGCCCTTCCCCCGCTTCGCATTCCACGACTTTGGCTGCAGTAAACATATTCGAGTCTTGCTTACAACAATCGCAACACCTTTCGCCTTCTGCAAGCACAGCAATGGCTGTGCATCAAGGCCAGACATAGCATCTCTTGATACACGCCGCCGACTCTCACCTATCGAGACAGCATGCCTATGAGCTCCTCGTGTCTCCAAACAACTGCGAGAACAACGGGACAACCCTTTGAACACATACACCGTGAATGTGTGCATAACCGGCAGTTCTGGACTATACCATGGCCGGCATCAAGGATATCACTTACTCGTCCGAGGAGACAGATCTCGCATTAGAACGGCAGCCTGGGGCGCCTTCTCTCGATCGCAAGTATCTTCGTGCTGGTCACGATTACCAGCCCGAACATACTGCCATTTCTGGCTCTTCGGGTGGCATCTCCATCACTGCACCTCTGCGAGAAGGCGATATTGTTCTCATACATCTCACTCATCCGAACGGCTGGGCCGATGGTACCATTCTCTCAACCGGCACTCGAGGCTGGATACCTACCAACTACTGCCAAATCTATGATCCTCGGCCGATGCGATCTCTTCTTCATGCTTTGACCCGGATGTGGGATTACTTGAGCCTGGGCGCAACCAACGAAGCCCTGTTCGAGGACAGGCAGGATTATGTTCAAGGTCTTGTAGCTGGTGTTCGGCGCTTGCTGGAACACTGTGACTGTCTACACAGAGACGATGCTATGATCAAGAGGCATATTGCCTTGAGACGAACTCGAAAAAGTCTCTTGGCAGATCTTTCTGGTCTCCTAAAGAACCGCGAGGACATACACAACACCTTTTCCGACTCTTCTGATGCCGTCGTGTGGTCGACCGTTGATGAATACTTGTCCAGTGCTTTCAAAATAGCATGTAGAGGTGCTCGCTTTCTCGACATTTGGGCTCAAAGCACTTCTCCAAAGCAAAGACGATCCATCACGCGGTGCAGTGAGGCCTTTCAAAGCCCCCGAACTGCAAGGACTTCGATACATGTAGGACTTTCGTCCTCTCCATTGCCCAATGTCGATGAAGACTCAGTCCGACCATCTGCTCCTGACGGAGTCAAGAAGATCCCAAGGTTTCAACTCAGAGTTCTCGAGTATGACGAAGTCTCTCAGAACTCGAAGGTTGTCGATGAGCAGTTTGGCCCGGAGCTGACCTCAGAAGATCTTCGTCGAGTGCTTTCGCATGACACATCGTCCCTAGTGCAATCATCGCCTATCGCTTCAGGCTCAGTGCCTGCGGTCATGAGTACACTCGCTCTGGCTGAGAGAAACATGTCTGATTTGGCATCTGAACGTCTCACGGCCGCTCATGAACAGTTCTTGGGCGATATCGGTGCCTTCATTGGCCTCCACCTACAGTCCAGGGCATCTCTGGATCTGGCAACGACAACAAGACATTCGATAAAAGCAGCTGAGGATTTGCTGGAAGTTGTCGGTAAAATATCAGAGCGGAATCCCGGTCGATGCCAAAGCATTGCAGGAGCTTCAGAGAACATGCGGATGAAACTCAAGACACTCGCAGAGACTGCAAATCGATTGTGCAGGATTTCTGCAGACTCAGATGATCCCGAGATTATAGGAGTCGTGGGTCCAGAGGATGGTCGGGGCCTCGTGGCTGCAGCAACCGCATGCGTTCGCGCCGCAGGTGACTGCACAGCCAAAACGCGAAAGTTTATTGATCATATAAGTGGTGATTTTTTCCTTCCATCCACAACTCAAGAACAAGAAGAAAACCCTGGCCCTGATCGCTTAATCGAACACGTGGAACACCCTGGGGAGATTAGCACTGGTAATTGGTCAGAAGCCGCTGCCGGTGCCGCTAACCCGCAGCATCGCAATTCAACCGAGAGTAACCTTCCTTTACGAGGCTTACCACAAAGGCCTGCATATCTATTGCGCTCAACCACCGATGATACCAACAATTTCACCCTCTCTACGGTCCTTCCCGATGGGAACATGCGAAGGCCCGACTCTTCTCCGCCATTGGTGACATGTGACACGCCCATCTCACCAATCTCACCAACAGCGTCCGAGCCACCATTACAATCACCACCACCACCTGCAGATGAGTCACCAGAACAGTATCGGCAGGACCATCAGGAGCACTGGACCCCACCACCGGATAGAAAGGGGAGTCTAGGAATGTCGACGACGGAAAGCTCGAGCGCCTATCAAGACAGTTTGAGGAATTCACTCGCCAGCGTGGCTTCACCAACATCGACCAGAGCCACGACACCTGACCGATACCAGCGACACGTTCGGGCCAATCCAAGTCTTTGTACTCATGAGAGTGTATTGAGTGTTGCGACGACCGCCAACGGCAGTGAACATGACATCGAAGTCTTGATGAAATCATATGCTCATGAGTTGCTGTATAACAAAGATGGACAGGTTGTTGGTGGAACTCTAGCAGCTCTCGTCGAGAAGCTCACAAGTCAGCATGGTCCACCAGAACCTGAATATAACACGGCTTTCCTACTCACATTCCGTCTCTTCACAAATGCCGTGGAGTTGACCCAGGCGTTGATCACTCGGTATGAATATGCTGGAGACTGCAATGCGGACAGTTCTCCTGCACGTCTTAGGGTGTATAATTTCTTCAAGACCTGGCTCGAGTCCCACTACCTGGCCGAAAGCGATGCGCCCGCCTTGGAGATAATACACAGATTTGCGGTCGACCGGCTGAGCGTACAATTCTCAGGACCAGGGAAACGTCTAGCCGAACTAACCAAGATTGCTTCCCAGATCGAAGCGACCAGCGTGACGAACCAGCTGGTTTCTGCTATTGGCAAGACGTGTGTTGCCCTGGGTAGTGACTACGAAAAGACCATCATACCTCACGCCAATATCAACAAGGAGCAGCTATATCTTCTCACGGGCGCTTTTCCTACCAGAAAACTCACTCTTCTGGACCTGGATGCTGTTGAGATCGCTAGACAAATCACCATCCTAGAGTCGAAGAGATTCTGTGCTATACTACCCCATGAGTTACTTGGTCTCGAGTGGACGAAGAAGAATGGGCAAGCCGAGAACGTTTTGGCCATGTCAAAGTTTTCGACAAGTCTCACCAATCTTGTTGTCGATACCATACTTGGTGCTGATCAGATCAAGAGACGCGTCGCTGTTCTCAAGCATTGGATCAAGATCGCGAAGCAGTGCCTGGATATCGACAACTACTCGGCTCTCATGGCGATTGCCTGCTCTCTCACCACCTCGGCAATTACTAGACTCCGTCAGACATGGGATCAGCTGCCACCCAAGACAAACGCCGTCTTCGAAGAGATCAAGGAGGTAGTCGAGGTATCACGTAACTACGCTGCGCTCAGACAGCGTCTGCAAACACCAAAAGCGCCATGCCTACCATTCGTGGGCATGTATCTCACCGATCTTACCTTTGTGGATGCCGGTAATTCGAACACGCGACCTTTGCCTAGCGACGGTGATGATGGCAGTGAAATGAAGATGGTGATCAATTTCGACAAACACATGCGTTCGGCGCGAGTCGTGAGTCATCTGCAGCGTTATCAAGTCCCCTATCGTCTTCAACACATACGCGAAATACAGGACTGGTTGGAGATACAACTTGATCGTGTGAACAAGAGCGATCAATGTACTGTGATGAGCTTCTGGCGGCGCAGTCAGGCACTGGAGGCACGCAGAAAAGAAGAAGAGCGCCCTGAAACAGCAGACGGGAGGGAAAAGACGTTCGGCAGTGGCTTCATGGGCAGCATGCTTCGACCACGAGCCAAGCCGAGTTCGACCGGACTCAACTCGTTCTTGCACCGAGTCAAGACTGGAGGGTCGAGTCATTCCACCGAGTGAGAGCACTATAATCTGATGAAGTATCATAAATTTTCACTACTGGCGTTACGGTAAAAGACGGACAGGCTAAAATAATAGCTGGACTGGACATGGGATTATGGGAGATACCACTTGAGTTTTTTATATTGGATTGGCTAGAAGAAGCGCGCGACATGATTTTCGTATTGTCTTTGCTTGGAGTATCAGTCACTGGCAAGAGGATAAGAGAAGGCAGAGCTACAAGAAAACATATTGTACATAGTAAATTAGAGGTAGCATGTTGCTAGCCTGGAGATACAAACCTCGTACACTTGCTGTGCACGTTTGCCATAAGCGCACGCCTATTCCAAGATTGATCGTAGACGGTTTCGTATAGATTGATTGGAAATGGGTACTTCAACAAGACGACATGACTCTTTGGACTACAAAGTTGGATTGATGAGACGATCCACGAGAGGGAGCATTCATTCATCTCAATAATCCATCGAGACAAGGTCACCCCCTGGCAAACACATCGATGACGTTGATGGTATTAGAATGATGACGAACATCACCAGATGCAATCCACGCAACACCCCTCCTCTACAACACCCCTCATCTCACAAATCCCTCCTCTCCTTCTCTCAAACACCCAAATGTTCACCACCCGACTCACAACAAGAATCCCCAAAACCAACATCCTCCGCACCCTCCACCCAACAACCCCTCTACGCACCTTCCTGACCACAAAACCCCTCTCCGCCAAAGACAACACCATGTCTTCCTCCCCGCCAAAGCACCAAATGGTCTATTTCGACAGTTTGACCTCCAAAGTGCGTTCCTTTGGCCAATTCCGCAAAGTCATCCACACGGGACTGTACTCGCAGCTGGTGACGATGGAGATTCCCGTCGGCGGCGATATTGGCAATGAAGTGCACTTGGTAGACCAAGTGTTGATTTTCACGAGTGGGGTGGGTAAAGCTGTTGTTGCTGGCAAGGAACAAGTGAGTTTGCTTTCCCTTTTCCTTCCTCACGCAGATATCCTTATAGATGGAAAAAGAAACAGAAGAGGAAAACAGTACTAATGCAGATACAACACAGGATATCAAAGCCAGTGATGTAGTCGTCGTTCCCGCGGGAACAGAACACCAGTTCTACAATACGAGCAAAGATCAGCCACTGGAGTTGGTTACCGTGTACAGTCCTGCCGAGCACGATAGCAGGACGGTGCACAAGACTAAAGAGGAAGGCGATGAAGAGGAGGATGCTGGCAAGGATGAGGCGCCCGAGTGGAGCAGACAGAGCAAGGATGCCAATGAGAAGAAGGGTCTTGTCAAGGAGGAGGGCGGTCCCTACGAGAATGGCGATGATGGTCGTCATGGCCGCAAGGTCGAGTAGGGTGGTGATGTGGTTCACCTTGCCTGAGATATATCATTAATGTGCTACGAATATCAATGCCTACCTCGAACCAATTACTGCAAAATGGTGCCTTTGTCGCATTGGCACAGTGTGATAGCTGTTGATCTTGGTGTAAACATTAAACAAGGTCTCATTACAGAATGTATCAAGATGCAACGCTATCATAAAGTGAGCAGAGACTAACCCTCATACCCTCGGCCACTTCTCAACAGCTCTGCTGATCATAGATGGTGTTCCCGTTGCGGTCAATGACACCAAAGCTAGGCGACGCTTGGTAGTCCTGGTGCACATACCAGAAAATGTGCACTTGCTTAAAGGCAGCACAAGCGACCTGCTTCCAGAAGGTTTGAGCATTCTTAACGCTGGCAACGCCATTGCCGTATTTAGGACCGCTGACTGGCCATCCGGTCTCGGTGACCCAGACCCATTTGCCTGGAGAGACCTTGTCGACAACACCACGGACCTTGTTGATAGCGCTCCAGAATGCGTTGCTCGCGTTTTCAATACTGCTGCCTTCAAAGTATGGGTATGCATCTGGACAACTGTTAGTGATATGGCCATGAGTTGTAATCACTGCAAGCTCCACTTACCGAGACCGATGAAATCTGATGCTTTGACGACTTCAGTATTGGCAGAATCGACCCACGCCGTCCACGTGTCGACATGTCCGACTTCCTTGTTCGCACCCATGGCGCGAACCATTCCGCGAACGTCGTAGATTTTCTGTGCAAGAGACGATGCAGTAATCTCCTTGCGGTACAGGTCTTCGCTTCCAACACTAATGGCGATGATCCAATCCTGACCGTATTTCTTGATGGCACTCTCGAGGGCGTCCTTTTCCCTTTGGAAATGCCCCTCGTCTTGTGTCCAAACACCAACGAGCAATTGGGTCTTTGTGGAGATGGCGGCAG
Source organism: Aureobasidium sp. EXF-10728 (assembly GCA_023848605.1). Lineage (NCBI taxonomy): Eukaryota > Fungi > Ascomycota > Dothideomycetes > Dothideales > Saccotheciaceae > Aureobasidium > Aureobasidium sp. EXF-10728. The sequence goes on from SWBG01000008.1 coordinate 226,648, forward strand.
GGACAGCCAGAGCCAAAGTTGAACAATCACTCGTTGCATACAGACGGACGGAGGTGAAATGACCAGGAAGCGAGGCTAGCTTTTGGAAAGTAGAAACCCATTGGGCTTGCGTTTTGCAGGAGCCATCGGGGTTTTCGGCGGCAACATTAAAGCCTTTCCAGTATGCTTGGGTAAAAGGTACTGCGGCGAGCAAGGCAGTGGCCACGCTGAACAACTTCATTGTGTAGCTTTGTATGTGAGTTCGATGAGGGCAGAATATATGCTACGCGTAGCAGTGGACGCGTTGTTGTATAGGCGAAGAAGATGCGGTATCCAATGCAGACAAGTAAGTGTAGTTGATGGAGGACTAAAACACAAGTGTTTTTTTTTTGATGTGATGAACAGCAGAGAAAAGAACAAAAGACAGAAAAGTCAACAGTGGTCAGGACCTGCCTTATTGTTATGACTTGGACGAACGAAACTAAAGGGGCGAGCGCGACTATGGCTGTAACGGCGGCAAAGTCTTGTATACACGATGGCGCAAGACGTGTGCCACTTGCTCCTTCCCGTGAAAAGTCATGAAGGCACTATCGGGTCTCCATCCGAGAATCTATACCATGCTAGGATGCGTGCTCAGTCCGTTAATATCAAGATGAAACTCCAAGATGAAACCCGAGCACTTTTTCATCGTCCTCGATGCGAACTCAAGCCCAGACCGTTGGGTGTGGTCAGTGGGCGAGCCTGTGCAGAGTCGCGTATCCACATGGCAGCTCTCCATTGAAGAACATGAGGTACCTGTGGATTGAGAAGACATCTCCCTATATCTCGATAGAGGGCTTTCCAGATTGTTCAGTCCTACAAGTGTGCTGGGGATGAGAGCGAGAGAGTTGAGATGAAAGGATGGTCCCCACATGGCAATGACGATGAAACGTCACTGCACCTTGCTATTCTCGTCGACAGCCATCTGTAACGATGCATTGCCATCTTCGCCATGAGCAGCAATCCGCGTCCAGGCTACACTACAGCCCAGATCCACCGATACTACAACCGCATCAACCTCCCCGAAAAGTACCGCCATGAGCCCGGCAATGCCAGCACCAAGATTGCCTCCAAGACGTCGACTGGCCTCGAGTTTCTGAGTGCCCTCCAACGCTACAACCTCGCCCACATCCCTTTCGAGAACCTAGACTTGCATTACAGTACCCACCACAGCATCAGCATCGATGCCCAAGAGATCTTCGATAAGATTGTCGTGGGAAAAGACGGAAAGAAAGGACGCGGCGGATACTGTATGGTCAACAATGCCCTCTTCGCCAACGTCCTCCGTGGTCTCGGCTTCCACGTTACCAGCCACGGTGCCCGTATCAGTAGCTCCGTGAGCGCAGCAAAGGATATCCCTCTCGATCAGGTTACCTTCTCAGGCTTCAGCCACATGGTCAACCTCGTCTCCTTCCCCGACAACCCAACCTTGAAATACCACGTCGATGTCGGATTCGGCTCTGGTGGACCTACCTTTCCTGTACCTCTACAGCATGACGAAAAGGGCAAAGTAAACATACAGCCAAATCAATGGGCACGAGTCATACACTCGCCCATCCCCGGCACTGCCTCTGACCAAAAGTTTTGGGTCTATGAGAAGCGCAATGGCGATCAGAATTGGTCTCCTTGCTACTGTTTCGCAGAGACAGAGTTTCTCGAGTCGGATTTCAAAGTCATGAATTATTGGACTAGCACGAGCAAGGATTCGTGGTTTACGCAGATGCCTGTTTGTCTCAAGATGCTGCTGGATGATGGCGGTGACAAGATTGTGGGACACATGCACATCCTCAAGACCGACTTCAAGAAGAGGGTTGGGGAAGACGCGCTGATCAGTAGAGAATTGAAGTCGGAAGACGAGAGGATAAAGGTCATCGAGGAAGAGTTTGGCATTCCATTGAACGAGGAAGAGAGGAAAGGTATACACGGCATGGTCTCTGAGATAGCATAGAATCAGCTGTAGATTTTGTCAGGCACCGCTATTGTGAATGTATATAGACAGAAGAAAGGAAGAGAGCAATGATTATATCGAGAAAAAAAGCCTATCAACCAAGCTCAGCCCTCTCACTTCCTCTTCGCACTCAACGACTTTAGCGGATCCGACTTTTTCCTTCCCTTGCCTTTACCCTTCATTCTATTCTGCATTCTCGCTTTCCTGATCCTGTTCTCTCCACTCTTGCCAAAGCCAACAAACCCGCCATCTCCAGAATCCTGTGCCACGGCCGAGTTGCCAGGCAACAGATACTCGGGCACGTGTTTGAGATGCGGCTGCACGCGGACAGCATGACTCTCCTGATCGTGCCTCAAATGCTGCAAATCCGTCGGGTTCTCCTCGAAATGGCGTTTCAGCTTCTCGGACTTGAGCAGCTCGGAGCGAATCTCGCGGATACGGGCCTCGCGGATGGCGATGCGGGTGACTGAGCGCAGAGCGTCGGTCATGCGGTATCTGAAGCCGTCCAGGCGCTTCATGTCAAAGTGGTAGGGCAGCACTTGCTGGTTCTTCTTTTCTTGCTGGCGGGTGATTTTGGCGAGGACTTCTTCGTCGTGTTCGGCCGAGGGGATGGTGGTGGGTTTGTGCTTGCGGTAGAGGGTTTTGGGGACGACGAAGGAGAGGGCCATGCCGGACTTGCCGGCACGAGCGGTACGGCCGATGCGGTGGGTGTAGCTGCGGGAGGAGGTGGGCAGGTCAAAGTTGAGCACACAGGCGACGTTCTTAAAGTCGATACCACGCGAGACACCGAATTCCTTGTCGAGCTTTGAGCGCTTTTGCTTCTTCTTTGGCTTTTCTTCCGATGCCTTTTCTTCCTTCTCTTCGTCGTCGTTGTCGGCAGCTGTCTCTTCGGGAGCGGCTGCTTCTCCTTCGACAGCAGTGGCCTCAGCGTCGTCATCCGCAGATTCAACCTTCCTCCTCTTGCGGCTTGACTTTTCCTCGTTTCCTACAATTTCGCTGTCGTCGCTAGCAATGATGATGTCGTATACACCACGGTTGAACTCGTCGACAACATGCAGTCTCGAGTTGACGGGCAATTCGGAGTTTAGGATACAACTCTTGATACCAAACTGCTCGAGGAACAACTTGAGACGGTAGCAGCGGTCAATGTCGCTGACAAAGACAATGCACTTGCCCTTGATGAGTTTGAGCATGAAGATGGCGTAGATGAGCAGGAACTTCTCGTCTTCTCCGCACTGGACAACGTATTGTGTGAGGGCCGACTGTTCCTTCTCTTCCTGGTCGAGTTCGAGCAGCACGGGGTCTTTGCAGAACATGCCCTTGAGAGTGTCGACTTCGGTTCGTAGCGTGGCACTCATCAAGACCGTTTGCACGGCTTGAGGAATAACTTTGGACAGGTTTTGCAAGTCCTCATCGTGGCCGTATGAGAGGACAAGGTCGGCCTCGTCGATTACGAGATGTGTGAGGTTCTGGAGTTGCAAAAGAGAGGCGTTGACGAGGCTGGTCGCTCTTGAGGGCGTAGCGATAACGACATCGGGAGCTTCGATCAGGCGGGCGTGGGCAACCTTGTCGTCTTCCTTGCGAGTCAAGTTTTCGATGCGCACTTCCTGACCGCAAAAGGCAGCAAACGATAGGGCAACCTTTGCGACCTGGCCAGCAAGTTCGCGAGTGGGGACCAAGACGAGGGCCGAGGTTGATTTCGTTGACGAGGGTTGTGCGGATTTGCGGTGCAGGATAGATTGGAGGATGGGGAGGAGGTATGCTGCCGTCTTGCCAGAGCCGGTTCGTGCTCGCGCTGTTTCCTATTAGCTTCACGACTTCACATTGTGGAAGATAGGATGATTACCAAGGATGTCCTTGCCCGACAGAGCCAGAGGAATGGCACGGGCTTGCACAGGAGTCGGAGCCGCAAACTTCTCCTTGTTGATGGCCTGCAGAAGGCGCGCATCCAGTCCCAGTTCGGCGAATGTCTTTGCTGTCGGCGTCGTCTTTTCCACCTTTGGCTCGGTTTCCGTCACGGCCTCTGCCACCTCGGGCACGTCCTGGTCGTTCAACTTGCGCTTCATTGTGATGTGTGATTGTGGTTGGGATATGCGTGTTTGCTGCTCTTGCAAAGAAATAAATCGAGAACTTTTGTCGACCCGCTCGGACTTTTGCCCCGGACTTTTGCGACGGCGCCAAGTCGTCCACCACCTTTGATTCTTCCCTTTTCGTCTTTGTAACAAGAATCCGCATCGACTGAGGATCAGCCTGGCTCACAGGAATTAGGTATTGCGTTATTCATATCTACGTGTCCTAATGCAACTAGTTCGACTTCTTCGATGTCTTTCCCTTGGTGCCAGCCTCACCCTTGGCGTGACGTGTTGCTTGATGGTGTTCAATCTTCTTCAAAGGTCTGTACTCGGCATCCCACATTTGAGCTCTGATCCACTGCTCCAGCTCCTCGTCCTTCTCAGGAATGCCTTCTTGTTGAGTCAACTTCTCCTCCTTTGCTTTCTTGATCACCGCTGCTGCAATCTTAACACTGATCTCGCGAACGTTGGTCACGTCTGGCAACAGTCCATCATTAGGATCCTTGAGCGCTGGTGCTTGGGCTGCGAGGGCCTTGGTTGCTGCGACCAACAAGGGTGGTGACATGAGCTTTGTTCGAGATAAGACGGCTCCCAATCCAATGCCGGGGAATGTTGTGCTGTTGTTGCACTCTGCAACAACGTACTTGGTGCCATTGTACTCGACCGGGTCGAAAGGTGATCCAGTTGCCATGAGGGCTTTGCCCTCGGTCCACTTGAAAAGATCATTGGGATCCGCTTCATGCAGCTTGGTAGGGTTTGACAGGGGGAAGATGATTGGGCGGTCGGTGTGCTTGGCCATCTCCTTGATCACCTCTTCTGTGAAAGCCTTGGGCTTGGTGCTTGTACCGATCAGGATGTGAGGTTTGACTTCGCGCACGATCTCAAGCAAGTCGTCGTGCTTCTTGCCTTTCCATTCCTCATCATTGCGAGCGTACGGATGTTGAGCTGGTGTCAAATCGTCCTTCATCGATTGCAGAAGTAAACCCGGCTTGTCAACACACCTAAAGTCGAGTTGTCAGTACTGGTATTACCTCAAATGCAATTTCTTGACTAACCAGATCTGTTTCATGGCATCTTCTTTGGACTTGTCGGACTCGACAGCAATTGCATCTGTGACTTGGTCTGCGATACCGGTTCCAGCAGTTCCTGAACCGTACATCAGGACACGGATGTCTTTCATCTCTAGTTTTGCCACCTTGAGCGCAGCATAAATTGCAGCCAAGGTAACACATCCAGTGCCTTGGACGTCGTCGTTGAAGCAAGCAATCTTGGGAGTGTACTCGTCCAAGATGCGACGGGCATTTGGCAGACCGAAATCTTCAAAGTGGATGTATGCGTTAGGGTACTGCTTCCTTGCCGTCTTGACAAAGGTGTCGACGAGCTTGTCATACTTCTCTCCCCTGACTCTCTCCTGTCGAAGACCGAGATACAGGTCATCCTTGAGGAAGTCCTTGTTGTTGGTGCCAGCATCCAGCACGACAGGAAGCGTGCGGTGAGGGTGAATTCCAGCACACAGAGTATAGATGGCCAGTTTTGCGATGGAGATCAAAATACCTCCTACTCCCTGGTCGCCAATGCCCAGGATCTGCTCGCCGTCACTGACGACAATAAGATCGATATCGTCAGGTCCACCCCACTGTGACATACTTTGCTCGACCTTCTCCGGTTCGTTGACGTTGAGGAAGCAACCTTCAGGGCGGCGGAAGAGGGTCGAATAGTTGCTAATAGCCTCACCCTCGGTAGGCGTATAGATGATAGGGAACATCTCTTTGAGGTGCTCTTGGATCAGCTTGTAGTAAAGTACCTCGTTCTGCTCCTTCAGACTCGTCATGAAGGTGTTCTTTGCAAGGTTGTCTGATCTGGACTTGAATTGAGAATATGCTCTCTTGACCTGCTCGTCGAGGGTTTGGACATTGGATGGTAGCAGACCAATGAGATCAAACTCATCGCGTTCCTTTTCAGTAAAGGCACTGCCTTTGTTCAAATAGGCGCATGACAGCAGCTCAGATCCCTACAGCATCCATGGTCAGTATTTTCTCCATGAACCCAATGTACTTATCGACAACCACTCACTGTCAGAGCACACTCCATGTCTCTGTTCGTAGCCAGAGGGAGATGGCTAAATTCAGTTGTCTTGCTGCCGGCCATTATCGTTGTTCTGCTCAAAGCTCGGGTCAAAGTAAATTGCTTGATAGCTGTGCGAGGCTTGGAAATAAAAGAGCTCAGCAATCTCAAGGACATTGGCCACTATTTCAGCATTCACGAATGGCTTGAAATACTTGTGGACAGGATGTTGTAATGCCCTTCTTGCTATCCTGTTGTTACTCGGCATGACGTGGATTTTGGTTAGGTAGGACCGAGTCGGAACTTGTGCATGCCGCGGGAAGCGGAGGAAAACGTCGTTGGTTACGTTCTACTTCGGCCTTTTTGTATGTTTACTACTTCAGACCATTTCTCACATGAATGCATAGAAATGTATAGGAGATCAAGAGAGGAACTTGTCTCCGGATGAGATGGATATGACGATCGATGAATCTTTATTCTCGGGCTGTTGTTGCCTGCCCTTGTAGATACCACGCAACCATACAGCTCCGAAAGGAAAAGCAAAGTATTAATCTAAGCTCAAGAACTTATGAGAACGTTTGCAAGTTGTAAAAAGTTCATTGCTGATGATATCTAGCAGGATTGGGTATCATAATCGTGAATGCATGGGAGGAGCCAGGGCGGATGGAAACCAAACAGCGCCATCTAAAGAGCCTTGTCGGTGGTTCCCTTACGGACAAAATCGCCAGTCTGGAACTCCTGTTCACCTCCGCGTGCGACTTGCTCGTTCTTTGCCAGGGAAGCGTTGTCGCCGGTGAAGCCGTCAATGGCCGAGTTGATGTTGCCACGGATAGACTCGCCAATGCCCTGTAGACCTTGTCAGAAGCGAATCTCGAGATGAGGAGCATTGCAGGAGACTTACGTGACCCTTAGCGAACATGCCCTTCAAGCCTTGCCCAGCCTCGGCGCCCTTGGTGCCGCTAGTGGAAGTGGCAGTGGTGTTTGTGGCTGTGGGGTGGTTGGAACCCGAGGGGTTGGTGCCGGGGAAGTTGTTTGCAGACATGATGAATATGTGTTGTGTTGAGGATATGCTTGTGAGTGATGCTGTGATGAAAGCAGTTTTTGACTTGGGCTCGTCTCTATTTTATATGTTGTTCAGGTCTCGAGACAAAGAGCTCACTGACGTGTTGACCTACGTCATATTAGGCTTCACACGTCTTGATCATGCTGACAACACTGTTCATTTCTAATTACCAGTCGATCATTTGCACACCATGACGGATTATGAGACGCGTAGATTGGAGAACATCAAGCGCAACCAGGCCTTGATCAACGAACTTGGTATCGAGAAGGTCAAGCAAGAAACCTCGACCAAAAGACCTCCTCCAAAGAAGCGCAAGCTCTCACCTTCGTCCACACGACCCACACGCGTCTCGGCGCGCATAGCTTCGACAGACCGACCCATTTACAATGATGAACCTTCAATCACCCACGATATATCGAAGTCGGCGCGAAGAGGTGGAACGAAGAAAGCACAGAGCGTGATAGCAGACGCTGTCGAGATCAAAGCCCAGTCACCACCACCAGATCTCGAAGACATACGCAAAGGCTGGACATCTTGGGAGTCAGTTGCGCCTCCACCCACACGGGACGATGATGGTACCTTTCACTTCGAGGGTCATCCGAGCTTTCTACCCAACAAGTCACCCGTCGAGATGCTTGCAGAAGGTGCCTTCGGAGGCTCCTACTTTCGGCCGCTGTACTCCAAGAGCCTACGCACTACGATAGAAGACGACTGGAAAGAGCTTCCTGCGGAATGGCTCAAAGACCTGAACGTCGAGAGATATCTCACCAGTCCAGACTATGATCCTGAGATCAACAAGTTCAGGGTCAAATGTGGACAGAGCATCGAAGAGTGGGAGGCAGCGGGTTGGATAGCACACGCCTACGATGTACGAGGTTGGTTCCAATGGTACACACGATTCTGGCAAGGACGTCGCTGCGACGACGACGATAGACAAATTGGCAGATGGGAACGCTGCGTCGGCGAGAGAGGACGCTGGCGACGGATGCTGCTGAAGAAGTACCTACAGGCTGGAGTCAAAGAAGTCGCGGATGAAGGCGTTGATGAGGAGGAAGTCTCGCCAGTCATGCACCAGACTTGCCACCAGTGGGCCTGGGAGGTTCGCCAGCCATCTCTTGATGAAGCATGGGCTGGCCACTTGTAGAAGAGGTCGCTCTAGGCGTTGGAGCAAGGATATTCTCTGTACATAATTACCCCGAGGTCTTTCGGCCGTGCTCCTGCCCTGTCACGGAGATCCTACCCGCCGGGAGGATTTTTGGGCCAAAGAAGCATATACACAAACACGTTTTCTGTGATTATTCTGTCAACTAGAGAGGCTTCTTTTGATGTTGAAAGTACGAGGAGAAAATGCGTTCCTCTGTTTTCATGCAAAGTTGTGTCACGTGTGTGCAGTTGGCAGCAGCTCGGTGAAGCGAAGCCATTCACGCACCTTTGAACCTCCGATGCACGTCTGCACGCCTGAGCATCACATCTCCTTGCATCATAACTCGAAACCATCGGCGTCCGAATGGTTGCTCGATGTCATCTGTCGGTCAGGTTTAGGCCACGTCTGGCCTGGAGAGAATAGCTCCCTGCTGGCTGTTCCAAGCAGCCTGAGCAGCAGCGCGGGTGTACGCCGTGTTGTTTGTTGGACTTCCGCCCTTAATCGCTACGACTGTATAGTCTTACCGACCAGCTCGCGTCGAGATAGACAGCTAACAGAGTCTCGCTCGTAATGCCAAAGCCTGCAACCGCCCATTCGCGCCCGGGAGTCTTCTCCTGACGACCAGCATAGCGAAACCCGCACTCGACCAGGACTGTCCAGTATTGCGCGATTCACGAAAACGCTCTCGTCGTTTAAGCACTAGCCATCGTATGATTTCTCTTGACGCGACCGCTAAGGAACCAAAACCCCAGAGGTTGTCAACCAGAATGTCAGTCAGGCTTCGCAGGCCAGATCAGCTCTGATTTGTAGCTGGCTTACAAAACAAGAGTGTGGGAAGAACTTGGGACCTCCATACAATATCGGACATCGACACATCTTCTCTGTAGGTGCCCATAGTGGGAGACATCCAAGGTCATCTCTATTCACGAAAAAGCACGCTTTGTTCAGACAAGCTACGCACCAAGTCTTTGCAACCAGCCCATTTCCTTGTATCCTCATTTCTTGCCCATTTCTCTGACACACATTCTATTGCTGTTATACCTCGCAAGACAATGCCCAGATCAGTGTGGATAGCTCTTGAAAGCGACTTGATCTGGACATGTTTCCTTCGAAAGCTCAAGGAGACGCCTCACCGGCTGCTGCTTCAACAGACTAGCAGCCGCGATGTCTCTATTGTACTTCTCGATTGCTCGAACGTGTGCACCTGGCCAACTCGACGGGAGAGGTGCTGTGGATTGTCTGCGATCGCGACATGGCCGTGCAACGTACATGCGCGAACTGAATCCTGAGCTGCCAACCAAAATCCTCGAAGCCTCGGGCTGTCTCGGAATTCATCTGCACTTCACAAACTGGGAAAGAAAGAATTCATGATGATTTTTCAACGTTGTCTGGCCAGCATAAAGCACGGATCTTTGACGTGTCGCGACTCGCGGCTTCCCAATTATTGGCGTTGGCGTTGGCGTCGCGTGCTGATGGAATAACAACATTCCCTTTTACACTCACAATTCTTCAACCGAGGCCTCGAATTACAAGGGAGCTTCACGAGGAAGGTAAGAGAACATCCTTCACCTTCAACGTAGGTATCCCGAGACCAGAAGTGGTTATCGCTAGTGAGGAAACGATTGCTGTCAGGTCACGTGTGGAAGGGCCTTGGTCGAAGCCGAAGTTCTGAAAGCTCGAGCTTCGCGTCCACTCTTCTCCTCAACACAACTCTTGCACCACAACTATTCCATCAATCTTCGCGCCCATCATCGACAGTCACATAGACGACATCCTCGTCCATCCGATAGCCTCTCCCGCATCCTTTAGCACCACCTAGCGCGTCTGTCGCGCCATCAACGCGTCTATCCACTACGTCACCACGCCGCGGTCGCACACCTTTCAACATCACAATGGCCGAGGAAGAGCCCAAGACTGTGCCTGTCGAGTCACAGGAGGCACAGAACGTACGATCACAACCTTGAACGCGTCAAAGATCGTCAGTCACTGACCGCCTGTAGGCTACCACAACCGAGGCTGCAACTGAAGGCCCTTCAGCTACCACTGGCGGCGCTGAAGGTGAGTACAATGTTCACATGTGCCGCTCAACGTGGAACTGACACGATCTAAGCACCTGCCACCACCGAAGCCATGGACACATCGGCCGACAACACCGAAGCCAAGGAGAACGATGCAGCACTTGCTGGAGCGCAAGCAACCACTGAGGTCAACGCACCAGACGGCGAAGGAAAGACTGAAGCAGCCACACTCCCTTCTGATGTCACCGATGTCGCAACGCCCGCCGGCAACAAGAACGGAAAGAGAAAGTCCACCGGTGGTGTTCCAGAGCACAAGAGCAAGAAGCTGAACAAGAAGAAGTCGGTAGCACAGCTGAACCTCGACATCAAGGCAGGCGATTACTACTGGGCCAGACTCAAGGGATACTCTCCATGGCCCTCGATCGTCTGTGACGAGGACATGCTTCCCGAAATTCTCCTGGGCAACAGACCTGTTAGCGCCAAGCGTGCCGATGGATCTTACCGCGAAGACTACGAAGACGACGGCAAGAATGCCAAAGACAGAACCTACCCTGTCATGTTCCTGGGAACCAACGAGTTGTGAGTGTCATATCGCGCTGTGCTGTGTGCATCTTTTTCTAATCCAAATCACAGCTCCTGGATGGTCAACACCTCCCTCACCAAGCTTGAGCCTGGTGACTGCACTCCTGACAAGCAGACCGGCAAGATGTCAAAGTCTTTGAAGGAGGCCTACGATATCGCTGAAGAACGACATGACCTCGACTACTTCAAGAACATGCTTGAAGACTTCATGCAGCAACAGAAGCAGGCACAGGAGGAAGAGGCCGTCAAACAAGCCGAGAAGGAGGCCAAGGCCGCCAAGAAGGCTGAGAAGGCTGCCGCAGACAAGACCAAGGAAAAGAAAGAGCGCAGAAAGAGCAAGAGCAAGGAGACTGTTTCTGACGCGGATGATATGGACCTTGACGTACCTGAGGATGCAGAGGCCAAGCCTACCAAGAAGAGAAAGAAGGATGCTGACAGCGAAGGCGAGGGCCCCAAAGTAAGAAGACTCGACCTGCATCAACCACGCACGGAGCTAACAAAGAGACAGCCCAAGAAGACGCCCAAGGCCACAAAGGTTGCAGCTGCTAAGACTAACGGTGAATCGGCCAAGAAGGCAGCCAAGCCTAGAAAGGTTGTGCAAAAGCCAGCTGACGAGGAACCTGTCACCGAAGCCGAGAAGCTGGAGCGTCGCGAGAAGGCCGTTCTTTACCTACGCCACAGATTGCAGAAGGGTTTCTTGATGCGCGACCAGACTCCCAAGGAAGATGAGATGTCTACCATGAACGACTTCTTCAACCAGCTTGAGGGCTACACAAACCTCGAGCCCGCCATCATTCGTGGCACCAAGATCTACAAGGTGCTCCGTGGCATCATCAAGCTTTCATCGATCCCCAAGGAGGAGGAGTTCCAGTTCAAGAAGAGATCAAACGATCTCCTTGCCTCTTGGCACGAGGCACTCGGCTCTAAGGGAGATGAAAAGGAAGACGACAAGGCCGAGGACAAGGACGCCAGCGAAAAGCCAGAAAAGGCAGAAAAGTCCGAAGAGATTGTCGAGAAGACAGAGTCCATGGAACTCACCGAGGCTCCCAGCAACACTGAGGCTCCCAGCAACACAGAAGCTGTTGAGAACAAGGATGCTACCATGACCGACGTGAAGGAGGACAAGGCTGAGGCCGCACCTGCTGCAGACAGCGAGACTGCCGCCGCCGAGTAGGCGTCGATATCGAATGATGTCAACTCAACAGACTTGCCACCCAGAGACAAGCAAACGTAGTTGAAAAGTCGTAAAAGGTCGGCTCACGTTGCTTGCATGGTATTTGCTTTGATATGGAGGCTTTGTTATACAAGCGATAGCGTCTATTGCTACGAAACATAAATAGCGATGAAATTTTACCAAGAACACATCATGCACATCTCGTCGTGAAACGTATCTGTAGATTCAGGGCAGTCGATGACTATTTGGCATTCCATGGTGTTTCTCCCTGTATAAAAGTCTGTAGCCCGCCTGCTTCCACTGCAACATGAATCTCATGTGAAGGTTGTGACGCTGTCCACCCCGCGGTCCCCGCACCTGTCAACAAAAAATGTTGGCGCGCAACATTGTTGACGGCTCTCTCAAAGACACGACACAAGCAGGATGGCGACTACACACGAGGCAGAGGCCCTGATCACCTCCCACGACCCTCATCACCCCGCGAACCTCATCTGCGAGCTTTGCAAGAAGTTCTACACCCTCGGATGGGTATGCCGATCCAGCAACTAGCAGCGACTGTTTCTCGAAACAAGCACTTACACCGTGTTCAGGTCACTGGAACGGGTGGTGGCACCTCAATTCGTGATGGCGAACGCATCTACATTGCTCCTTCGGGCGTCCAGAAAGAGCTCATGAAGCCTCAAGACTTGTTCGTCATGGACTATGCGACCCGCGAATACCTGCGCAGACCACCGGTAGGCTACCATCGCACGTCCGGGATACTAGAAGACGAAGGCTGAGTAGGATGGATCCAAACAGGTGCTGAAGCCTTCGGCATGCACACCCCTCTTCATGGCTGCCTTTACACTGCGCGGCGCAGGCTGCTGCATCCACACACATAGCAAAGACGCCGTGCTTGTGACGCTACTCTGCGAAGCCGCCGGCACCGACGTCTTTGAGATCCAGAAGCTCGAGCAGATCAAGGGTATCCCCAAAGGCTACGGCGAGGAAAAGAAGGGAAACCTAGGATACCACGACCGTCTTCGCATTCCCATCATCGACAACACTGCGCACGAGGAGGACCTGAAGGATACACTTGAAGGCGCCATCAAGCAGTGGCCCGACACCCATGCTGTTCTGGTCAAGAGACATGGAATGTACGTGCTTCAATGTCTGAGACTTTTCGAGATTGTGGTCAAGGTGCTAATATATGGCTAGTTATGTTTGGGGCAAGGATGTTGCTCAAGCAAAGACTCAGTGTGAGAGGTAAGTCATCTCAAAGCCTGAAGCCGCTCACGAATTAGACTAACGCGACGACAGTCTCGACTACATTTTCCAGCTTGCAGTCGAGATGCACAAGCTGGGCTTGCCATGGATTCCGAAATAGTCGCATAGAGCGCTGGTTTTGCATAGTGTGTATAGAAGTCATGTTGGGATCTGGCATCTCGAGAAAATAGCAGCTGATGGAAGCAACATGCCTCGACCTTGATCCGCATCTGGCAAGTGGCTCAGCATTGTGATTACAGGGCATGCTTCGTATAATATATTGCAGTAGTATAACTGCAGCACGGAGAATGTCACCGGAGCTGAGCGAGATCCTGCAAGTAAGCGCAAACTCGGGAATATCATGCATGGAGATTGCGCTGACACCTGAATCTGACATGAGACATATTGGTATAAGAATGATGGACATAGTGAAATGATTCTGGCCACGTGAACAGGGGGCCTTGAGATTGCCGCATCTGGGGACAATGTTTCGATCGGTCGGCCTGAAGTGGGCAATGACGGTTACTGCAACTTTCCCAGTTGGTGCATCCGTACAATGTGACTTTCCTGCTGACTTGATGGTGGATACATGCTCGAGTAGCCAAGCAACAAGAACGAGCAGAAGCGAAGGCGAAGAGGTGAGAGCCGGATTTACCGATCTGCTCAATGCAAAGCCTTGACACCCATGCAAGCCATGCTCTCCAGGCATGAGCAGATCTCACTGTGTCCGGCCGTCTATTTTTGGCCCATCTTCAACCACCCACCACACCTTTCCTCTTTTCCTTCAAGGTTCGAGAAACCAGAGGGTCTTGGCCGTCTAAAAAGTCATCCGTGTTCAAATTAAGCAAAATTAGGCTTCACGAACACGAAAAGCGGACGGTCCGCCCAACGGGCCTTGACATCATCAGCGCCTCCGACGCACTCGCAAAGAGCAGCGATGGCAGCGTTACATGCGGTCAGAGGCCAAGCCAAGGCCTGACTCTAGGTACGAGAATAGCAAAGGTAAATTGAAAGGTCTGTCAGAATGCCTGACGGTATAAGTACTCGAGGGGTGGCACTTGAATTCTTTTTGATCACTCTTGTCTATACCGAGGAAACACTCACACATCATCTCCCTCTACGTCTTGATACTAGATCTTTACGAAGATGTTCAGACAGCTATCGATAGCCGCTGTGGCCTTGTCACTAGGTACGTTCGGGACCGCTACAACATCTCTACACTGTGTTCATGCTAACATCTAGACAGCATCCACTCAGGTTTCGGCTAAGCCCATCCAACGCAGAGCAGCTGGTGATTCAGCATTCGACTACATTGTTGTCGGAACAGGTCCTGGAGGTGTCACAGTCGCCGACAAGCTTTCAGAAAGCGGTGCATCGGTACTGCTGGTCGAGAAGGGTCAAGCAACAACGGGCCAATGGGGCGGTACCAACAGACCTCAATGGCTGGACAACTCCGGCCTGACCTTCTACGATGTTCCCGCTCTGGACAACATGATCTGGACACGCGGTAACGGATTCACCGACGACATCTTCTGCAACGATATTGTCGGTGGTATCTCTGGTTGTGTTCTTGGTGGCAGTGGCGCCATCAACGCTGGCCTCTGGTGGAAGCCTTCATCCTGGGACTGGGACACTCTGTTCCCTGAAAAGTGGAACAGCACTCACATGGCAAACGTGACCGACCGCGTCTTCTCGCGCCTGCCAGGCACCGAGGTTCCCTCTCAGGACGGACAGCTCTACTACCAGCAGGGTGCCGATATCATCGAGGGTGCCCTGAGCGCCGCAAACTGGACCGAAGTCAGTGCCAACAGTGTCCCGGACCAGAAGGACAGAGTCTACTCCAACACTACCTTCATGTACCAAAACGGTGAACGCAGCGGACCCATGTCTGTATACCTTGGATCTGCCTACCCTCGCCCCAACTTCTCGCTCTACACCAACGCCATTGTCGACAGAGTCATCAGAGAAGGCTCCAAGATTACCGGAGTCGAGATCTCAAACACCGCCGACGATGGCTTCAGAGGCACCGTCAAGGCAAACAAGGCCGTTGTCCTGGCTGGTGGTGCATTCGGTACGCCCAAGGTTTTGATGAGAAGTGGTATTGGCCCTAGAGATCAGCTCGAGATTGTCCGCAACGCCGAGGGCTCAAAGATGATCAGCGAGGACCAATGGATCGATTTGCCCGTCGGCTACAACCTCATGGATAACATCAACACCGATATCGTCGTTTCGCACCCCGACGTCGTCTACTACGACTTCCCTGGCCTGTGGGACAGCCCTAACCAGGGCGATGTCGATGCTTATCTCAACGGACGCACTGGTATGCTCACCCAGTCATCTTCCAACCTCAACCCCATGGTTTGGGAGATGCTGAACGGCACCAATGGACTCCAGGGCTTGCAGTGGACTGCCCGCGTCGACACTTCTCTCGACATCAACAACGATGCCAAGCACAACATGGTTCTCGCTCAGTACATCACCATTGGCCAAGCCGCCAGGGGTCGCACCACCATCACTTCGGACCTCAAGATGAACGTCTCGACCGGTGTTTCGGTCATGGACAACGAGTCTGACCAAATCGCCATTGCTCAAGGTATCGAAGACATGGTCAATGTGCTCAAGAACGTGCCCGGGCTCCAGGTCCTCTCTCCTCCTTCCGGCATGTCTGCTTTGGATTACGTCAAGTCGACTACTCACCTGTACGTCAACCACTGGCTTGGCAGCTGCAAGATGGGCGACGATGATGGTCGCAAGGAGAATGGTACTGCGGTCGTTGATGCAGACTCGAAGGTCTACGGTACTGACAACTTGTTCATTGCCGATGGCTCCATCTTCCCTGGTCAGACGACCTCGAACCCGCAGGCTGCCATCACTATTGTTGGTGAGCGCGTTGCTGAGCTCATCCTCGCACTCAACCAATAAGTTTGATGTTTGATTGGAGCACGACGAATAGACTTGTGGCAATCTTTCAGCCACTTTAATATCCTTGTACATAGACACGATTTGATGAAACCAAAACAAAAGTACTCTTCAAACAATCGCGCTCTCCATATATGTGTAGGTGAAGGTTCGTAATTTGATTGTCTTAATTTGTGTAGGAGTTGATAGCCGTCTCCTGCTGGGGGCGAGTCTATCGGCCCATGCTGCTGATCATTTCACGTTGGGCCGCTCTGTCGCGGTTGGCCTCTGAGAGCGGCGGTATGCTTCTTAGGTCGCCAACAACGTCCTTTGCCTTGCCAAAGTAGACCTCCTCTGTATCTGACATCAGCATTAGGTAAAGAGTGTTGGGAGTAAGCACTTACGCAGCAAGTTGCGCATCTTGAGCTCCATGTCCTCGACGAGCTTGCCAATGTTGGCGACATGGGTCTCGTCGGCATCGACGGGCATATCCGCTTCGACCTGTCTGGTCATGTTGCCAGCGAGGTCGAGGCTGCCCAGGGCATCGCCCTTGGTGCCGAGGTTCAAGATGACGGTGGATGTGAGCTTGTACTTTGCGGTGCGGCCGCGCTCGGCGACCTCGAGGACGTGGATGCTGTCCCAAGCGCCCGACGCAGCGGTCTGTGACGAAGACTTTTTGAGCAGCACGACGCCTGCAAAGCCGTCGTCTAGGTTCCAAAGGTAGACGGAGGAAGTGCCGCCTTCGTAGTATCTGTGGTTTCGCCAAACAGTCTCAGTATAGTTTTCTCTCCTCTTTTCTTGAGCCCAGTTGCACTCACAGCTCGCGGTAGACGTCAAAGGCTTCGTTTGCGCGGACTTCGAGGCGGCGCACGCGCTCGGAGCTCATCTCTGCGTCGTCGACGGGCGGGTCGAACTCGTTGCTCCAGGGGCTGCGGTAGCTATCGCCATCGCGGTTGTAGTCGCAGAGCAGGTAATCGCGGCCCGTCTTTTTGCAGCGGCGGACTTCGAGGGGTTGGTCGACCGAGGCGAGCAGTTCTTCCTCGTGTTCCGGGACCAGACTGCAGATGGCCGAGAGGTTGGTGGCCGTGTTCTTTGGGTTTAGGCGTCGCAGGAGGTCGCTGTTTGGGGTGGATGGGTTAGGATTGATCTGGAGAGAGAGTAGAAGGCAAGGGCTTACAGCGCACTGTCGAATTGGTCTGCCATGTTGTGAATGTGAGTTGTGGTATAGCTACACTCTTGTTTGGTTGTTGGCGAGCATCGAGACGGGGTCCAAGCACCTCCCCCACGTCAGAGAGCGACTGCTGTTTCGAGAGCTCCGCCGCAGCCTCCTCCGAGCCTCCGATGGCTCAATCAATCTTTCCTTCTCTACCGCCCTGTCCATCAGAGTGCGAGATCGTAATGGACATGTCAAGTTCAAGACATTCGAATCGCAAAGCTCGTATCTTTGATGAGACATGGTCTGATAGCATTGATATCAGCCTGACAGCCCGTCTCGATGGCTTGTCGTGGGGTCCTGGTCACACATACACATAGCATCGTGACCGTATCAAGTTCGCAGTCGCGCTTTATTCTCTTTCAGCTGAGCACCAATCTTTTTTCTGGCCATAATGACAATTATATCTCTTCTACAAGTAGCATAGCATTCCCCATATCGGAGCACGCCGATGAGCGAACCAGCCCGCCAATCAGCAACCGCCGTCCACCACTCCATCCTCCGAACTCCTGGAGAGTTTGGAGATAAGTCGTTGGAATGGTCAACCTTACTTGCTGCTGTCAACTCTTCTGGTGCCAGCCTCTGTCTTCTCTCCTTTGTGGTATATATACCTCGTATCCGGAGCGGATAACTGTGTCTTTTGTTTGATCTGATTTCGCCTTTACTGTTGTCTCTCCTTTCCCCTATCTTTGCAACATTGGATAGAAGCAATCATGATCATGTCAACTACCAACGGCAGTGCATCGGAAAACACGATATACTTGGGCGCTTTTGCCCACTGCACTTCTCTGCAAGAAGTCGAAATTTGTGAGGCTGGTGCCATCGGAGTCGATTCAAATGGCAAGATTGCATTCATCGAGCGAGACATTGGAGACATTCCAGCATACAAATTAAGAGAACAAAGAGATGGTTGGGAGAAAGCAAAGGTAGTGCAAATACATGACCAAGGGTTTTTCTTTCCAGGTTTCATAGGTCGGTTGCCAGTTCATTGCAGACCCAAAGTGTAATCGCAGACTAACACGGTTTCCTAGATACACACATCCACGCCTCGCAATATCCAAACTCTGGCATTTTCGGCAAATCGACATTACTGGACTGGCTAAACACGTATACATTCCCGCTGGAGTCATCCTTTACGGATCTGGAAAAGGCCCGTCGCATCTATGCTCGCGTTGTCAATCGCACTCTTTCGCATGGCACAACAACAGCATGCTACTACGCCACCGTCCACGTCGAGGCCACGAACCTGCTCTCCGACATTTGCCTATCCAAAGGCCAACGCGCATTCGTCGGCCGCGTCTGCATGGACCAACTAAGTCCAGACTACTACCGCGACGAGAGCGCCGAATCCGCCATCCAAGCCACAGAAGCCTGTATCGCACACGTGGCAAACATAGATCCCAAACACCATTTCATCACTCCAATCATAACCCCTCGCTTTGCCCCCAGCTGCAGCGAATCCTGCCTCGCCGCTCTAGGCAACCTCGCACGCAAAACCAATTTGCCCATCCAAACCCACATTTCGGAGAACAAATCCGAGATTGAGTTGGTGGCTGAATTGTTCCCTGACAGCTCTTCCTACACTGATGTCTACGATAAGGCGGGACTACTGGGCCCAAAGACAATTCTCGCGCATGCGGTCCATTTGTCGCCAGAGGAACGCGCAACCATCCGCTCTCGCGATGCAAAAATCAGCCATTGTCCAGCTTCCAACACAGCATTGACCTCTGGCGCAGCACCGGTGAGAACTCTGCTCGACGAAGGTCTCACGGTCGGTCTCGGAACAGACGTCAGCGGAGGCTACAGCCCTAGTATCCTAGAAGAGGCCCGTCAAGCCGTTCTCGTCAGCAGACATGTCGCCATGGTGGACGGCGATGCCGCAAAGCTGAGTACGGAAGAGGCATTGTGGCTCGCCACGCGCGGCGGCGCAAAGGTCGTTGGTCTCGAGGACCGCGTCGGTGGGTTCGAGGTTGGCATGGATTGGGATGCTCAGATGATCAGCTTGGATACTGTGAGCGAAGATGGCGAGATGGATGATGCCGACTCCAAAGGCCCTGTCGATGTCTTTATGTGGGAGAGCTGGCCAGATAGGCTCAACAAATGGTTCTACGCCGGCGATGACAGGAACACTGCCGCTGTATGGATCAAGGGTCGTTTGGTGCACACAACGCACAAATACAGAGGTTGATGTAGGAACAGTCACTTTACTAGAAAGCTTGGAAGAACAACTTTTGAAAAGGCTGGAAATACAGCGATGAAATTTAGAACCACAATTACAGTATATACACCTCCCACTTTAAAATTCAATATGGGTTTTGAATAGCAACAATCAAAACGTCCCAAGGGATATATCCTTCTTTAAGCGTGTTCCCCCGAAAACACCAAAAGAATAAACAAAGCAACCCTTGATATGTCGTTTCCTCTACAAGTTTACACAAAGCCCCTTCCTTGTAGGGTCCTCATCTATGCGGTGGGAGCAGGCTTGCTGCCGTCATCGTTAGCGTAGCTCTCCCAGTTGGCCAAAATGTTGCCAATCTTGGGTGAGTTGGTCAGGCGGTACACATCCTCGAAGTACTCCTTGGTAATTTCGAATGGCCTGGCAGTGACGTTGGGAATGTATTTGCCAACGAGCTTGCTAGGATCGATACTTGTCTTGTTGATCTTCTTGAGCAAGAAGGAGCGGAAGGGCTTGACACCCGAACGCAGGAAGGTACTGTGGAATGGCACATCGATACCCTTGAGAGGAATAGTGGCGAAACCGCGCTGGAGGTCCAAAGGCTTGGGCTTGGCCTCAGTCTGCTCTGCGCATCCCTTGATGATCTCGACGAGGTGACCCTTGACGTCTTCAAGGGACATGGTCTGCATCAATGATTGGATGTCGATCTTCTGCACCTTGAGGTAGTTGAGGACGTTGGCCAAGCAGTCGAGCGCGCGAAGGTCACCAGCAGCGACATACTGCATGTTGGCGATGTTGTAGTTGACAATCTCCAGAAGCCATGTGGTGGTCTCTGCGATGTTCTCGACAACGTATTGCAGAGCTTGCTCGGTGAAAGTCTTGCCGATACGCGAAGGGTTGACGGCGCACATAGAGTAGTTTGAGCGGCCGGCCTCGTCACGCTCGACAGCGACTTGCATGGTCAAACCACGGTAGAACACAACCGACACCAAACTCTCAATGGGCATGACCTCAGCCATGGCAGCAAGAGCAGAGTACTCTCCAAGAGAGTGACCAGCGAAACTGCTGTCACGCTGAACGAGACCCTTGGAGCGCATGTCCTCGAAGGAGGCCTTCTCCATGAGGGTAAGTGCAGGCTGAGTGAACTGAGTAGCCGACAGCAGACCAGTAGGCGAGCGGTAGGTGTACGATGTGGTGGTCTCGTTGATCTCCTTGAAGATCTTCTCGGACTTGATGCTTCCATCGGCGCTGACCGTCTCGAAGGTCATCGACATGTAGTTTTGACGAATGGCCTTACCCCGAGGTCCACCGAAGTGAACAGTCATCTCGTTGGGGTTGTTCTTGACAATGTTGGTAATGGCGAAACCTGTTCTTGATTAGCAATGCACGCTTGATGATAGTCAGAATTTGCTTACCATAGTTGTCAAGGAAGTGCTTGTCTGCTCTGTCCCAGACCTCCTTGGCGACAGGGCTGCTTGCGTACAGCTCCATACCCATACCCTGTTCTTGCGAACCTTGACCAGTGAAGACGTAAGCGGAAACAGGCTGCTCGACCTCTGCCTCACCGATGAGAACCTTGTCCTCGGTCTCCTTGTTGCGTGCCTCAACAGTGATGATCTTGCGACCAGAGACCATACCGATGTGTTGCAAGCTGACTTGGATGGTGTCGTTGGGAAGGACCATGCCGACGAGGTTGACGTGGAAGCTGCGGACACGACCGACGTTGTTCTCAGCAGCCCAAGTCTCCACCAAGCTTCTGACGGCAGCACTCGAGTACATGCCGTGAGTGATTGTGCCGGGAAGGTTAGCGTACTTGGAGAAGACACGAGAAACGTGGATGGGGTTGTAATCGCCGGAAACCTTGGCGTAGGTCTCATTTGATGCAGGTGCCTTGAGCTCGAGAGGGGTCTTGCCGTTCAAAGGAATGGGGTTCTCGAAGTTGACAGGCTGGTCGATGGCAGAGCCGTTACGTTCCAGGTAGTCAATGACGGGGTTACCGTGAGAGACACCGGCCTCGTACTCGACCGAGGCGAGCTGGATGATCTCCTTGCTGGGCAACTCAATCTCAACCTGGCCGACAGTCTCGACGGTGCTGAAGACGTTCTCGTTCTTGTAACGAACAAGACTCTGCAGGCGGAAAGTGAGAGTCTGGCCGAGAAGATCAATCTCAGTATCCTCGAGACGGAACCACTCCTTCGACTGGAGGACTGCAACATCCTTGCTAGTAGCAAGAGTGATCTGCATGGGCTTCTCAGTCTTTCTTTGGAAGGTGTTCTCGAAGTCGGTGTATGCACCGCGGTACAAGAACTGACTGGTGACCTCCATGACGGGCTTGCCGTCACGGGTGATGGTACCGCAAACCTCGACCATCTTACCAGAGGCCTGGTTGATGACAGCGTTGACCTCGGCAGTGGTATCGAGGACATCGCCCTTCTTCAAAGGAGCAGCGCCAGGAATCATACGGAAGCCGTTCGAAAGGTGAACAAGCTTAAGAAGATCACCGTCGATCTTGCGAGGGAATATGGGCTTGGTGATGGCCTTCCATCCAACAACAATGGCGAAATCCATGGGAGCAAAGACTTCCTTGCCAGGGCGGTCGACGAAAGCTTCACCAGTGTTGCCGACTGCATGGACGAAGTCGTTGATGGCCTCGCTGGTAACAGTGGCTCTGCCACCATCGAAGCGCGAGGTGACAGGGGTGTCGAAGGGAACATCGGCATCACCGAACCAGATCTTGTAGTAGAACTCCTTGATGCGGTCGTTGCGAGCTTCCATGACTTCTCTGATAGGGGCGTAGCCAGTCTCAGGGTGGTAGGTGAACTTCAAGGGCAGAGCAACAGCTGAGTTGGTGGCAGAGCGGTCCTCAATAAGCTGGACAGTGATCTCGTTGTTGACCATGGGTCCAACTTCGATGGTCTGTACGAACTTGCCGCTTGAGGTGGGCTCCTTGACAGTGATGACGGTCTTGCTGGGATCGTTAGGGTAGTTGACCTCGACCATCATACCAGGAGCAGGTGCGAAGATGCGGTGCATGGGGTTGGTGTAGAATCTCTGACCTTGGACGAAAACGTCTGCGGTGAAGAAAGCATGCCTCCATGAGTAGGTCTTACCAGCGAGCAGAGACATCCACGAGTCTTCCTTGGGCAAAGCTGCGCTAGGGGATGCAGATAGACGGTAGATAACCTTGTTGTTGAGCTCGGAAACGGTCAAGCCCTCAACATCAATCTCATCGCTGGCCTCGAGAAGCTTTCCACCGAAGTACTCGACGACGGGAATCTTAGACTCGTCATCACCGTAGATATCCTTGAGCAGGTACTTGATGTGGCCCTCGTGCACGCCATCAAGAATTTCCTTGATAGGCTCGTCAACCTTGGTAGAGTACTTGACGGCCATGGGACCCTGGAGAATACAGGTTCTGCCAACATCCTCACCAACAACGGCCGCGAGATCCTCGGACTGCCAAAGTGAATCCTTCTTGAAGAAGAACTCGAAGCTGGCGTCGAGGGCAGGCACGAAGGGCACAGGCTTCTGGCCGCGGCGCTGACAAAGCTGGATGAAGTGCTGGACATCCTGAGCGTTGATGAGCTGCTTGTCGGCTTCGGGGTAAGCAGCGAGGAACTTCTCTACGACCTCGAAGGGCTCGTTCATCTCGGAGTAGTTCTGGATGAGCGAGCTCTTGTTGGCAGTAGTAGTGAGACGCTCCTCAACACGGCGGATGAAGTCAACGGTGAGTCTGGCGAGGGAAGGATCAATCCAGCGCTTCTCCTTCTTGACGTACATCAACTCGACCATGCGGCGAACAACTTCGCCATAGGTCATGTCTTCAAGATCGACAGAGACACCGGCAGAGTTGCGACCGAACCACACCTTCTGGAAGTCGTCATTGAGCTTCTTGATGATGTGATCACGGTTCTTCTTGAGCTCAGGAATACGCTTGGCCTTGTCAAGCGAGAAGATCTTCTGGTCCATCTCGGCCCAGAACAGAACACCACGAGTGGCGAGCTTGTGGATAGGCTCACCCATCTCGGAGCGGACGGTGATAACACCACCAGCAGGTCCCTTGTAGGTCTTCTCCCAGTCGGCATCGTCAAGACCAGGGGCGTCAACGATGGCTTGCTTGGCAGCAGGAGCGGTTTTGGCCTCCTTGGCGACCATGACACGACTACCGAACAGAACACCGTCGAAAGGCATGGGAGGGTAGCCAAACTTGCTTGCCCATTGACCGGTCAAGTAAGGGTAGGTGTCCTCGGCAGCACCGAAACCACTTCCAGCAACGAGGACAAGGTTGGGGCATTTGCGGATTCTGCCGTACATCTGGAACATAGGCTGATGGAAATCCTCGAAAGAGTGGTGACCACCACCACGACCACCAGTCCACTGCATAATCACAGGGAAACCAGGGTTGGCCTTGGCGATATTGATACACGACTGAATGGCCTCGACTGAACCGGGCTTGAAAGAGATGCGCTTGATGCCCAAGGTACGGATGTACTCGTTGGCGACCTCAACGGAAGGAACACCAGCACCGATAGTGAGAGCGTCAATTGGAACACCGTCGGCGCGAAGTCTGGCAATCATGGGGATCTGCCATGCCATGGCGTGAGGAGCGACGTAGATCAGGTTGATCGTGATACCACGGCCAGCTGGGATGTTCTTCTCAATCTCGGCAATGGCTGCAGTCATCTTTGCGTCGGTGAAGTAACCGCCACCAGCCAGTTCGATTTCGTAACCAGCGTTCATGGTTGCGGCAACAAACTCGGCAGGGACAGTGCAAGGGGTCATGCCAGCAACCATAACAGGGGGAAGACCGAGCATGCGACTCATCTTGGTGTCGACGAAGGTCTTGCCAGCTGAAGTACGAGCAAGCTTGGGGCCGTGCTCCTTGACCCAGTCGACAGCGTACTTGACGGCGTGCTCGGCGTCGCGATCGAAGATCTCGGGCTTGTAGCCAACTTCGGCGTTGGTGCCATCCATGGTGCCAGCAAGAATAACGCGCACACCAGTACCATCCTTGTTGCGGTTGGTGAGAACACCAAGACCGGAAATACCACCAGGACCAAAGTCGAGGACGTGGGTAGCTCTGGGGAAAACGGTGGCAGTCTCCCAGTTGACGGAGTCTTGGGTGATCATGCGCACAAGCTGAGGAACAATGTTGTCGGTGGGTTCCTTGCTGATATCCTTGCCAGTGTTGGTGTCGTAAAGTGGGATACCCAAGTCAGAGCTGGGAATGACAATGTCCTTGAGGTCCTGTTGGAGGTGGGTGTCTGCCTCTGCGAGGTACTTGCTGTGGAAGGGAGCGGTGATGGGCAGGAAACGGTTGACAAAGCGGACCTTGCGGTCGGTGAAGGGAATGCGGGTTTGGTCGAGACCGGTAGGGGCCTTGACCTTGCGAAGGCGAAGGTTCAAACCGTACAGAGACATGGGAGGACCGGTGACAACAAAGTTGCGAGCGCTGTTGACAAGAGAGATGGCAATGTGGCGGTCCTCGGGAAGATGCTGGTTGGTGGCATCAATGTGAGTCTGAACGGCCTCGCGGGTGAGGTCACGGATGGAGAGCATAGGAGTGGGGGTACCCTCGCCGCTGTCGATCGAGTCCTGGAGGGTCGAGGGAGCCAGCGAGGTACGGGGGTATGCCTGCTGACTGCGCGAACCAATCCAGAACAGAATCGAGAGAGCATCTCTTGAAGCCTTGTCGAAAGATTCCCAACTCTTAGAAGCTGCAATGGCTGCAGCAGTCACAACACCCTGAGAGTGACCAGTGGTACCACTCAGTCTGTCGCGCACATTTCCGGGGTGGGTGCCGAGGACTCGGCAAGTAACAACAAAGTGTGCGAGCTGTGTAAGACCTATCAGGGGCAAACTGACGGGTGCTGAAACAAGGTAGTCAACGTCGGGCTGAGCGTCCTTGTTGTGCAACCAGCGCATGACATCCAGACCCTTGGGGTAGAGTTTCTGAACCTGAGGCTCTCTGGAAAGTGTCTGCAGGTGTGCAGCTGCTGCGGTGACAAAGTCCTCAACAAATGAGGGGTAGGTGGTGTAGATTTCTCTCAATTCCTCAAAGTACTCCTCGATGTTGCCCTGACCACCGAAAACAGCGTAGATGAAGGCGTTCTCATCAGCGGCCTCGCGCAACAGAGCCGACTCGTGAGACTTGATCGGCCTGCTGACGGCAGCTCTGGCGGCGTAGTACGACTGAACAGTGACGAGCTTCTTCTCGTAAATGCCGGGAAGGGAAGCGGCAATGGCGTGAACTTCGTTTCCGCGAAGGAATGCACGCTCGAACTCGTGGAGAACGAGCTTGAGCACCTCCTCGTAGGAGCCCGGGTCATCGCCCTCGTCAGCCTCGCGGGCGACGAAGCCAATGTAGCGAGCTACAAGCTCGGTGACGGATGAAGGCTCATCATCCTGAGCAAGCTCGTCTGTAGGTGTAGGGAGAGTGGCGATGAAGGCATCCTTGAGTTGCGAAGCGCTGAAGTGGAGAGCAGTGGGTATTAAAAACGAGTACTCGAGAGAGCCGTGCGAAAGGATAAGAGGGCGAGAAACAGCTTGGGAACGGGGTGTCGAGACACCGGTCTGCGAGCCGGAGCCGTACATGGTGAAGAAAGGTTGTGTACGTGACCGCTGGAGACGACAGCTGGTCAGCGAGAGGTTGAAAAAATGGTAGAGAAATTAATGCGGGGATGGCCGGAGGTTTGAGAGGCAACCTCGACGGCGCATTCAATTCAGACACGAGGGCCAATTCAGAAGGCAGCAGCGAGCAAGAGAATGGAGCTTACCTAGAAATCTCACAAAGCAACGTGGCAGTGGAAAAAAGAAGGACAATTGGCCTCGTGACAAATTCGAAGCAGCTAAAGTGCAGGCAACAGCTCCGCTAACAACTAGACTCCCTCGGGGAAGAGAGTAGAGCTGGAGGGGAGGAAGAAGAGGCTGGTCTGAGGGAGAATTGAAGTGCCAGACAGCAACAGGATGAGGAGTGGAAGGAGGGGGACTTGAAGGGAAGGCGGTGGATTCGGGTGGTGTAGGAAAGTGGCCTTTCTTTACGAGATAGCTTGGAGCCCTGCTGGCGGAGGTGAAGTTTGACAAACGTGCGGCAAGTCGGACCAGGGGTGACCGGCTCTCTGCCGGTGGGCCCTCTAGCGCCGAAGTAATATGCACTCTGGAACGCGTGCTTCGAAATGCTCCTCCCCAACTGCTCAGACAAACTGTTGACTCAACAGTTGGGTATGCAATGCAGCGGTGCCCCGGCTGTTCACAGCATGCAGTGCAATACTCGGGCTATCTACAATCCTGTTTCGCGCCCTCTCCCACGCGCGCATCGGTCGAATGGACGTCGACGCAGGGAAAAGCAACAATGAGATGAAGCTCAAATTCCAATCTCGAGCCCACTAGTGCCCGCGTGCTAAAGCTGTGGCTTGGCAGAACCGCTCACCGAAATCTCATGAGGACAGCAGTCGCGACAAAAAATTGAAGAGGCCAGTCAGCAATCGTGCCATTATTTGTGCCTCATCTCAACCTCTGCACGTTGGTATCAAGAACCCCTCACCAACCTCTCAGTGCGTGGTACAGTCTCGCTCATCCCTTCTGCTCCTCGACCCTTTCTCGGTCGATTGATCATCAGAAGGTGACCGAGCACTCCCAGGCAGCTCTTGAAGCTAGCTGACCCTTCTTTCTTCTCCACACCCGAATCCGCGCATTTGTCGTTTCCTCACTTTCCTCTCCTGTCTCGTCTCGCTCCGACTCTCCGCGAGACCTCTCTCATCCATCTTTTTCCCAATCGCTTGTCGATTGTACATTCTTTGTAATTTGCTGTTTGCTGTTTTTCTTCCGCCAATATGCGTCCGGAGGTCGAGCAGGAGCTCGCCCACACGCTCCTTGTCGAGCTTCTCGCATACCAATTCGCCTCGCCCGTGAGATGGATTGAGACACAAGATGTTATCCTCGGCGAGAAGACCACCGAACGCATTGTCGAAATTGGTCCTGCAGACACCCTTGGTGTTATGGCCAAGCGCACACTCGCCTCAAAGTACGAAGCCTACGATGCTGCAAGATCGGTGCAAAGACAGATTCTCTGCTACAACAAGGACGCAAAGGACATCTACTACGATGTCGACCCTGTCGAGGAGGAGGAGGCCGCTCCGGCACCCGCTGCTGCTGCTGCTCCTTCTGCTGGCTCATCAGCACCCGCCGCTCCCGTTGCCGCAGCAGCACCCCCACCACCAAGCGCTGGCCCAGCAGCGGCAGTTGCAGATGCTCCCGTCGGCGCAGTGGATATCTTGAGAGCATTGGTCGCTCAGAAGCTGAAGAAGGGCTTGATGGACATTCCTCTCAGCAAGGCCATCAAGGATTTGGTTGGAGGTGAGTGATCTCTAAATGGACGTCTCCTATACTACACCACAGTTGCTAACTCAATTGGTCCACAGGTAAAT
The DNA here is from genome assembly GCA_023848605.1 of Aureobasidium sp. EXF-10728. NCBI lineage: Eukaryota > Fungi > Ascomycota > Dothideomycetes > Dothideales > Saccotheciaceae > Aureobasidium > Aureobasidium sp. EXF-10728. The sequence goes on from SWBG01000008.1 coordinate 254,689, forward strand.
CAACACTTCAAAACGAAATTCTCGGAGACCTTGGGAAAGAATTCGGCTCAACACCCGAAAAGCCAGAAGACACACCTCTCGACGAGCTGGGTGCTGCTATGCAAGCTACCTTCAATGGTCAGCTCGGCAAGCAGTCATCCTCGCTCATTGCCCGTCTGGTATCATCCAAGATGCCTGGTGGTTTCAACATTACTGCAGTCCGCAAGCATCTCGAAACACGATGGGGACTCGGTCCCGGTCGCCAGGACGGTGTACTCTTGCTGGCATTGACCCAAGAACCCGCAGCTCGTCTTGGCTCCGAGAACGATGCTAAGGCATGGCTGGACACCGTCGCAAACGCCTACGCTGGTATTGCCGGAATCAGCCTTTCCGCACCCACTGCTGGTGGCGACGCTGGCGCTGGTGCAGGAGGCATGATGATGGACCCCGCCGCAATTGACGCTCTCACAAAGGACCAGAAGGCTCTGTTCAAGCAACAACTCGAGCTCTTCGCGCGTTACCTCAAGATGGACTTGCGCGCAGGCGACAAGGCTGCCGTTGCTGCTGCCTCGAACAACACTGCTCTCCAGGCCCAGCTCGATCTGTGGAACGCCGAGCACGGTGACTTCTACGCTGCCGGCATTGAGCCCTCCTTCAGCCCTCTCAAGGCCCGTGTCTACGACTCGTCATGGAACTGGGCTCGCCAGGACGCGCTCAGCATGTACTACGATATCATTTTCGGCCGCTTGACCGCTGTCGACCGCGAAATCGTCAGCCGCTGCATCCAGATCATGAACCGCTCCAACCCCAAGCTCCTTGAGTTCATGCAGTACCACATCGATCACTGCCCCACCGAGCGCGGCGAGACCTATGAGCTCGCAAAGGCTTTGGGCCAGCAGCTCATCGACAACTGCAAGGATGTCCTCGACGTCGCCCCTGTCTACAAGGACGTCTCCGTCCCCACCGCTCCTCAGCTCACCATCGACGCTCGCGGAAACATGAACTACGAGGAGGCACCCAGACAAGCTGTACGCAAGCTCGAACACTACGTTCGCGAAATGGCCGAGGGTGGCAAGATCTCCGAGTACGGAAACAGAACCAAGGTCCAGAACGACCTCCAGCGTGTCTACAAGCTCATTCGTCAGCAACACAAGCTCACCAAGTCATCGCAGTTGCAAATCAAGCAACTTTACAGCAACATCATCCGTTCGCTATCGATGAACGAGGGCCAGATCATGCCTACCGAGAGCGGTAAGAAGGGCCGTAAGGGTCGCGCCAACGGCCAGCTGAAGCCCGGCAAGGTTGAGACCATCCCCTTCCTGCACTTGAAGCGCAAGGAGGAGCACGGTTGGGAGTACAGCAAGAAGCTCACTGGTGTCTACCTCGAGGGTCTCGAGGAGGCTGCCAAGTCTGGTGTCACTTTCCAGGGCAAGCACGCTCTCATGACTGGTGCTGGTGCTGGTTCCATCGGTGCAGAGGTTCTCCAGGGCCTAATCAGCGGTGGTGCCAAGGTTGTTGTCACTACCAGTCGCTTCTCCCGCGAAGTCACCGAGTACTACCAGTCCATGTACACTCGCTATGGTGCCAAGGGCTCGCAGCTCATCGTCGTGCCTTTCAACCAGGGAAGTCAGCAGGACGTCAACGCTCTCGTCGACTACATCTACGACGAGAAGAAGGGTCTCGGATGGGATCTTGACTACATTGTTCCTTTCGCTGCCATTCCTGAGAACGGTCGCGAGATTGACAACATCGACTCCAAGTCTGAGTTGGCTCACAGGATCATGTTGACCAACTTGCTCAGAATGCTTGGTGGTGTCAAGGCTCAGAAGGCCGCCCGTGGCTTTGAGACTCGTCCTGCCCAGGTCATCCTTCCTCTTTCTCCCAACCACGGTACCTTCGGTAACGATGGTCTCTACTCCGAGTCCAAGCTCGCCCTCGAGACTCTGTTCAACAGATGGCACTCCGAGAGCTGGGGCTCTTACCTTACTATCTGCGGTGCAGTCATTGGCTGGACTCGTGGTACTGGTCTCATGGGTGGCAACAACATTGTCGCTGAGGGTGTTGAGAAGACTGGCGCTCGTACCTTCTCTCAGCAAGAGATGGCTTTCAACCTTTTGGGTCTTATGGGACCTGCTATTGTCAACCTCTGCCAGGAGGAGCCTGTCTTCGCCGATCTCAACGGTGGTCTGCAGTTCCTTCCCAACCTGAAGGACTTGATGACCAAGCTCCGCAAGGATGTCACCGAGACCAGCGAGATTCGCAAGGCCGTTACCCGTGAGACTTCGGTCGAGAACAAGATCGTTCACGGCGAGAGCCACGAGGCCCTCTACAAGAAGGTCACCGTCCAGCCTCGTGCCAACTTGAAGTTCGACTTCCCTAAGGTTCCCGACTGGGAGTCCGAGGTCAAGCCGCTCAACGAGAACCTCAAGGGCATGGTCGACCTTGAGAAGGTCGTCGTTGTCACTGGTTTCTCCGAGGTTGGTCCTTGGGGTAACTCCAGAACCCGTTGGGAGATGGAAGCCTATGGCGAGTTCTCTCTCGAGGGTTGTGTTGAGATGGCCTGGATTATGGGTCTCATCAAGAACCACAACGGCCCTCTCAAGGGTAAGAGCTACGCTGGCTGGGTTGATGCCAAGACCGGTGAGCCCATCGACGACAAGGACGTCAAGTCCAAGTTCGAGAAGCACATCCTTGACCACTCCGGTATCCGTCTTATCGAGCCCGAGCTCTTCAACGGCTACGATCCCAACAAGAAGCAGCTTCTCCAGGAGATTCAGATCCAGGAGGACCTTGATCCCTTCGAAACCTCCAAGGAGACTGCCGAGGAGTTCAGACGCCAGCATGGCGAGAAGGTTGAGATCTTCGAGATCCCCGAGTCTGGCGAATACCAGGTCAGACTGAGAAAGGGTGCAACTCTTCTCATCCCCAAGGCTCTCAGATTCGACCGTCTCGTTGCTGGTCAGATCCCCACCGGTTGGGACGCCCGCAAGTACGGTGTTCCCGAGGACATCATTGGCCAAGTCGACCCTGTCACTCTTTACGTGCTCGTCTCGACCGCCGAGGCTCTGCTGTCTTCCGGTATCACCGACCCTTACGAGTTCTACAAGTACGTCCACATCTCGGAAGTCGGTAACTGTATCGGTTCCGGTATTGGTGGTACTACTGCTCTCCGTGGTATGTACAAGGACCGCTTCTTGGACAAGCCCCTCCAGAAGGATATTCTCCAGGAGTCTTTCATCAACACCATGTCCGCTTGGGTTAACATGTTGTTGATGTCCTCCACTGGTCCTATCAAGACCCCTGTCGGTGCTTGCGCTACCGCTGTCGAGTCCATCGATATTGGTTACGACACCATTGTCGAGGGTAAGGCCAGAATGTGCTTCGTTGGTGGTTTCGATGACTTCCAAGAAGAGGGCTCGTACGAGTTCGCCAACATGAAGGCTACTAGCAACGCCGAGGACGAGTTCGCCCATGGCCGTACTCCCAAGGAGATGTCCAGACCTACCACCACCACCAGAAACGGCTTCATGGAGTCCCAAGGTTGCGGTATGCAAGTCATCATGGATGCTAGACTTGCCCTCGACATGGGTGTCCCAATCTATGGTGTTCTTGGCTTCACTGCCACTGCCACTGACAAGATCGGTCGCTCCGTTCCCGCTCCTGGTAAGGGTGTCTTGACCACTGCTCGTGAGGATACCTCCAAGTTTGCCTCGCCTCTTCTTGACATCAAGTACCGTAAGAGACAGATGGACGCCCGCAGAAGAAACATCAAGACATGGCAAGAGTCTGAGCTTATGTACCTGCAAGAGGAAGTCGCCGCCATGCAAGCTGAGAACTCTGAGTTCGATGCTGCTGAGTACATGGAGGACAGAGCCCAATTCATCGAGCGCGAGGCCAAGCGTCAAGAGAAGGATGCCCTTTACAGTCTCGGCAACAACTTCTGGAAGCAAGATCCTCGCATTGCTCCTCTCCGTGGTGCCCTCGCCACCTGGGGCCTGACCATTGATGACCTCGACGTCGCCTCGTTCCACGGTACCTCAACTGTGGCCAACGACAAGAACGAGTCCGACGTCATTTGCCAGCAGATGGAGCACCTTGGCCGTAAGAAGGGTAACGCTCTCCTTGGTATCTTCCAGAAGTACCTTACCGGTCACCCCAAGGGTGCTGCTGGTGCATGGATGTTCAACGGCTGTCTGCAGGTCCTCAACTCTGGTATCGTTCCTGGTAACCGCAACGCCGACAACGTGGACAAGATCATGGAGAAGTTCGATTACATCGTCTACCCCAGCAGAACCATCCAGACCGATGGCATCAAGGCATTCTCAGTCACCTCCTTCGGTTTCGGTCAGAAGGGTGCTCAGGCTATTGGTATCCACCCCAAGTATCTGTTCGCCACTCTTGACCAGGCCGAGTTCCAGTCTTACAAGACCAAGGTCGAGGCCAGACAAAAGAAGGCCTACCGCTACTTCCACGACGGCCTCATCAACAACACCATGTTCCGTGCCAAGGACAAGTCTCCCTACGAGGATGACCAGATGAGCACTGTCTTCTTGAACCCCAGCGCTCGTGTCTCCCAGGACAAGAAGACCGCCCAGCTCACCTTCTCTGCCAAGCCCCAGAAGCCTGTTCGTGACGCCAACACCACCCAGATGGTCGAGTCGTTGCTCAAGGTCAACTCCTCTGGCAACAGCAGCCCTGGTGTAGACGTTGAGAGCGTCGATGCTGTCAACATTGAGAATGAGACCTTCCTCGAGCGCAACTTCACCCAGCAGGAGATTGACTACTGCCGCAAGGCCCCTAACCCTCAGGCCAGCTTCACCGGCAAGTGGTCCGCCAAGGAGGCTGTCTTCAAGAGCTTCAAGGTTGCCTCGCGCGGCGCCGGAGCTCCTCTCAAGGACATTGAGATTGTGAATGACGAGAGCGGTGCTCCTACTGTTGTTGTAAGTAAACCGCGCCTGTCAACTAGAGAATCACACACTGACATTTCAATAGCTTCACGGTGACGCCAAGGCTGCTGCCGAACAGAAGGGCATCAAGAGCACCACTGTCAGCATTAGCCACAGTGATGCTCAGGTCATTGCCGTTGCCATTTCTTCGCAATAGATGAGGATTTCTCAAGAACAGGGGTATTGATTTTCAATCACGGTAAACAGCGTTCTACAGAGATGTATGAAAGGGGAGGGACGCACGATACACATAACCACGTCTTGTAATTAGGCATCCAGGAGTTTTTTTGCTTTGGGTATCTTTGCTCAGCTTTGTTTGTTTTTCCTCTACCCCAAATCTATACTGTATTGTACATTTGTAACCATAGCTACCACTTCCACACTTTTTCTCTCGTTGTCATTCCTTATCGTTATATCGCTTGGCGTATTGGTATCTGATAAGGAAGGTGTTTCCATCAAGGTGGATTCGCTACCTTCCCGCATCCTTCCAAGCTGCAAAGAAACGATTGGGGTCTCTTTTCTTGTGGCACAGCAGGATTGCATGCATGCGTCAGCTTTCCAGCTTTTTCAACGGAGAGAATCCTTCCCAACCCTTCCTTGCAAATTTGTTGGTCTTGATGTTGAGGAGGGGGTCTTACGAGCCCTGCATACTGTGCCCTGAGCTGTTCATCTGTGGTGCATGCATGCAGGTGTTTATGCTAGTCTGCCAACAGTGTAGCAGGGTGGACCCTGGCAAGGGTATACTGCTCGACCTCCGTCGATCAACTCTCAACCATCTTTTGCTGGGCAGGAGTGCTCGTTGATGGCTCGTTTGGTATGTGATCGTGAGTCTGCGAGATAACAGGTATCGTTATCTGTTCATCTGCCAAGTGATGTGTTACTCCACGTAGAACCGAGGTGTTCATGGACACTGCCCAGACACATATCTAAGCTGCTTCCAATATCAGTCCTTCACACAGCTCAGCTGACACTCCTTGTGGAAAGCTAGAGAGCATACGATTCAACACACGGACAGAAATAAATGTAAAAGTCTTGGATTTGGCTACCCAGGACTGCGGTAGGTAACGTATATGCCCATGCTGCCTTGGTTCTGAAACCCACAAAAAAAAACTCCTTTCCTGATCATTTCTCAATCATACAAACATTTCCATCAATACTCGAGGGTGATTTCCTGGCCCTTTACTCGGCCAATGACAATGCCGGCGGCGTACTTGGGGATGACCTCGTCGTCGTGCAGCATCTCGAATTCTTCACTGGCGTCTCTGCCCATGTGACTGAAGAGGGCTTGAGGGCCACCAGGATGCTCTTCCACCCAGTCGGTCACGTTCATGACGACACCCTTGACGGCGATCCAGAGATCCTCCTTCTTGTTGTGCTTGGCTACTTCCTCGAGAGTGTACTCCTTCTCGGGCACCTTGAAGTCCTTGATGTCGTTGGGCTTGGACACCTTGGCAGGGTCGGACGAGTCTGCAGTCTTGCTGTCTGCTGCCATGACTGGGCCGGCAGATTGCTGCGACTGTCTCTGGATGGCTTCGTCGGCGCCTGAGGAAGCGCCGGCACCAACACCGTTTGCCCACTCTACAGAGATCTTGCCAGGTTGGTTGGGGTCGATGTGCAGACTGATTTGACCCAGACGCTGGGCTGCTGAAGAGCCGCCGCCGTTCAAGACCTGCTGGAACAGATACTTGCTTGCAGAGTCACCAGCGACACGACCGTAAACGACGCAGCCAAGCAGGGATGAGCCACCAAGACGATTGGAGCCGTGAACACCACCAGCGAGCTCACCGCAGACGAAGAGACCATCAAATGGCTTGCCTTCTGAGTTTAGACATTGTGCCTGGTCGTTGATTTCAATACCGCCCATGGTGAAGTGAAGGACGGGTTCCATGACGGCAACGTGGAAGGTGTCGTCTACCTTGAAAGGCATGTTGTGGAAGTACTTCTTACCCCAAGGGTCCTTTTGCTTACCATCGGCAATCTCATTGTAGTCGCTGAAAGTCTTCTCGAGGTCCTTTCTTGAGCAACCGATCTCCTTGATGAGCTCCTCGCCACTCATCTTCTTCATCAGACCACGACCAGAGTAGTGGCGAGTGTGGAAGTCGAGAGTGTTGGATGCCTTGGAATTGAGGACAAGGCGGATTGGCCATGTGCCCTTCTCCTTCTCCTCCCACATCTTGCCCGAGACGTAGTCACGGTGTCCAAGTTCGTCTGAGAAACGCTGACCCTTGCCGTTGAGGAGAAGACCACCTTCACCACGAAGAGCTATGATACGTCAGCAATCGATGTCGAGTGACTGATTTTGATAGACATACCTTCGGCGGCCAAGAACTTCCACTTGGAGCCCGGATCCTTGGGATCTACCAAACCAGTAGGGTGAACTTGAACCTTGTCCATGTCGATGCCGTTGGCTCCGATCTGCATGAGCATCTTGTGGCCATCACCAGTGGCGTGGGCACCGTTGGTTGTGGCCAAGCCAAAGGTATCGGGTCTCCACTTCTTCAGCAGGGAGTCGTCTGTAAAGTCGGCAGCGTAGCCTCCAGTTGCGAGGATGACAGGGCCGTCGACTGTGACTTCTTCGTTGTTAAAGGTGTATGTGACACCGGTAACGTTGTTTCCTTCCTTGTTGATCTTGGTGACCTTGGCTTTCTTGATGAGCGACACGCGCTCGGGCTCAGTCTCTGCGAGCTCCTCGAACCGTTGCATCAGAGCATATGTAATGGCCATACCAGGGAACTTGGCGTCGTGGCCACGGTGAGTACGGGGGAACGAATGACCTCTGGGTTCTGGTTAGTCTGTAGTTCCAATTGGATGCTTCGGTGCAAACTCACCCGAGACGCGAAACAAGGGTCAGATCCAGGTTGAAGACATCTTGCAGCCATTCAACGGCACCGGCTGACTTGTAGGTCAGGACCTTGATGAGGTCTGGTCGAGCCTTGTCTCTGGCCGACTTCAAAGTGTCTTCGTAGAATTGCTTGACGCTGTCCTGGATGCCGAGATCGGTCTGTGTACGGGTAAGAGCACCGTTGATACCAGAGGTGGCTTTGGTCGAGTTTCCTCCCATGAAGTCTGGAGTTAACGAGTCAGCAAGGTGTGGACCTGATAGAAAAGCGCATGTCCTTACTGTTCTTGTCGAGCAGGACGACATTTCCGCCGTTCAGGTAAATAGTGTGAGCGGCACTCAAGCCGGAGACTGCTCGCTGTTAGTACCACGCTTACAGGGAGCAGTTAATGAGTTCTGAAGACTTACGGCCAGCACCGACAACGATGACTCTTGCAGGCATGGTGGCAGAATCTGGGGTATCACAAATAACAAAGAAATGAACAGGATAATGGGGAAAGAAGGGGGAAACGGAGGCACGAGCAAAAGACGAGGGCAACGGGTGTTTAATGGGGACCGACCACATGCGCTAAATGCACGTGTGGGGAAGAGGTATGGAGATATGGACCGAGGCACCCCGTCGAGATTCGAGCCAAAATGTTTGCCTTCGAGTCTCCCTAGACAATCCACGGAACTCCGTGAGCCAACCGCTACTTGGCTGACCAGAGCTCGGCGACTGATGACCCACTGGCATTGTAGTTCTACTCCAACAAACACTTCAGGCACATTCACAAGTGGAGACAGCATCGGCAACGGAGTGGTCTGAGTCTCAAAACCCGCTCTTTGTTCCCTGTAAATTGAAGGAAGGAACGAAAACAAGTCCGGGGTAGAGGAGGGGTCGGGCAACGGTCGGCAATCTGACATGTGATTTTCAAGGCTCGGATGACCTTTTCCTTCTGGCGAATCAACGCTCGTTGCTGACTGCACACACGTGATAGTGGTCTCATACCGTCTCTCATGTGCTCGTACTCCCGAAGTCGTCGGAAGAACAAAAAGGTCATGTTATGGCCATGTCTCTACAAGTAGAACCTTGAACCAATCGGCAAGCGACGCGCGAGTTCGCTGAGAGATAGCCCGAACCAACGGACACTCTTGCGCCGAACGTCACCAAGATCTGGAGAACAGACTTCGGCTCAATCAATCCATCTCTCATCCTCGCCATAATATCTGCCGGCATGCCGCTGCGGCTCCCCCGAACACCATGTGAAGTCTCCCGGGTATCCTCGAGATATTCGAACATCTTTGTGGCCTCGCGCTCCTTCTGGTCACGTACAACGCCCGTCGCTGCGCCTGTTCCAACAGGGCCGGAAATCTATGATGTCGTGTGCGTTGGTGGCGGCCCAGCAGGACTGAGCTTGCTCAGCGCGCTTCGTAAGATCAGACACAGCATTTGTAGCCTAGAATTGAAGTGCTGAGATGTGTAGGTGCTTCTCCCAAAACCGCGAACCTGAAGATCGCCCTGGTCGAGGGGCAAGACCTCAACAAGTCACAGGTGCAAGCCGAGTCGACGACCTTCTCCAACAGATGCAGCTCCCTGACTCCTGGCTCGGTCAAATTCCTGAATGATATTGGAGCATGGACGCGCATCGCTGCCTCACGCGTGCAGCCTTATCAGGCCATGCAGGTGTGGGACGGCGTGTCTGGAAGCAGCATCAGTTTCGACCCCTCATCGCCTTCAAACGTCTCGGATACAGTGGCCACCATGACCGAGAACACAAACCTCACATCCGCCCTCCTAGCCCGCCTGAATTCGCTGCCTTCGATCGATGTAATGGACAAGACTCGTGTAGAGGGCATCGAGCTTGGAAAAGAAACAGAGAGCATGGACTTGTCAAACTGGCCAGTAGTGTCTTTAAACAACTCGCGCAAATTGGCTGCTCGTCTGCTTATTGGAGCCGATGGAGCGAACAGTCCTGTCCGCACATTTGCCGGTATCCCCTCGCGCGGCTGGGACTACAATCGCCATGGCGTTGTGGCCACGGTCCAGATCGAAGGAGCCAACTGGGGTCCAAACGACCACCGAACAGCATATCAGCGCTTCCTCCCCACCGGCCCTGTCGCATTGTTGCCTCTGCCTGGGAACGTGGCAACTTTGGTGTGGTCGACTACGCCCGAGAAGGCCGCTCTCCTCAAGTCACTCAGCAGCACCGACTTTATCGCAATGGTCAACGCTGCGTTCAGACTCTTGCCAGTCGACCTCGAATACATGCACACCATGACATCAGGTCAAGCCGACGAGTTTTCCTGGCGTGAAGCCAACACGGCCTTCAACTCTGAGCGCATCCCGCAAAAGATCTCTGCTGTTCAAGATGGAAGTGTCGCTTCATTCCCGCTGCGTATGCGTCATGCAGATACTTATACCGGTCACCGTGTCGCTCTCCTCGGAGACGCCGCTCACACTATCCACCCTCTTGCCGGCCAAGGTTTGAACCAGGGTCTCGGCGATGCTCAGTCGCTTGCCAAGCACATCAACTTCTCACTTTCTGTGGGCAAGGATATTGGCAGCAACTGGGCGTTGGACGCGTACAATGCTGAGCAGTGGGCAAAGAATAACGCCATGCTGGGCGCCGTAGATAAGTTGCACAAGCTCTACAGTGCGGGCAGTGGGCCTGTCGTGTGGGCGAGAAGTCTTGGCCTCGATGCTGTAGACAAGATGGGCTTCCTCAAAAAGTTCTTCATGCGCCAGGCAGCCGGAACATAAATCTCAAAAGAAGCATATATACTACTCTATAGAACTCTTGACGAACAAATGTGTAGTTTTTGAATGTCCAACTATCTTGATGAATGCAATTTTGAACCTACTGGTATACAGAAAATCCCATTCCGGAGCTCTTCATACGTCGTGTTTGGTTCGCGTATTACTGGCACGTGGCTTTGGTGGCGATATCTTCGTTTGAGTGAGCTTCCAAGCCACTACACTAGAGGCGTCCCTTTGGTGACCGAACAGTGGGAGGTTGCTGCTGGGAGGGACCTAACTTTGGTCGTATATGATGTTTGATGCGACAAAGAGGCGTTGCCTGATATTCGGCAATAGCGCCTTGTCGCCCCTGAGCTGCTTTTATACTCTCCCGATATGGTGCAACTCGTGTCGGCTTCGCTGTCTTGTTTGTGATAGCCATGGCCTAGGTTTTTGAAGATCGCGCGGCGATGCGAAGTCGCTTGCGTAGTTGTATTATCGTAAGCAGTTTGTACTCGTCTTTGACCTTTCGACAGTCTGGTTCTTCATTACGCTTGTCCCGCTTCTTCTGCTCTGCCAACGGATCCTGGGATGCTGCATATTTCAGGTGGCTCTGCGAAAAGAAGCGCAATGTCGGCCAGGAGAAAAGTCTCGAGCTTCGAATGCTGGAAACGCCAGTCGTGCTCGACAGAAGCGAGAACATGGAGGATGAACAGCCTAACTGAAAGGACCTTATGATGCGGTCCAATGGAAAAAAAAAATAGGGACAAATAATCAGGTACGTGAAGACGCAAGGAACGAATCACGACACTTTCCCATTGTCAGCAGGAAAGGCGTCATAATTAATCTCCAATATTTCTTTCTTTTTTCTTTCCCCTTTGCCCCACCACAGACACAACTCACATCTACACCCATATCGCATCCTACCTTCTTGACAAAGTCACACCAAAACACCCATAACCAAACAAACACCACCCCCACAATACAATGGACAAGGACAACGCAAACCCCGCCATCCTCAACCCCAGCGACCTGCCCTCGCGCCGCGGCGCCTCCCACACCCAACCCTCCGCCCGCGCCGGCCTCTTCGACGGCCTCATCCCCTCCTACCCCCACTACGACAACCTAACCTCTGGGACATCCTTCCCCGCTCCCCTCCCCTCAAACTCCTCCTCTTCCTCCGACATCTCAGACGACGACGACGACGACGCCACCCGCGAAGAAATCGACGAGCAGGAAATCTTCGACTTGATCAGCACAATCTCCGACCCGGAACATCCTCTATCCTTGGGTTCGTTGGCTGTGGTGTCATTGCCTGATATCTTCATCTTGCCGCCTGCGAGTCCCACGTCCAAAATTTCGACCGTGAGGGTGTTGGTTACGCCTACGATTACGCATTGCTCGTTGGCTACTGTTATCGGGCTGGGTGTGCGCGTGAGACTGGAGCAGTCGCTGCCGCCGAGGTTCAGAGTCGATGTGAGGATCAAGGAGGGCACGCATGCTAGCGACGAGGCCACGAACAAGCAATTGGGCGACAAGGAGCGTGTTGCTGCTGCCATGGAGAACGGCACCTTGGTTGGCGTCATCAAGAAGATGTTGAGCACTTGCGAGTAGAAGAGGGAAAGAGGTTTATGATTACGATGAAACGCATGTTGATTTTTTCCATTGCGTATGCTCTCTGAATCGTGGATACATTATGCTTTCAAAAACGCAATCCTCGAACGGACCGGACCCATGCAACAAAAACGCCTCCATCACCATGCTGAGGAAAAACGCCAAAATCTTCGTCTCAAGTGCCGCTGTCGAAGAAGAGGAGAGGAAAAACGGGATGATTATCAAAGGGAAAAGGGAACCGGGTATCTCTTTCGCGTCAAATCGGAGTCATGCCAGCGTAGGCTGCCATCTTCTTACTGAGTGTGCTGGTTGGTGTTGTTGTTCTGAGCGTTGTTGAGCGGCAACGAAGCGCTGCTTCCCTCACCAGCGACATCATTTCTAGCAGGCTGGGTGTTCTGGTTGGCAGCAACTTTACTCGCACCCTGAGGAGGCTGGTACACTGGCGGCGCCTCCCAGTTGCCGTACGCAGGTGGTGGCGGCTGGAACTCGGCAGGACCGTGATATGCGCCGCCCATGTTTTGCATCGGATAACCCTGCTGAGGCGGGTAGGCAGGGTCTTGCTGGTAGTAGGTGTAGTTGTTCTGAGGGTATGGCGTAGCTCTGAAGCGGCGACGTGAAACGAGCCAGCGGTGGTAGGCCAGGGGTTGCAGACCTTTGCGGATTCTGCGTTGGGCGTGGAAGTAGGAGCCGAAGAGCAGCAGGGCGATGGCGATGAAGATTAGAGCGATGATTCCGTAGCGGACTCCATAGCCGTCCTGTGAATGAATTCTGTCAGCCCGTCACCCTCTAATCTTGGAAAATCCTTTTGCGAAAACATACGCTGCTCCACCAGAAACCGTAGTCATCCGTACAGTTGGGGTCCTCATAGTAGTTACAGCTGCGCTTGAGAAAGAGTGGCGAAGGTGCCATAGGTGACAGCGTGTACTAAGCAAACGATGTCGAAGTAGAGTCCAGGAACCGTGGTTCGAACGAGCGTGGAAGATGCTTGATAAACAAATGCTCAAAGTGTTGCCTTCTTGTCGGATGTCGCGTTGCCCCAGGAATTGCTTTGACAGCAAATTGACGCTCTCTTGAAATGCGGAGTTGGAGTAGCCTCGATATGAACGCAGGGGCGGCAGTGGCGAGACACAAGCAGTTGCTTCGAGAGAGGTGCGAGCGGGGATTTTGCGATGAGTTCTAGAAGGCAAGGAGGAGAGATTGAAGCAAGAGCAAACAAGGAGGCCGCTCCTGCTGGTCGATTTGGCTCTCGGTATGTACGACCGTTACGTATGCTGCGAGCGCCACGCGCTTTCCATCTCCTTCCCGTGGCTGTGCCGAGCGGCTGGCTTGCGAGGGCGCCGGTGGCTGGCTGGCCGGCCGGCTGGCTACTCCAGAGATGAAGTTATATTGCTTCGCCAACCACTCTGATAAACAACAACGTACTTGCATCTAAACACAGTGATATCGTCGCCCAGTCAATACATACATTGGGAGCTTGTTTCTGAACAACGTCTCACATCCAGCAGAGAGTGTATAAGTAAGCCAACAGATACCAATTCAGCAGCATGTCTAGGCGCGCGCCTGACTTGAGAAGGGAGGAGTGAAGATTGCGCTTGAAATAGCGGCGATGGTTGCATATTCCTTCTCTGCGAAGCGCCTGAGAGCCGCTTATACTATGTCTACCTAGCAATTCTAAAAGCCCCTGCGCTTAGGTACGATGGGCTTTCTGACCGCGCCGACAGCGCTGACCTTTTTGACGGTGGGTTTCCGCACCTTCTTCTCTTCCTCTTCTTTGGCCCTAGCCGCTGCTTTTTGTCTATCTACGGCCATCTGCTGTTCAATCTCGACCTTTTTGTTGAACTCCTGCTCAGTGGTACGCTTAAGCTTGGTGTTGTAGCCTTTTTGCTTGACAGAATAGAAGACCGCTCCTAGGTCAGCCAGCCAGGTCGCATCGACAGCAGTCACGCACGACATGTACTCCTTAGATGTAAGGATAAGCTCGTGATAAATGACATAGTCCGGTGGGTCGCCAGAATTGTAAAGCGCGGATGTGGGATGTAGCTGCATCGACACAGAGGTGCGCAAGTTGAGGTACTCGCCCAAGCCCTTGCGCTTGGCAGCTTGATGGTAGTAGCCTGAACAAATACAGAGTCGCACGATCTCCATATCATAGCCGCAGCTCACGAGCTGCATCTTGTTGCTGACCATAATATCGCGAATCTGGTTGCGAATCTCCTCGGCTCTGCGCAAAGCCTTGGGGTGCAGGAAATGTGTTACACACCATCCGTCGCGTCTTCCATTGGCAGCCCACTGTTGGTATACGTGTAACAGTGTCAAGTGATCCGAGGAAGAATCGAAGAACTTTTCACGCGCAGCATCAGCCTCTTCCATGCGCTCCTTTGGTCGGTAGAATACAGAGGGTACCGAGAGCATTGACACGATCGTCAAGATCTCCTCGCTACAACCGTATTCGCACGAGGTTATGACAAGCTTAGCCATTGAGGGATCCATTGGGAAGGAAGTCATCTGTCTGCCGAGCTCTGTAAGATCACCCAAGTTGTCCAGAGCACCGAGCGCCCAGAGGTCGAATAGTGAAGTTGAAATTGTTTCTTGCGGAGGAGGATCCATGAAGTCGAAGTCTAGTAGATCCCTGACACCGAGCGATTTTAGAAGGAGAACAGTGTTCGCCAAATTAGTACGCTGAATCTCAGGAATGGTTTGAATGTAGAATTCGTCGCGGAAAGCGCGCTCGGTGTACAGGTGGAAAGCCTTTCCTGGACCTGTTCTTCCCGCACGTCCTGCTCTTTGCGATGCGTTTGCTTGTGAGATGGGCGTGATTTGTAGCGTGTCCATACCCATACGGGGATTGTATACCTTGAGCTTGCTGAAACCAGAGTCGACAACATACATGATACCATCGACGGTCAGTGACGTCTCAGCGATGTTGGTGGCAACAATGACTTTGCGGACGCCAGGAGCAGCGCGATCGAAGATTTTTGCTTGCAGATCGGCAGGCATTTGACTGTAGATGGGGAGGATGGATAGCTTTGGCGGATCGTTGAGCTGTTTCAGACGTTCGTCAATCAGCTCGCATGTGCACTCGATATCCTCCTGGCCAGTCATGAAAACAAGGATGTCGCCCGGACCTTGGGAAACGTGAATGGCGAGGACCTGCCTCACAGCACTATCTACGTAATCCTCACAAGGACTTCTTGAGTACTGGATGTCGACTGGGAACGTACGTCCAGGGATGAAAAACTCAGGGGCACCGCCATAGAATCGCGAGAAGCGGTCAGCATTCATCGTGGCCGATGTGACAATCAGCTTGAGATCTCGCCTGCGAGCAAGCACCTTCTTGATGAGGCCCATCAGAACATCGGTGTTCAATGCTCTCTCGTGAGCCTCGTCCATGATGATACACGAGTACTTGTCGAGATCGGCTTCCACGAGAGACTCGCGCAACAAGACACCATCCGTCATGTACTTGATCGAAGTTTCCTTGCTGGTGCAGTCTTCGAAACGAATAGCATAACCGACTAGGCCACCCAATTTGACCTCCATCTCTTCGGCAACACGTTTGGCGACACTCATGGCGGCGACACGACGTGGTTGAGTGCAACCGATCAAGCCGTGTTTCGCGTAGCCATCCTCGTAGAGGAACTGGGTCAACTGAGTGGTCTTTCCTGAGCCAGTCTGGCCAACGACGATAATGACTTGGTTGTCACGAATGACGCGGAGCAGCTCCTCTCGAACAGCAAATGCGGGCAAGTACTCGCGCTGCTCCTTGAGCGTTTTGCTCCTGCTGAAGGCACTTTGACCCTCGCTCTGTTTTTTCATGTGTTCTGCAAACTTGCTGCCTCCTTTTTCTTCCTGACCAGCAGGCTCCGGGGCAGCACTATCGGTGTCCTCCTCTTTGACGCCCATCACATTGCCCAAGGCGGTACCGGCAACCTTTGTAGCTTCCTGAGCGGCCTTTGCCCGTTCTTTTTGCTGACGTCTTTCGCTCACGACTTTACTGCCCTTGCGACTGAAGACGGCCATATCGCTTTGCGGATCTCTAACAGCCGATACTGGTTCCAGTTGCTTTGTGAAGACGGTCTTGCCATCTAGGAAGGGCGGTTTCAGGTCGTGGACCAGTAGATGGACTCTGGTGCCGTCCTCGTCGTCCTCGAAACCAGTGTCCAGCTCTCTTCGTTGTGCAACACCAGATGTGAGCATGCGGTTGGTCTCCCAGGCATCGTTTTCGCGCTGTCTCTGCATTGCGCGTGGGTTTCCGCGAGCACGTACGGCCATCTTCTTCTCCAGGAGGGCGGCCTCGCGCTGCTGGTCCTCCCAAGTGGCGTCATCTCCAAATGGGTTGTGTGAGTCGTCGCCGAGAGTAGCACCGCCTTCGTCGCCCAAGTACCAATCGCGATCCAGAGCTGTCTGGTCCTGGGCATCGACACCAGGCTCGGGGCCATCAAACTCTTGCTGGCGCGGCTTTGCGCTTTGCGACTGACCATGGCGTGGGCCCTCTCGGTGAGTTGAAGGAATGTGTTTCGAGGGTCTTATGGCAAAATGGCCATCGTCTTCGGCGTCGCCGTCATTGTCTAGCTTGCGTCGTTTGTATGAAGACATTGTTGGATCGAGGTATGCTGGACTATTCTAGCACAAAAGACGAGCTGCTGTGACGCGATGGCACGAATCACTATCGAGCTGATGCCTCTAGCAATAGAGAACGTCTTGCAAGTGCCTCTTGCTCCGTCCCAGCGTGTCTAAGGCTACTATAGCAAATCAGAAGCCCATATATCAATCCAGGACTTGTTACACAGTCCTCGATGCTCACAAAGACCTCGAACAACTCTCTGTGCCAAACAGAGCTGTGCAGTCCCATGCTCTATCTGAGAACAGCATGTACTGATGGCCGTCCTGTATCGACTTGCGGCGAAGCGCTTGGCACTTCCGGCGCGAGACTTTCCCCGCATTATCCGCGCCTCGTAAAATTATCAAAGTTTCCTGAGCAGGCTGCATTTTTTCTTGGACCATTCAGACATAACACACACACACACACAACATGTCTATGATCACAGCAACAACGTGGGTGCCGCGGGGATTTGCGGCACCTTTCCCGACAAAATACACATTCGACGAGGAGGAGTTTGAGCGCATCTCCAAGCTGGCCAAGCTGGAACTCGACGACGCAAAGGACGACCTCGCTGAGGCTCAAGCCGAGTTGACCGGAGAGAAGGTTGCCAAGAAGGACGAGAGCGACGACGACGACGATGACGACGAGACACACGCGACCGGCGCTGCGACACAAGACATCGACCTTCAGGACGACGACTTGAAGGAGTACGATCTCGAAAACTACGACAACGATGACGCCGCCGACAACGACGACGGACAAGGCGACGGCTCCTTGAGCATGTTCGGAAACGTGCGCAACCTGGCATACCACGGCTCCAACGCCGAGGACCCCTACATCACACTGAAGGAGGGTGAGGAGTCGGACGACGAAGAGCGCGAGGAGATGCAGATCTTGCCTACCGACAACATGCTGCTGGCCGCCCGCATCGAGGACGAGGTCGCCCATCTCGAGTGCTACGTCTACGAGGACGACGCCGACAACCTATACGTCCACCACGACATCATGCTGCCCGCCATTCCGCTGGCCGTCGAATGGCTCAACATGCCCATCTCCAAGCCTGGCGAGCCCGTTCCTGAAGGCCAAAAGGCAAACTTTGTCGCTGTCGGTACCATGGACCCGGATATCGAGATCTGGGACCTCGATACCGTCGACTGCATGTACCCCAATGCCGTGCTCGGCCAAGGAACTGCAGACACGTCGGCAGCACCGACCATGCCCGGCCAGAAGAAAAAGAAGAAGAGAAAGAGCAAGCAAATCAACGACAAATACCACATCGACTCGGTGCTCGCCCTGTCGGCCAACCGCTTCCACCGCAACCTGCTGGCCTCGGCCTCGGCCGACACGACCGTCAAGCTCTGGGACCTCAGCACCCAGCAGTGCGCAAAGTCGTACAACGACTTCCACACCGACAAGGTCTGCGCCCTGCACTTCCACCCCCACGAGGCCCACTCGACCATCCTCCTGACCGGCTCCTACGACCGCACCGTGTGCGCCGCCGACCTGCGCGCCGCAGAGGGCACCGCCCCCAAGCGCTGGGGCGTCGACGCCGACGTCGAGCAAGTCCGCTGGGACCCCCACAACGAGCACGTCTTTTACGTGTCCACCGAAAGCGGCATCCTGTATTCCTTTGACGCCCGCAACGCCCCCTCCACCCCCGAAAAGACACAGCCCATCTGGCGCCTCCAAGCCCACGAGTCGTCGCTCTCGTCCTTTGCCCTTAACCCCACTGTCCCTGGTTTCATCGCCACTGCATCCACCGACCGCACCGTCAAGCTTTGGAACGTCGATCAAGCCACCAACACGCCCTCCATGGTCGTCTCGCGCGACCTCGGCGTCGGCCGCGTCTTTTCCGCAAACTTTGGCCCGGACGATGCGGTCGCTTTCCGTCTTGCCGTCGCTGGGTCAAAGGGTGCCGTTCAGGTCTGGGATACCAGCACCAATAGAGCCGTGCGTGAGGCCTTTGCTGGCCGTGTCAAGGGCATTGATGCTTCAGAGGTCAAGGAGAGACTTGTTGCTGTTGCCAATGATGACGAGGCGAGTGACAGTGACGAGGACGAGGAGGAGAATGAAGACGAGGCCGGGGCTGACGAGCGTGGTTGGGAGAGCATGTCTGAGTAATGTGGTTTCTGAAAAAAGCGTATTCTCTGTTAGAAATGTCATGAGCGATTTATTCTATCCCTTTCAAAAAAAAAAAAAAGACTGCTGGTACTACCTACCTACTAGATCACGCATCATGATATTGAACATCCTTATGGTTTGATGCGAGAAGGACCTATAACTCTGAAGCTTCGTGTTTGATAGAGACAGGGTCGTACCTTCAGCTAGCATCTCGATGAACATCGACGACGTTAAGCCTTGTTATATTAATAAACGTACTCTCGGAATATCTTGGATAGGCCATTGGGAGTTTGAGCAGAGTGCGAGATTGTTTTTGTATCATTTTGGTGCTGCAGGAAATGACTACGTTGTGTTTTAAAGTCAGGTCGAAGCTTTTTCGAAAGTCGGGTCCAATCCCATGTCAACACTGCCTGTTTGCAAAACCTCATGGACTTAATTCGTTCAAAGACCCCTCACTGGTGGTCAGACGCATGATTAAGATCTCTTCAGAGAGAGGCCCAAAGTGATTCGAGAACGCTAGTCTGGTCCAGCTGCTCTTACGATCGCATTATACAAGGCTTCGTTGAAGAGTCGAAAATTTAGTATGTAACGTCTTATTCATACAAAAGGTTGGGCATCCTATCCTATCGTACAACCTATTAAGGCCATAGAGGCCGTTCCCAGTCCGTAACCCCGTTCGTCCATGCGTAATCATCCTGATGATGTACAATCTATCGTTTGTGAAAAGAAACAACAAAGGAAAATTCAAAGTCAAAGGAGAGAACTTAGTCATCCTGCTTTCTTCTCCTCAAGCTCAGTCTCTTCTTGAGACCCTCACCTGCCTTGCGCAAGCTGCTTGTTCGGTTGATGTGAGCATCAGTGTCGGCCGCCATTGTGAGGTCAGCGTAGCGAGATTCTCCGCCAGCAATCTCAACGGGGTCACGGTCGTCGAGCTTCTTTCTGTCCTTCATCTTATCGTAGTCGCTCATGAGCGGACGGTCTGACAGCTCGATGCCACGCTCGCCATCAAAGTCACGCTCGTGGATGGTGTGTGCCTTGAGAGCGCGGTCGAGAGAGAATGCAGGTTCGCCCTTGCCCTTAAGATCGTCTTTGCTATATTCCTGTAAAGTGGTTAGCAAATGATGAGGTCTCGATGATTCATGGATGCCTTACTTCTCCAGGCCATTGCTTATAAGCACCACCCTCAGGGTTGCCCTCACGCATCATGTCAGTTCCCTCCTCGTAGTTGTAGACACGACCGAGCTGATCACGTTGGCCAGGAGGAACGACAGCAACGCCATCAAGAGGCTTGTGCTTCTCAAGAGCATCCTTGATCTTTTCAGCAGGAGTGGCCTTTAGTGCTTCTCTGTTAGAGTCCTCCAAGGCGGCGATAGGGCTGGACTTGTAGCTGGTGTTACGAGCTAGCAGAGCAGCATCGTAGGGGCCTTCGTGGTGGTAGGGAAGCTTGTTGGGAGTCGGATCCAGACGGTCGATTGTGTCAGCGCCGGGAATGTGGCGCTTGTTGAGGTGAGGAGCACGGTAGGCCTTCTTGCTATCCTTTCTAAGCATGTTCAGAGGCTGGTTGGACATGTCTCCATCGTAGCGCTGGCTAAGCGAGCTGGTTCTACGCGAGCGGCTGCCAGATGGCTCGCCCGTCAGATGGTCACCACTGATATTGCGACGGTGGGGAGAAGAAGGGCCATCGTGATATTCTGGGAATTTGGAGTTGCTGCCGGTCGAGCTTCTGCTAGAATGGCGGACATGTGTCTGCACACCACCCTTTCCACCCATAGAGTCGCGGAAAGGGTTCTTGGACGATGCTGGAGAAGAGGGCGATGCTGTGGGCGATGCAGTCTTGGTGGGCGTGGCCCCAGGAGGGTAAAAGTGCGTACCCGGGCCAGTCTCCTGTGAGGGCTCGGGAGCATTGAGAGGGTCGATGAGGTAGGCCTGAGCCTGGACACGATTGTGAGTGGGATTCAGGCTGATACGAAGACAGCGAGCTTGGATCATACCTCTTTGGCGCTGACACCTGACATGATTCAGTTTGGTTTATGATGGTAACTGTCGCAATGCGCAGCAAGAAGCAAGATGAGAGGAAGAAAAGGGCAGCAGGACGGCGCAGGTACAACAGTTTAAAAAATAGGATGATCCTTCTTGGGCCGCACCTCCCTCGTCGGCTCTGGTGGTTTGCATCACTCACTTTTTGGGAAGGTGCGTCATCGCCGCGCACGCACTCGCACATGTCATCCTTTTCCCCAGGCATTATTCGACATCCGCCCACTTCCACCTCTCGGTAGCTATCGTTCCGTCGATAGTGCAGAGAATGACACTAGTCTCCTACTCGGATTCCGAAGACGACGACGAGCCCGTGGCCAAGCGAATCAAGAACGAGGCAGACCAACAAGACGACCTCCCTCCACTGCCAGCGTCCTTTTTAAATCTTTATTCGTCCAGCGTCCGCGTCAGCAACACTGACGATCCGTCTCTGCACCACGGCCGCAAACGCGTCGTCAAGCATGTCGAGGGAAATTGGCCCACCCATGTCTATCTCGAATGTACGTTGAAGTTTTGTAGTGATTGCGGAGAGCTCAACCGGACTTACACAGCCTCCTTTGCAGGGCTGCCGTCACCTGCTGAACATGACACACTGAACAAACTGCTCAAAGCCTTGCCAAACTCGTCAAATGTGCATTCTCTACTGCAGACACCACTCCAAGTGCCCTTACCTTTGCACATCTCTCTAAGTGCACCTCTAGTTTTGCGCACTGAAAACAAAGATGCCTTTTTGGATACCATCACAGAAGGCATAACTCCAATTATCCGGTCTTTGCGACATTCAATCGCAGTACGACCTGCATCGCTCTCATGGCACGCCAACGACGATAGCAGTCGCTACTTTCTGGTGCTCCGCGTCCAAGATGCCCAGCAAACCCAAGACGCCAGCGCTCTAACCCTGCTAAACCAGCTTCTTCAAGCCAGCAACAAGGCTGCCCACCAATACAATCAACCCCAACTCTACACAAAGCTCAAACGTCAAGCGGGAACCCGCGACTTCTCACCCTACTTCCACATCAGCATTGGCTGGTCTTTGCCATCGCCAGATCGCAATATGGAAGACGACAATTTAAAGTTGCAACCAGCTGTGGACTCCATTCTCAAGGAACTCTGCGAAAACATGACTGTGTCTTTTGATGCAGTCAAGATCCGTATTGGCCAGACCGTCACAGCTCTGCCCATTGGAAGTACGCAACCGCACTCTAGAAAACGGGGCGGTGTGTTTAGTTGAAGAGGATGATGGAGGTGCTCCGTAAAGCTCTAGAGTGAGTTTAGATAGACGTATATCGGGTGTTGTCTGTGCCTGCGCCTATACTCCGGTAGGTTCATCTATCTTGGAGTGACTCAACTTGTAATGCCGACAGTATAAACCCCACGAAAGTCGCAAAATGCAGTGCTTTTAGCAATGGAGGACACTGTCTATAGAATCTCGTTAGGCGAGCCAGCAGCGCTCCATGGACATTGACTTTAAGGCTTGCTTCACATTATGCTAGGAACGTAATGAATTCACAAGTCTTCTTTTTCATTCCCATTTCTCCTCAAGCTAAGTACAATACTCGATTGAAAAAAGCCCCCATTTATACAAGGGAAAAGAAAAAAGAAGCAAAGAAGCAAAAGCTGTCCAGTGGCTGAGAAAAATGACCCTTGCTCGCCTGCTCACCGAGTATCTTCGCATAGCCCAGAAAGACTTGCAAAGACACGAAACCCAACAAATGCAACATTCCTTTCCGGAAGTAGGAAAAAAGGAAAAGGAGAGAACGCCGTGCAGTGTGCAGATAGAAACAAAGCTTGGAAATAACGAGGTACCCATCATCCACCGCTTAGGAGGCCGGGCTGTGTTGTTGTCAAAGACCGAAGAAACGCAAGGCAAAGTCCTATAATTTGAGGAAGGCCTTGAGAAAGCATGTGATTGTTCGATGACATTGACGTGTGTAACTGTGTTTTGTCTTCGCCCCAGTGTCTGGCGCTCGTTTCTGGAGGAAGTAGGGTACAAGGAAAGCTGTATTTGATATTTTTGAATTTGTGTTTCAAGCTCCAGCGGTGCTCTGTGGTTGTGAAAGGGTTTGAGTACGTGGATCGCTCTGACCAAGTCGTGGCTTGAGTTGCGATTCGATCAGGAATTCGAAGAGAAACAAGGTCTAATAGCAGTCGAACATCATGGAGGTCATCACCGTCGTCTTCATCGTGGGCAGTGACTCCTAGTGCACTGGAGGTTGGTAGTTGATGGGGCGCCTGAGTTTCTATCAGCTTGTTGATCTTTGTTGGGCGGAGAAAGACGAGACTCACTTGAAGAGCAGAATGTGCGGTTCGGGCTCGTGGACCTCGTAGTGTTCCCATCCCAGACTCTGCGATTCAGATCAGCTTCTGATCTCTGTGTTGTGGT
This sequence comes from Aureobasidium sp. EXF-10728, assembly GCA_023848605.1. Lineage (NCBI taxonomy): Eukaryota > Fungi > Ascomycota > Dothideomycetes > Dothideales > Saccotheciaceae > Aureobasidium > Aureobasidium sp. EXF-10728. The sequence continues at coordinate 277,924 of SWBG01000008.1, forward strand.
TGGAAAAGTCGACGCACCTGAGTGATACCCAATGCTCTCCACTCGTCCTCCCACAGCAGCTTGAGAGTGCCTCGCGAGCCGTCAAAGTATTCCTTTGGTATCGCCTTCAGCATCTGCTTGGGCAGCTGCACGTGTCTGTACTCGAAGTGGTCGTCGGAGTATCTGCGCAAATCAGTATTGTGATGGGAGTGGATGTGAGATCTTCTTACCTCGACGAGTAGTGAATGCTCTCGATGAACTCGTCCAGGCGCTCGCGCTCAGAGTCGCTCAAAGGACGCGGCTTCTTGTTGCGGCGCGTGGCGTCAATGTCCATGTTGGCCATTGTGGAGGTTTGGTTTAGGTGGAAGGTGAAAGGCGGAGGATTGGGCTGGTTAAGAGGTGAAGAGGATGTCGCGTGAGAGACAAGCGGTGACTGTGGTGGAGCCCCTGATTCGCAATGTTTCTCAGAAACAGGCGTGGAGCTGGAGCGACGCTGGTGGTAAAAGTTGCTGCGTAAGAGATGCGCTGTCGAATGCGCCGGTGTTGGTATCTAACCACGACGGTCGAGTGGGGCAAGGAAATCTGGCGCAACAATGGCTTGGAGGGGGCGACAGCGAGCAACAAAAGCGACGCGGATGAGCCGAGTTCAATAGCGCTTTTGATGGATGGATCTGGGAATGATGACGAGATGCGACAGCACGATAGACGGAGATTGGGCCAGGAGGGGAAGTGGTGGGAGAAAAAGTATTGTTGTTGTTGATTGTTGATGTCCACACTTCGCCTTTTGCAAGAAGGTCCCACTCTTGCTGCCTCTAACCATCCGCAGAGCCCTTAGTCCCGCCTCGGCTCCTTCCGTCGCATCACCACTCTTAAACCTTCCGCCTCCACGCACCAGCTCCATCTACCCAAACAAATAGGCCATGCTATATATCATGTCTATCTTGAAATACCTAGCTCTATCTTATCGTATGTAAAGTACAAAATCCTTGTCGATCAACCAACGTCGCCTACTGCGCTCCTTGAGCCTCTTGATGCACTCCCCCTCATCTCTTCGGCATCGCTATAGCCATGCTACTAGTTGCCTTGTTTTTGTGCCTGGGGTTTCAAACTAGTCTATACTGTATCTTCCATGCCTTGACTCTGCCACCGGCTATGCCTGCTCTACTCTACACCTTGCCTCTTGACCGCCACGACTCGCTCTTGACCGCTCAAATCCCCATCCTATTCGACTACACCTGACATCCTGTCAACCCTCATTCTGTTGCTATCAGAAACGTGGGCATCGCACTTCTTGCTAGAAGCACTGGCGTCAAATAGTGTCGGCTTGCTCGGAAAAATCACCGTGCGTGCTAATTACCGTGGGTGGATTTGTAGCCTGGGGCAGAAATTGACTCACCTATCTAAATCAGTCCACTGTCGAGGAGCAGAGGACGGCATTGGCCATCTCATTCTCGAGTGATCTGCTGCAAAACGTAATGGCTGCAGTGGTAGAAGACCGGTCTTGAACTGCTTGTCACGAACCACATGCACATGACAACATTAATTCAGGAGATGCGTGAATGAGCTTAGAAGTGCATTTGCTACGTCTAGCTACATAAAAGACACCGCACCACCGTTCCCAGAGTGCTGTAAGGCCTAGATTTTGGTCATGAAATAAAGAAAATAAAGAGTGAACGGGACGAAGGTATTGCCTTCTCCCAAGAAGACTGCCCGAAGTATTTCGTATCATCATAGCCCTTTTTTGGGAACATACATATCCCAACGCCGGTAATACATCAAGGTCCCAGTCTCCCGTGGTAACGTAAACAAAAGAGAGTAAGAAGTAAAGAAGTCAGACGTGAAATCGACAAGAAGTGAAGAGTCGTATCGGATTGTCCTCGACCGAGGGAGGGTGGATTATGCCATGGTCCCGCAAGTTACCAGCCTTGCGACCGTGCTTGACATTGTGGGCGGCAATCTAGAAGAATCCAGCCTCCTCGTACGGTGTAGGTTCATCCTCGAAAATGACATTGAGCATGTCTGCAATCTCCATCATGTAGTCGTTGGCAGAGAAGTGATCCAGGCCATGGGCGTCCATGAAGACACGGTCTGCGTCGGCCTCGACATCGCGAACTGTGCTGCCAAACTCCTCGGCGACCTCGTTGAGCTGCTCGAGCTCCTTGCCGAAAGGGTGAGGTGAAACAGGGCCAGAAGCACGGAAGAAGTCGGTCGAGTCTCTGGCGGTTATGACGTCCTCGGGGAAAGAGGGAGGGTTGCGCGAGATGGAGCGCTTGTGGCTCAAGTCGCGGGAGACTGATCGCTTGTGGCTCAACTGGTGGGCGTGCTTGCTGTGCGAGGGTGCGCGTTGAGGAAGGACAGGGGCAGCGCTCGACGGAAGGAATGAGCTGACAGAAGTATCGCGGTTGTGGTTGTGCTGCGGGGCCTCATCGTAGACAGAAGGCTTGAAGTAGCAGCTGAGGTGGTTAGGCTCCGGAGACAAAGGCGACTCGTCGAAAGAAGAAGCGTCTGTGAAGGTTCCTCCAGAGCGGTGACCGATACTGCTAGAGTCGCTGTACTCGATCGAGCTCAGGCTGTTGGAGCTGGATGAGGTTGTAAGGATTCCTGCCTTTTGAGCAATGGGGTTGGTTCCGAAAATGTCAGGGGCCTCGTATGCCAGAGTGTTTGTCGTCGAGATCAACTCGATGGGACCGGAAATCTTTGGACGCTGGATGCGCTGACTGGCAGAACGATCCAGGTCCGAGTTCTTGCGGGCAGCCCGTCTGGTGGTAAAGGCGCGGACAAGCGACATGTTTGCTGATAGCAGTGGTGGGACTGTCAAAGGACCAAAAGTACTTTTTGAAGAAGAGAGAAGCTCCGGGTGTGAGAGTGAAAGTGTCACTTGGTAGCAGGTCTCACACGTGTAACCGAGGCGATCACAAGATATTGTTCACTTGAGGTGTGTGCTGTAGAGCGTGTGATCAGAGTGTCTTGTCAAGTTTCTGTCTTGCAGAAAGTGTCACAGCCTGTTGGTGTCCCGAAAAGAGGTCGAAGATGGCTTTGTGAAAGAATGAAGGCTAACCGGGACACAGTCCTTGCGGTTAATGGGTAAGAGAATGAATGGTTCTGACTTGATCGCCCAAATGAGAGGAAGCGATAGCCAGGTGGGTAAAGCGCGACGTCCTGAGACGGATTGGCGCTCAAGGGGTGACAAGGAATGACTTGGAGAAACAGGTGGTGTCTTGAGAAAAGAGCAAGAGAAGTTCTCTTGGGGTGGCACCTCCTTCGTTTTGAATGTACCCTCCTGCACCTACTTTCTGGCGGGCGCCAACGAATCGGGAAGGCTGCAAGTGTGAAAATCGTGCAGGGCAGAGTTCCAGGCACTCGACAAAAGGTTCACCACGCACGCTATTCAACCGCTGGTCTTGAGGCACCGCTGCATGATTGGCTCACCTCTCCTATCTTCTCCGCGTCGACGTTCTTTAGCGCATCGCAGAGTTGTCATTGACGGGACGCTTAGGCGAGTCCAACCCTAATCAAGCCATGGTTTCACTCGACTCAAAGAGCGTGGCTTTAACGATCGTGCCATGAGTGGGCCATGGGTGTTTAACGGTCGCCGGATGCTTGCCAAAACTCCACCACAACCGCCCAACTGTTAGGGGGGAGACCGTTTAGAACCTCGATGGTTTTCGTGAACCGTCAAAGTACCACGTACTGACCCACTGGCGCTACCAAGAGACTCGAGCAAAAACACCACGCAGACGGCGCGTCTTTCTGGCAGAAATATGCCGTGCTACACAACATGTGTACAACACCCATCGATCACGCTACGCGACTCGCCCCATCTCATATTGGCTTGCTCAAAGATGAAACGCAGCCATCCGGTCACCTCAAAACAGCGAGTCCAATTTATATTTCCACGTGCCAGTGCATGAAACAATCACCTGCCATGGTTACTACCCAATCTATCTCTGGATGCAGATTTTGCGTCAACCAGCACGGACGGATGATCCAGTCTGATGCGCAATGCAACCGAATTGTAAGGAGCTCATAAAACTATATATACTGCCAGTGTCTGCATAGACGTTGCGAGGCTCTCGTCCTTGAATTTGGTCGGCTATGCGGAGCGGTGCAAGGGAAAGGACGTTGTCAGGGGCTGTGTCCAGTGTTCACGCGCGCAACGAAGTATTTGACAAGGAGGATGGACCGAGCCGAGCGAGCCAGAAACACAGGCACATCGCAAGCTCTCCGACCTTGCTTGAATTGTTCCTTGCTGTATCTTCGCTCGAGCAAGTAGGGTAACGCACCGTTCGGCCGCAGATCTGTATCGATAGGCAGCCTCTTCGATATTCTTCTATCTAGATAGTGATAACAACCGCTCGGCACATCTATGCATCCCGAACTCTTCCAAACAATCTCGCAAACCATTTCCGTAAACGCCAACGCTATGTTGAATTGACATGCATATGCTGAAACACCACCGACGTAACCCTTTTCATATGATGATGCTTTCTATAGCTCATCTGTAGTGGGCAGGCGGAATTCCCATGAACGTGGTGTGATCTCAAGACCAAGCCAACGTTGCCACAATCTGGCTAACTCTGTGATGAGGATGATAAAACTGATGCATAAATTAGCGACATTCTCATGGTGAACATGCAAGACAACTTACAGTGTTTGAGGAATCTCAATCCAGCTCTTTAGAACAAATTTGGTGACCTGCCATACCAGATAGACTTCGGCCTTGGTCTTTTGCCATTCAGTAAGTGGTGGCGGCTTGGGCTTCTCCCAAGCATCATCGTCGTCGAGTTCGTCTTCCTCAGCAAACTCTTGCTGTTCCTGCTTCTTCTCGACAGCAGCGCTCGGGGCTGGAAGTCCCTTCTCTTCGGCCAACATGCGCTGGAAGTCGCCAAGTGCCTTGATGGCATTGCTGACCTTGTCCAAAGTATTGAAGAAGGCAACCAGCTCGATTCTTCGGAGAGCTGGAGCAGGCTGGTCGTTGTTGAACTCGAACAGAATCTTCAGAGCTGTGCCATAACCGGCTGTCTGGAGCTTGCCCCAGAGCCTACATTTGTCGCAGCCAACGCAGTCCATGATGCGACTAACATTGCGGAAGCGGTTGCGGAAGTCCTCTTTGAGGCTTATACCGGTATCGCCAAGTGGGTTCTCCTGGAACATGACACTCTCGTCGAAGATTTCGGGGCCAGCGGGTATGGTGTTGGCGACCTTCAAGGCCATGTCCTTTGTACGCCTGTCCTGCTTTGGGTCGCCAGTACAGAAAGTGTAGTCTTGAACGTAATCCTTGAGCTTGCCAGCAGCTCTAGCCATGAGAGCGTAGTTGAAGTACAGGTTTGAGATGCGCTCTGGGTGAGTGTGGAGGCGCTGCTTGTAGCACTGCAGATTGGGACCCCATTTGCCAGTGGACTGGTTGAGGTAGTCGTGGCACAGATGGGTTGAGATGGAGGCGTGCATGCCAGAGATGACTCGGTAGAAGACGCGCTTCTCAAGGCACTCATCATCGAACTCCATGTTGTCCTCGAACCTGCCTTCTAGCGAGGCTTCTTGACGACCATGCTCTTTCATGACAGATTTGAGGTCTTGTGCAGCTTGGCCCTGCATACCTGAGAAGCCACCGAAAGGCGGAGCCAGACCGCCAGCACCTTGGCTTCGTGCGTTCGCACTCGGCTTGGAGAAACAGTTCTCGCGATAGATAGCCTCCCAGATTTGGTGAGCGCCTTCGCCAGCGTATCCGGTGAATCGCTCTGGGTTGTCGAGCAAACTGACATAGTCGCCCTTTGCACTCGCGCTCTCATCTTCGGGCACACAGTAGTCTCTTTCGTCGCACTCGTCGTCGTACTCGACAACACAGCTTTCGCCGACATTCTCGCCAAGTTCTCCTTGTAGCGGTCTCTCTAGTTCCCTCTGCTCTTTCTTGCCAGGGTGGTGTGCTTTGGGGCCTTCCAGTCTACTGAGTTCTTCGGCTCTCCAGATTTCGGGAATGTCTTCTTCATTCTCGAGCGTCGTGACAGCACAGGCAATATTGCCGCAGAGGCCTTCATCGTCGGACCAGAAAGGGCACTTCTTGTTGTACAGGTTCAAGCGGTAGTAGGAGAAGAAATCGGTCTTGGACACGAGGTCGTGGAGGGCGGGATTTAGTCGGGTGTTGAGGTTGTCAAGGTCGGCGTATGATGCGCAAGCATCGGATACTGTGGCACCAGGCTCGACCTGGGTGTTCGCGTTAGGTCTCTCGAAGGCATTCAAAATCGTAGGAGGCGGCTTACAGGACAGATTGCTGGATTCGAGGTTGCAGCATTTGACGAGCCTAACAGTGCAAAGACTGCTAGAAAGAAGGAGTTGGCAACTGACGTTCGCATTGTGCTGTACTGTGTTCTACTTGGTCGGTCTCAGCAAGGAGGCAACGTTGGATAACATTTGTGACAGTGGCATACCAAAGTGGTCAATCGAGGGCGATCAGCGCATTCTTGGCCGTTGGGCACTTTGAAAGAATTACGGCTGCGGAAGGTGAGAACAAAGAAGAGGCGTATGCGACACGGACGTGTAAGCAGGCTATATACAAATACGGCCAAGAAAAGACACGATATCTCGAGCAATGCGGCGTCAATATGAGAGGTGGCTTCTTCAGATTCTCTCCTGGTTGATAATCATGAGCATCCGTGATCGTCACATCACGCCCGCTGCCGCTCGGCACGAGCATTGACCGGTTTCCCGACCGCCTTCAGCCCTACAGCATCCACGTCCCAAATTTTCTTCCACGGCCTTTCTCTCCAACCTCTGCACCACGCGCTGGATTTGCGTGCCAGATGGCCATCATCACAGGTTGGATGTGGCCTTCTGGGCTGCCGTGAATGTAAGTTTGCTGAATTTCTCTTGCTTCTGGCAATACACATACACACCTCTACAATGATGAGTTATTCTTTACCCATACATCTTTAGGAAGAGCCGGAAAAGGTACGCTGGTATCGACATATACCTTCGTCGCTGCTTATAATCGGGAATCTGAAATCCACCTCTATCTCTGCACTTTGTACATACATTCAGTCAGACCAACGACTAACAATGTTTGTTAGGTATCACCAGAACGTCTTGCACCGAAAGTGTGGATATTCTGCCGTAGAAGGCTGTGCACTTGCTCATATCCTGTCGTGTCATTACTTTTTGGTACATATTCCGTCGTTATCAATCTTAGCTACTGCCTTTGCCAGATTTCTTCAAGCTCTCTTCCATTCGAAGTGGTACTTTCCAGTGGTAGGAGCACCTTTGGGGTCTTCACCCTTCTTGTCGTACATGTGCTTGCCAAAGTAGTCAAGCTCGGCTTCATAAAACTGTGTCGGAAGCTCCAATCCAGTCTGGTACTTGATGTAGTCAAGCGAGGATGAGATGGCAGGAACCACATGGTCGCCAAGTACTGCCTGAACCACAACACGCTTGAGTGCTGGCTGACCCTTCTTGAGATCGCTGGCGATGGTCTTCTCGAACAACAGGTTCATGGTCTCCTTGTTGCGGAACTCGGCAAAGATAGGTTCAAGCAGAGAAGCGATGTAATCGGCCTGGATGATGCAGCCAGCGCGCCAAATCTGCAAGACTTCCGAGAAATTAATGTTCCAGTGGACCTCTTTGTTCTTGTGGTCAATGACGTTGATGCCTTGCACGTAGGCAGCCAAGCATGCTGTGTAGGTGGCCACGCGCAAGTCTTCCAAGAATTCGGCCTTGTCCTTGACATCCAGTTTCTGTGCCGGGAAGTCTCCTCCAAATGCCTTTTGTGCGCGATCACGCTGGGCACGATCGGCTGATGCCAAACGGAAGAAGTGAGCTGAGCTTAGCGTGGGTGCAGGGATGTGCTCTCCCACAGCCTCTTCGTTTGACCAGATACCAGTACCTTCTTCACCAGTCACGTCCTGCACGACCTTGTCTTCGACAGTCTCTAGGACACGTTCACCGTTCTTTGGATCCTTGGTTCTGCAGATGTCGGCACCGATTTTTACCAGGAAAGTACCTTGCTGTTGAAAGTCAGTACACGGCTCCAGCATGGGGTGTATACCATCTTACCAGTTCTCCTTCGTTGTTCCACTTCTCAAACACGTCACCAATCTCATCTTCCGACATACCAAGGCCAGTTCTCATGATGCCCCATGCTTCCGAGATGGCACTCATCATTCCATGCTCGATGCCATTGTGGATCATCTTGACATAATGACCCGCGCCTCCTGTACCGGCCTTACCAACGCATGGCCTTCCCTTGGGGTCCTTCGCTGCGACCTTGCGCAGGAAGGGAAGGACCAGGTCAAGGGACTGGTCATCAGCTCCTGGACACATCGATGGACCACTGCGAGCCATGTCAGAACAGATCTTGTAGGCGGATAAGGGAAACATACCGACGAGCAGCCTGGTATCCTCCAGAAACACCACAACCAATGTATCGGATACCACGGACAACACATTTGCCCTGTCTTCTCTCGGTGTTCTTCCAGTGCTCGTTACCACAATCAATGATGATATCACCCTTCTCAAGGTAGGGCATGAGACCTGCTAACACGCCATCACCCACACTACCGTGAGGCAAGCTGAAGACAAAGATCTTGGGCGAGTCAAGGGAGTCGCACAATGACTTGTAGTCGCTGTGCTTGCTGATTCGGTCTCCGAAGCCTTCCTCCTTGGCCTGGTTGATGATGCCATCCATGGCCTCTTCAGAGGGGTCCTCGAGTGATACATGGACACCATTCTCAGCGAATAGGAGGGCCATACCACCGCCCATACTGCCGCTGCCGATCACGGCAACCTAGTCCATGTCAGTCCATAGCTCATCTGTACATCATCTGACGGCTGTTGACTGCCTGCATACCTTCTTGATGTCTAGACCATCCGGAGATGAGTTGTTACTTGTGCTGGTCATGATTGAGTAGTATGGGATGTCAATTTCCGATGGAGTCGAATGTAGAAGACCGGATGGGTCAGCGAGCCTCGAGGTGACCAAAATATATCGTTAGAGTGACGTATTGGTGTGTTTATGGTGGGGTAGTTGCGATTGACGTTTTCAACTGTCACTTCGGCCCGGCTTGTTGCTTGTGAATGCTTGATATCGATCTACGGAGTTGCTCGGAAGCAGGAAGCACATGGAGAACGAGCATGCTTGCTTGGAAGTTGTTCATTATCATGGAAAGACGGATCTAAATCAATCATAATCCGCTTCGTCTTCAAAGTCCATCTCGGACTCGCCATCGACCCATGAGGCTGAATCTACAGTCCCCACATCTTCCGCATCTTGAGTTTGTTCCTCGCGATCATCCATAGGCATCGGATCAAGCTCCTCGATGGTGGCTTCGTTTTCATGCTCCCTCTCATCATCAATGAACCCAACACTCTTCCTCCTCGGAGGCTTCTGTTGACTGGCCGATGTTGTGTTGGTCGACTCCTCTGTGACATCCTCCAAAACATCTCCATTCCAAGGCTTGCACTCTTTTACGACTTCTCCGCAGCGTAGACACGTCCAACCCTCGCCTTCTTCGGCTTCGATACGTTGCGCCAAGCAGACAAAGCAGTATATGCACCCGCAAGGTATTGCCTCGTATGGGTTCGTGACATCTGTTTGAGCACTGCCGATGACACCTCCACCTGTATTTCCTGATTGTGCGAGTACTTCAGCTTCTGAACCACCGCCCACGGTACTTTGGTCGCGGTAGCATATCGCGCAGGTCCGTTCTGGCAGGAAGCCAAGCTCGCCTCCTGTGTTTGTGTACTCCTCGTCAAATTTCTGAGTGAACATGCTCTTGACTTTTCTCCATGCTCGTGATAATAAGCGCCTCCATCTGCCGATGCCTACAAGCGGAAGAAGGAAAAGCAGGAATTCGGTGAAAGCATGCCAGACTAGTTGACGGTTCAGATACTCGAAGCTGACTTCTCTGCTGGTTTGTGCAGATGCCGGGGCAAGTCTGAGTCGAAGCAATCGATCTGCAAGTGTCCTATATTTGCCGTTGAACAAGAAGACCAAGAAGGATGCCAGAGCTGCCATCTCGTGTGTCATGCCAATCCATCCGGTGAGCTTGCTAAGTCTCTTGACCAGCGGCGTTGGCTCCTCGTAGCCGCCTTCTCTCTCAAGGAGCCAGTCTTCTAGTTTCTGCCACGAGTAGCGACCTCCAACTGTGATGAGACCATATGCTGCTTTCTGCCATCTTGTAGGATCTTGAGCCGAGCCAGCGTGAATACTCGAGGGCTGTGTTCTTGCGTCGACGTACTTCAGGCCTTGAAGACTGGCACCGTAGCTGGTTCCTCGATCCCAGATACTAAGCTTCCATAGTATTGCTCGGAGTATTGCGCCAATCTCTGACGACCATTCGTCTGCAATGTGGCCTCCGAAGTATTTGAGAGCGTCTCCAACTTGACCGCGCAGTAATTGTAGAAGCTCCTCGTCGAGCAATTCTGCGTCGACCTGGCCGACACGGAAGTACGGGGTAGGTGCCTGAGGAGAGTTGTGTCTGAGTGTGGTCCAGGTCGAGAGAGTGGTAGAAGCGAGGGAGCGTAGACCAGGTGGTAGGTTCAGCAGGGCGGGCGGCAGGGTTGGTGGTGTAGGCGGCGGGACTGGACGAGCTGCAGCTGCGCGACGGGCGAGCACACGTGCCTGAGCGGCAGCAAAGTCTGGAGAGGTCATGACGGTCGGTAATTGAACATTGTTTGTGTCGATGAGTATATACCATAATGCGTAGAAGCGACACCAGGCAAGCATATGAATACAGCGCCAACTTGCCGAGGCTCGCGGCTTTTGACCCGATGCCGACCGACGACTCACCTGTTTATCTGCCTTTCGCCCAACTTTGCTATCAAATCCAACATGGAAACGTGAGATATTGCATATGAAAGCTGTCCAGAGCGACTTCTTCCGGCGTGTATGGTGACCGGGTTGGTGTTCATGATATGGAGTGTCCTCGACTCCCGCTGGCTCAGTGTTATACATGACCTTGCGAGCACCCGGCAGAAGCATGCGACAATGATTACCAACATGTCAGGAGCACTTAGTATCGCCAATCCACGCATATGTCGGTTGATCCCGCGCTTCTCATGAAACTTGTTCGTTACCCATGTCTCTCTTCTTTGTCCATCTGTCGCACCCGCCCCAAACTCTCAGTCATGGGAAGAGAGCACGACGACGGCTAGAGGCGATCATGAGGCCAGGCCGCGCCTTGGCATACCGGTCGACTCCCAAGCCACCTTGGTCGCATCCTCGTCTTCTCTTTATCTTGTTGTTACCCCTGCATATATCAATTGTTTGATCCTGCATGCACGATCCTATGGACTGTTGCTAGAATTCCCAGATTCATCTCCTTCTGCGAGCACGTGCCATGGTTCCGAGACCTCTTTTGATAGCATGTCTGCTTGCATCCAGTGCTGAGGTTGTCTGGTCACAACCATGGAATTCTCAATCAGAACCAGTTGACTCGAGCCATCAGCTAGCTCTCAACCCTGAACCTGCAAGACATGCTGAGCTGGAAAGCGAATTTACACGTGGAAATGGCATTCTTCGGCATATGATAGAAGCCCTAGATGTTATGCAATCCCGCTTCTTTGAGCTATGGATAGGGACGTGGCCTTCGTCGATCGATTGGACTGGCGCCGTGATCAATACCGCGGTTTCGTCCACTTTGGGAACCATCGCCCGAGCAAGCAGCGAGACCAAAGATGACCACTACTCGAAGATATTCAACAAGTACTTCTCCCACAACGCAGCGTATTACTTTGGAGAAGATGCCTTCAGCATCCGCAACGAGGCCTATGACGATATCCTGTGGACAACTCTGGAATGGCTCGAAAACATCAAGACGATTGAATATCGAAACAGCACAGAGCCCTCATGGCATGGCGTCCAATTCAACCCTGCATTCAGTCATCGTGCGCGATTGTTCTGGGACCTCGCTTCCAAAGGCTGGGACACCGATCTATGCGGAGGCGGTATGCTATGGAACCCCAGACTCTTGCCGTACAAGAACACCATCACCAATCAGCTATTCATCTCGGCTTCAGTCGCCATGTATCTCTCTTCTCCTGGTGATGCAATCGATTTCCCATTCTCAGCCTTCGACTCGCAAGTATTCGATGCTATGCCAGGACGACCGCATGATCCAAAGTATCTCAAAGCTGCCATCGAAGGCTACTCCTGGCTCAAGAAAAGCAACATGACCAATTCCCAAGGCCTGTACGTCGATGGCTACCACATCAAAGGATACACCCAAAACGGCAGCATTGGTACAGGCAAATGCGACGACCGCAACGAAATGCTCTACACCTACAACCAAGGCGTCATCCTCTCGGGCCTGCGCGGCCTCTGGGAAGCAACCGGAAACACAAGCTACCTACTCGACGGCTACAAACTCATCCACAACGTCATGGCATCTACAGGCTGGTCAACGTCCGCAGACCCTCACACCCACATCTCCAAATCATCGCACTGGTCTGGATTAGGTTCACATGGTATCCTCGAGGAACTCTGCGATCGCAGCGGCACCTGCAGCCAAGACTCTCAAACCTTCAAGGGCATCTTCTTCCACCACTTGACGCAGTTTTGCCAAAGTCTGCCAGAAGAAGCAGTTGTGCCTGGCAAAACCCACGCGGCGAGCAAACAACTCAGACAAAACCACAGTGCGTTTTGCAAATCGGTGGGAAGCTGGGTTGCTCACAATGCACAAGCGGCTCTGAGCACAAGAAATGCATCGGGGTTCTTTGGCACGTGGTGGGGGTACAAATATGCTGTTACCGATCATCCATCAAGTCTTCCTGTTCATGCAGTCGACTATCGAAATGATCGCAGTGTCTTGTCGACGAGCAAGTGGGCAGCGTCGCAGGGCTCACGCTCAACAGATGATATTGTGGTTCAAGCGGCAGAGGGAAATGGGTATTCCGCGACGGCAGACGTCAATGACCGTGGTAGAGGTCGTACGGTAGAGACGCAACAGGGAGGTCTTGCTGTTCTTCGGTCATCTTGGGAGCTATTGAACGCAGACAGATTCTGAGACTGCAGATGACAGATACTCGCGTCCTTGCACCTCGCAGCGACCATCACTTTTGGCATCAATGTTTATATATGATGATTATGATCATTTCACGTTTCTAGCAACTCCAGAGTCAAAGCAAAATAAAGAAAAGAGCTTTTCTCGCTTCATTAGCTGAAGCACTACTTTGCACTTTTTCGCTCTAGACTAAAATGCCTTTTTTCTCCCCTCACCTTTCTCCTTTTCGAGCCTGCTTTACATGATGCCCAACTCGCCAAACGCAGCAATAACATCCTTGTCAACATTCACCAGCCACTCATTCTGGAAAACTTCTTGTCCACCCGCAGCCTGGATGGCAAGCTGCAAGTAATGCTTGATCCACTGCGTAGTCCTCACATTGTGCACGGGATCCGCAAACGTCAGTTCCCTTCGTCGTTCATCTTCGGGGGCTTCAAGGACACCGGCCTCGGTAGTCCTCAATTGATCCGCGTTCTCGTAGACCAGAGTGTCTGAATCCACCGCGCCGCCTTCTTCGCGGATCTCGGTTACCATGTCTGTCCAGAGTGTCATGAGAGATTGGAGGGAGCCGAGGATGAAGGGCTGGGAGGTAGAGAGTAGCTTTGTCAAAGCCAGACACATGAGTTTGCGGCGGGAGGGATCGCCGATGTTTTCAAAGTGGCTGAACCATTCTTCGAGCAGCCATTTCATAGAGTCGTGGAGGGAAGGCTGGTTGGCGGTGTCGCTGAGTGGGATGGGTGGTGCGGCGGCCTGCACTGCTTGCAAGAACACATTTTCTGATCCCATTGCCAGACGTGCGAGTACGGAAAAGTAATCGGTTTCGACGATGCCGTCCACTGGAGGGTCCTTTGCTAGCGGGCCTGTGGTACAGTGTGCGATCCAGCTCCCGTGCAGACCTCTGAGTTGCTTGCGAAGGAAGTCGGACTCGATGAGGTCGCTGGCAATGGTACTGATGGCAGATTCGCCTCCAATGCGCTCCGCTGACCTGATGATGAGCTCGACTAGGTTGTTCACAGTCCCACTGGCGTCAGCCTTGACGTAGCCAACAAGGTTAGATAGAGATGCCATGAGCGGCTTGCGCATCTCGTCTGAAAGCATCTCCGACGGAGCAAGTAAGAAATATGATGAAGTAATGTCGAGAGCTGTGCGAAGGTTTTCCGATCCAAGCTCAAAGATGGAGAAGAGGTATGGCGCTAACTGCAATAGCTCAGGCGATGCTGGGGCGGGTGTCTGGATCAAAATGTTTGCCCACAGATCCAAAGCATCGTCCAGCAGGTAGACTTGTGTATCTGATCCGGGCTCGACAGCACCCCTGATAATGGGTAATACCATGTGGTGGAAGGGTACAGAAGCAGCCTTCATAGAAGTGACAAGACGGGAGAGAATGGTCAGAATTGCCTGCTTCATGAGATGCTCATCTCCAGATTGTTCCCAAAGATTGGGCAGAATGCTGATGATCGTTTCTGCATAAGGCGCGATCTAGCGCTCGTCAGCTGCAGGATCTCAGTCCGTATATGGATCACACTTACATGATGTTCCAATCGCTCAACCAGAACACTAACCGTGTTGAGCAACGCCATCTTTGTCTCCATGTTTTCGACCTCCTCAATGAGATTCAACAATTGTGACATTGTCGTCTGAACATGAGGCAAGAATTGCTCTGGACTGAACTCCCAATCGTCTACTATCTGTTTGAGCTGTCGTCCGGCGGTAATTCTGACAACCTGATCATTGCAGGAGTCATTCGGGTCAAGTAGGTGCTGGAAGATCTGGTAAACCAGAGACCTGTTCTCTGCAGAGACCTTGACTGTGATCCATTGACCCAAAAGGATTGCGATACGACGGCGCAGAATGTTGAAACCTGGCTTCTGTTTTTGCACTTCGACGACGATTGTGTTGGACAAGAAGGAATCGAAGTCGAGATGCTGTTGCAGGATTGCGGCAGCCAAGCCAATGGCTGTGTATACCGAGTACTTAAAAAGGATGTCCTCATTGTCCGGCGCTAAGACATGTCAGTAAGATGTGCTCTATAGAGACTCTCATGGCTCAGAACATGGGTGGCGACGTACCTGCAACGGTGTAGAAAACATTGAGTAGTGGTTGCGTCAACAAGCTTCTGAAGTTGAGAGCGAGGTCCAGGAACAACTTCTCAGCGCAGGGTCGAACGCTATACTCCCATCCTTCGCTTTCGCCCTCCAAACTCTGCTCCCACTCTTCCGGCTCTTCCTCCCATAGCTGGAGCTCGCCTTGCCGGAAGACGAAGAATTTAATAATAACGACTTCCATGACTTCAGTGACAAAAGCATCTGTCAAGAGGTGCTCCTTAATAGCAGCGATTGCATCTGCCTTTTCAATCTTGTCCTGTGGATGCTTGTACTTGAAGGATTGCACAGGGTTGAATACCATCTTGATACAGGCACGCACAATTTTGAGTCCAGAGAGTGAGACCTTCTCCTGGAATGGCTTCTGCTCGCCATCACCTCCATCAGACACACCAGCAGTCAAACGAGAACCAAAAGTCTCTCCGAACTGCTTGACGAGGGTCCAATATGAACGAACGAGATCAAGAGAGTTTGGCAAAAGCACAAAAGCCGCAGGATGGGCCTTGGCCATTTCCAGATGTAACTTCGATAATTGAAGCAGGTGCTTTTCCAACAACACACTAAGCTCTTCGGGAAGTGTGGCTCCTTGCGCTGAGATGGAGTTCATGAAAGTGCCCACTTGGGCGTAGGTAAGCTGCCAGAACTGATGCACGTCTGACTCTCGGTTCGGGAACTCATAACCAGCAACGAGTAATCTGCGTAGAGTTTTGATCGCCAACAGACTGGACTGCATCAGTTGTTGCAGTCTTTGATCTCCAATACTACTGGTGGGAGCCTCCTGCCAGGCCTGGGGCAACAGACTAGATTGCATTGTCTGTTGCAATGCTTCTTGGTCGCCATTCCTGCTGCTGAGAGCCTCCTGCCAGGACTGTACTTTCTCAAGATAGATCTGTCCGAGTACCTGTACAATCTCGGGAGTGGCAGCCTGCAGAGCGACTCTGGACCTCTGGAGACGGGCAGCGGAGAGTTCCTTGGTGATGTGAAGGAGGATAAGCAATGTACGGGGAAGGTGGATAGGATTAGAATTTGAATCTATCGATCTTCGAAGTACACTGATCAGTGTACTAATGACGTCTGGCCTGTACAGAATCAGCACTGAATACCAGAAGGCTGGAAAACACTCCCTACCAATCGTGAGGATACTCAAATCGAGAAACCTTTGCAACGACGAGTGCGTTTTGAAGAGCCAAACGATGATCATGTTCTTCGATGCCACTTTCGAGAAGGCGAGATCTAATCGCTGCTCTGTCGTCCGCCGAGACAGCACTGAGAGGACATCAGTATGTGGATAAAGATAACACCCAAAAACAATTCGAGTTCTTGGCATGCAGAAGTAGAAAGAACAAGTCATGGAAAGACACAACTCACTTCGCAGCTGTCTTGCGCCAGTACTTTTCAATACCGTTCTTGAGCTGGATGATGGCGAGATATCTGACTTCGAATGGTAACGATTTATCGATGAATACAGTTTGCAAGTGCTTGTAAAATCCGGCGCTTTTCTCCCATCGTTCAAGTTGTTTGGCGCCTGATTGAACCTGCTGTGGATCTGACGAGGCTGCAGACCTCAAGACATTGAGTAAGGTATGCTCGGTTAAAGGGTTAGCTTCACCCGGCACCTCGATGGCAAAGTTCTGCATCGTGGTGCGGTTGATGAGTGAAGATAGAACGCTGGTGAAATGTGCCCTGGCTGAAGTTGCAGAATTGAAGAGTCCCAGGTGTTGATAATGCCAGAGTATGATGCAAGTTGAAGAATTATGTGAAATGTGTTTCTGTCTCAGAATGCTTTCGTCTGTTCTTTGGTCGGATGTTTGCCCAATGAAGTGCCAAGACTTTTGCGACTCTTCATGGTCAATGCGCCATTGATGAAACACATTGTCTTGCACGAGGCCGACGACAACATCTACATATCACTGATATCTCACCTTCATCATGTCGTATGTATCTAAAACAGCTCTACGAGTATCGTGAAATTGGGTTCTTGAGACGAATTGGACCATTGAGCAACACGCTACATACGTTCCAGTTTCACATCTAGGCGTAACCATCATCCACTTGAACCTGCGTTCGGTGCCGGCAAATCAAGAAGCACCTTCACACTTCCAGAGTCTTCTCATGCTCCAGAACTTCCGGCATATCGATACTTCCTGGATAAATCTTGCCCCAGTCCTCCTCGTAACCTTTCTCGATGTGAGGCCAAGGACCCAGCGGTGTAATTGCTTTGGGGTTCACATCATAATGGCTTTTGGTGTACTGTGGTATTTGATCAGTATGTACTTCGAATCTGGTTGTTGAGTGACTGACATTATCCTTGATGTGTTTGAAGTCCGTGGTGTTTCTGAACTCCTCATGGTTCCAGTACATGCCTTTGAGCCAGTTGTTCAAGACCGGATAGTCGTGGCGTATTGTGCCGAGATTACATTTCTACTAGGTCTTAGAACTCTCGAGATACTTTGGAGGGGACACTACTTACGAAGTGCTGCACATAGACAGTATCGAAGCGGATCAAAGTGGCGTAAAGGCGGATGTCCAGCTCGGTCATTTCCTTGCCGAGAACATAAGGGCCCTTGCCATCGTGAAGCAATTTCTCCAGCTTGTTGAGAGCACCGAACACTGGTGGAATGTTCTTGTTGTAGGTTTCTTGGTCAGGCGCAAATCCAGCCTTGTACACCCCAGTGTTGAGATCCGATTGCATCCACTCGGCAATCTTGTCGATTCTCTGGCGTAAGTGCTCGGGGTATAGTGTTAAATTTGCCATCTCAGGCGAGGTCAGATCATTGAACGCAGTCTGAAGCCAGCGTAGAAGTTCTGCTGATTCCTGTTCTGGTCGTCAGCATATGGTTTCCAGACAAACAGTCGAGGTATTGCCCTAGATCATACATTGTTGACTGCAGTATTTGTCTTCTTGTCCCACAGGAATGGTACAGAGTAGCGCCCCTTGTAGTCCTTGTCCGCTTTGAAGTAGACCTCATGCAGATACTTCGATCCGAACAGCTCATCAATAGTAGCATTGGGGTACTCATCGTTCGACTCGGGAAACTGCCAGCCAGGCCAACCCTTGTCATTGCCTTTAGGGTAAGGCTTGACGATGCTCACATCAATGACATCTTGCAGACCTTTGAGGTGACGGACAAGATTTGCACGATGGGCGAACGGACAGAAGAGACCGATGTACATGTGATAGCGTCCCTTTTCTGGCTGGAAGGGATTGTCGGACGACTTGTCAATCACGCCGTGCCAGCTGTCGTCTGGTCCGGCGTGAACGGACTTGGGTATCTCTGTGGCCATGTTTCGAAGAGTGGACTGAGAGAGTCTGTTTGAGATGGCGGATAGTCGTCTCACAGGACTTAACATAGAATCAGGTAAGAGGTATACAAGGATGGCAATAGACGTGAACAAGAGAAGTGATCTGAGGTGGGTCAGCATGATATAGCACGAATACGCCGGTGATTTCGGATACCTGAACGAAGATGACAGGAAACACGTAATTCAGCACTTCAAGTACATTTTTTGCGTAAAGGACGATTTCTAACAAGATGTTGTTCTTCAAAGACGATTTATAATGAAGCATGTTCGATAGTTGCGATGATGACGTGGGGGTGGAAGTAGCGGAAAACCGCCGCGGCCCGTCGAGACCACGAACGAACGATCTCAAGCTCAATGGATTGCCTCGAGACAAAGATGCGCTGACATTCTTCATGGCATGAACGTTTCGAAAATTAAGGAAATCACTTTTCTCATCTAGATAGATATTCTATGCGTACAGAGATGCGCAATTATTGCGTCTTCTTAGCCTTAGACTCATCAGGCTTGCTGTAGAGCCAGACAGCGACAAAGATCAGCCAGCCAGTGGCCGTGACGCCGATACCAGCAATCCAGGGGTAAGCGCCGCTGATGACGAAACTGCGCGGCCACTCGTCGTGAGCAAAGTGGCGGACAGTGACGGTGCGCTTCTCGTAGACATTGCTGAGGAAAGGACGCTTGTAGTTGACGATGAAGTTGAAGATACCATGCTGGTCAGGCACAGTGAAGCTGGCCTCGAAGATGGTGCTGTTGGTGGTTGGCGAGACGGGGTCCAAGGTCACACGGTGGAAAGGAGACAGCATGCTGAACTCGAGCTGAAGAGAGTCTCCGGCGGCAGGAAGGAAGGGAATCCAGCGGTCACCGTTGTATTCTGACAGTTCGATCGAGAAGTGCTGAACGGCTGTTAGCAAAAGAAAGCGGGTATCACAAAACAGTACACTTACGACATCGTTCTTGATTCTGTACATGATAGGGTTGATCTCGGGGCGCTCAGAGACAGTCAAGTTGTTGGACTCCTTGACCTTGCCCTCGTTGAGGTAGTGCTGGACCTTGCCAACCCTGAGCACACCAATCTCCTGGAAAGTCCAGGCGGACAGACGTTCGGCAAAGGCCTTGTTGGCAGTGGCGGTGGTCTCAGTGGCACGAGGAGCCTTGACCTGAGCGTCAAACCAGGCATCCTGCAACATCTCGGCAGAACCGAGAACGGTGAAGCGGGCCGAGTTTCTGGCCTGGAACGTGGAGACGAGCGACAGCTGAGAGCCAGAAGCGAAGACATCCTCGAGGGCCTCTTCCTCCTTGGGGTTGTACGAGTATGCGGTCTCGGGAGCGCGTAAGACAGGGGCAAGTAGGGGGCTGGCATTGCCCAGAAGCTGGCCAACAGCGCGAGGAACAGCAAGAGTTCCGTCAACGTCAAAGTAGTTCTTGACACCAGACTTCAAGGTTTTGGGAGCGGGAATGAGCAGAACATCATGCTTGTCGGCAGCCGATTTGGAGTCGTAGTTGATGTGATCGACAACAAGGGCGCTGCGCTCCGGAGGAAGGGTGACGTCGAATTCGAGAAGGAGAGAGGCAACGGCGGCAGGAATAGGTTGGTCGGCGGTCAGAGCGAGCAGAACGTTGCCGTTGTTGTTGACGTAGTCGACGAGGATGTTGGGAGTCAATTGGGGACCGAAGCCTTTGGACTTGGGGGGCAGGAGAACGAGATGGTCGTATGCGAGGTTGCCGTGCTTGAACAGCGAGAGACTCTTGGACTTTGGTGATTCGTATGTGACGCTGTAACCACGGGCTTATTTTTGACTCAGTCAGTCTGGCTCGTTGCAGAAGATACAAGCAGACACAACTTACATTCAAGATCCCCAAAGAAGGACGAGTACTTGGACTTGTCAGCGGCTTCCTCGAGAACTACCAGCAGACGGTTGCCGGTAGAACTCAATGCCTGGACCAGGCTGACGAGGCCCAGCAGCAGCAACGACAGAAAGGCCTTCATGTTTGCCATGTCTCGATTGAACAGAGAAAGAGCAGACACAGACTCGGGCAAGCACGTACGAAGCTCCAGCTGTCCTCCGTAAACGCGCAATGCGATGCGGAGAGCTGCCAGCGCCAAGCCCGTCCGCAAGTCGCGCCCTGACCACCTCCGCCGCCGACCAGCGAAGCATCCGAAGCAATTGACGACGACTTGTATACCGCTACATCCACATCACACACACACAATGGCTCCCGTACAATTCTGGTCGACCCCTGGTCTCTACATCAAGTGGGCCGCCCGCAACAAGCCCGCCATCTTCTGGTCCCTTGTCATTGGCAGCGTCGGTCCCGTCATGGCCCTCGTCGTCCCTCCCGTGCGCGCTCGTTTCGGCGACGGCCCTCGTCCTCAGATTCCTTTGACCTACCCGAGTGAGTCACGACCGCCTTCTGCAGCTGGAGACCAGCACATCATCCAATTGTGCGACGACAATCCCGGCTAACACTCCGCCCACAGTACCCAAGGGCCCTCGTAACATTCCCTCCGGCTACGAAGACTAAGCTCGTCACACTCTGCTCATATATCCAACCTTTCATCGCGCGCCAAATCCGTCTCCGATACATGTACATACACAGCCGCTACAAGAGCAATCCCCTGCTGTCGCTACACCACTCCCGCCATCAAGAGGAGGCTCATACAAGGAAATTTCTCGACCGGAGTCCTGGGGAACAATCGATCGGCTTTTCCTCTTTTCCACCATTTTGTCCTTACACGAATGCAAAAATACACAGCCAAAGGCTCTTTTCTCTTGTTATCTCGTGTGCCAACCCATGACTTCATAATGCGATACTAACGCTATGAGGAGAGCAGCAAATGCGCGGGATCAAGGGCAAAAGATACTGGATTAACGAAAGTCGCTGCTTTTGGTAATGATGCTGGCTGTAAAGTATACTGGGGTTAATGTATGCAATCTTTGAGACCCGCGATTTTCCTCCTGCGGCCATGTCTCTGCTTCGCAAGCATAGTAAGTTTCTCTTTCGTCTAAAGTCCCAGTGGCAAGTCTTTGCTTCTTCCAATTTGTCGTCTTCCTCCGCGTTTCAATTTGTCGTTTCCTTCCAATTCATCAATTCGTGAAACCATCCAACTGATGTGTAAGCGTTCGAGTTGTTCAAACTTCTTCGCCCTCGGCATCTTCGTCGTCGTCATAGTCGAGGTCTTCCTCCTGGAAAGGCTCGACAGCGCGCTCTTTTCCCTTGCCCTTACCGACTGGCTCGACAGAGGGCTCGGCCTCATCAAAGGCCTCTTCAGCGCGTCTCTTGCCCTTGGCCTTCTCGGTGACTGGCTGAGCTCCGTACAACTCTGCAGCTTCCTGCTCAGCTCCTCCTTCAGAGTCCTGATCGGGCTCTTCTTCAGGCTCTTCGTCGACTTCAGGATCCCAGATGTAGTCGGCACCACCGACAACGGTGCAGGTCAGCCACTTAACTGGCGATTTGACGATGTCCAACTGGCTTTCGTTGTTCATCAATGGAGCAACGACCTTGGTGACACCAGCCTTGATGATGTCAATGTTGTTCTGCAGGACCTTCTCGCCCTTGCCGCTCATGGGAAAGTGCTGGTGAAAGCCCTTTTGCACATCGCGGCCCAGATAGTTCTGACCGCCGTTGAAGAGGCGGAGGTACATGTCATGGCCGCCGAACTTGTTGTTGTGAGTGGCATCCTGTCACCAAGTCAGCAAGGCGATGTCGAAAGATTTACAGTGGCAGAAACAAAACTCACAATGGCAATCATCTGGCCCCACCAGTGGCGGTAGCAAGCCACGCCGACCCAGGTGAAGACGTCCTTGGCATAGTCTATTCTGCCAATGGGGTCACTCTTGGCCTGGCCCGTGACAGAAGTCTTGGTGATGCCAGGGGGATAGTGGCTGCTGATGCCCTTCTCAATGTTCTGGCAGAATCGCTTCAGCTCAGCGTGCTTGCGCTCGACCAAGTCGCGGAGATTGGGTGAGAGCTGATCGAGAATGCTGCGAGCTCTGGGGTACTTGCTGACGAAAGCCTCGTCGGGAGGCGTGAGAGCCAGAGCGTTGTACTTGCCAGTGAGGTGGATGAGGGCCTCCTTGAAGAGCACCTTGGACTGGAGGCGGAAAGTGACGTCGATCCAGAGGATGGGGCTGGCAGAGATGGCCTTGAAGATGTCTTGACCCTTGGCGAGCAAGCTGCTCTCGACAATCTTGGCGACCATGGACACCTGAATGCTCAGTCAGTTTGAGTGTCATCCCTGGCAGCAAGCAACTTACAGAGCCAACTCTCTCGGCAACTTCGACTAGACCCATGGCATCAGGGAACAAAATGTCGATGGTCCTGTCGTCAAAAGAGACGGGCTGGTTGGCAAAGATGCGCAACAGTCTCTCATAGTCGGTAAAGAGCGAGGCACGAATATGAGGATTCTGGTCGCTCTCGTGCATGACTGCGTATGTCTGTGCAGGACGTCCAGTATTATCAACAGGGATGCGTCTGAAGACAGGCTTGGTGAGCTTGTTGGCGGTCTTCTCGTCAAAGTCCTGCAGAACGATCAAGTAGCGGATACCCATGCGGAGGCCCTCGCGGCTCAGAGGAGGTCCAGGGGCACTCAGCAGGTCGGCGAAGCAGCCGCTGGCCAGGCTGAGCTGGCTAGAGTGCAGTCTATATCTGCTCTCGTTCGACACGACTATGACGGTGTCGGCTCCAGGTACGTCAACCTTGAAAGCCATCTTGGTGGTCGCGTGAGATCGTTAGGTAGGAGCAATGCGTAAGATCGCTGCGTAGGATGAAGCGCAAGATCGCTGCGTAGTATGAAGTGTAAGATCGTTACGCAGACCTACGGAGGGCGAAGCGTAAGATCGTTGCGCAGATCTACGGAGGGCGAGCGTAGACCTACAGAGGGTGAAGCATAAACCTACGGAGGCCCAGACTTGGCTGTTGTGAGACCAGAATTGAAAGTTGAAAGGTGAAAGGTCAGGGTCAGAAGTCGAGGTTGTAGATCAGAAATTGAAGCCGGAGGCCGTAAGTCGAGAATTGCGAGCCCGGCACCGAACCAAACCTACGGGACTAGTAGTGAGATGAGCAAACAGTGAAGGTACGTGTGGTAAAGAATGGAGTGGGTGATGAAAGGACCCGCGGTAAAGCAACTTGTAGGGTACGCCAGGCTGTTGATGTTAACAAAAGGACGCGCCGGGCTCGTACACACGTACGTATGAACCTCGGACCACGACAAGAGCTTGAGAAAGCGTTTTGCCGTAGAATCGCCAATCTTTAAATACGATCAAACATCCTTACGTGCCGTAACTGTGCCATAACTGTGCTTGCGCAGTCACTACTTCTACGGCACTGTGACTTTTTATAACAAAAGTTCAACCCTACTAGCAACACATACAAACGACTTAGACTCTTTAAAGCCCACAAGCAGATCTACGAGCATCGTCAAACCTACGGTCAGCTTTGTGACCTCTAGACCACAAGCGGTCTCAAGACCATGTGCGGCTTCCAGAACTACGAGCAGACCATGTGCGGTTTCCAGACCATGCGCGGCTTCCAGAGCTACGAGCAGACCATGTGCGGTTTCCAGACCATGCGCGGCTTCCAGAATTACGAGCTGACCATGTGCGATCTTCAGTCTTGCGAGCGGTCTCCAGTCCTACGAGCATTCTGATCTTATGGCAGCAGAAGAAGTGAACCATGTGCAATGAGGACATGAGCAATTTGTGAGCAACAAGTGAGCGGTTCGTATAGAGCAAATTGAGCATTCTGCAGCACAAAGAAAAAGTGAGGTATAGAGTCTGTAACGAAGAAGTGAGCTATCGGCGAGGAAGAAGTGAATTGTCGGCGAGGAGGAAGTGCACAAAAGCATGATTTCAGACGAGAGGCGAGACAGGAGAAAGGTCGATCGAGAGCCGACAGCCTACCTGGCTCTCCCTGGCCAACACTCGGGGTTGCATGAGAATCGTCTAACACTATAGATGTGTATACCGACATTTCTTACTAAGAGATACGCGCCACACATCGGTAATTATCCAGAATCTAGCGGGCGATACTCCTGTGACCAAGTGGCGTTGTCCAGGGCATTGCGGAGTTCCAGCTGAAAAAGAGAATGTGCTTTTCATCCAGTCGCAAAATCGATCTTGAATTGTTCAACGAGAGTTGGGAGACCAGAAGCGCGTGCGGTCGGCATTGTCGCGGGGATACGTGACCGCGGAGCGACTAGCACCAACAAGGCAGCTCGCCTGTGTCTGTCCCAGCCGTGAGTGCTTATAGAGCAGATATATACGACTATCAAACGTCATATTTGCCAAGTCGGGGTCAATGAACTTCTTTGAGACAGGCATCCCCGATATGCAGCCGATCTGTAAGAGAACCGGCATGCTTGTCTTGACTTCAGCCCTGGACTCTGCATCGCAAGCACGTGGGATTATCAATGGCCGACGATAAGCAAAGAGGCGATCACCGCGCCTGCATATTGTGAGTCTGTGCAAACAAGATGGCAAAAAGCATGTTGAGAGACGCGCCTTTGTGATAAAAAGGTCGACAGGAGCCCTCTTCGCAGGTAGGTAGCATCAAGCAGTCAGCTCCGGCTTAGAACAAGGCCGCGATCGCTCTGAGGGCATCTTGACCACCACCGTCTCCTCATTCCTCAAGATCATCAATTCATTTCTACTTCATATCCATTCATTGACCATTCGACATGCGTGTGGGAAACAGTGTTTGGGCTTCTGCCCTCCTGGCTCTGAGCACTCCAGTTCTGGCCTGTGAGAGCTGTGAGCACCCAGAGCAAGATGTTGTCATGACCAGAAACGTACGACGCATGCAACCAGATGCTCAAAATGCTACTGTCGGTCCTCGGGGACCCCTGGCCTGGGGCCAGCTCAACTTCTTGCACACCACTGACACCCACGGCTGGCTCGAGGGACACATCAGAGAGCAAAACTATGGCGCAGACTGGGGTGATTATGTGTCTTTTGTCAAGCAGATGAGACAGAAAGCAAGGAACCTGGACGTCGATCTTCTAGTGGTCGACACTGGTGTAAGCTTTTACTGAGAGTTGTCATTGGATCATGCTTATCGTTACCAGGATCTTCACGATGGTGCAGGTCTCAGCGACGCCACTGGAGTTGCTACCTACGGTGGTGTCAACGGGCAATTGTCGAACCCAATCTTCGAGCAACTGGACTATGATCTTCTGACCATTGGAAACCACGAGCTTTATGTCTCCGCAATCGCTTATGAGACCTTCAACCAGTTTGCCAAAGCGTATGGCGAGAAATACTTGACCAGTAACGTTCAGATCAGAAACCCAAGCACTGGCGAGCTCGAGTACATTGGTAAGAAGTACAGATACTTCAAGACCCAAAAGGGCCTCAGAATCATGGCCTTTGGTGTGCTGTTCGACTTTACTGGTAACTCGAATGCTTCAGTCGTCACTAAAGCGTCCGATATGGTCAAGGAGTCTTGGTTCATCAACGCGGTCAACCACAAGAACGTCGATGCCTTTGTGTTGATTGGTCATAACCCTGTCGGTCTCAAGAGCAGCACTAACACGCTGCAAACCGTCTACAAGGCCATCCGTGCCATCAAGCCCGACACGCCTATCCAGATGTTCGGTGGCCACACTCACATTCGTGATTTTGCAGTCTACGATGACAAGTCTGTTGGTATCGAGAGCGGAAGATACTGCGAGACTCTGGGCTGGTTGGCTGTCAGTGGCATCAATCCTCACGGCAAGGCCAACCCCAAAGGAGTCCCTAACCCAACAATGAAGGCAAAGAAGAATGGAACTGCTTCGGCTTCTGCTACCCTCGCTTCCTCCACCAGTGCTTCGAACTTGACCTTCTTCCGTCGCTATCTGGACTGGAATCGCATGACTTTCGAGTACCACGCTGAGGGTAGCCAGGCCAAGGCATTCGACACCACCAAAGGCCTTGCCGTGACCAAGAACATCACTGCCACTCGCAAGGAGCTGAACTTGACCAGCATCTACGGCTGCGCTCCCCAGACCTGGTGTCTTAATTGTGCACCATTCAAGTCTGAAGGCTCCATCTACTCTCTTCTGGACAAGGCACTCTCCGCCACAATCGTCACCAAGCAACGCGCCGACAAGCCTCGTCTCATCATCACAAACACTGGCCACATCAGATTTGATCTAGCCGAGGGAACTTTTGACTACGACTCAAGCTTCATCGTCTCACCATTCACCGACGCCTTCCAATATCTCCCCGATGTCCCTTACCACCTCGCCAGCCAAGTCCTCTCCGCACTCGAAAGCGGCAATTACCCATCCAAGCGCGATCTGTCTTCTCAAGACTTTGGATTTACCTCTATGAATCCTTCGCTGGATAGCTGTATTGATCCTCCTGTAAATCACGATCATCTGATCTCCAAGCGCTCTTACCCGGGTGGCCGCATTATTAGGCGTCAGACCACCACCACACCCGGCTACACCACCTCTGATGACTTTGGCACTGATGGAGATGATACCATTCACTCCAAGATCCCTTACTACTCAACCCCCAGCTTCTTCCAGGCCAACGGCAGTCTACCCGCCAATGGAACTCTGGCCGCAGACGCAGTTGTCGATCTCATCTTCTTGGACTATGTTGCTGCCAGTGTTGTCAAGGCCCTGAATGGACTAGGTGGAAGCTACACTGACGACCAGGTAACTTACTATCTGCCCAAGGTAAGAACATCTCCACCTCTTGTCTTTTGCATGTGAGATCAGAAAAAAGCTGACCGAGACCCCCAAAATAACAGAACTTCACCACGAATTCATACTTGCCCGAGTATGCACAGATGACTCCAGAGTGGCAGGCCAATGTCCCCAACTGTCCAGTTGGTATGGGTATCGGTTACAACATTACCTCATAAGATCGCCAAAAGATCATCGGCCCGAAGTTTATGTACAGGAGACCAGAATTTGGGAGGGGTACGACATTTTTGAAGACATTTTGGAGACCTTTTTGGTAGGAATGCCATGTCCTAGACAATTACTTTGGATAAAAATTGCAAGCGATGATATGATTTCATGTTATATGTGAGGACGGGGATCACTGGCTGTTGCATCCATTGGTGTGGTTGGAAATTGCAATTGTTGTATGTCACGCTGCCTGAAGCATGACCCTGCTCATTTGACATTCAGACATGTTTGTACAACTAGAGAATATCAATGTCCGATCACTCATCTTGAAAAGACAGTTTTGCAACCTGCTTGGTTTGAGAGGAAGTAACGTCTCCCGATACATCTATTGCTTGAGTCTTTGTCGATACATGCAACGATCGAATCTAGATCTACTATGGTTTGAGAAGTCTATTCCGAAGAAACATTACACGAGAGCGAGAAGATGACGATGCTGATGATGAAAACATAATATCCTGACTGTTTTCTATTCAAATACAAACAAGAATGCTATGCCTGCTTTTGTCTGTCCCTCCTGCGATGGAACATCTTTCATAACCAAGAACCATTGGGACGGAAAGAAAAAAGAAGAACCAAGGTAAAAGTCTTCTAATCCTGACGATCAACGATGGCTGGAATATGGTTTCAGAGGTACTCCTAATCCTCTGTCAAGTCGCCATACTCCCACTGACCACGTCTGTCGCCCTTGGCCTCGTTCTCACGGGCCTGGAGATCGGCAATCACGTCTCCGGCAGCACGCTCCCAGGCCTTGAGCTTCTTGGGCACCATGGCAAGACCTTCGGAGATGATGTCGGCATTGACGCTCTCGTTCAGGCTGTCGCTCTGCTTAGGATCGAACAGCGTGACGTGCAGCGTGCCCTCGCGAGGGTCGATGTAATCCACATTGGCGACCAGCTGGCGGTCGGCGGTAGAGTCGCTGATGATGTTGACGGCTTCGCGGAGGTATTCGGGTGCGGTGGGGAATTGGAGGAAGGAGAAGACGGCGTCGAGGGCTTGGGCGCGCAGCTTTTGCACGCCGAAGCGGGTGGGATCGAGGGCGCGCAGGCGCGACCACGGGATCGTTTCGCTGTTGCCGTAGTCGATGTAGACGACCTCGGATGTCTTGTTTTCGCGGTCGTTACGGCGGATGCGGGCGCGGTACCATTCGTTGTCTTCGCTGAATCTGGCAGACACAAAGTCGCCGGCCTTGGGGGCTTGGTCGAGGGGCTTGTTGGCAGACGAGGAAATGTGGAAGGAGCGGAACGAGTTCATGAGGTCGGTCACTGAGCAAAAGATTAGCACATGTCTCATGGACGGACGAAAGACCAAACTTACGAGCTGCTGTGCCAGTTCCAATCTCCTGAATCTTGATGCGTGCGTTGGTCGAGTCAATGTTAGTGACGACGACATCGCGGTAGTCCTTGCGACGCTCGACAGGAGCATCACCGTTGTTGAGGCCGGCAGCACCAGCAGAAGCATCGTACTCCTCGCCCGCCTCAGCAACCTCCTTCGAGGGGTCCCAGTCGTGCCACATGCCGCGTCTGGCCTCCTTTGCCCTTTGCTCGGCAGCCAAGAGCTCATTTGCGTTGCCAGACTTCTCTGCACTGTAGGCGTGGACCGAAGCAAGACCCTCCTCGACGAGCAACTTGGCAAAGCTCTCACGGTTGATGTACAGTTGACCGATGAAGCCTCCGACCTTGTCAGTGCCCTCAACGTCGATCTCGACATCGCGCTGCTGACATCTGCGGTTTGCGAATTCGTGTGCCTCTTGACCGAAAGGCTCGCCCTTCTCGCTGGGGTTGCGAGCCGAGCGAGGAGCACTGATACCGGACAGGACGAAGGTGAGCTTGGCGTTCTCACGGGGAACCAAGACGGTGAATCTACTTCCACTCTTGACAAAGTCAACGACAGCAGGAACCTTTCTTTGGCGAGACAAGAGAGTCAGCTGACGCTTGGCCTGATCAACGGAAGCACTGTAGTCGACGTATTCGGTCTTCTTGGGGGGCTTGGGGTTCCACATGCCCTTGCCAGCGCTCTGTGCCGCCTCCTCGGCGGCAAGAAGGTCGTCGTAGATAGGCGAGCGGTCGGTGTCGTCCATGCGATGTCTGATGACCGAGGCGTATCCCTGCTCAACGAGCATCAGACCCACATTTTCGTCGTTGAGAGTAACGGTGGCCATCTCGCGCTCATCGAAGCCCTCAGTAGCCGGTCGCTTGCCGTCGATGGTGACCTTGACGTGCTTTCCGATCAGACGCTTGCGCAGGAACTCCTTGGCCTCGGCACCGAAGGGGGATTGCTTGGGATCTGAGGGCTTGGGTTGACGAACACTGCTGAGGTTAACACGCTTCTCAGCTCCAGCCTTGTTGCGGAGGAAGAGAGTATCAGCAGAGAAGACGCGGCTGACAGTGGCTTCGATTTGACCTGTGCCGGCCGATCTCTGTGAGACGTGGCCCTCGAACAGACCCAGCTTGTTATCCCGGGCATGGCGTTCGGCCTGTCTCAGCTTGGCCATCTCAGAACCAAGCCATGTCGAGTGGTGGTCGGTGCAGCGAGCAAGACCGGCTTTGAGGAGGAATTCGGCGATGCTGCCCATGGGGTGTCTGACCTCTCCGACGAGAAGGTTGTTGGGAGAAACACCGAGAATGCGGACCTGAACACCACGCTGCAAAAGTCTCTCTTCGACGAAGTGGTGTGCTTCGGTGCCGAAAGGCTCAGCAGGCTGCTCTGATTGATCTGAGGGGTTGATTCTTCTGGTGGCAGGGGCGCGGACGCCAGCAAGTAACACGATGGTTTGAGTGTGCTTTGTGGGCTGTACCAACAGACGACAGATGAGGCGGTCTGCACTGAGGACGCGTTCAACAATGGCGTCAATGGGCTGGCCCTTGTAAGCCTCGGCGAAGGCCCTCGGGTCTGAAAGGTCTTGGACGTTGTCGATGCGTTGTTGGTCGGGATTCCAGAGGCCCTTTTCGTCGACCTTGGCGTGGCTCTCGAGGGCTTGCAATCTCTCGAGCAACTCGGTGCCTTGTGGTGTGTCCTCCTTTTTGCCAGCGTCGTCTCTCAGCTTGACCAGACCCTCACGTACAACGAGGTCGAGCAAGTGTTGGCCACTTTGCAGAATGATGACACCGTAGTCGCGAGGTGAAGGCGTGGGAATGTTGTAGAGGACGCTGAATCGGACAACCTTGCCGACGCAGAGCTTGCGGACAAAGTCTCTGGACTCGAAGGCACCAGGCTCATCGCCCTCTCTACGTATCCTGGGAGCACTGACAAAAGCCAAGCTCAGGGTGCGTTCTTGAGAAGGGTTCTTGATGTTGTGTAGAACGAGCGTGTCGCCAGAGAGCACGCTCTTGACCTTAGCTTCCATAAGGGCCATGATGGGTGGGTGACAGCTGGTAGCGAAGATGACGAGGTTTGGTCTGTTGGGGAATTGAATCAGTTGCTGTCCTGGAGAGAGACTGAGTGGCAAGTCGAGAGGGGTGTGTGGACTGTGTGGCCAGGGCTTCGAGGGGTCTCGTGCTCACCAGTGGGGTGATTGCAGCAGCAGCAGAAGGCAATCCAAGAAAAAAGTCAATGCCGTAGCTCGAGGTCGGCTTTTGCAGGAGAATGGGTGTTTAGGGCGAAGCAATTGCTCTGGACACGGAAAGCAGTGTTATACAGAACTCGAAGGGCACTCAGGGAGGTCGAGAAACATAATAGAACAGCTGGCGATGTGGGGTGAGAGCTCCGACAAAGTCAGTGCGCCGCTAGACGCCAATTCGCGTCCCCCTTCTTCATCTCTGCTGTTCGCTGGGCTTCGATTGCTGCGGTACAAGACTGTCAAACGTTGGTGTGGATTGGCCAGGTTGCTTCGAGCGTGACAATGTGCAGTTCTTTCCCGTCGTCGCCGCCAGACGTTTCATATACGGCAAACGTGTCAAACGGAATATGCTTCATCGAGCATTTGCATCTTTACTAAGAGCATACACGCTTTCAACATGCCCACCCAGAAACACATCACATAAAGCAGTGGCCATACGAGAGGTTTAATGTTCATGGTTTGATTTGGTCATCATCTGTACACTTCAAAGGCACACCTCGAGGATGGCCATTCCAATAATACTACTACTCATTCCTCATCTTCAAGACATTAAAGGTAGGTAGCTTACGAGGCGATACCAATGACACCTATATGTGAGATCAGTATCAATGCTTGACGCTGCATACTAGGCGTGGATAGAACTTACCGCAAGCAGGGCGAGGGCCAGCGTTGCCAGTCTTCTTGCTCTCCTCGTGGCCACCCTTGCCAAGGTCGTCAGTACCGGCGTGGACAACGATGGTGCGGCCGAGGACGCTCTCAGGACCGATCAGCTTGATGAGCTTGTCGCTGACGGAGCCCTTGGCGTTGCCCTGACCGTCGGTCTTGAAGTTGCCCAAGTCACCAACGTGGCGCTCCTCGTCCTCGGGGGCACCGTGGGTCTTGCCGTGAGGGTTGACTGCCGGTTCATGAGTATACGTATCTTTCTAGTATCGACATGTCGAGGAAGGGTACTCACAGTGAGGGCCGGCGGAAGTGCAGCCGTTGGTGTTGTCTCCAAAGGCGTGGACGTGCATACCACGCTCAGCGTTGGCGTCGTGGCCGGTGATGTCCCACGAGATGGTGGTCTCGGCACCCTCGGAGGCCTGCTCGAAGGTAACGGTACCGGAGACCTTGGAGTCTCCGCGAAGGACGGCAACTGCAAATCGTCTCGTCAGCTTCTACTGCTCGCTGCTTCTATAGGAGTCCACAAGGAGTTCCGAGTCCCAATCTGTCGAGTCTATTGGCCACCAAAAGCCTGCGGCAGCAGAGGCACAGATTCTGGAGTGAGGTTACACGGTCTCTTTCGACGCCATTGGATAGCCGTTGGCTCCCAAGGCCACCTTGGTGGACAGGATGTGCGTGGAACCAGCTCTTGCTCTCTGCCTGACCCCACTTTTGCTTCTTCGAGCTCGAAACAGACCCGCCGTTGGACGGAACTTCTGTCGTGTGCCTGCACGTACCTGCTTTGACCATTTTGACTGATTTGTACTGTGTTTTTGGCTTTGTCTAAGACTTGAGATTGGAGGTCGAAGAGAGGCGGAGTTGGGATTGAAGCTCGAGGGAAACAGCCCCGCTTTGCGGGTCTCGTCACTGAGCTCCTTCGCATTTTGCGGCTCCTAAGTCCGAAGTCTGCTTCGTCAGGCTTCGCTCGGCTTCTGCTTGGAAGGTGCACGTCGACGTCAGCCAAACAAAACAAATGAAATTTCACCATCGTTGGTTGGGCGCAAAAGACAGGCCATATTGCGTGCAAATCACAGAAGAGAATATCGAGTTGATAAGAACGACAACAGGGGTATTTTATTTTTTGTTGTACGTGAAAAAGAAAAAGTCATGTCGCGCCAGTCGTCATATGCACATCGCCTGAACCATCATCAAATTAAAGAATTTAAGCCTTCTGGAGCTTCTCCTTGAGGATGTCCTTAAGGGTGACGGCGTCAGCAGCGAACTTGCTGATACCCTCGCTGAGCTTGTGGACGGCCATGGGGTCCTCGTTGAAGTCGAAGCGGAACAGGGGCTCGTCGTGGAGGTACGACTTCTTCTGGAGGTCGAGCTTGGTAGCGTCGGAGGCGCTGAGCTTCTGGGGAACGGCGTCCTTGCTGTTGTACATCTCCTCGAGGAGGTTGGGCTGGAAGCTGTATTAGAATATAAAATCGAGATTCTCCAGAAATTGAGTGACTTACCGAGATGGTGAGGTAGTCGCAGCCAGCGAGCTCGGTGATCTCACCAACGTTTCTGAAGGAAGCGCCCATGACGATGGTCTTGTAGCCGAACTTCTTGTAGTAGTTGTAGATCTCAACAACAGACTTGACACCGGGGTCCTCCTCCTTCTTGTACTCCTTCTTGTGGGTGGCCTTGTACCAGTCAAGGATACGGCCAACGAAGGGAGAGATGAGGAAAGCACCGGCCTCAGCGGCAGCGATGGCCTGAACAGGCGAGAACATCAGAGTCAAGTTGGTGTTGATGTCGTACTTGGACTGCAGGATGTGGGCAGCCTTGATACCCTCGTAGGTCGAGGCAATCTTGATGAGGATACGGTCCTTCTCGATACCGGCCTCCTTGTAGAGCTGTTTCAAGTCAGACAAATGCTAGCAGAACAAATTGCGCTATGATGTAACTCACCTCGATGATACGGAGGGCCTTCTTGACACTGGCCTCAGTGTCGAAGGAGAATCTGGCGTCAACCTCGGTGGAGACCTTGCCGGGAACGATCTTGAGGATCTCCTTGCCGAACTGGACAAGGAGGGCGTCGAGGACGGCATCAACCTGGTCGTCGATGTTCTTGCCATCGGCGTGCTCCTTTCCGTAGGCGACAGCGTTGTCAATAAGCTTGGCATACTCGGCCTTCTTAGAGGCTGCCAGGATCAGGGAAGGGTTGGTGGTAGCATCCTGAGGCTTGTACTTGTCAATGGTAGCGAAGTCACCAGAGTCGCAGACGACAACCTTGAGAAAAGTGTTAGCACTGCGTCGGCATTTGACCCCTCCAAAGGGGTCATGAGCTACAAGAACGTACGGTGCCAGAGGCCTTGAGCTGATCGAGAGAGCTAGACATTGTGGATTGTGAGTGAGGAGGATTGGATTGTGATAGGAGAACAAAGATGTGTGTAGGAAAGAAGATCAAGTTTCAATTGTTGTTGGGAGAAATAAAAGCTCCCAGCGAGCCCCGCGCTTATGTCAATCGACCCAAGTCTCACCAAAAGGCCAACGAGGGCAAGGGTCCCTAAGCACCCGCCACCGTCGTTCCGTCACTTTCTGCCATCCGCCTTCGTTCCACTTCTTCCGAGCCCCTTCACGTGGGTAGGCTAAATTCGCCGAGCGCTCCGAAACTTGGGTTCTGCGTCTCGCATCTCCTTGGAGATCGCCCGCCGGGACCGCTTGCCTGACTCACAAAACCGTTTCTGTAGCACATCTTGCGCGAGCGTTCTTGGAGGCCACTGTAACGCCGAGCGAGGGGAGCGGTGACCGACATCATCGCGCGATGACGAAGGGGCCCATCAACAACACGTCGCAACGCAAGCAATTGGACAATTTTGACAGGGAATGCATCGTTTGGAGGCAAGGTGTTTTGTTTCTTCTATCTGATTAATGGCTGGGCCCTCTTATCGGTCTTCATCCTTTATCGGAGCACTGTTTGCCGATTCATCATTTCAGCCGACGGGCTTTGGCAGAGAGGCTGCGAGGCACTCAGGCACGGCTCTTAGCCGCCGTCGCCGGTCGAGCATCCATCTCCGCTCGGCTTTTGCAATCATGCCTTTTATGGCTTCTCCGCGCTCTTCCAGGTTTCTTTTGTTCTCTCATTCGACTAATAAGATATACGATTTTTTCAGAACTGCTGACTCCATGTCGTTGATGAAGATGCGATTTGCACGTACAAATTCTGACATTCGTCAGGCACTGGCAGGTATTGGCGACCGCTGCACGCAGGCGTGATCGTTTTTTGTGTTCGCCCCTGCGATTTGCGCAAGTGGGCAACCGAAACATCAGGTCAGCAGCCTCTTCGAGATCGGAGTCTCGATTGCTGGACCCTCTACAATCCAAGTATGTTGGACGAATCTTTGAGGAAATCTCTGCGGTGCTGGGCAACGCGTGTGGCCACAGCCTCGGTCTCAAGATCGTTATCGTCTCTCATCTGTTGCAGGATATCTCTCAAGCCTTGTCTGTACTCTGCGTTGTTGCCAGGGTTGCCGTTCATGCCCATTTGAAGGAGGAGAGTATCATCTGCATTGTCAGTGCCCTAAGTCAGCTACCGCACCACAGAATCAGAACGTGTTATAGAGATATCATGGACCATATCGCATTGAGCATGCGTGTTCGCCGGTTGGAAGCGGCAGGTCGACGGATGGATGGATATATGAACAAAGGAAAATCAGAAGGTCGCGCCCTCGGACGCACCAGAAACGCCCATGTCGCGGAAGTGCTGGTATTCACACGAACTGTCGTTGCAAACACCAGATGCAACTTCATAACGGCATAACTCTTTGTTGGGATCAATCTGATGACTGTAGGTCAACGAACGATACCCACCCTGTACTTCACGAGGATAATCGGGATGATAACGATAGCCCTTGAAGTTCTTGAGCAGACTCTCGTACGGTTTGAAAGCTGTGCCGGCAGATGAGGCAGTATTGACCTGTACTGTTGTCAGCACGCGCTGGATCCTGTTGGTAGAACTTACCGCTTCGGAAACAGCGACTTGTTGCTCGACATCTGGCTGTAGTTCAGGGGCTAAATCGTCAGCAAGGTTTTGTCTGCTAGTGTCGCTAGATTGCGATAGAGGTAGCGAAGAAACGGGTACAGCAGCAGGCTCTGGTGAATACTCTTCAGAAGATGCATCCGAGGACTCGAGATCCATCCGATCTTCATCTTCGTCCTCGTTCCCGTCCTCATCTCCGTCGGTCGAGGCGTCTGAAGTCGATGCTACATCTACCGATGCACCAGATGGACCATCGGTTCCCTGCTCGGTAGAAATAGCTTTGACGCTGTTCTCGTCGTCCTCGCTCTCGTCGTCAGAATCTGTCGAGATGTCCATCTCATCATCACTGCCACTTTCAGACGAGACAGAGCTTGGTTCAGGTGAAGGCGAGGGTGATAGCTTGGGCTCAAATTTCGACATCTGAATGGAGATTTTGCGATTCTGTAGCTGGCGTCCACTTAGCTGGTCGATTGCAGCAACAGCTTGCGAGAGAGGGAGCTCAACGAAGCCGGACCCTGTGCCTTGGTCGCGAGTAGGGTGCCGTGGGAGATGAGTGCGCTTGCTGATACCCGTTCATGTCAGCTCAAATATGCTTGGGATTAGTGCCCGAAATGCTTGACTTACACATCAAAAGCTTCGAAGAAAGCGCGGAAGAGTTCCTTAGTAGTAGTGAAAGGTAGATTCCTGATGAAAAGCCATACTAGCTTGTCCTGTGATTCGGCAAGCTCGGGCTCGGCGCTTCCAGACTTGCTAATGTCTTCAGAGCCGGGTTCAACACTAGCGGATGCATCTGTTGCCATGTTGTTGGACCTGAGACCTTCGTCTTCTTCGTCCTCTGACTCTGAACTTTCAGACATGCTCGAGCCTGAATCGGAATTAGAGCTGTCGTCGGACGTTTGGGTTCTGCTCTGCTCTGCTTTGGCACGATCGGCACGGATGTCATCAAGAACTCTGGCGCGACCAGGGCTTGATGTTGTTGCATCCCTGTGTTCCCGAGCGGATTGAACAGCTGCAGACGGTTGATGATTCAAAATGGAATTGTCTAGCGAGTTGCCTGATTCACTTTCGCTCATGGAGACGTCCATGTCCTCGGTCTGAGTTGATATCGTGGCTGGTAGGCCGTTCTCTGCTTGAGCTCCATTCGAATCGAGCCCGGCATCCTCGATGTCATTTAGGTCCTCGATCTCCTGCTTCTTGGCCTCCATTTCAGCTTGGGTCATTCCTTCCGTGTTGACGTCTAAGCTTTCGAGTTCGTCACGAAGCTTCTGTTGGTTTTCCATGTCTTGGTCATACTGTCTCTGCATATCTGCCATTTGTTTTTGCATCTCCAGGATTCTAGCCTTTTGGTTGTCAATATCGGCGTTTCGTGCTGTCAAAGCAGCCTTCAGTTCAGTGCGTCGATCGGCGGGCACGTTGGGCCGATTTGCGGCTGGTGCAGGTGCTTGTGATGCTGCAGCACTGGGAGTAGGGAGGGCGGAAGTCTTTGCAGGAGTTGGCGCACCCTGAGGAGTCTGGGGCAGGCTCTGGACGAGATTGCCCTTGGCTCTGAGTGCAGCTTTGCGCCTTTCGTACTCTTGGATCCTTTGATTGAGAGATGTGATTTCCAACTCTTTCCTTCTTAGCTCTTCGGCATCACTCGATGCTCCAGGGGTGCCGAGCGGAGGTGTGAATATACCCGACTGCTTGTGGAATGCTGCCGAGCGTTGAGGGAAGTCTCGTAAAGGAGGCAGATCGCGGATGTTCTTATCGCGTTGGCCAGCAGGGATTTCGCTGGCTTTGACCAAAGGCTTTACACTGCTCAGCTCATCATCGTCATCATCGGATGTGTCCTCATCATCGCTGACCTGAATGATCATTCCTGCATCAAAACTGTTCTGCCTGCTTTGGCCGAACGGCCTCTTGAACGGATGATGGTCGGCAACGTTTTGAGCCTCATTGAGGTCTGATGCTACGGGGCGTTTTCTGATCATAGGTGCGGATGTAGTAGCGACAGGTTGGGGGGTAGAATTGTTCGAAGAGCCTGCTGAGGTACTAGAAGTCGATGCGCCGGTCTGAAATTGAGGCTGAGGCTGTGGAGAATTGGCCATCGAGGTCGACATGCGTAAACCAGGAATCATGCTTGTAGTCGCCAGCGAAGTTTTGCCTACGGGGGGAGTTGGTGCAGGCTTGGATTGCGATTGTCCTGCGGCATATGTGGTGGGCACTGTACCAGGCGCTACTGAAGTAGTGGAAGTACTGCTGGCCAAGCGGCGTTGTGTTGCTTTCAAGGCTTCCATCTTCTTACGAATCAACTCGGTAGTTTGCGACTGCTTGTTGTTTATCGAAGCGGACTGAGAGGTGACTCTTTGCAATCCTTCGGGTTCAGGTTTTGTTTGAGCAGGAAGCGCAACCGGCGGAGGTGCAGTCTCATCTTTGACAGGAGGAGTCGCGGATTTCGTGGGTAGCGCGGGCTGCGTCGGAGGGGCAGCTTCGGCTTTCTTGTTCTTTGCAGCTTGCAGGCGTGCTAGGTAATCTTGACGGCTCATAGGTGGCGCTTGTTTGACAGGAACAACGGGCTTTGTTTCCTTGATGGGAAGAACAGTGGAGGGCTGGGAGGGTGCGGCACTCGTGGCCTTTACAGCTACGGTCTCTGTCGCCGGTACTTGTACACTGGGAGCTTGCGGTGAGACAACGGGGATTTGCAAGTCTCGATAGACTTGACGAAGCAAATTCTCCTCGAAGCCCTCGCGGACAAACTCGTCAAAGGTGAAACCTTCGTGGTGCAGCGCAGCAATGAAAGGCAGAACAGCTTCTCTTTTCTGTTGTATAAAGACCTGACTTACATCTGAGTTGTTCTTTGTAGGAGTAGAGGAAGAGTCAGGCTGAGGGGCGGCTGCACGATGGGCCAAGTGCGAAGTACGCGACTTCCGCTTCTTAGAAGACGGCGCGGTAGGTGCACGGTTGACGTGTTGCGAAGCATCGCTGACTTCGCCCTCCTCACGATCAATATCCATGTGGGCAGGCACTGCGGACGGGGCCGATAGGTTTTGACCGGCTCCAGTCTGTGTTGGCACGGGAGGAGGGAAAGGCATAGGCGCAAAGGACGCGGCCGACTGATAAGACTGCGGTGGCGGAGGCGGCGGAGGAGGGAAAGGAAAAGTGCCAGCTTGAAGGTGAGTCAAGAGCGCGGCCATTTGCTGAGGAGTGATGTTCAAAGCCTGCAGCTCTGGCGGTAGCGCCATGGTTTGTCCTGCAGGCGGCGGCGGGACAGGCGGCGGTGGAGGATAGTTGGAGGGATGGGCAGATGGCGAGCCAGCGGCAGGAGGCCATGGAGGATAGTGAGCCATGGTGTGGGCGATGACTCGTCGCGTGTAAAGCAAATGCGAGGCAGGTATGCGTTTGCGCGCAAGTGTGGGAAAGCGCGATGATGCTCACGCAGGGGCTCGGAAATGTGCAAATGTGCAAATGCGCTAGGACGCGACAGATGGCCTGGTTCTGTCCAGGTTCTAACCAGGCGCGTCAGGAGCAAAGACTATAGCGCCGAGCAGATGGAGTGGATCAATAAAATTATCAAGAAAGTGTCGTTGCAGGACGGCGGAGGACGGAGTTTGACGAAACGGCGGCCCGTGGGAAAGTTGCAAGTTGCAAGGTGCAAGTGAGCGAGCGGGTTGAAACAAGGCGGCCCGCGATTGACGCTAACGATAAACAGACCTTTGTTGATAAACACCTGCATGAGCTAACGACAACAGCCCTCCGCATGTCACAACGCAGAGAACATTCTCCTATACCGCCAGCAGCAGTCGTCTGTACATAATATTCTAATCGCTGGAAATGCTGCTCTAGATCAACACACGCCCACATGTCATCCTAGAAGCCACCCACTCCCTCGCAGTATACTAACCAACCAGCCAACATCGCACATCATATGGCTATAGCCACTCCAACGGGGAGCCAGCGCTGGCGAGACACCCCTCCTACCGCTGCCAATGCTACTCCCTCTCCCGGTCCGCCGCCTGGACATGCTCGATCTCGCTCCTCAGTCTTACCGCCTCCGGTATCTTCGCCAACCACCAACGGACACGCCCGCCACCAGTCATTCGCAGAACTCGGCTTTGGCTCTTTAGAGCGCGGAGTCTCACGGAGAGGCTCAATACGTCCCCCTCCTACAGGCACCTTTGCTCCCAAGTTCATCAAAGCAGAGGGTCTCGATGGCGCCGAAGAAAGAGTTGGAGGCATAGAGGGCGAGAACGACTTCTCGGGCAAGCGCTACGTCTGGGTTAAGGATACCGAACAAGCCTTTGTCCGCGGCTGGGTTGTTGAGGACCTGGCTGGTGGTCAATTACGAGTGCAATGTGACGACGGAAGCGTATGTCCCACCTCACCGCTTCCAAACAATGCACGCTGACAATCCCAAGCAACGCGATGTAGACTCCGAGACCGTCGACAAGGTCAACCCTGCCAAATTCGACAAGGCCGACGACATGGCCGAGCTCACCCACTTGAACGAAGCCTCGGTCGTGCACAACTTGCACATGCGCTACCAAGCCGACCTCATCTACACCTACTCTGGCCTGTTCTTGGTGACCGTCAACCCGTATTGTCCTCTTCCTATCTACGGCCGCGATTATGTCAACATGTACAAAGGCAGAAGTCGCGAAGACACAAAACCGCATATCTTTGCCATGGCCGACGAGGCCTTCCGGAATCTCGTCGACGAGGGCACCAACCAGAGTATCCTTGTCACAGGTGAATCTGGTGCAGGAAAGACAGAAAATACAAAGAAAGTCATCCAGTACCTCGCTGCCGTGGCTACATCAGACACCCCTCGGGCTAAGAACTCCGCGAGACAACCTTCCAACCTATCCGAACAAATCTTAAGAGCCAATCCTATCCTTGAAGCCTTCGGTAACGCTCAAACCGTCCGGAACAACAACTCTTCGCGTTTTGGAAAATTCATTCGTATCGCCTTTACTCGAGCGGGCCAGATTGCTGGCGCTTTCATCGACTGGTATCTTCTTGAGAAGAGCAGGGTAGTGCGTCTAAACTCGCAGGAACGTAGTTACCACATCTTCTATCAGCTTCTTTCCGGCGTAGATGATGCTACTCGTAGCGAATTCTTGCTTGATGGCATGGAGCTCGAGGACTTCGAGTACACCAAGCAGGGCAACGATGTCATCTCTGGTGTGTCGGACAAGGACGAGTGGAATTATTTGGTGGAGGCCTTCCACGTCATGGGATTCAACGACAAGGACCAGAAGTCCATCCTGCAAACTGTCGCTGCTATTCTCCACCTGGGTAACATCACTGTTGCGAAAGAGAGCATGCGTGCAGACCAGGCATCTCTAGCCGCCAACGCGATGGACAGCGTCGAGAAGTTCTGCCAGCTGGTCGGCATTCCCGTTGAGCCCTTTGTCGAAGGCTTGCTCCATCCTCGAGTCAAGGCTGGCAGAGAGTGGGTTAAGAAGGTCCAAACGCCAGAGCAAGTTCGCCTAGCAATTGATGCGTTGGCCAAAGGTATCTACGAACGCGGCTTTGGCAACCTCGTAGAGCGTATCAACAAACAGCTGGATCGATCTGGGTCCGGCATGGACGACACATATTTCATTGGTGTTTTGGATATCGCTGGTTTCGAAATTTTCGAGGAGAATAGTTTCGAGCAGTTGTGCATCAACTACACCAACGAAAAGCTGCAGCAGTTCTTCAACCACCACATGTTCGTTCTAGAACAGGAAGAGTACGCTCGAGAGCAGATCGAGTGGAAGTTCATTGACTTCGGCAAGGATTTGCAACCCACCATCGAACTGATCGAAGTGACCAACCCGATTGGTATTTTCTCCTGCTTGGACGAAGATTCAGTTATGCCAAAAGCTACCGACAAGTCGTTCACCGAAAAGCTGAACTCTCTCTGGGACCGCAAGTCGTCGAAGTATAGACGATCACTTCTCAAGCAAGGTTTCACATTGACGCACTACGCCGCTGATGTAGAGTATTCTACCGAAGGCTGGCTGGAGAAGAACAAGGACCCTATGAACGATAACGTTACTCGACTTCTCGCTGCATCCACCAACAAGCATGTCTCAAATCTGTTCGCTGATTGTCAGGATAACGACGAGGAAGCAGGTGCGACCAGAAATAGAGTGAAGAAGGGACTTTTCAGAACTGTTGCACAAAGACACAAGGAGAACCTATCGACGCTTATGAACCAACTACACTCGACACACCCTCACTTTGTTAGATGTATCCTTCCCAACCACAAGAAGCGTCCCAAGCAATTCAGCGCCCCGCTTGTGCTCGATCAACTCCGCTGCAATGGTGTTCTCGAAGGTATCCGCATCGCAAGAACCGGTTTTCCGAATAGATTGCCCTTCGCCGAATTCCGTTCACGTTATGAAGTTCTTTGCACAAAGATGCCTAAAGGTCCTCTCGAAGGGCAAGTTGCAGCTAAGCTGATTCTCGAAAAGCTCAACTTGGACCCCTCCTGGTACCGTGTGGGTCTAACAAAGGTGTTCTTCAGAGCTGGTGTTCTTGCCGAGTTAGAAGAACAACGTGATGCTCTTATTCGGGAAATCATGGAGAGATTCCAATCCGTTGCGCGAGGCTACGTTCAGAGACGTATTGCGCACAAGAGACTGTACCGTGCCGAGGCTACTCGCATCATTCAGAGCAACTTCAAGGCATATCAGCAGATGCAAGCCAACCCATGGTGGAATCTTTTCGTGACAATGAGACCGCTCCTTGGAGCCACTCGACAGTCGAACGAGGTCAAGAAGCGCGAGGAAGAGATTTTGAAGCTACAGGAGAGGATGCGACAAGACGAAGAAGCTAGATTGAAGATTGAAGACGAGCGCAGACGCGCCGAGTCTGAGATTCAGAAGATCCAGCAAACTCTTGAGAGCGAGAGATCTCTTGCACTCGACAAGGAAGACATCTTCAGGAGACTGCAAGACAGAGAATCCGAGTTGAGCGAAAAACTTCATGGTGCCCTCGAAGATCAGGAAAAACTCGAAGACCAGCTCGAGGCACTTATGGAGGCCAAGAAGAGGGCAGAAGATCAAGCAGATGAATGGCATCGACAAGTGGAGCAAGCGACTCTAATTATCACTAAACTTGAGGGCGAGAAAACCGATCTGAGCTCCCGAATTACTGCCTTGGACGCTCAGCTTGTTGAGGTCGAACAATCTCGCTCACAAACCACCGAATTGGAAGAAAAGCTCGGCCAGGAGATCAAGATGCTCCAAAGCCATGTAAGCC
The DNA here is from genome assembly GCA_023848605.1 of Aureobasidium sp. EXF-10728. Classification (NCBI taxonomy): domain Eukaryota; kingdom Fungi; phylum Ascomycota; class Dothideomycetes; order Dothideales; family Saccotheciaceae; genus Aureobasidium; species Aureobasidium sp. EXF-10728. The sequence goes on from SWBG01000008.1 coordinate 320,651, forward strand.
TCAAGGATCGCAAGCTTCAGGACATGGAGGCAAAGATGCTCGACAACGACCATGAACTCGATCTCAAGCTCTCGGCTGCCAACAAAGACGCCCAAGACTCAAAGAAGAAGATCAAGGATCTTGTCGATGAGAACCGTTCAATCCGCCAACAGATGTCTGAACTCGCCTCCACGTCGACTAGCTACGAGGATTTGATCCGACGCAAGGACAGTGAACTTGCTATCCTCAAGACCGACCTCAAAAGATTCCAGGATGACCGAAAGCGTTTCGAGCAAGAAAAGCAAGTTTTGACCAGCCAGCACAACAGCATTCAAGGTCAACTACGAGGCACATTGGCTGAGATGGAGGCCATGACTTCACAGAAGGCCCAGCTTGAGCGCGAGGTTGCAGACGCCAAAAGAGCGCTGGAAGACAAGACCTCAGCAGACACCCAAGCTGAGATGTTGCAGAAGCAGATTGAAGATCTCAAGAGCGAACTTTTCGAAGTGCAGACAGAGTTGAGTCGCGAACGTCAATCGCGCGATGATGTCAAGAAGATTGCTGAGAGCGAGTACGAGAGTCTGAAGCGAGAGTTCGACGCCCTCAACGATTCCAAGGTCACGATTGAAAAGGAAATGTATGCTCAGTCAGATGTTACACGCAGAACAAACGAAGCTCGCGCCGCTGCAGAGAAGGAGCGCAAGGACTACCAGTCCGAGCTTCAGAACCTGCGAAAGCAGTTCCTGGATCTTCAAGAATCCAAGATTGAGGCCGAAGCTGCTGTCGAGCGCAATGTTACTCGTCAAGCGAACGAACGACAAGCTCTTCTCAAACGCGATCTACAGAACATGGAGAGGCATGTCGAGGACCTCGAGGCAGACAAAAGTAAGATGGCGGCAGAGGTGCAGAGAATGAAGGACTTCATCTCTGGCAACGATTCATTCCGCCTCCATCAAGACCAACACAAAGAACGTCTTGAACGCGAGTTGGTCACCATCAAGGGCCGTCTAGCGGCATCTGAGAACGACAATCGTGCTTTGCTGAACAAGCTCCAGCAGAAGAACTTGGATATCGCTCGATCAAATTCTCGTGCTGTTGACACACAGCGATCGAAGATCAACCAACTCAATGCCGAGAAGATGAATGCTGAAGAGAATGCGAAGAAGCTCATGCGCCAGCTCGAAGATGCACACCTGACGATCAACTCTTTGGAAAAGCAGAAGGAGAAACTCACCCTCAGTCTGGAGGATCTCAACCACGAAATTACTCGCGAGCATCGCACGACCAGAAATGCCGAGCAGGCGTCCTCGACTGTTAACCTTCAACTTGCTGAAGCCAATCGCAAACTCGAGACTGAACGACAGCTGCGTACTCAGGCTCAGACCAACACTCGTGCCGTGCAATCTAGCCTTGACAGCGCTAACAACGAGCTTGCTGAGTGCCGTGAGCAACTTACACTTCTTCAGAAGATCTTTGATCCGGAGATGAAGGATCTGCCTTCCAACGTCGATGGCATGAAGCCTGATATGGCTCGCACAGTCGATCTGGCAAAGAAGCTGGAAGCATCTCAACAAGCTCTTCACATCGCCAACGAGAAGTTTTCACGCGCAGAAGCACAGTTGAACGATCTGCGTGCTCACCACCAGGACGAGATGCAAGAAAACGATCACAAGCATGCCAACGCTAAGCGCGTTCTGCTTGAGGAGATGAACTCGAACCAGGTCAATGCCCGTGCCTCGCCTGTTCCCATGCGTAGGGATTGGGAATCTAGAAAGCCCTTCTCTCCTGTGCACACGCCGTCTAACCAGCGTCATCTGAGCAACTACACAACAGACTCTGCACGCTCCGATCGTACCAACGACACTGCTGCCTTTAACAACCGCATGGATCTTGCGGCAGAGCTCGAGATGGTGCAGAATCAGCTCCAGATGTCTGAAATGCATAACAGACATTTGGAGGCTCAAATTGGACGCAGCCCGTCGAAGCAAAACCTGCAAGATGAAAGTCCTTCGCTTCGCAGAGTGCAAAAGCTCTCCCTTGAGAACAGCAGACTGCACGACATGTTGGACGACTCTGCCAGGAAAGTCTCTGCCTTGGAGAACAGCATCCGTCTTGGTCAGCTCTCCCTCTCCGAAGTGCAGACCAAGACTCACGAGGAGCTCTTTGACCTCATCAACTCTCAAGAGCAATCACGTAGATCACTACTCTCTTCGCACAACATGGCCATTTCCGAGCTCGCAGATGCAAAGACTGCATTCGACGAGATCAAGCAGAGCAAGGCTTCGTCGGACGTCGAGCTCCGCGATGTCAAGTCTGAGCTTGCCGACCTGTCTTATGAGAGAGAGCAAGAGGCTGCTAGCCACCAACAACTGCTTGACGAGTTCTCTGACCTCCAGATCAGACTCGATGCCGAGACATCTAAGCTGCTCGACGTTACATCCAGCCTCAACCTCTACCGTGCCCGAGCCGACGAATACTTCGGTAAGCTCGAGCAAGCAGAGATCGCTGTCCTCAAGGCGACCAGAGCAGAACAGTTTGCAAAAACTCAGGCTAGAGAGGTCGAAGACCAGTGCGCAAGCATCATGTCTGAACGCAAGCACATGGACTCGTTGGTAGAGGACTTGCAACGCCAAACACAGCAGTACGAAGAGAGAATCGAAGACATCTCTGCCGATCTCGACGGCGCCCTCCAAGCAAAGAAGCGTCTGCAAAACGAGCTTGACGACTACAGATCTCAACGCGCCATGGACATTGAAGACAAGGAATCTTCGATGGAGCAAACTCGCAAGAAGTATCAGTCGGAGCTTGCAGCCGTTAGCAACGAGCTGGAGATTGAACGCGAAAATGTCATTCACGTCCGCGGAGAGAATGGTCGTCTTCGCGACGAATTGGAGGAGTTGCGCAACAAGTGGGATGATGAAGTGTTGAACAGCTCTACCTGGGCCAAGGAGAAATCACGTCTCGATGTTGCCCTGCAAGACTTGTCCAACTCCCGCGACGAAGCCGTCGATGCTCACAACGAGGCTCAGAGCAAGATTGTTGATCTGCTCAGCCAAGTCCGCAGCCTTCGCACCAACGTCGATGATGTTGTTGCCGAGAGAGACATGCTTGTCAAGGAGAAGAAGGGGCTCGAGGCACGTCTTAGTGAGGCTGCCGACCGTCTCGAAGACCTCTCGCAGAACGGATCACCATCTAAGCGCAACGCAGCATCCGCCGACCGCGAACTGCTCGAGCTAAAATCAACCCTCGCCCACCAAGAAGACGTCGCCGCCGCCGCAGTAGGAAAAATGCGCAGAGCCGAAGCCCTCGCCCAAGAAATCCAAAAAGACATCGTCACCGAGCGCGAAAACAACGTAACCCTACACAAAGAAAAAGCCGCGCTCGAAAAATCCATGAAGGATCTCTCGCTCAAGTGCATCGATCTCGAAACCAAGGGCTACTCGAGCGTCAGCCAGGACGTCCGCTTCCTCAACGGCCGCATCCACGAACTCGAAGCCCAACTCGAAGACCTCGAACACACGCGCAACACCGAGGCCCGCAGCGTCCGCAACGTCGACCGCACGGTCCGCGATCTCCAATCCCAGATCGAGCGCAGAGACAAAAGCGTCTCCCTCCTCACCGACGACATCTCCAAGTCCCGCGACAAGATCTCCAATCTGCTTGCCACGATCGACGAGTTACAGGCCTCGGACTCGTCTAATCAACTCGCTGCCAAGCGTGCCGAGAGAGAATTGCGCGAGGAAAGGGAAACGAGATTGAGATTGGAGAGGGAGTTGGAAGGGATCAAGGGTCTTCAGATTGAGAGGGGCAGTGTGAGGAGGAGCGCGCTTGCTGCGTATAGCGATGCTGGGGGTAATGGAAGTAGGAGGGGCAGTTCCATTGGGCCGTTGCCGCCTTCGCTCGAGGTGCCGCAGAGGATAAGCAGCCTTAGCAAGGGGTTCTTGTAGATTGGTCAGAGGCTGGGTGTGAAGAGATGAAAGATGGTGGAGGATTATTTCGTATTCAAACTTGGGAAAGGCGTTCTTGATGATTCTATGATCGAGAGTGGAGGTTTGGGTATTGTTTTCTTGTTAGTTTCTTCGCCCTCACACGGGCTTTTTGAATCAAGATGTCATGTTTCTCTTTAGCAAGTCCTGTTTCGCTGTCTCCCATCATGAAAATCGTCAAAGCTGGAGATGGGTATTTGAACATTGCATTAAGGATGTACAAGGTAAAAATGGCTCTGTCCCGCCATCACCTCCTCAACAACCACCAATAGAACAAAAACGCCGGTCCACCAGCCATGGCTACTTCCCTCCCAAACCTGTCTACCAACTTCCTCCTAAACGTCTTTGGCACTCTAGGCTTCGGCGCCTTCCTAAAGATAGGATTGCCCCAATCGTCACTCTCATCATACACCTCTTCTCTGTTGTACATCTGATACTCGGGGTTATTACCATAGTATCCGGCTTTTTCGATCAGCGAGGATCCATTGGGGCGGGCGGTAGGAAGTCCATAGCCCATCGCGGGACTCACACTGCGGGTCCTGGCGTTTGTGCTGCGGGCTGAGAGTGTGCCGTTTGAGTGCTCGGACGAGTACATGGAGTTTGTTGCGCCCGAGGGAGCGCGGGAACGTGATTTGGAGTATGTGTTCTGAGATTTGGGCTCGGAAGTCGGAAGGTCGCTGAAGTTTGGCATCGAGGCTGCGGCTTCTTCGTTTCTGACCTGGACCAAGGTGTTGATGGCGAGAGCGATTACTGAGAAGGCGGCTAGGATGCCGTATACGATAAAAGTGCTGAGCTGATCGGGCAGGAGGCAGAGATGAGTCTGCAGTGTCGGGCCGTCGCGAAGAGACTCTCCATTTTCGTCGACTGGGTTCCACAGACTGACTAGTTGGAAACCTGGCTTGCGGACGCCCATGGCCCAACTTATGCTCTTCACCGTGATCTCACGAATGCCTCTGTCGTGCCTTGAGGCATAGTCCGGGTGCAGAACTTCACAGTAATCGTGGTCGTCGCCTGAGAAGGCATGCGCAATGTTGCCAATTTTCTCAGCTACTGTAGTTGACAACTCCTGGGTCAAGACATTCTGGTATTGATAGCCACCAGCAATACGGATGGCGTTGGGCTTGTCGTGCTTCAGGTTCGGCGCTTTTGGCGGATACTTTTCGCGCAGGGGACCACAAGGAGTACCTTCGGGACGGTACAGAGGGACGTGGCTGAGGAGGATGGTAGGGAATTCAGGCTTTGGCTCTTTGGCAACCTCTTCCTTGGTAGGCTGGCGACCTAGATCGTGAGTATGCGTGACTTCATGAGCCCATCTCCTGTGTGGTATCAAGCCCTGCTGTTCTTTGAGCTCTGCACGCACGGCCTTGTGTTTGAGATGTTGAGCATTTTCGAGAAACTCCATGGTCGCGTTCCAGATGTCTGGAGAACTGTCTGGTTGGCCCTTGGCGCTCAAGCTTACAGCATCGATGCTGACAAAGGTGTGATTTCCGACAATATCAACTCTGTCACCCTCACCAAAGTAGGCCTGGTAGCGGTTTCGGATTGGCACTTGAACGCCGTTGCCAAATCCCAAGTCATGGTTTCCAGGAAGACTAGCGACGAACTTCTTGACCTTGTGGGCAGGCAGTCCTCCAGTGACCTGGTTCTGAGCAAAGAAGATTTTGCCGAAGCGATCGTACTCGTTGAGCCAGTAATTGTCGCCGTATTTCTTCCACTGCGGCTCCGAAGGTTGGAAGCCTTCAAAGTGTGTAGACCATTCTCTTCCTCCGTCAAACAGATCACCCAGGAACAGAGTGGTGTCAGGATCGATATGGCGCTGTAGCAGATAGTAAGATCGCTTGATGTACTTGTCGGTGGCAGTGATGGTCAACGAGGAGAGGGGCCACGGTCGGCCGGGGTATGTGTGTGGGTCGACGAGCTGAGGGTCGGCGATCAGAGCAATGCGGTGAGGCTGCGCGTCTGAGGGCTACATGTTCTGTTAGAAATGTGACGATCGAGTGCGGCGTGGGCTGGACATACCCATTTCTCCCATTGATCCCACTTGCAAGCAGCAATGCTGCTGCTAAAGGTACTGCGCTCTCCCCATAGCAATACAAAGAACCACAGGACGAAGATGGCCGTCGGCAGTGTCAGCAGACGTCGGCGGACAATGGCCAGTCTCGTCCTCGGTTTCCCTTTGGCGTCGTACTGCGACTGTCGCACCAGGCGCTGCCATATGGTCGTCAGGCGGCTCTCATCCTTGAACGTCGAGTAGGACGTTGCATATTGATAGCTCATGGTATCGGCAGGTCTGCACTCATTGTTGCGAGCTTTTGCTTGGTCAAGAAAGAGCCGCACGACTGTTTGAACTGCCTGCCCCTTTTGACCACGCGCCCTCCAGACTGGCAAGACCGAGGCGTCGTCAGCTCCACCAACCCCATCTACTAGTATTTATTTCGCACCCATCTCTGCCTCTCCCTACAGCTTTCTTTTGATCGACTTTTGTACATTCGAATTCACTATGTCGAGTCGTCTACGCTAATTGCAACCCTCTGCCTCGGAGCCATGATATTCCCCAGAAAACGCCTTCGCTATGCTTCGTCCCATCATTCCCAGAGATGCCTTCGTGAACCTCGCTTCCTACGCAGCTATGCATCGACTAAGTGAAACGAACCTTGAACTTGAAGTCGATGGTGAAGGCAGGGTCACTAACGCCGACTTCTTGTCCATCAGCCAAGAGTTCGTCCAGCTTGCGCTTCAAGTTGGGACGAGTCTGCGCCTCGAGACTGGGAGGTGCCGAGTAGTAGAGCGACTTTTCCTCGGTTCGAATCGATGGCTTCTTGAGCTGTGCCTCGGGTCTCTCGGCCAGGTGTTCGACGAAATCCTGCAGAGTCCACTCTCTCTTGACCGAGATCTCCTTTGCTAGATTGCCGCACACGGGGCAGTCGTCCTTCTTTTCATGCTCAAACGTGTACGTGTAGATGCTGTCATCACCGCTGTACATCATGTAGTTGTTTGCGCCGGGATTGCCCAGGAATGGATTGGTGCCGGTAGCAATCTTGAAGGCCTCATTACAGCACGAAGCAGCCACGATGGCATTGGTAGAAGCGATTGCAGGAATGATGTTCTTGACCACACCTTGAGTCATCGAGTAGGTCACACCTGGGATGTTGAACTCCTGCGCACGTTTTAGGGCCTTTGCGAACAGCCAAGAGATATGTTCTGTGTCATCCGTATCGAGGGTGATGTCTAGCGCGCGTCAGTGTCCTTGTCTCTGATGAGTTCCTGCTTTCCATCTTACCCTTGCGCTCTTCCTCCCAAGCGATGAGATGAGCCCACTCGATACAGTGCTGAGGTTGGCGAGGAATCGTGGCAAGGGTGCACAGAGGGACAGCAGCACGAGGAGCATGCATGTCCAGCTGGCACTCGATACAGCTTGTGACAGTAGGCAGAATGACCCTGGACTGTCCTCTGAAACCTTCAGTGCCGCCATCGATCAAGGGCTTAAGGCTGTCGACGTTGTCCTCGTCCACCATTCCGACTAGAGTCGCGTTGATCCATCTTCTTGCTTCAATACTGTCCAACCCACAGACGATGATGTTGAACTGGAGGTAGTAGTCCTCGTCCTTGTCCTGAATCTTGCCGCAGTATGGGTTGATCTTGACTCCTTTGACACGACTCTCTACGAAGCGTGCGGCCACCTCAGCCTTATATGATCCAACGTCGGCCTGGCGGAAGAGGAATTGGCGGTTGAGATTGGATACGTCGATCGTGTCTGTTCGGTCGTTCAGCACAAGGCGCGTGGAAAGGGGGGAACCGGCGTACCCATATCAATGACGTCGATGTTCTTGAAACCAGAGAGGGCAAGGTTCTTGAGTATCTCGCATCCGAGACCGCCGGCTCCGCTATGAAAGGTTAGGTCGGTATGTGAGATGGATTTGTGCTTGTACAAACATGACTCTGTCGCAAGTTAGCTCCAAGGAGTTCATCAAGTGAGCCCTTTACACCTACAGAATCTTTGCTTGCTCAAGGCACTGGACAACGCGTTCGCCGGGCACAAAGTCATCATCTGTGAAGGCTCCCTTGCGGGAGAGGATCGTGTCTAGGTGCTTCCTGCAGCAGATTAGTTCTGGTTACACGTTGGGAACGGCTGGTTTTTACCATCTTGAGCGATCGCCTGTGACACCTTGAGCAGGCTGCGATGCGACTTCCGTAGCCATGTTCAAGCTCTGGTTGAGTTGTACTTGCAAGTGGAGTGTTTGAATGCTCGAGACGAAGATGTCGTTGGCGTTGGCTCTTCGGCAATAGCGGCGTTAGTCACCGATGCACAGTCCAAGCGCTCGCTTGCAGTTGACCTCTTAGAAGCCCTGCTTCGACCATTTGACAAGACAACCAAGTTGCAACCAAAAATCGAGACATGGGCGATTTTCTGACAGCTGTGTCCACTGTTTCTTTCAGACCAAAGCCAACTCACGAACAGCTCATCACTGAAGAAACCATCTCTGAAAGCCCCAAACCTCGCGCTGCTCGAAAATCGCCTACGTCGACCGATGAAGTGCTACAGATTTTACGCTCATGTCCTGATGAGCATGCACTCCATGACCTCTTGCTATTCTTGAATCAGCCATCTCAGAAAGCCGCTGGTTTTGATATCAAATCACCCACTCCATCTTCAGCCAAAGTAGTCAACGAGCTTGTCAACACAACTCTGCCGGATTTCTGGGACAGCGATGAGCAAACAAACGTCTTGATCTTAGACTGTTTGAGAAGTGTAGCTGGTATCGGTGCCATACTCACGAATCTCCGTCTTCTGATATCACGGCATCAATCAACCAAACAAGGCGTCAAAGGATCAGAATCAACTCGTCCATTATCAGATCTAATATTGGTCTTGTCACAACTGCTGAATACAGACGACCTGGCTCAAAATGTATATGCCGACATCGACAGACTCGTTGAGAACCAGACGAAACGGTCACTCCTGTGGAAAGAATTCCTCACGTTAGTCGGGACAGGCAAGATCATAGCATCTGTAGCAGAAGCGGAAGACACAGTCAAGTCTGTTGCAGGTCAACATGAACCCTCATGGCTCTCAGATGGCTCGAAATATTCTGCATGGCTAGGAAGGACTGTCAGCGCGATGTTGCAGCAGACCACGAAGAATACAAGCGCATGCAAGGCTGCAGCTCAACTTTGTGGCAGGGCTCTGAGTATTGGTTATCCAGGTAGGACATACCCGGTACTCAAGAAGGACGTCGTACTAAATCTCTTTCAGTTCGAGTTGTCGAGGAAATTCATGCACGTGTTACGTTCTTCTCGCCGGAGTCGGGCTCTAAGTTACAGTCATTGCTGCCAAGCTTACGAGTACACGAGCAAAGGCAATTTCTAGACCAGACTTTCAAGATCGTGTCAAAGTTGTGCCTGCCTCTCATGTCACCCCCAGACTTTGACGACCATCTAGCGCAGACGCCTTCTGAGATTGCCGCGACCTCTGCTACAATCATTGAGCTGATGGAAGACAATGAAACGATGAGAGCCCATCTCGAAGCATGGCTATCAGATCCTGTACTAAATGCTTCAGAGTCGTTCGGTCTGCGTCGAGCAGCCGTTGCTGCATTCGCTCACATAAGCACAAAAGCCACAAGCATGTTGGAAGATCCTATCCAGGATCTAATGGAGAAGACTATGAAACGATTCGGTGATAACCTTTTCGTCAAGCATTCGCCGATCTTACAGCAGGAGGCATGCGCTCAAATCCTGCTCCTGCTTGCGGGCTATGCACATCGAGCTCAGCCAATGTCCTTGTTCATAATGGCTCGCTCAAGTGCACATCTGAACGGAATGTCTAATCGCCTGAACTCGTCTTCGCCTAGAGCTCGATTCCTTGGTATGGTTGTCGGCATGGCTATATCAGATCTTGTAGACAAAGCGGGATCCAAGATGAACTTCGATATTGATGATGTGAAGACAGCCGAAGCAAAGTGGTACCAGCGCCTTGTCAAAGTCGACGACAAGATCGGAAACTACACAGATATCAGGGAGATCTTCGGCCACAACAAGGTCACAGAAATAAAATCCACGACCACCACAGATCCACGCCCAACCAGCAAGCCCGCCCAAGCCAAACCAAAACCCAAGCCTATAATTCAGGAAGAACCTCAAGGACCCAGGATCTTGGAAGTCCTGGATGATTCTGAGGAAGATGACGATCTTGTGCCTTATGCCAAACCGGACTCTGATCCTGAAGACGAAGACGAAGATCCGACTATGATCAACCGTGACAAGGCAAAGGCACCTGTATACATCCGAGATCTAATAGCGGGACTGAACGACTCCGAGAACTACGACCGACATAGTCTGGCTTTGAAAAGCGCTGCCGCTTTGATCCGACGTAAGACATCGTTTGGTAAAGAAGTCAGCGATCACGCGCTCGAGCTTGCGTCAACTTTGGTAGGACTCGGCGACACGTTTGACATGGAAGCCTTCCTCGAGCTGCGATTGCAGGCATTGATTGCAGTGCTTGTGTCAAGCCCAGCGCAGATGGCACCATGGTTTGCACGACAAGTCTTCGATGGAGATTACTCTTTGAGTCAACGTACTACGGTCTTGAGCGTTTTAGGACTGGGTGCGCGAGAGCTGGCTGGCTACAAGGATGAGGATGAAGATCTGAACCCAAAGATTGCAGCAACATCGTTCCCAAGCAAGCAGCTGCCTGAGAGATTGCACAAAATGTACACCGCCGAGCGCAACGCACCGGTCGCCCGGATCGCTTCCAGTCTCGAGCGATCCATGATACAGCCCATGGCCCTCGACGCAGCTGACAAGATGTCTGGACCCAACGTGTTAAAGGTCCGAACATTCTCGTCACGCATGGAAGTAGAGAAGAAGAGAAAGAAGGTGATTCCCAACGCATTGGCCAAGATTGTCGCAGAAGGCTTCTTCTTCCCCCTGACTGGACGATGGTGGCAGAATCTACAGGCATACGGAGCGGACAATGTGCATTTCCAGCCGTTCTTGCTCAGCACCTACCTCAAAACACTGTCGCTGATCTTGCATGCTGCAGGCTCGGGAACTGTCAGCCTGCCTCAGATGACAGCAGAGTTCTGGGAGCTGATATTGAGTGTCAGGACAAATGCGTTGGCCGATGTCAGTGTTTTGGAGGCCGTTCTCTTTGCAACTCTTACTCTTCTGGATATGAACGAAGACAAACGCAGGCTGGCGGAAGAGCATTCGAAGCAGCTGATCGAGACACAAGAGTGGGTTGAGCTTGTCTTTGATCGAGTTGGTGGAGGCGACGAAGAGGGAGAGAGGATTCGTATGCTCGCTGCTAGCGTTCTGATGAAGACGAGAGAAGTGGTGGACAAGTACCAACGCTTGCTTGTTGGCGACCTCGTAGACTACTGATGAAATGTAGCATTCATCATCTATACCAGAAATCACAAAAGCATATCAAAGTATGTCGTCCAAAATAGATCGCTCTCAAAGGTTGAGCCAAGTTATGACCAGGGTTGCACAGCTAACTTGGAATCACTCACCCCGACATCATCAACCTCAAAGCTCCACTGTTCTAGACTACAACACAAAACCACACACCAACATGCCCGACTCAGACGACGCCCTCCTAGCCAGACTAAACGCCCTGCGAAAGTCTCCCGTCACACTATCCCAAACAACCTCCCTCGACCTCCCATCAACACCACAACGAACCACAGACTCAGACCTGTCGGCACGCTTCCGCAACCTGACGCCCAACAGCACCACCGCATCGCCATTCCAAGAATCAGAGGACACCGAGCACAACGAAGAAGACGACAAAACCATCGAAGAGCTACTGCAAGATCTAGGGCCCGAGGAACAATGGTCTGTGCAGCGTGACGAGGGCGAGCGGATCCGCGACTTGATGGCTGAAGCCAAGAGTGCTTTGCCCGATGAAGAGACAGAGAAAGAAGAGGCCAAAGATGTGGATATTAAAGTTGGAGTCATTGAACCAGACCACGATGGCGAAGACGACGAGGACAAAGAGCGCAATCAAGACAAGAGAGATGACGAGGAAGCCGACGATTACGTGCAGCGCGTACTCGCCGAGCTCGCGTTAGAGAAGAAATACGGCGGCTCTGAAGACGAGAAAGATGCAGATGGTGACAACAAGGAAGGTGATGACGAGAATGGGCTATCTTTACCTTCAGCGCCTACGGAATTGCCGTCGTCACCTGCTCCTGACCAGGACGCCAACATTGACGATGCGCTCTCGGCACGTTTTGCTTCTCTGTCGCTACCTGGAGTGCCCTCTTTCAACCCTGCCAAGAAGCCTGTCAACATTCAAAAGAGCGTCAAGTCAAACTTGCCCAAATACACGGATGAAGACATGGAAAGCTGGTGCTGCATCTGCAACGAAGACGCAACGGTCAAGTGCATGGGTTGCGATGGTGATCTATACTGCCAGGAGTGCTGGAGAGACGGGCACGGGAACGGGCCCGGTCAAGAAAGAGGTCACAGAGCACTCGCTTACGCCAAAGACGCTTCCTGAACAAGCCTTTACATTCAGACTATTCTGGTTCCTGGTCCTTAAACTTTTCTCTGACGGACGCGACGTCGATCCCACACACGTCTGCCTTTTTGACGATTGCTTTGGCTTTGCCTACCACTGGCACGTCGATCATCTTTCCGTCCAACGTCCAGGCACCTCGACCTTGGGCATCTGCTTTTTCGTCGGCGATGACGACTCTTACGGCATACTCGACCTCTTCCTGGCTGGGACTAAAGATGTCTTGGACCAACTCGACTTGGCTGGGATGAATGCATTGCTTTCCGTTGTAACCCATCCTCTTCCCACCCTCGCTTTCTTCCCTGAGGACCTGCTGGCCCTGCTCGCCACGGAACGCAGTCGTGACTAGATCAATGGTTGAAGGAAGGTTGAATGCTCTAGCCGCCGTCGCAATCGCCGACCGCGCATACAGGAACTCCTTGAGGTCTGGCGTGCGCGTGATGCTGAGATCGAGAGCAAAGTCCTCGGCAGCAAAGATGAGACCACTCAGGTACGGCGAGGCCTTGCAGATGGCAGACAAGTCCATGACTGCTCGTGCCGACTCGATCAAGGCTATCAATCTAAGCGGAGAGTTGGCATCAGGACCGTGTCGTTCGGGAAGCGCATGGCGAATCACATCGGTGACAAAGTGTAGATCTGAAGCACTGTTTACTTTTGGAATCACGAGAGCGTCGAGGTTGGGTGCTTTGAGCACTTGGGTCAGGTCGTCGAGGGCATAGCCGCTGTCGACGGAATTTATGCGTACGGCTTGCTCTTTGATCCCCGAAACTCGCTCTCGAGATAGAATGGATTGGAGGTTTGAGCGTGCTTCTGCTTTCTTGCCGGGCGTCACTGAGTCTTCTAGGTCGTAGCAGATTGTGTCGACAGCCACGCCTCGTGACTTTTCGAGGAAGCGCATCGATGAGCCGGGCACTGTGCATCTTGTCTTAGCTACATTTCCGAAAAGTCTAGCTGCTATTCTCACCGTAGAGAAGTGCCCGACGTACAATCGGTGAGGCTGCCATGTTGACTGTGTACAATGTCTTGTGAGGTTGTTCAGGAGCAAGATGTCGATTGATGCCATCATGGTGGGGGGCTCGGGATGGCCGAGGGACAGGCATCGGGATCCCGGAGGAGAGCTCCCCCCACACTTTGTCGACTCGTATGCGGTCATGGAAAGCCAATAGGAGAACAACAGACACACAACCACGAGTCAAAAGCCAACGACGCGTCTCCTTGAGTAGAGCTGTCCGATAGACAAGCTGCCTCTCGAACACGCTCGTGTCGCAAACCACCTCCTTGTTCCGACACTCGTCACATCGCCATGGACAACCCACAGCCAGGCTCTCTGAGCTGGCGACTAAGCTCCCACCCCATCACCCTCCTCTGCTTCCTGGGCTTCCGCCTGTGTAAGAACCACCCCTATCCATACCCAAACAAAGATGCATAGAGCTAACTCTCCCACACAGCAAGTCTCCTCACCTACCTCTTCGGCCTCTACTTTAGCCAAAACTACGTCCTCATCTTCATCATCACAATCATCTTACTCGCCATCGATTTCTACTATCTCAAAAACATTGCCGGTAGAAGATTGGTGGGCTTGCGCTGGTGGAATGAAGTCAACGCTCAGTCCGGCGACGGCAACTGGGTGTTTGAATCTGCGGATCCAGAGTCCAGACAGATCAACGCTACAGACAAGAGGTTCTTTTGGCTGGCGCTGTATTCGCAGCCCGTGAGTTGGGTTGCGCTGGGTATTGTTGCCATCTTTAGGTTGCACTTTATTTGGTTGAGTTTGGTTGGTATGTTTTGTTTGTTTCTTTGCCTTTGAAGTTTGTGTGGTCTGGTATTAGGGTCTTTGCTAACAGTGGGGTGTTTTTTGCAGTTATTGCTATTGTTCTTGCGGTTACCAATACCCTTGCCTTTTCGCGCTGCGACAAGTTCAGCCAGGCTACGAATATTGCGACCGGCGCCTTTTCTGCCAGCGGGCTTGCGAGTAATCTCGGTGGCGCGGTGATTGGCCGTTTCTTCAGATAAGACGAAAAAGCTGGGTTTCACATCATCTTTTCCTTCTTGGTTGCGTTTTTGCTTTGCATGGTGGTGTTCTGCATATGTATTTCCCCTATCTTGTTGTTGTGGGCACGCAGGAAAATGCAAATGCTTCTTCATTACTGCTGCTGCTTCGTCTTCGAATCTCGTATGTGCTTTTGTGCTGTGACGTTTCTGTTGCTGTTGCTGTTCCTTGTTGTTTGTGCTTTGTGTTTTCTTTGTGCTGGATGCATCTCCTTGCTATACGGCTTTCCCATACACCTTGTTGACTATCCTTGTCTAGTTCAGACAAGCCCGCTTTGGACAAGAGCCACAGCAGGGGTATAGCAGATGCCACGACGCGAGACTTTGGCGAAAATCAGAGATCAGGCACGCTCATGGTTGAGCAGGAAAGCAAACGAAAACAGAGGCCATTGCAAGAACGAAGGAGTTGTTGGGGGTCTTCATGGAAGGTGTGGTGGTGAGGCAAGCACGAGGGATGACGGCGGCAGGAGCGAATGACATGGCAGAAGGCAGCGTCACATACGGACGAGTTGAAAAGCCTTGATGCTGCGGCGATGAATACGACAATGGGACAATCGCCGCGACGGGAATCCGGAGAGCGCAGCAAAGTGAGGTAAGTACGACGGGCGACGGTGGGTGGAAAGTCAAGGCAGGTGCTAAGCGCAAGAACAACAGCGGCGATCTAGGAGGACAGCGACGAGTAAGCAATGAACTACAACCGAGGATAGCTTACGTCGACGGCGGAGATGGACCAGTCAACGAAGACGAACGAAGATGACCGCGTCGAAGAGAGCTCCAACGGCCAGAAGTGGCAGGCTGTTGTTAGGACGACTGCAATACATAGGACGACTACGACGGACGACGCAGCGACAGGGCAGCGACCGACAACGACGACGTGTCAAGATGTTCTCTGTACTCGACAGCCCCTGAGCAATGATGACGCCGCTACGACAGCACGATGGCACCACGAAACACCAAACAGGACCCATCCACGTCTCTTCTACGTGTCCCAGCACCAAGGCCAGCAACACATTGAAAAGAAAAAACAATAAAAGTGGAAGTACTCATACAGGACTAACCACAAACTCATGGACTCGAACCAGAGTTTCATTGATGGGAACGTACCCCAACTCAAAGTCTATACACCACTCGAAACTCAATCAGCGCAGACATCATCAATAAAAACCAAAAAAGTAACATGTAACGAAAACGACAAGGGGAAGCGCGCAAATGAGCCCTCATAATCCAGTCAAAACCGCACAGCTCGAGTTGGGGAGAACAATGTTGGATTGCCCCCACCCTCACCCCGGCACAAAGCAGTATGTAGGACCTGCTTTGCGCCCCGGACTCCTCTCTATGGCCACTGAAGGCCCCTTGGCAAGAGTGGGTATTTTGATGGCCCTTTTCTTAGTTCCGGTAAGGCACGGTCTCGCCAGGTCGGTTTGCTCCAAGGATTCTCAAGCCGGGGGCGGGTGATACATGGACCTCGCAATTGAGCTTCACACGTCCTACCGTGCTGGCCCGCAAGCAATACATCATAGTCACGCACCAGCTAACACTAACAAGTGAAGCTCAAACAAGTAGATGCATATCACTTTCGAAACAAGAAAAACATTGCATTAACTCCTATAGATTCGTAAAAGTCTCTTTGACCCCCTGTGACCCCTTGACCATATTGATCTCGCCCTCATCGTCGCTAATATCATCGATGATCAATGTCAGTCTGGCGGGTGCCGGGGCTGCTGCTTTCGGTGACCCAAATGTGCTGCTATCCCATGAAACGCGCCCAGTATTGGACGAGGGTGAGGGTAATGCCAAGGCTTCTTGCTCAAGGGCAGGGAATTCTTTCAGAGTCTGCGTTGCGCTCCAGGTATCGACTGCAAGCTTTTGTGGGCCGAGGATGGGTGAGAGCTTGATGAAGTCGGTAGTGCCTCCTTCGAGATATGTAACGGGCGCAGCTCTAGGTCTGACATTGTTACTCTTGGTCCGAGCTAACATACTTGGCAGTTTGGTCGAGTTCGTCATGGACGTCGCGATGATGCCGAAAGCCATTTCGGCCACCATGCACGCAATGATGTCGAGATTTATTGGGTTGAAGTCCTTCAGGGCCTTGAAGGTGCCAGCCCCCAGAATGCGAAAGGTCGCAGCCAGGCCACTAATTGCACCCACAACAGTGATGATCGAGATTGCAAGCTTGACTTTGAGAGTCAGTCTGGACAGCCAGATGACGACAGCAGGGAGCAGAATGTAGACCCAGGTCACCACGGCATTGAAGATGGCACCGGCGAACCACCACTTCACCATGCCTGGGTAGTGTTTGCATTGCTGGAGCTCCTTGTGGGCCATATCGCTGGGTAGTCCACAGAAGAAGAGATCCAAGAAGATCCTGGTACTCGCATAGATGTAAAATAAGAGCGTCATATTGGTAACGAGCAGACGCTGCCATCTCTCCGCGAAGCACCTATTCAAGGAGAGTGCAAATGAGGTTTTGACGCAGATCGAGGTCATGAACATGAGGTTGTAGGCGGCCATGAACATGTAGGGTACGATGTCCCCTGTGGCGACTGAGTGTTCTCGGGGAGCGGCGCTAACCAGGACCAGAGTGCAGCTACACTGGCCGCTGAATATAATCTGTGTATGGTGAGCTTAAGGCGCCATCGCACGAGCAGCGAACCTACCACTGCTAGCAGCAAGATCCAATCATCCCAACGAATACGACCAATCATAAATATCTTGATCCCGAACCGCACAATGACAGACACCCATGCGAGCGAGAGACAGACAATAACCAGAGCAAGCACGTTAACCATGTTGCAGGCCTGAAAGGCGTCGACGCCTATTGAATGTAAGATACCAAGGCGTCGACGATTCCCTTGAGGGATGTAAAGTGTCAATCGGACAGAAAGTAGCTCTGGTGGAAGGGACCCGAGTTATACTCTGCTGTGGTTCTGATCGGCTCGAACATTGATCTGGCCCAGTCATGTAATAGGACATGTGCGGGCACGTTGTACAGTTCGACGTTGGTACCATACGATTCTCAACTGCCGCCCCGAAGGATCATGATGAGAATTGACAACGGCTGAGCTTGGTAGAAATCCATTTCAAATCACAAATTGAGTCGATGGAATATCCAAGACGGTCTTGTGGTGTACTGTATAGACCTAGATAGGTCTCCGGATTGTGAGATTGTCATATTGTGTTACCCTTGCGACCTACGATGAGCAAAGCCGGTAGAGGTGGTTGAAGAGAAGACGTCGGTGGTGGAACAAGGGTCGGCAATCTGCACCTCGACACCGAGTCATCAAACGTCCAAGCTATTGGAATTGAGCCCGACGGCGGTTCGGGCATGGAAAACGTCTGATATGCCTATTCTTCCAGAAGAACATGAGGAACAGAAGTCAAGACGACTTGCGGAGAGACTTGATCTTGACTCGCTGTGATACGGCAAATGTCGGCCCAAAAGGAAGAGCATGTCGCACGACGTTGAGAAGGCTCGTCCAGTATTCCTCCGATAGAACAAGTGTCTCACGTATCGACATAAGCGAACAATTGAACTTTGCCTTGATCCGGACGTGTGTTGAACTTGAGCAACTTTTGCAATGACCTGGTGTTGCTTGCGATGTGCTTCCAGTCGCAACGTAGAAAAGAGCCCCTCCGCAATGCCGCAAGTGACCCATTTCGGAAGGTGCGGCGCACGTCATAGCTGCCCTATATGTTATCACTAGAAACAACGACCATTTATAATCACGACTCACTGATATCTGTACAACCTGGATACCCTGTTTCATCCACCTACAAGCTATCCGCCAAACCGCCACTATCGCAACGCCAAACACCGCCATGGGAGGAGGCGAACACAAAGAGGCTCTCTTGGTCACACTGCCCATGCAGAAACCAGACGCCGCAATCGAGAAACTGCAAAACAAGTTCCCTCATCTCAAGATAACCTACCGTAACGTGCCTTGGACAAAAGACCGCGCACAACTGGAAGAAGCAGTGCCCAAGGAGCTTTGGAGAGAAGCCACTGTGCTGTTGACACTGTCCGCTCTGCCGCCTAAACCCGAGGATGCTCCTCTGCTGGACTTTATCCAGCTGTTTTCTGCCGGGTCTAATCAACTTGCCAGTCATCCCATCTACACGGATACTGAAATTCCTATTGCCACTGCGTCGGGCGTGCATGGCCCACAGATTGCTGAGTGGGTTATTATGACCCATCTGATTCAGACCCACAAGTACAACCAGCTCTATGAAGCTCAGAAGGAGCACAGATGGGCCAAAGATGGTTACCGCGTCAAAGACTCTGTTGGCATGCGCGTTGGAGTGCTCGGCTACGGAAGTATTGGACGTCAGGTTGGCAGAGTAGCCAAAGCCATGGGTAAGTGGTTCCCGATGCTCGTACTAAAGTAAGCTCATAAATCTGCTCAGGTATGGATGTCATAGCCTTTACAGCATCACCAAAGGACACGCCAGAGAAGAAAAAAGACCCCGGCTACATTGTACCTGGAACTGGTGACCCAAACGGCGAGATTCCTTCTGCATGGTACTCAGGCTTAGACAAGGAGTCCCTACACGACTTCTTGAAGCAAGATATCGATCTCCTGCTCATCTCTGTACCACTCACCAAAGAGACAACCCATTTCTTGTCGACAGAGGAGTTCAAGATTCTCAGCCAGGACGGCAAGAAGCCCGCTTTTGTCGCCAATATCGCAAGAGGACCCATCATTGACCAGCCCGCACTGATCAAAGCTCTGAAGGACGAAACTATAGCAGGAGCTTCTCTAGACGTCACAGATCCCGAACCTCTTCCCTCTGACAGCGAGTTGTGGGGTCTGGACAATGTCATCGTCACACCGCACATCAGCGGCAATGGCGAAGCATACGTCGATCGAGCATTCCAAATCCTCGAGCTGCAGCTAGACCACAAGCAAAAGGGTGAAAAGTTCATCAATGTCGTCAACAGGAAGAGAGGATATTAAGGAGGATACTGCAGAATGCGTATTACAGATTGATGCTCTCTAGAATATACCGCAATGACTCATGACACTCCCATCTTCTTGTTATTCATATCGCAACAAGAGTCTGTACGTTGCCACCTCGAAAGCTCTCAGCTCAATGTCAAAGGCACCCTTGGCGATGTGCACTTCTTCAATGTCATCCTCCAAGACGTTGCACTTCCACACTTTAGCAATCGGCACCTGCCCAACCTCGATCGAACCACGGCACCTTCCTCCCAAACTATCGTAAACACGAACGATGACATTTCTACCCTTACGCTTGGGAAGCTCGCCGCGGCTGACGTCTTCATCGTCCTCGGCACGCTTGATGGTGTCAAGAACCAAGCCTTCATCACTGTCCTTGGACAGCTTGAACGAACTCATCAAGCCCTTAATATCAGAGACCTTTGGATGCGAGTGCACTGTCATGGGGTTGTTGAACTCGAAGCCCGCACGAACGGTACGGTGATTGAGAGGACCTTTGTGAGGGAGAATCGCCCAGCGGATCTTGTGCTTGCCCATGTCGGCGTGAGCATCAGGAGCCTTCGGAGCACGCAGCAGAGAAAGACGCATCAGACTGCCGCAGGTCGCGAAGCCGTATTTCGAGTCGTTCAAAATACTGACACCGTAACCGTGTTCTGAGAGATCAGCCCATTTGTGACAGCAGACCTCGAATTTGGCCAGATCCCAGGAACTGTTGTAGTGTGTCGGGCGTCTCACGATACCGTATTGGGTTTCGTAAGATGCTTCAGTGTTGGTGATTGTGGTTGGGAATTCGACCTTCAAGAACTTCATATCCTCATGCCAGTCAACTTCTGCTTCAGTCTCGATGTACGAGCTGCCTTGTCCAGATGCAGAAGAGAGTGAAATTGTCATCGTGATGGAAGATTTCTCTGAAATCTTGGTTGTCGTCTGGACTGCAACACGATGAGGAGTGTTCTCGCTGATGATGGATGAGCTTGTTGCGTGGAGTTCCTTTCTCGAATTGAGATGGTAGACCTCGACGTCCCATGCTTGCCAGTAGAGAGGCTTGTCGTCAAAGATAACCAGTTGGTTCGCCTTCTGGCCCTTGGGAACTATCTCCCGATGAGCTTGTTTATCATAAAGCACGGTGATGACACCGTTAGAGATCTCAACAAAGTATTGAGTGTTCATGAGATGGAAGACGTTATTGCCCATGTCTTTGACTTCCACAGAAGCGGTCATATTGCTCATGTCCGTAACAGAGTTGATGCCGGCCTCGCCTTGGAGCAGACCATAACGACGTGTCTGGTCAGGAGACGGCAGAGAGCTCATCTCGTTACGGCTCCAGCCAAGAGTGTTTAGCGCGACAAGCTCATTGTCATGGCACAATTTGTCGTCGAATCCAAGAGCGTGGAGAGCTTCAGCCAAGACCTTCTTACCAGTCTTGAAGACCTTCGCATAGAGCTTCAAACTGTTAGTCATGAACTATTTCAGGTGCATGGTCAACTTACCTCATCAGAGTCATCATAACACATTTCAATACAACTTCCAGGCAAACAGTCGTGGAACTGACACAGCAGAACGTTCTCCCACATGTCGTCAATGTCCTCTGTAGGGTACTTGTACTTTTTGCTGTCTTTTGAGACAACATCTTGGATGCTGGCCAATGTTGCAAGGTATTCGATATCATGAAGCATGATCTCGGATTTGCGGTTGTTACGCTTGTTGTTGGCCTGAGTCGTATATGTACCTCTGTGTAGTTCAAAGTACAGTTCGCCATACCAAGTCACAAGCTCGAGTCCTTCTTCGACCCTCTTTTCCAGGCGAGCAAAGAAGTCATCGACCGAGTCGCCCATCTTGACACGAGGCAAGAGTCCGACCTTATCACTCATGCCACGGCATCTTCGGAGCTTCTCGAGGTGCTGCCAAGTTGGACCACCACCACCGTCTCCCTTGCCAAATGCAAGAAGTGAAGTTGGGTCCTGATCCATAGACT
Source organism: Aureobasidium sp. EXF-10728 (assembly GCA_023848605.1). Lineage (NCBI taxonomy): Eukaryota > Fungi > Ascomycota > Dothideomycetes > Dothideales > Saccotheciaceae > Aureobasidium > Aureobasidium sp. EXF-10728. Next base: position 342,122 of record SWBG01000008.1, read on the forward strand.
TGTGTTGGGTGATACTGCGTCTTACATCGCCAAAGTTTGCTTCGGCAGTGTAAGTCTCAGCAGGTGTCATGTGGCAAACGACCTGACTGCCATCGAGTGCAACCCAGTTGAAGGTAGTGTGTGGGAAGTTGTTAATGTTGTTCCAGCTAAGTTTTTGAGTGAAGAATCTCGTCATTCCAGCAAGTCGGCAGATCTGAGGCAATTGGGTGGAGTAACCAAAAGTATCAGGCAGCCAGAAGGTAGTGCACCTCGAACCGAATCGGCTCTCGAAGTAGCGTTGACCGTAGATGAACTGGCGGACCAGCGACTCTCCACTGGGCATGTTTGTGTCGTGCTCGACCCAGGATCCACCAATTGGCTGGAAAGTGCCCTCCTTGACCTTGCTCTTGACACGGTCGAAGACCGAGGGATACAGCTGCTCTAGCCACTTGAATTGCTGGGCTTGCGACGCAACAAAACGGTGCTCCGGGTATCGCTCCAACAAGTTACATTGGTTAGACCACGAACGGGCGACCTTGCGCTTTGTTTCTGCCCAAGGCCATAGCCAGCAGGTATCGATGTGGCAGTTTCCAATGGCAGTGATCAAAGCAGGTTCCTTGGAATCGTAGAGCTTTGAAGAATCGACGTCTCCGATGTACTTCTTTGCAATCTTTCTGCACTCTGCGATAGAGTCATTGCTTCCATTGGCAGCAATGAAGGTGTCCATGATGGAGTTACAGATTTGGAGAGCTTGATGCTCCTCCCAGGAGTCTTCTGGAAACTCTCTTGCAGCATCTCCGATGATCCAGAAGTCGATGAAGAGAGCTCTTGCCTCCAGATTGATGGCCACGATATCGGCTTGCTGCAGTTGGAAGTATCTGTCCGGACGAGGTGGCTGGATGCTGTCGCCCCCAGGAGCATTTCCGAACATGCCGTTGCAAGCCATCTCGACATAGAAGACATGTTCTTTGCCGTCCCGGAACGACTTGGGCAGAATCCACTCGACACGCTCGCCTCCTCCAGTAAGACCTTGTAGTGGCTCTCCCTTCTCATTCCAGATGAGGCCCTCGTTGTTTGCATCCCAGTGCAGTTCTAGGTGGTCTTCGTCGGCAAGGGAGGATGGGACGGTCAGACGGACACGGAACCAATGTGTAGACCAACTAGGACCGAAGGACTCGCCGACTTTAGTAGGGCTGAAGTCGTGCGAGGTTGCGTCCTTGAAGGTAGGACGAGAGAGGTCTGGCGGAGAGTAGACTTCGAGCTTGATGTGAGGATGGCCAGATGCACGTTTGGGTTCGATCTTCCTATGTGTGTATCAGTATCTCGATGTAATCAAGGAGGAGGGGCTGGGCAGGAAGCGTACGGCAGCAAGCCTTGGTTCTTGTACTGGCCGTTGTCTGTGAACTGCCTCAGTCTGTCGGTATAGATCTTGTGGATCTGCTTGCCGACAGGCTTCGCAGCGAGTCGTGGATAGCTAGAGGCAGAAGCCATGGTGGGATGAGAACCGCCGCCCATTGTGAATGTCTAGGGGCTAGGTACAAGGAGGATAAGGCAGGCAGGAGCTCGAGGTCTAGCAGGAAGGAACCAGGTACGGCAGCTGCATCTGACCATGCACCATCGATCGTTGCTCAATGCGGGGATCCCCTGCGTCACGCGTATCTGACCTGCTCGAGCCGATATCCCCGGCCGACCGCCTGTATCTCCGTGGCAGCCAAGCTGGATACAACGACATGTGTGAACCACCATCGACTCCCCTGTGTCCTCGATGGCGCTCTCATCCGACCTGCATCTCTGTACATGACGATATGAGAGAAGTCGTTCCCCATACACGCCCTCTTCTAATGGTTGCCTGAAAGAGCACTAGCGCCGAGCTCGGATGCGGGCACGTTCTTCACATGCAAACTCCACAATTGAGTCTCAAGGCTGTTGCTGTTTCCAAACCAAAACACAAAAAGTCGCCCAAGCATGCAGTGGCCAGACTGGCTCAGGTGGTCCGACTCTGACAAGGACAAGAAGAAGCCTGTCGCTTGGTCCGACTCTCTTAACGCTACCGACTGGTCACATTATTCGTCCCCTCGCACCATTCTGCCTACGGCCATCTTGACCTTCTCCACCCTCGCCCTGATTCGCATCTACCGCAGACATCTCCGCCGCGTCCCCGAAGCCCAGTACATCACGCCGTCGTACTTTCACAAGCGCAGTCTCTATGGCTATGTCAGTCGTGTCGGAGACGGTGACAACTTCCGCCTGTTTCACACTCCTGGAGGCCGTCTCACCGGCTGGGGCTGGCTTCCCTCAAGAAAGGTCCAAGACTGGAATCTGAAGGAGTTCAAGGACAAGACTGTCCACGTGCGCATAGCAGGTGTTGATGCGCCAGAGACTGCTCATTTCGGCAACAAAGAACAGCCTTTTGGAAAAGAAGCCCTTGAGTGGCTGAGGACCCTGCTCCACAAGCGCTATGTCAGGGCATACATATACCGACTTGACCAATATCAAAGGGTCGTTGCTAGTGTATCATACTGGAAGTGGGGCTTCTGGAAGACAGACGTCGGTCTAGAGATGATCAAGAACGGCATGGCTACCGTCTACGAAGCAAAGTTTGGCAGCGAATTCGGAAACAAAGAGGCCAAATACCGCAGAGCCATGGAAAAGGCTCAGAAAAAACAGATCGGCATGTGGAAGTATACCAAGCCCAGCTTGATCGGCAAGTTGATGGGCCAGAAAAATGAGAAACTCGAAACTCCACGCGAATACAAAACTCGAATAAGCCTTCTCGACAAGGCCGAGACGGGCCAGAAGAAATAAATACGACACACCCTTGCCAGCTCTTACTCTTCTGTGCCGTCCATCAAATATCTGAGGATATTCTCTGGATCCGCACCTTCGCTTCTCAACTCGATAGTGCCCAAGGAGTTGCGTGAGCCACCTGTCACAATGTTGACTGAAAGCATGCCACTGCAAGCACTGAAGCGACTGGAGCAGCTCTCGCAACTTTCATCAGATCCGCAATGAAAGCCCTCTGAGAAAAGTGGAAGAAGTTTCCTCAGCGGTATTCAAATCTCTGTTTCAAGGAAATCTGTCATCAGCTCTGCAGCAGTCTGATCTTTACAGATAGTGTGATCGACATGGTCTCAGAGACCTGCATATATACTCGCAAACTGGTGCAGCACGCTCCGAAACATTGAGTCGTATTAGTGCAGTGTGCTTCCGCTGAAGCAGGACTCGGCCATGTTCTCATCAATTCCCAGACGATATTTGGCTTTCACTTCGCTGGATATTTCAAAACGCAGAGGCAAAAAAGATACAGCAAATACAGAGGAACATGCAGGCATTGAAACGCGAGTCTCTGCCCTTGGTTTAGAAGGTTCAAAAGTCCCACTCGAGCAATGAGAGCTATCGAGTTGACCGGTCTACAGCTCAGCTGTTGGTATTTGCGACTTAGACATCTGTTTTTAAAGTGTTTCAGGCGTGCGAAAGAGATCTGAGTCACCTTGTCTACATGAAGCACATCTTTGCGTTCCAACGATACAGCACAAAAAGGCGGGAAGAAGAGAAGACGAGTTATGTATCGAGTAGCTGCACAAGTATAACGAGAATCACATGGAAATCAAATGAGAACAAGTGAGAGCACAATGGACAAAAAAAGCAGATATGAAAAAAAGACGACCCAAAGAACTCCAACGCAATGCATCACCTACCAAAAACAAAGACTGAACCCAGCAATGCCCCGCTCTAGAGACCCGGAGTCTCATTCGAAAAGATCTTGATCGAATCAAACAACCAATACGCAGTCTCAAAGGCCTTGGGGTTATTAGCCACATACTCAGCACAACTCCCAACACCAGTCTTGGCAGCACATCCATCAGCCTCCCAAGTATTTCCCGCCCAATCGCCGCAAAAGTCAGTATTGACAACAAGTTGCAAATCTTTCAGGTGAGTATCAAAATTGCACCCATTGCCAGAGAACACGGCTTGAGGCTTTGAAGTCCAAGACGAGGGGTCGGGAGTGTTGGACTTGATGTCATTGGGAATATACTCGCGAGGGAAAAAGTAGATTGATACGCCCGAGGAGGTCCAGAGGGTTGCGTAGACGCCGCCTCCTTGGGCATTGAAGGCGGTGCCGGCGGTGGCGTGCACGCAGCTCTGGTTGCCGATTGTGTAGGTGTCGTTTGCGGGTGCGCGGATGCCGCAGCCGGCGTTTTTGCTTTGGGAAGCCGAGGCGACGTCGCAGTCGGGTGTTGTGAGGGTTCCGGAGAAGAGGTTGGAGTGCCCGCTCGTGGTGCCTGTTATGGTGCAGTTGGCGGAGGTGTGGAGGGTTGCTGTGTTGTAATCGTGTCCGTTGACTTGTTCAATCTATTGAGATGTTAGCAATATATCCAATTGATCAGGGTTAGGGGTGAATGTCTATAGTTGCTATAGCCACCCAAGGGGGGTGATACGTACAATGTCGATTTCTCCTGAGGCAGGCCAGTTTGGACCCGTCATCCATAGTGCAGGCCAGATACCACAACCACTTGGCATGTGCTTGATATCAGCGAGCACTAGGGCATGATTGTAAGACTTCTTGGAGGTAAGGCGAACAGAAGGGCGATTGGCAGTGACGGTTGTGGAATCAACGCCGATATAAGCAGAAGGCTCGGAGCCATCGACATTAAGGACAACACCGATGAGTTTGTTAGGAGCAGCAGTGAGTCTCGAAGTGTAGGCAACCGAGCCGTTCGTAGGATCAGCCTCAGTGAAAAAATCAAAGCCGTCGAAGAAACTGCTGCCGATGTGTTGCTCAACGAGTTGATAACCGTGGCTGAGAGTTGTGCTCGCAGCCAAAGCTGCAACTGAAAATTTGATGAAAGTCATGAATTTGGTGTTAACAGTGTTGTTGAGGTTTTGGAGATTTTGAGTATGATGGTGCCTGCTTGGGATAAATAGGCAATAACATTTTCGAGCCAAAGACAATGATCAAGAGCCTGGAATAAAGAAGAAACAACAGGGCTGCTCGAGTCAATAAAAGCAAGACACAATAGCAACAAAGGCTTACTCGATCAAACAAGGAGCAGGTTCTATTACCTTCACCATGCACACAAAGAAAGAGAGTGGTTGGGTGGGAGAGGAGACAATGAACATCCTTTGAAACGAAGTCCGTTTAATTTTGTATTATTAGCCGCCGGTGATGTTATGGCGAGTATCTGGTACGAATTTTGGGTGAAGAAACAAAAACTTTCCGATAAGCCTGAGATAGAGGCTCTTACATTCAAAAAGTAATGCAGAAAGGTATGGTCGCATGGCGGTGGTAGAATTTAGAAACCCCATCGCACGCTCATTTGCGGGTCAACTGTCTACAGCTTTCCCTCGGCTTGTGCTTCTCTAACTGTCTCGAAAACCTGGTGACAATTAGTGATTCTTGTACAAACAGTAAAACTGGATTGGAAAAATGATATCCTTACCTTGAGAAGCTTTCGTCTGGCACCAAGAGCATTAACACCCTTCTTGTCAAGAGCGTCGTCATCAAGCTGAACAAGGTCTTGCCAGCGCATGTCTTTGAGTTGGTCGGTGTACTTGTGCAGTCTCAGACTACGCAGCCAGCTGGGAACGTCACTCAGGAGCTGGAGGTCAGTGGGGTCCTCTGGGGGCTTGGAGCTGCCACGTCTACCACGAGGCGATCTGCCGCGAGCTTCAGAGTGATCGGAAAGATAGCCCTCGTGACCACCCATGCCAAAGTTGCCCATGTTGAGAGCGCCCATGTTTGCATTCAGCATGCCAGCATCATAAGTCGAGAGGAAGCCGTTGTTTTGAGTCATGGGAAGGTGGTTCATGTTGGAACCAGGAGGGCCAGAGATGGCAATACCGGGAGAGCTGGGGCGAGAGCGGCCTCCTTGGAGGGCAGCCAGTTGCTGAGCTTGCAGGGCGGCGGCCTGCTGAGGACTCAGAACCTGACCGAGTTCGTTGGTCATGAGGATGTTCATGTTTTGCTGTTGCTGTTGCTGGTATTGAGGCTGACCCTCAGAAGAGCGTGCTCGGCGGAATTTCTTGACATCATCGAGCTGGATCCGGTTGTTGACAGTAGAGAGAGCGGCCAGCTTCATGGCAGTGGCATTGGCGACCATGTCGGCGTGGGCAGCGCTCTGCTGCTGTGTGTTGAAGTTGGGGATCATAGGGGTGTTGACCATCGAGGCCCAGCTGTTGTTGGGGTTGTAGGGCGAGAGAATGTTCATAGCGGGGTCCTGGTTGGGTGCAGAGACGGTGGTGTTCTGTAGGTTGGTGTCGCCCGACAGTTGGAAGGGGCGAGGAGAGCGCAGAGGCTGGCTGAACTGGCCCATGGGCTGTTGACCCTGCGATGAGCGGGGTCTAGTGATGGGAGGCTGGTTCTCGTTGCGGCTGTTGTTCCAGGGCGAGGGAGAGAGGGGCACGGGGGCATCTTTCTTGTCGTCGAAGAGAAGGGATGAGCGGTCACCAACGCGGCTCGAGGTGGGGGTATTGCCCGTGTGCTCCTTGAAGTCGGCCTTTTGCTTTGCGATGGCAGCGGCGGCATCGGGGAAGAGCGAGTTGATGGTGCTGGGGTCGAGTCCCGAGTTACGCTTGGCTCCAGGGGAGGGCGGGGGTTTGGCACCAAAACCGAAGGACGATCGCGTGCCCTCCATGTTGAGTCTGCTCATGGCATCGTTGAGGCGGGTCGACATGGGATCTGGCACAGCGTGACAAGTCAGCCAGGCACATGGATATCAAGGTGTTACACACATACCCTTCTCGCCAAAGTTGGCAGGAGACAGAACGCCCGACATGGGATGGCTCTTGGCCATCTGCTGCAAGACTTGAATGAAGAAGCGAATCTGCACCTGGGTCGTCTGCTGCAGCAAGGCGTAGAGAGCGGCAGTGCGCTCGGGCTCGCTCAGCACGCGGAACCACTGCTCAATAGCGCTCAGCTCGTCCTTGAAATCTTGGTCCAGCGTAGCGGCCGCCATGTCCTCGAGCGTCGTCTCGTACTGGTCGATGTCGGCGATCCATTGCTGAGCAGCCTTGTCGGCGGCATCGTCCTGACTGCCGAGGCCAACCCCGCTGAAGTAGACCTCGCTGGCGGGCCGGATGCCGCGTGATGCCAGAGGGGACGAGGTCGAGAAGGCGCCCATGTCGGCCGAGGCGCGCAGGTGGTGGCCGGGGTTCATGCCGCGAGACGAGGGCGGGCGCAGAGTGGAGCTGCTCGCATCAGGCGTGCTGTTGCGGTTGCCGATGCTGTGGTTGGACGACGACATGGTGTTTTCTGGGCGAAAGGAATGTGGTGGTGGCTAGAGAGAAATATTAACTGACGGAGAACCTGCAGTTCCTGCTGTCCTCAAAGGCCTCCGGTCGTAGCCTTGTCTTTGACGCGGCTACCGTGCGCAGACAAGCCAATAGAGAAGAAAAAGGACAGAAGCGACGATGTGTTGGGCGACGGAGAGAAAGAAAGTCGAACAAAGCACAAAGCAAAGCCCTCGACGTTGCTGCCACACGCTCAGACTCCTGATTCCTGCTGCTCCCAAATGCCAAACTCCACCCTGGCGCTAAATTCGCCAATTGCTGCCCTTGTTCGCCTTCATCATCATTCCAACACCACCTGTTCTTTTCTTTTCTCTCTCTCTTGGTGAGCTACCCAGTCTGTCTCTTCGTTTCTACATCTTGCCCCCCCATCTATGTATCCTGTTGCTGCGCCATGTCTATCGACCGCACGAGCTGCTTCCTGCCCTCGAGTCGTGGCCCAATAATATAACCCGCAGCTGCTCAGCCACTGATAGCCCTACGCCATCCCAATATCTCTGTCACACCCGAGACTTTGCATATCACAACCTCGTATATCTGTTTCTTGCTATATGTCGCTCTGTCGTGTTTCAACCTGACCCTCTCCGCCTGTTCTTACCGGCCCTCATCCCGAAACGAGCCTCCACGCCAAGCTGACCGTTGATCAACCTTCACCGTCGAGTAAATGATGTGTTTACCCAACACACTTTCATAAACATTGCTCCAACGGATGCAGGTGGCCGCCGAGGGTTGCGAATCTCGGCATAACCCTTTGTGTCATTGTATGTTGGCCAGATCTTTGACAAATAAGGCCTTTGTCCCGGTCGACTGTCAAAGAGCACGTTGCCTCTTGGCCAAACTCTTGATGCTTTTGGACCCTAGAAAGGTTAATCTTGTTTAAACGCCTGTCACGAGACTGTCTACTCAACTACATGCGATAGTCAATAAGTAAGGCACCTGAAGTGCGCAATGTCAAAGTGCATTCTGATGATTGATTGTAGCTCAAATCGATTTCCCTGAATCTCCACTGCGTCGTTTTGTTAGTCCTCTTTCCTGACTTCCGATCATGCCCATATCTCAGGACCACAACAATTGTTTGTTTCCTGAAGCGCCTAGCTCAATGCCATCATCGAATTTTGTCGTGCCTTGTCAAGACGCTCTCCGGTGCCTGAAGTGTATCCTTGCGCTTCCCGGCATTGCTCACTTCGAGAACAGGGTGAGGTAGTGTCGCAAGCCAATCCCAGGTCCCGCATGGAGTCACGAGTTGTTGAGCACCTTTCTGGCAATAGCAGCTTCAGACTCAAGGTCAAAGGCTTCGGCCTCAAGGCGCATGGCCTGGCCACGGAGACGCTTGGCACGCGCACGCATCTCCATGGCATCGACCTGGAGGCTCTCGTTGAGCTGCCCGGTGCTCTTGGGCATGTGTGCACCGACAGAGCGAGTAAGGTTGTTGAACAGGTTTTGAGGGTTCGTGTTGGTGATACCGTTGGTCTGGTGAGTGCTATTGTGCATGTAGGCAGATGCAGGGGTGGGAGAAGGCATGTCGCCAGGGGAGAAGCCGTCATCTGTGTACTCAGGGGTCTCATCCTGTGCTTGTTGACCCTGCTTCTTCACGCCGGGACCCGGCTCACGCTCGAGCTCCCGGAAGGTCATCATATCGATGTCCTGCTGTTGAATACCCTTTGCAGCCTTTCCGGCCTGGTGACGCTTGACGTTATCGACGACACGCTGGACATCTCCAAGCAGAAGTTCAGCGACCCTTCTCTGAGGGTTCTTGTCATCTCCCTGGCGCTTCTGGACCTCGTGAACCAGGAGCTCCTGGGCAACAGTCCGCTTGCTCGACATCATGGTCGACAACTCCTCAAGACCACGCAAGAGCTCAACGCTCCAGTTCCACCAAATCTCTTCGGCACCTGCAGCGTCTCCAATGCGGATCTTGGCTCCCTTCTTGAGCTCGACACGAGGGCGAATCTTCATGGGAATGCACTCCTGGACGCTGCAACCCCAGTTTGCTTCGATGCGAGTTTTGCGGTTGGTCTTGACATTTCTGTCTCTTGGGTGGAGCTCCTCAAACTTGCGACGGACAGGAGTCGGGCGAGACATGGTGGCAGAGTTGGGTCTTGCGTGAGTGAATGTGTAGTGTCGTGGTCGGACTGGTGACAGATAAATTGTTAGTTGCTGGCAAGAACATTGTGGATGACCCGCGTGACTCACTAACTTGGTTGAGGTTCTGCTTTGGCGGGGCGTGTAAAGCGGTCTTGGTTGCTTGCGCAGATGCTTGAGTGCCGCCTGTTGAGGTGAGGCGATCGAGTGAAGGCGCTGTGTAGTTGTGTGAGCAAAGTTTTGGAGCAGAAGACAAAGGTTGAACAAAAGTGGTGGAAGGTACAGAGGAAGAAGTGTTGAGGGTGGATGAATAGTATTGCGAGAAGCACGAAGTGCGAGAAGCACGAAGTGCGAGAAGCACGAAGTGTAGATATAACGACGTCCCGCCGCTCGTCGACGCCGCCTAGTAAGAGCTGGGAAAGGTTGGAGGTGAATGGACAGTATTGCGAGCAGCACGAAGTGTAGATATAACGACGTCCCGCCGCTCATCGATGCCGGCTAGCAAGGGCTGAGAGAGGCTGAGGGTGAATGGACAGTATTGCGAGAAGCACAAAGTATAGATATAACAACGTCCCGCCGCTCATCGACGCCGCCTAGTAAGAGCTGGGAAAGGTTGAGGGTGGATGAAGAGTGTTGCGAGCAGCACAAAGTATAGATATAACGACGTCCCGCCGCTCGTCGACGCCGGCTAACAAGCGCTGAGAGAAGCTGAGAGAGCCAGGAGAAGAAGTGATGAGGGTGGATGGATAGGATTGCGAGAAGCACGAAGCGTAGATGTAACGACGCCTCGCCGCTTATCGACGCCGGCTAGTAAGGGCTAAGAAAGGCTGAGAGTGCGAGGTCGTGGCTTGGAACGCCTATTTGTGCGGTTCGATATAGTGTGCCAGTCAGACAACCTGTCAATCCAGAAGTACTGTCACAAAGGATTCCGCAGGCAATTGGACATAGAAAGTCCGGTCCAAAGGAAAGTCAGTACCCATCCTTGGGCGGATATGCAAAAATGCAAGTTGATGTAGAAACAATGATGTTAAGGCTACAAGAAGGGAGTATAGTCGGGTTATTGCAAATCCGCGACTGATAGCAGAGCGTGATTGCAGAAATTGAAGCACTGAATGGACAGTACGCGGGTCCGCATGTGACCGCAGAGATGTTCTATGTCAACAGCAACAGAGTAGGAAGATGCCTGGCGTCCACTGGCCCCGCCACTGGATAGGCGATCGAAGAGGCTAGACGCACTGATAAACCAGCTGCAGGCTCCCTAAGCCAGAATGTGAAAGTTTCGGGACGAACAGAAGGTTGACCATGATCGTGAAGAAGATGAGACGATAGAAGTTAAAAAGGGGGTGCATAGAAGATTGACAAACAACTTACCTAACGAGTTTGCATTGACAAAGGACTATTGTCGATGATGTCAAGGGAGAACGCCAGCCCGCGTGTCGCGCATGTACGAGCAGGTCCACGACAAGTACCAACCAGAAACAAAAGGTCCGCGAGTGCGCTGTAGGAATGGTAATGAGCCAAGACCAAAGGAAAATGCCGGAACACCTGGAGGTGAAAGTTGGGCAGCACGCGAGGAAATTCATGCACTGTTCAGTGAATCCTTAAGCAACAACCGTCAGCAGTACCAATTTACTCCGTGGTGCCTCAAGAGACGTCAGATGGAATTGCAGAGAGAGAGAAGTTGTGGGCACAATGAGAAGAGCCATACATGCTGTACTTCTGTACCATTGAGTCCGGTTGAAGATGGATGTTGCAGCAACACAACGAACACGCAGACAGGGAAGCTCTGGGTGGAGCTATACCATCGTAACATGTGCTTGGTGTCCCACACGCTTCTCGTCTGTTTGTGTACGTCACATGCTTGACTATAAAAATGCACAGTACTTCCAGGGTCTAGAGCAGTGTCCACCGAGAGCAGCCATCTTTTCAGCTCTCTCTGGACATTTAACCGTGATTGAAAGCGATTGTGCATTTCAATGGCTCGCATATCGTTCGGTGTCGCCGCGAGACGGTGCATTGGCGAGATCGGGAACGAGCTTCGACCTTCTAAGCGCGAACCAGGTCCATGAACGGGCCTACTGAACAGGAGAGTTTACTAGAGGGGCGGCTAGTTTAACCATTCGAAGAATACACCGAGTCAACAAACATCTATCGGGGTGACATCGTGTCAAATTTCGGAAGCGGTCGAATGTGTGGTTGACTGTAGACTGGAAATGACAGCAAGCGTGGCTTGGTCTCTCCATGGAAGGACATGTCGGATCTCCGAGATCGCTTGCACGCTTTGGAAGGACACCATGAGAATCGAGAGTGTGTCTGCCAGATTGGGAGATATCCTCAGTCCCCAGTTCTGCCTTACGTGGACGGTTGCAGCATCTCACGATATAGATGAGACTCCGCCATCCGATCGATGGATATGAGGATGTCTGAAATACAGTAGCAGCTTGCGAAAGACTGATCGCTGGATCTGCACGTTCCGTCTCGAGGAGCGGTCAAGCAAAAAAGTGATGGCGTCAAACAAAAGGACTTCCTTGATTGCCAGCGCATGCGGTTGTGCGGTCGGTGAGGCACGGGGTAAGGCTGAAGCCTGAGATTCTTGGCAGGAACCATCTCATTTCCCGATGGAGAGCGCGAGGATCAACGAGTGTCTGTTTTAGCACGCCATCATGGAACAAATCGAAGGCCCATGGAAGCTTTTGCGCGTCATGATCTCGTCCTTAATGTCCTGGTGTGCGGATGACCAACCTCGGACGAAACCAGCACCAAACGTCCGGTACTCGAGACGGTTCCATACGTTGCAGAACCGACAACCTGCACCGTCCTCTTCATCTCATACCGGATTGAGACAAAGGTGCATTGCTGACACAGCCTGGAGATCCGCAGCTCTATCGACGAATCCTTCGATCTGTTTATCGAGTTGTGGCGCCTGCAACAGCATGTGAGCTCTGCATTCCAGCTTCCACTTCTGATCAACCCCAAGCGACTGTGCCCCCCACTCGGAGAGGCTGTGTGTTATTCTTAGACCGCCATTGTTGTTTACCTACAAGATTACCAAGCTCACAATGACGCCCAACGAACTGGGTCCGGGTGAGCACTGGCTCTCTCTTCCAGAAAATGTCCACGTCTTGTTCACAGACCGTAGTGGGGTTCATGAGCAGTCTGGGACGGCGTTGCGCGTCAAAAGCGCCTTTGCACTGTCATGCATGTGTCTGCGAACTCATGAGTTTGGAACTAACCCACCCTCGAGTCATTCCCCTTCAGACCCTGGTCAATCGCTGGCTCGTATTTTGGAACGCCATGCGATCCGTCCGGTCAGTTTAATAACGGCCCGCGCATCATGTGTGTGTCCATCTAGCCAAGTTCCGCAGGGCTGTTGCGGCTTTGCTTGCTTACACCGGAGGTTATCCATCCTTCCATGCATTGCAGCACCATGCTGCGCGCAAATCAGCGCGAGAGGCGCGTGCTCGACCATGTCATGATAATGTTCCTTGCATTATGAAACGCACCCTTCCACAGGTAGGTCGGTTCTTCCGGACAGCTCGCACGCTCCCGGGCATCCATATGAGCCATGCTAGCCCCCCCACTGTGGTTTCCTTCACCGTAGCATCCTTCGCACCTCGTGTATATATACCCAGCCGATGCCCTTGACTTGAGGATCATCCAACGAACTTTCACATCCAAGACTTCCCCAGCCTTCACAATGGACGCCTTCAACTACCCCAACCGCCTATTACAGCAACCTTACCCAGAGTCCTTTGGCTCTCCGGTACTACTTTGCTCAAGCCCTGACAACCAAATCATCGACCACTGCTATCCCGAAGACTTCCAACCCATGTTCAACACCTGTCAATCGCCTCTGTTCCGCTCTCTGCAACCTATTGTTCCTACCCAGCATGAACCCTACTCGGGGCAATGCACACCAACATCCTACTCAGGACAATGCACTCCGACATCTTACTCAGGACAATGCACCCCGACGTGGCCAGAGTCATATCCCTACCAGCCCGTCTTCATGGACTACAACAACTTCAATGTTGTCCGCTCCAGCCCCTCTCTTCTTCCTTCTATCGAACACACAAGCTTGAGCCGACCAGTCTCGAGAGCACCTTCATTCAGATCAGACACGAGTTCTTCATGGATGAGCTGCCCGAGAAGCAACCCTTCCCGCTCCGCATCACCCAACGCTGGAGAGATGTCCAAGTATGGAGCTCCTAGTGAGGATGGCACATGGAGATGTGCTTACCCTGGATGCACATCCAAATCTGTCTTCCGCAGAGGATGCGATCTTCGCAAGCATTACCGCAGACACACCAAGACTCTCTTCTGTCGCCATATTGGCTGCCGCGCCGCAAGCGAAGGAGGATTCTCTAGCGAAAAGGACCGCGCACGCCATGAGGCTAAGCACGATCCTAAGATCGTCTGCGAGTGGGACGGCTGCAGTAGAGTGTTTAGCAGAGTGGACAACATGGTAAGTCTCTACAACAATACGTTGCTCAATGCACAAACAACTAACAATCCATGCAGAGAGATCATGTCCGCCGCATCCACCGCCGCAAGCTCGTCAAATGAAGAGTTGCAGAATGCTATTCACGAATTACGATATGGACTTAATGTATACATTGGGAAATGGTCTCATTGAGGATAGGATGAAGTGGCCGTCGGCCTGTTTGTCTATATTAAATATTGACCGGCGGATGGGCTTGGCGTATCCATTGGATGAGGAGGCTCTCCAATAGGCAGGTGTTCATATGGAGAGAGGTCTTGGTGCATTGTTGGACTGCTATTCGGGATGGGACGGTGGGTTTCTTTTTGGTGTTTTCTTTTCTTGGATTGATACCCCTGCATTTGCTGCGACTCATGGCAATAGAAGGACAATAAGCATATACCGCAACAAGCGGTCTTTTTCTTCATCTATCTTGTATATTGTTTGGTTGCACCATGATCTGCAGTCTCCAAATGACTGCGCCAATCACTAATCGGATCAATCAAGACCGACTCAAAAAACCCGTGGCCAAACCAATCTGTTGGTACTCGTGTTAGCAGCGCCATGCTAACCAGACGTGGACTCGACATGCCTGACACCATCTCTGAGCAATTTCCCGATTCTGGTCAAAGGCCGAGATCCGTCGATTCTCACATAGATTGGCTTCCAGTCATGCAAGATGGCACGTGGATAGCCAGGGTTATGGTAGCGACTTGGTAGCGTCAACCAGATGCATTGCAGATGCAGATCCAAACCTCAGCTGGGAAGTGGTGTGGTCGGTCTGTGCTAACAGTCAGATGATGAGAATTTAGCAGATTGCCCAATCGGTCACATTGTCCTATCGCGGAAGAATAGATACATGCTTGGGTGATGTCAAGAAGGGCGAGCGGTCTGTGATCACAATCGAGGCAAGCTTTGTGTGGAGACATGATTCTGCAGCGTTGCCGCGACAACCAGAGCTTGTAAACATGCTGGCTTTCTCTTTCCACAGTAGCTTGATCGTGAAGACAGTATCGACCAAGGACGAAATGGCAATCAAGATGGCACCCTCTCGCTATGTGGATGACAGCGACAGCGACGACCTCCCGGAACTGGATGCGCTCATCAACAGACACGTCAAGGGGCTACCAGCTCTCAATGCGCCAAAGCTCACTGCCTCAAAACCGGCGGTGCCTCGTCTGGCACCTCAGAAACCCGCTGGAAGGACACAAAGAACCAAGACCGATACTACCAAATCAAATGCACCCTCAAAGAGCTCGACAAGAGCAAAAACGTCCACTCAGCAGCACACCGAGCTGAAATCTGCGCCCGAAGTCAGACGAGCAGTACAAGAGCCCAAGCTGCAACCGAGAGCTCGTGGACAAGCGGCGCTGAACGAAGCAGAGGTGAAAGTCAGAGAGACCAAGCTAAGAGCTACACCGCACAGAAGAGCGAAGCCTGTATCGCGACGCCTTCCGCGCATAGAAGACTCGGAGTCTGAAGACAGCCATGAAGAGGTGGAAGAGGAGGATGTAGAAGAGAGCATATACTGCGAAAGCGACAAAGAGGATGAAGCTCCAGTGCTTGCGCCGAGAGCTGTCAATAAACCTACGAGAAGGCCCGTGCCTGGTCGAAGGAGTCCGGATCTAGATTCGAGTGACTCGGATGAGGATGTCTTCCATACGCCTCCAAGCAAGCAATCGCAAAAGCCTTCGAAGGAAAGCTTCACTTCCAAGACCTCGGACGATCTCACTCAGAAACTGCTTCAGCTCGACCTTGACGGCTCGGACAAGGAAAACGACAATCTCGCCATCCTCAAGTTGTGAGTCTGCTCACAGAAAATCATATACGTGCAACTTACTAATGTCTTGATAGCTCTCCTCCACGAGCAGCACGGCCAATCACGTTGGAACGACCAGCAACTCCTCCGCCAGCCTCTCCTTCAAAGTCTCGTCTTGTGTCTCCGTCCAAGAAGAAACAGCGAATTCCTACACCCCCTCATGCACCTAACTTTGAAGAGTTCTGGAATGTGCATGCAGTGAACACTTGGAACGACGAGTACTCGCCTCAAAAGCCTCTCATGTCACCAAAGAAGAACCGTAAGGCCTTGCAAGAGGACTCAGACTCTCCCTCTTCATCGCCAAAGAAGTCACAAAGCCCTACAAAGAAAACCCGCGCCGAGATGGACGCAAAGAAAAGCTTTGAGAACAGAAAACACAAACTGGTCGAGGATTTCTTTGCCGAGCTTGATGACAAGATCACTGAGAACAAGATTGGAGAGCTTGCTGCCTTGACTGGCGGTGTCAAGTTCATCTGGAGCAAAACACTCAACTCGACCGCCGGCCGAGCAAACTGGAAGCGGGAGACAACCAAACACAGAAACCTTGACGGCTCTATAACGACCACCCAGAAACACCACGCCTCTATCGAACTGGCCGAGAAAGTCATCGACGACGAAGAACGTCTCTTGAACGTCGTGGCTCACGAATTCTGCCATCTTGCAAACTTCATGGTCAGCGGGATTAAGGATCAACCGCACGGCCACCAATTCAAGGTCTGGAGCAAGAAGTGCAGTAATGCGTTCAGTCACCGTGGTGTGCAGGTCACAACAAAGCACTCGTACCACATCGACTACAAGTACATCTGGACATGCACAAACGACATGTGCAGTCACGAATTCAAGCGTCACTCCAAGAGCATCGACCCAGCCCGTCACTCGTGCGGCGTGTGTCGCGGCAAGCTCGCTCAGACGAAGCCAGTGCCCAGAAAGCAGGCAGGTCCAACCACCTATGCGGCTTTCGTCAAGGCCAATTTTGCATCTCTGAAGCAGGAAATGGCAGGTGCACCTCACAAGGAAGTCATGGCTGCCTTAGGCCAAAGGTATCGTGACCAAAAGGCCAAGGGCGAGTTGGGTGTTGCAACACCGCCAGCTGGAGTGGAAGACGTGGCCAAAGCATTGGAGGTGGTGACGCTGGACAGTGAGTGATGTGGTGGATGCATGATTGTTCCCAGCTCTTTCTGTTGTTGTTTTGCATTTTTTTGATACCCTTGCCTTTACGTTGTTCGAGTGCTCAAGAACGTCTATATACTTCTTTCCACCAGATCCGATGTACATACAAATGCATAAACCCATCTCTGCATCTGAAACACTTATTCCTGAACAAACAAATCCCAGTCCTTGATCTCAAAAGTCTGCAAAATGCGGTCACGGAATGACGTCGCGGCATCTAGCATGGGACCTCGCTTTCCAGCTGATGGGTCGACTTCGTCTTTGTTGTATTCGCCGTCCACGTGGGGGACGTTGATGGAGATGACCAGGTCGGTCTGCTGGCGCTCCAGGCGGATGAGTGTGAGTAAGATGCCGGTGAAGTCGGGGGCTTTGCCGCGAGACACCGCGTCCGCTGAAGCCGTGTGTGTGGCGAAGAGAGTGTAGGCGGGTGTTTGTGATCTACGACATGATCAATGAAGGGTCAGTAGGGGTTCGAGAAGATGGTGGTTATGAGAAAGACAGGGCATCATTTTAATCTCCTTCTACTCCAGTTGAAATCTCCATAAGATGGGTTTCGACCAGTTTCATGAAGACAACAAGAGACATAAGAACTTACGGTAGTTTGGTAAACACAGCAGAGTTTGAGGTCCAGAGTTTTGTAGCAGTCACATCATCCTCGACCACGTCTTCGAGATGGTACTTTAGCGCATCCAGATCCGGTTTGTCGACACGCTCCAAGATGTCAAACACGATACTCGAGAGACCATCTTTGTCCAGGTAGACTTCTTGGTTGTCGGGGACTTGTCTGATTTGGCTGTTTTGTTCGCAAGTCAAAGAGTGTTTGCGCTTTTGTCGTTGCTGCAAGACCTGATTCTTCTTACCTGACGTCTGCGAAATTGGAGGGGAGGTCGACGGTCATGGCACCGCCGTAGAGTTCGACTTTGTGGAATGACATGATGGTATTAACAGTGTTGAGTTGTGATTTGTTTGACGTTTGGCAGTGACGTTTCCTTGAGTTTTGATGGTATCGTGGTTTCTTGTTTTGGAGAGAAGTCTAGCACAGAATTTGTAGTTGCTGGTCCTCAGGCAGCAACACGCTCCTAGGCTGACATCGACATCGTCACACCCTACAATTGTCTACTATTCGCTGATTTTTTATGATCCTTTTTCTCAGCGCTTGGTAAGCACTTCTGGTCGATCGAAAAATGAGTCACTGATGCAAAATAATGTATTTCAAGATGAGTTGGTTGTGTGCATTGAGCAAGCATCGTAACTACAAAGTTACAAGGGCATAATAATTATGTTCAATCGGTCCTCATTCCTCCACCGCTTGGCACAGGTCTGCCGGCATGAAATATACCACGGTAAGTCGTACCCGCGGAGCGAATCTAGAGCGTCGGTTCGCTTGCTTGTTGTCAAGCGAGATCGCCCGAGGTTGGAGATGTGTGAAGCATATGCACATCCACCAGGACTGGCAGTGTGTGAGCCGGAGAAGGATCTATGGCTGTTGTCTGCAGACGCCCGAGAAATTGATGTAGGTGTCAGGCCTTCAGATTTTGCTTGAAATGCACGGCGCAGCCACCGCTATCATGACGAATGATGTCTGATGCGACCTGTGTGTCGAGAGCGCATGGATGTTGTATGATCTTGATGAGCAATGGAAGGAAGCCATGCAGCTGTTCAGGTGGCCTCGGCCATCTCAAGCTCGTAGTCGTCCTCCTTGGGCTTGCCGTTGTCTGTCCAGGTCAAGCCAGCAGCAGCCTCGGCCTCCTTTTGCGAATAAGGTTCTTCCTTGAGCTGGCGGACTCTGAGATGCATGTCAGTGTTGTCCAAAACATCTGCAAGGTGAATATCAGGACTCACCTGCGCTTGTGGGGCTTTCCCTTGGAGTGAGCGGTTAGGTTCGCTTCAGACTCGAACCATTTTGCGCACTCCATGCAGTAGAACTGTCCTAGGCCAGGTAGGTCCTCTGCAGCCTTTGTGCTCTTGTATTTCTCCAAATGCTTCTCCTTGTGGATATCGTCGTGGATCTGATCCAGATCACGCGTATGACGGCGAGTCTTCTTCTTCGAGTCTTGGCCGCGGATGGCAGGCATCTTGGATCGCTGTTGAGGTGTAGGAGTAACTCTCGAGTGTGTTCGCTATTTGGGGTAGCGGAGTCGCAGTCGCAGTCGCCGTGGTCACGCAAAGTTGTTGTCTTCAAGACTTTTGCGAAAGTTGATGCAACCCGCATGGAATTTTTAGTCAGGGCACGCCAAGCACTTACATTCTGCCTCGGAGCCAGATCCAACTTCAGAGCAGTCTTTTGAGATACGACTTGCCAGACTGAGTCTTGGTACTTGTGGGATTTGCTACTCGGCGGCCATCTCAAGGGAAACTTCTACAGTAAACCGAGCTCATCCATGGATAGATAAATACTGACAAGTCTCTAGGGACATGATAAGCTGTATGTAACGACAGAGGTCAAGCGTTCAGTACCCGTTCTGAACAGTCACATGCGAGACAGTCGGCTCCAACTTTTGGAAAAACTTGCTCTTAGCCGATCGAACCGGCCGAGTTCGTGTCTTGCCGACCGAACAATCAGCGAGCACCGATTTGGAGACACCCGTCAACCAATAAATAGACGGGCCCTTCCGATGTTTACCGGCACGGCTACTTGAGCGTCCGCGCGCGGCAGGTACAGCTGTTTCGAAAGCTGGGCGTGGCAGCCCCTTGAGGCTTCAGGGAGCTCATGCAAAGCAGCTCGAGGTGAGGTAGGGGACACAGATCACGATCACGATAAGGGAGCAGCTTGAACCGCTTTCTGATGTCAGAAGAATGCCACCAACGAATGAGCATCGAGATGGCAAGCAAGCAAGCTGGGCGGAAGCGAAAAAGCACAGAGGCGGCGGGGGTGTGTAAAACGAGCAGCTAGACCAGCGTGGCTCGTGCATCAGAGCCAATGGGAGCAGTTTTGATGAGGCCGGTCGCTTTGACCGAGGGCCAAGGGAGGACTCGTTGCGGTATCTTCTCTTAAATAACTCTATCGTCTTCTTTTCCTCAACACCTCTCCGCTTCACCACCTCTCCCCACCCCCCGTGTGTCCTTCTTTTAGCCTTATAGGCACCTAGGTCACTGTCAATAGCTCCCCCGCCGTTGACCATCACAATGCAGTCTGCTCGTCTGGCAGCGCGCAAGCTGGTAAGGCCTTTTCACAGCTTGTTTCTTACCAAAAACACCTCACTGACGAGCTCCAACAGCTTGGCCGTCGCGCCTTTGCGACTGTCGGCGACTCGCCTCTCTCCAAGAAGGTCGAGATGACCAACTGGGAGAAAGGCAACTACATCAACTACGCCAAGATGAGCGAGAACCTGAGCATCGTTCGCCAGCGTTTGAACAACCGCCCTTTGACCTACGCCGAGAAGATCCTCTACTCGCATCTTGACAACCCCCACGAGCAGGACATTGAGCGTGGTGTCTCGTACCTCAAGCTCCGTCCCGACCGTGTTGCTTGCCAGGACGCCACCGCCCAGATGGCTATCCTGCAGTTCATGTCCGCTGGCATGCCTTCCGTCGCTACCCCTTCGACTGTACGTATGAGAATGATACGAATGGCATAAACCAAATTCCATCAGATGGGGTTGTCACATCAGATGGGGATCTGGCTGCTATTTGTTCCACCATCCTCAACCACAACAAACATGCTAACTGTAGAAAAACAGGTGCACTGCGACCACTTGATCGAGGCTCAGATCGGTGGTGAGAAGGATCTTGCTCGCGCCCAGGACATCAACAAGGAGGTCTACGACTTCCTGTCCACTGCTTGCGCCAAGTACAACATCGGTTTCTGGAAGCCCGGCTCTGGTATCATCCACCAGATCATTCTCGAGAACTACGCTTTCCCTGGTGGTCTTATGATCGGTCAGTCTAGCCTAGATGGCATCACGCCGAGCTGAGCGTACTCGTTCAGCAAGGCTGTGGTGTTTTCGTCATTCAACTTTGTGATTTGTGCTAACATGCTTCAGGTACCGACTCTCACACTCCCAACGCTGGTGGTCTCGGTATGGCCGCTATTGGTGTCGGTGGTGCTGACGCCGTCGATGTCATGGCCAACCTCCCTTGGGAGCTCAAGGCCCCCAAGGTTATTGGTGTCAAGCTTACTGGCGAGCTCTCTGGCTGGGCTTCTCCCAAGGGTACGTTCTCGCTCGTTTTGTTTTCTTGTAGATCGCATGCTGACTTTCCTCTCAGATATTATCCTCAAGGGTATGTTCTGCTACGTCTTCTCTATCTTTTGGCTTGTACTAACTTTCATCGAGTCGCTGGCATTCTTACTGTGAAGGGAGGAACTGGAGGTGAGTTATTACTCTTCAAAACACATGTTTTTCATGGTGCTAACTGTTCTAAACAGCTATCATTGAGTACCACGGACCTGGTGTTGACTCCATCTCCGCCACCGGCATGGCCACCATTTGCAACATGGGGTATGTTTCTCCCCTACTTTTCCTTTACCCCTATTACCAGCGAAGAAGAAGAGGAAAAGATTCAGGGGTATGCGGTATCTCCAGCAGAAAGGATCGTTCAGACATCCTATCAAAATGCATGATTCTTTGTCGCCATATGGAGCTCCCATTGAGAGTGTGCTCTTCTCGAAGAGTCGTTCACCTCTCAATGGTGTAGTTCACGAGTGGACAAACAATCTTGCATTGCGATGGTCTGTCTACTGAGCATGCCTTGCTCTGGGATGCTGCATGCCTACTTTTCTACCTTCAGCTGGAATATCCAGACGAGAACAAGTATTCGAGAACATCGGCTGACATCTAATCCAGTGCTGAGATTGGTGCCACCACCTCCCTCTTCCCCTTCAACGACCGCATGTACGACTACCTCAACGCCACCAAGCGCAAGCAGATCGGTGACTTCTCGCGCACCTACGCCAAGGAGCTCAAGGAGGATCAGGGCGCTGAATATGACCAATTGATCGAGATTAACCTGTCCGAGCTCGAGCCTCACATCAACGGTCCCTTCACCCCCGATCTTGCCACTCCCATCAGCAAGTTCAAGGAGGCCGTCAAGGCCAACAACTGGCCCGAGGAGATGAAGGTCGGTCTCATCGGCTCTTGCACCAACTCCTCTTACGAGGACATGTCGCGTGCCGCCTCCATCGCCCGTGACGCTCTCGACCACGGTATCAAGGCCAAGGCCCTCTTCACCGTCACCCCCGGTTCCGAGCAGATCCGCGCCACCATTGAGCGTGACGGTCAGCTCCAGACCTTCGAGGAGTTTGGTGGCATGGTTCTCGCCAACGCCTGCGGTCCTTGCATTGGTCAGTGGGACCGTCGCGATGTCAAGAAGGGCGAGAAGAACTCGATCGTCTCTTCTTACAACCGTAACTTCACCTCCCGTAACGATGCCAACCCCGCCACCCACGCTTTCGTCACCTCGCCCGACCTCGTCGTGGCCATGACCATCGCTGGTACCCTCAACTTCAACCCCCTCACCGACTCCCTCAAGGACAAGGACGGCAATGAATTCAAGCTCAAGGCCCCTACCGGTGACGGTCTGCCCGCCAACGGCTACGACCCGGGAATGGACACCTACCAAGCTCCTCCCCAGGACCGCTCCCAGGTCAATGTTGCCGTTTCCCCCACCTCCGACCGTCTCCAGATCCTCGAGCCCTTCAACGCTTGGGACGGCAAGGACGCCACCGACCTCCCCATCCTGATCAAGGCTCAGGGTAAGACCACCACCGACCACATCTCCATGGCCGGTCCCTGGTTGAAGTACCGTGGTCACTTGGACAACATTTCCAACAACATGCTGATTGGTGCCATCAACTCCGCCAACGGCGAGGCCAACAACATTGAGAACTACACCAACGGTGAGTTCGGCACCGTTCCCGGTGTTGCCCGTGACTACAAGGCCAAGGGTATCCGCTGGGTCGTCGTCGGTGACTGGAACTACGGTGAGGGTTCTTCCCGTGAGCACGCTGCTCTCGAGCCCCGTCACCTTGGTGGTCTTGCCATCATTGTCCGTTCGTTCGCCCGTATCCACGAGACCAACTTGAAGAAGCAGGGTATGCTTCCTCTTACCTTCTCCGAGCCTGCCGACTACGACAAGCTCAACCCCGATGACAAGGTTGACCTCCTCTGCACTGAGCTCGCCGTCGGCAAGCCCATGACCATGAAGGTCCACCCCAAGAACGGCGAGTCCTACGAGATCAAGCTTTCGCACACCTTCAACGAGGGCCAAATCGAGTGGTTCAAGAACGGTTCTGCCCTCAACACCATGGCCAAGGCCGCCAAGCAATAAATGATGCACGAATAGTCACGTCGGGACAGCTATTATCTTCAAAATCATGAGCCGGGCACAAGCATCCGGACCGGGGTGGTAGAGGAGCGATCACACAGAGAGTGATTAACAGAATGGGGGATGAAGAAGTGGTCTTTATTGTGTTTATACCTTGTACTCTTGGGCGTATCTGATTTTCTTTTCCTTTCAAGCATATATCCCCGAATGAGTTTTCTATGTTCTCTATTCTGATGACCACTTAACAACGGCTGTAAGAGTATTGATTGTGACATGGTAGACCATATCTTGTGCTATATTACCATAGCCATAGAACGCTATGAGAAGCTTTAGAAATTTATGTTCGGGGTTAGTCCAGAGTGAGTGTCCAAGGAGATCTCTTATCCATCGACTTTACGCGGACACAGCCCACATCTTTGGGATGATCCTGTGATTTGCAACTGAGTGGACTGAACGCTTCAATTACACGATGAATATGATCAATTGTGTGTCATCTGTCGCCCTCTCAGATGAGAACTTGCTGAAGTTCAACGCTCCAAATTGATTCTATCAAAGTAAGACCTCGAGAACAATGCTATGTGACTGTTCTGTAACCCTGTGAATTGATTCTTAACAGCGATTTCACCAATGTCAAGAGAGCTTCTTGTATGCCGTTGTTGTCATATTTTACGGAAGCTTCAGTGAGGCTTGGTGGAGCAAAGCATGCGGATCGAGAGACTTTCTGAGACCTGCAGTACGATGGTTTTGAATTATGTAGACTTTGACGCTGGTAGCACCAGCACAAGGATTGGGTTTCTGTGTTCTCATTCCAAAATACATACATGTTACTCTTATCGTTGGATTATCGACTCTGTCGAGTGAATTGAATGCAGACAGTGTTGGCTGCTGTCCCAATTGCGCTTCATGTGCCCGCAAGCCAGCAGTACCACACCTGCAAGTCGAACGACATGAATACTGGCAAGAGTGCGATAACAAGAGTTGGTCTGCTGTATTCTTTTTGTTCAATCGAAATTTATTTGCACCTTTGAGGGACGACACTCGCTCGAGAAACGTCAACGTCCGTGCACCACGCTAAGGCCACTCGCACATGCTCTAAGCGAGTATTCGCACTCCGCAGAGCTGGGCGACTTCGTCTGAATTTCGCTTTCCCTATCCTCGACAAGTTATTCACCTCCAGAAGACGTCGCAATGGCCAGTAAGTTGTGACAGCATGCTGTTAGACTCGTTAATGGAATGCTGACAAAATTCTGCAGAGTCCAAGAACTCGTCGCAGCACAACCAGGCTAAGAAGGCCCACAAGAACGGGTACGCAGCGACATCCTCTCCAGCACCTTTCGACCGCGCTCTTCGCCATCAACCAGGCGGATGAAAACGACCGACTGACACGACGACACACACAGTATCAAGAAGCCCAAGACCCACAGATACCCTTCGCTCAAGGGTACCGACCCCAAGTTCAGACGCAACCACAGACATGCTCTTCACGGCACCATGAGAGCCCTGGTACGTGGCGCAGCTCCCACCACCAACGCGACAGCCTACTGACACCCTCTACAGAAGGAGGTCAAGGAGGGCAAGAGAGAGTCCGCATAAACGCATCAACCACATCACGAAAGTCAAAAATCGGCGTCTAGTGTTATGGGTTGGAAGCTTTGCTAGAAGGAGCACAAGATGACTCCTCGCGACAAATGCCACGAATCTGGTTGTGCAATGCGCCCCTCGGTCCCGTCGTCCATCGCTCTGGTCCACCTCTACATTCTCGCCCACTCCCGTCTCCCACCGTGATACATTCCCTCGAACCAAAACAACAACGGCATAAGTGTGTACAGCAACTCGCGATCTCCATGCAGAATTTGCTGAAGGATTTTCCATCGTGCCAATATCGAAGACCCCACCATTACCAAACACTTGACCTGTCATCCATCGGGTACATGTGCATGGAGTTGGGGTTACATCTATTCTCTCTCTTAGCTTTTGACCATTATGTATGTGACAATTTTATTTTAATCGTCCAAAAAAAACCATTCACTTCTGCGTTATCAGTTGTTCGTTTACCCTGTGAGGTGCAACTAGCCAAAAGACAAGTAAGTGTGGTCGCCCCTTCCGTTCAGTGAAGGTTGCTCACATGCGTGTACATCACAACATTTGTTATTGATTCCAAATCCATCTGATCGTTGTCAACATCCACATTAGAATCACCATCCATCGAAGCCGCACCATGGCCGATGTTCATCAATGGCGCAGAAGGATCCAGCCCGGTTTCTCGCACACGCTCCTGCCCGTCGGCGAGCAAGATGAGACAGAACCAGACATCACAAGCGGTTTTGGCTCGTCTCGGAAGAAGGTGCGACCCAAGATCAGCTCTTACTTCTCCCATCGTGGTTCTTCCACCAGTCATGGCAGATCAGCCGTATGGTCGACCGATCAGCGTACCTCTTTCAAGGAAACAATATCCTCACCTAATCAAACTTGGCCTGAAGGATGCGAGCCCGACCCCGATCAAATCATGGACTCGATCATGCGCACGCTGATAGCAGAACCCTATCGTCCTCTGAACATCAAGCACAACTCACCTCTGCTCGTGATCTTCGAAGGATTTCGCAACCTTCGCGACGAGAACGCCTCTCTGGTGCGCAAGCTAAAGTATGAAGTGGAAACTCGATATGCATCACATCACGAACTTGAGCTTGAACGACAGATATGGCAACAAGAAAGAGAAGAATACCAAGCCGAAGTCAAAAGGCTTGAACTCATCATTTCGAAGGACAAGGAAGGAGTTGCAGAAGTGATGCGCGCCAGGCAAGGCAGCTTATTGCGCAAGGAGCACAGGCGGCGTACTGCCTCTAGTGCCAACACAAGCAGAGACGATCACAGAGAGACTGTTTTCGAATTTCTCGAAAGGACAAGAGTTGAAGACGAGAAGAAGCAGGAAGCAGCCAGAAAGGTTCAACGAGGTTTGTCGATTCCCCCTCTCGGGCTTTGGGAACGTCGAGAACTCACAAAGTATACAGTGCCCTTCCCCAATCGCCCTGTTTCGCCGTCGCAGAAGATGGCAATACTATCACACAAGTTCTCTACCACCAACCACTACAGCGATTTTGAATCTCCGCCCAGTCCTCAAGACTTTACAAGCCTCTCTCAAGCCTCCATGTTCGAAATGCTGGCCGGAAGACCTTCTTTTTCTGACACCGACTCGTCTGAAAATGATTCTACTCAGCATCATCGACACGCAGAGGTCATCGATGACGAGAAAGCGACGGACACTTCCAACCTCGATGAATCCTCACTCGAAAGAAACGGCAGCATCGAAGTTGAGTCTCGACAGGCTCAATGTCCTAGCATTCGCAAACCCTCGCTTGACTCAGGCAGTACGGAACAACTCATGTCTCGCACTTCCAAAGCTCGCCCAAGGGCGCTACGTTTGAATCATGTACGCAAGTTTTCTTTCGATTACGACGAAGAAAAACGTCCCATCCAAGTCAAATCTCCTTATGCAGTCAACCCTCCTCTTCAGAGAAGCGTTTCTGTAGATCAGTTTGCTATGAGACGAGCATCTCTGTCTCCGCGTGATGTTTGTGGCACCCTGACCGCGGATAGCGTCGTCTCGTCACCAGTCATGAAGTCTTTCCCAGAATCTCCAGGCATATCCAAGATACCCAGCCCAGTGTTTGATCCCTCTTTGGCAAGACCAAGAAGAGAAGACTCATCATCCAGCTTCCTTACTGCTATCAGAGCTCCTGAAGGTGACACAACCCACAGCAAGGCGACTTCGAGGTCGAGCAACCCTATGGATAGTCCAAGCCTATCATGCAGTCTTCGAGGCAGCGGGGATCTCACCAACGGTCAACGCCATTCTGGACGTTACGGTAGCATGCAAGATGTGAACATGGCAGTCGCTGCTGCACGTGCTGCTGTTCCTTCCAATTCGCCAAAGCCATTGGCAGACCTACGTGCGTCATATCACGCCAACGCATGAGGCCGGAGCACACAAATCCCCTGCAGTGTACGATGCCTCGGCCACGTTGGAAGCTCTATAATTACAGTATGACGGAAGGGGGTTATCATATGGCGATAGAGTGTGCAAATCGCAGGAGGCTGGAGCACGTATGGTCATGTGGATAGAGAAAGAGGAATGGCGGTGCGGGGCACGATATGCAGTGGAAGAATTGCCTTTTGATGTGGCTGTGCATGACTTTCCTTTCCATCAAGCGTGGCTGTCCTTCAAGTCGCTCGGAGAAAGTGCTGGAACCAATAGAATATGCCATACACACAGTCTTTACATCTCCACTCGCCCTGCCAAGGGCAAAGAGTACCTCCGTCATCTGTAACCTATGGAGTTGCCGAATTGCCGCACGCAAATGATTGGTGTCGCTCAATGTCTATCTCGAGAACTGCTGGTCCGCACAGGAGGGTCTACGCGTACAGATGGCACAGAGTCCTTTGTGCTGCAGGGCCAGGCACCAGTCTTCGGAGCTGTTCTCCATACGTTTCCAGCGACAAAAGCCTCACACCTCACAGACAACGAAACAGAAGGCTTTGCTGCAAGTTCATCAGATAGAGTACAGGGGCCAAATTCTAGACCTTGCAGTCCGCTCTATATGCCGTGTCATTACCTGTCATTTCGTTCTTCGCGTGAACCTTTGCGTCTTTATTTGACAGAGACTACAATCTCCACACGGTTTCAACACTTCTAGCGGTTCGACTCTGCGGAGACGATTCTGGGGACAAACGTCCCAAGCAGCAGATAGAGTGTTTTGTGCGACTCTTTTCTTTGAATGATGTGCCTTCATTCTGCTGGGTATTCGATCGTCTCGCGGCAAAAATTGGGTGCCTCTGGCTAGCCAACATGATACGCACGCAGACTGCATGCTTCCAAATACACGGTCAAGGGGAGATGGCTGTTTTCGTCCATTGTCGGATGTAGATCCCCTCGGACCCCGTGCTTGTATACCAGGCACCAAGCGAAAAGATGACAGGCTCGAGACGTTTTCTTTGCTTGGGCGAAGATCGAAGAGGGCAATTGCAGTTCACAAAAGCTGCCACACAGAAAAGGCACGGGTGATTGCCCTCGTGTCGTGTTGAGAACATATCAGCCTGCGGCATATTCAATGGCGCAGCCACACCCTCTCTCGCACCAAAGCCATACGCGCCAGATAGGGTTGCAGCAAATTTCCCGCAGAAATGGTCACATCGAATCAAATCGAGAGACTTTTAGGGTGGACGGGCCTGGAGCAGTGGAGCGCGGTCGAGGTGGTTCAAGGGCTGACGGACGGTGACAGCTGCTCTCAGCCACAGCCACGAACTCACCTGCCACATTCTCTCACAGAGTTTGGCAGAAGAGGGGGAAAGGATTCCCGAGCACAGCCACAGACGGAATGTGAATAGCGGCTGTAGGGTGTGGCGGCACCGAAGTGTGGCACAAAGCTGAGGTCCGTACCAGACAATAGCTGCCCGTCGCAGAGAGCCACGTTCCGGACGTCGCTGCGCTAGATGGTTCGTTTCAAAAGTCACCCTTGAGCTTCATGCCATCCCCGATCGATGGACAAGACACGGTGATAATTTTTGATCACTGGCACATCGCAGGATCTTCGGGTTGCGTCGAAGATCAAAGGCTCTCCCGGGATAGTGGATGCTCCGTTTTGCTTCGCTGTCCACCGCCACTTCGCTGTGGCAGATGCACGGGGTTTGAGAGGGGGAAGGATCAACGGATCACAAGCTTCTCGGAAATGTTGCGGGCTAACTTGTTCGCTGATCGATGCCTCGAGAGCTGTTGCACTCGTGTGGTGCTTGGGTGGCTTTCGCGAGGAGCGAAGCGCCGTTTGAACGGACAGCCCAAACAGTGCGAAGCGGAGCCCGTTAGCGCCAAAGCTTCCGATGACGAAAGTCGCATTTTTGACAGCGCTCGTCTGATACGGCAGGACGTGCCCTCTCTTCTCTCTGCGCGTGTTGACCACCAGGAGGCCATACGCAATTACATTATGAAGGTCGGTGGTAATAATAGGAAGACACAATATAAGGTTTCGTTCAGCGCATGATGCTAGCGGCTTACCAAAGTCCCAGTGCTCTACCTAGCAGACAAGCACATCTCAATCTCGGTTGGTGTTGCATAAGGGAAATTGCTTCGAACAGAGAGACGGCAGAGAAAAAGGTCTTCTAGAAAGGATAGGGCATGATGCCGATGGCAGAGCGGCAGGACGATGGGTCATGGACTGAAAAGGAATGTGGCTGTATCGGCGAATTATAATCGCAGAGTGAATCCGCCATGGATGCAGGGTGAGATTGGATAGCATGCAAAAAACGTTCGGAGAAGATTGTATGCGTCAAGCGGCTCACATTATTGTGCACATCCCCAGATGCGGCTACGTCACGGAGGTCAGCAGTCTGCCTGGCCGTATGTGATGATTGCGAGATGCGACAATGAAGGGCAAAGGATGGGGGCCGCGAGATGGGGTCAAGTCGGCGAGCCTCAGATGCGTGCTAGTCGGATTCGCTGGCTCACTGGGGTGTACTCGTAAGCTTCGAGGCAGTTGGCATCGGACACGGTGCTTCATGTTTGGAAAGAAGGGATGGTGATCGAGCCGCGTCTCTTGTGTGAGAGACGATCGAAGATTGCCATGAAGGGCTCGAGTCAGCGCTGGAGCCATTGCGGGGATGTTTCCAGCCACACGAGGGCTCACGCTTTCCGTTTTTGCCAGCGTGCATGTGTGAGCGACAAGCGATCCGAAGCAAAAAGCAACGACGGAACTGTGGCACCAGCAGGATTGTTGACAACAAAGGCGGACTTTGGTTTTTGCACAGCCATGTGGCTAGATGTGGCGCTGACTGGGATGGGATCTGTCTGGTGCAGCAAGTCGCGAAGTGGTGACGAGGTGCGAGGCACACGGGGCAGAGTGTCGCTACTCGAGTGTATCGAGCGATGCTGGCAGCATGGTGCAGCAAGCGCAAGCGAAGAAATCGGCAACGCACGGGACAGGCTGAGTGTCGCTTCCATGCTGGTAGCGTAAGTTTTGGTCGGGCCACAATTCAGCCTGCAGTTAAAACGGCGCGCATCCTGTGGCTTGTGGTTGCGCCTTTCCCTTATTGCACGCTGTTTCATCGACTCACCTGGTGACGACCTTATCCGCAAGAGTTGTCCTTGACCTTTCACATAAGCACCTTCGTCGCCTCGCGCTCCCACTGTCGGCGCCCCAAACACATCTCCAACCCTCGAATATTGCATGGTGAGCGCCCAGCAATCATGTTCGAGCACAGGTAAGAGCGAGCCACACTGCCACAGCTGGCTGAGAATCTGCGCGCGCATCCGTGGCTGACATGGTTTGTTATTGCTGCTGCAGACAAAGCTCGCAAAAGCCGAGCATCGAACTGCAGAAGAGCTTCAAGCCGTACCTCGAGGCCGTCAAGTTCAACCCCAATCACTCGCAGACGCACGCCAATGCGCCCTCGCTGAATGCCCTCGACGTCGCAACCCTCAACCCTCGGTATGTCTTGTCCTCTCCACCTTTACGCTGGCTCAACCGATTGCGTCCAGCACCGACCTCTAACCATTCCCACAGACAGTTCGCCGAGCACCACAACATCAAGGATGCCGACCCTACCCCTCGCGCATCCTCGACCGAACAATGGAACTTTGGCAGCACCGGCCTCACCCCCTCGGTGCTGGATCCCAACAGCTCCTCGTTCAACACGTTTGCGAACCAGATGCCCGGCTACTACACGCCCACTCCTGGCGGCACAAACACCCTCTACCACCCACAAGCAGGTGACCTCCATACGCCAGGATTCAGCCTGGGTCTGAACACTCCGCTGTCCATGCCCACCTCGGACACGACAGCCCTTCATGCTCCTCAGCTTGCCCACATGCATCCGTTTGCACATGCCATGCAGCATCATCAACACATGAACCCATTCGGAAACCCTCACCCTTTTCAGATGCACCACCAACACACCTTCCCGCCTCAAAACTTCCAACATCAATTTGACCAACTCGACAGCCAAGCTGCCGACTCCCCTATGTGTGGTGGTGACATGAACCTTGACGTCGACATGTCCAACCAGGCTCAGGTCGACCCCATGTTCCCTCCTCACCTTGGCAACGCTGCACTTGTCGCTCTCCCTCAGCATCCATCGAGCGAGAACTTCCGTTACCGTGTCACACTCAACGCGCCAACTGCCATGGTCAAGACTGCCGACGAGATTCCCGTCACTTACCTCAACAAGGGACAGGCTTACACACTCAATGTTCACGATACTGCTCCCCAGCACTCTGTCGTCGGCCAGCTCAAGTACCGTACCTTTGTCCGCGTGTCTTTCGAAGAAGACTCGCAGAGAGCGCGACCTGGAGCCTGCTGGCAGCTCTGGAAAGAAGGCCGTGGTACCAACGAAGCTCATCAACGCGGTGGCCGCCTCCAAGCTGTCGAGTTCGTTGATCAGAACCATTCCAACGACCTCAACCGACCCAAGCTGGAACTCGAATCTTCTTCGTTCGACGGTTTCTGTGTGACTTGGAGCCCGTCTCCTAATGCTCAGGGAATCGAGTGTCCTATCTCTGTTCGCTTCAACTTCCTGTCCACTGACTTCAGTCACTCGAAGGGTGTCAAGGGCATTCCAGTCCGTTTGTGCACCAAGACTGAGCTACTGCTCGACTCCATGTCTCCATCTCAGCAGCCTGCTCACGAAGTGTGCTACTGCAGAGTCAAGCTTTTCCGTGACCACGGTGCCGAACGCAAACTCTCCAACGATGTCGCCCACGTCAAGAAAATGATCGACAAGCTTAACCAGCAGATCTCTCAAATCGAGTCCGGTATGAGGGATTCGAGCAAGCGCAAGAGAAGCGGATCCATCTCCAAGATGAACGCAATGCCCGCACGACCAGGCAAAGCGCCTAAGCACAAGAGAACTTGGTCCATGTCTTCTGCAGCCTCGAGCGGAAGAACCTCCGCCGAAGAAGACCTGCAAACAAAGCTCATCTCGCTGCAAGACATGTTTGGCTCTACACGTCCCATCAGTGTTCTATTCTTGAGAGGCGAAACGCAAGACGACCCCGACCTTCACCCGGTTAGCTTGTCTGGAGACACCCAGGGCCTGACTAGAGTTGACACCAATGACACAAACATGTGGGATGGTCAGAGCAAGACCAGTTCCGCCATGGTTTCTCCCACTCCAAGCAACCAATCGCTTCCTTCGAACTTCCGTCGTCCTAGCGCTTTTGGACCACCGTCTCGCGTTAATTCGAATGAGTGGGCGCGTAGCAACTCTCAAGTCGCGCCTATGGACCTCAAGTCTTCTAACCCCCAACACCTGGCCAGCCCACCGGATCAACCAGTCAAGATGCAAGCTCACTCGCCAAACGGCGGTAATTTTGCTGGCTGGTTCGAAGCAATTGGCGTAGATTCCTCCTACCAGCCTCCCCCTGAGCGCTCGAACAAGCCTGGTAAGCTCATATCTCATCTCCTCCATCAATTCCAGTACTGACTTCTTTAGTGGCTTGTTTCTATCTGCAATCACGAATCCAGGGCAAGACATCTGAGGACAACTACTACCGAGCGATCTACCTTGTGCAAAGAACTCTGAACGAATTTACCAGTGCAACCGCCGCGAAATTCGGTGTCGAGCCTCAGAAGGTCGTGCGAACTGTTCGCATGACCCAAAAAGGAATTCAAATCCTCATGGATGACGAAGCAATTCGCGAGTTGCCTGAGGGTCAAGATATCAAGGCTGAGTTCGCGACCGTCGACGTTCAACAGGGCCAGTGGCAATCCGGATCGCCCTCCTCAGGATACGAGCTCAGGCTGGTCTACTAAAAGCTCAAACTCATACCAATCTCGCCAATAACGACCCGTCATGAATCAACTTGCCGCCCTGGGTCCTGGAGACTGAAGGATAAACATATCCCGCCTTTGATCAGAGATCAGGCGATCTGAGATACCCCTGTCCTTTCTCACCATTGGACTTTTCCTTGTGTTGGTTCACGCGATACCCCCTCTTGCAAGAATTTTCTTGTGGTTTTCACCTTTGTTTTGCTGTCTTGTTGCGGTTACTAATGTTTTGATCTTCTTTTCCTTTTATTCGGCCCCGGCGCGCTCGAGTGCGATCTATTAGTTCGATGTACACAGTGATTGGGTGTTTTCAGGGAATGTCTACACCTGATGTGAGGTGCTCAGGGGTCCGCCTGTCTGTTTTAAGATACCCTTCTTTGCTCTATTTCTTCTAACTGTTTCTACTTGTCTTTTCATTCCCTTTCTCCTTTGTTACTTGCAATTGATCACTAGCACACAATACCCGACCGTTACTGTGGTCAATGGAAATGAATTTACCTTGATTAGCAACTTACTGTATCCAGTCTCTCAATCCATAGGGTTCGCTATTTACGGCCGTATCACTTGAACTTCCTATCTTCACCTCAGCCTGTGAGAAATCAGGTCCAACGGACATCAGGCTACTTTCACCCGCCCTCGTCGCCGTTTCCAAACGGCCCACGACGTGTGGTTGGCGCCACTACTGCTGCGAATCTTCGATTGCTTGTCCCCGCCCCGTTATCCAAAAGACCGTTGAGTACGTGTGGCGGTGCGCCGAGACGAGGCGTCAGACTACGGATTTTCACGAGTCGCGTCCCGGCGGGACATGCTAGACCGCCGCCGTTTGCCGGACGCGCGCGCTCCACCCACCGCCGAGTCTTTTACCAAGAAGTCGGTACGTCAGCTTGCTTGACTCGGCAGATCATGGCGCGTCGCGGGACTCGTCTCCGTCCTTCGCAGGATGCTACATCACACTGCGCATCAAACGTCGTCTTGGTGGTAAGGTGGCAGAGGGATCGTCTATCGCAGTGGCTCCTTTGCGATGTCTCGGAGGATCTCGTCCTGCTTGGCTAAGAGAAGAGGATTTTGCTATCCCGCTGCACCCTGCGATCCTTCTCTTCTGCGACCTCGACTTCGGACACGCCGAAGGACGGAGATTTGGATGTTCATCTTCTTGACCCCAAAGTGGATTGTGCATTCTCTTTGCACGTGAAGAAAAGACGAGGACTCTTTTTTACCTTTTTTTCCGAGCTCGATCTTGCAGTTGTGGGGTGTCGAGGATCGTGATGTTGTGGCCTTGAAGCGCTTCGTATGCTGACCTCTTGACCAACACTCATTATTGGCAAAGGAGGTTTGAAAGTGGGTATATGCCGGGGGTGCTATGTATAGGATTCTATGGAGGAGAGTTTTGGCTACTGTACTCCAGCCCTTTCGTCTGTCAAACGGGTGTATGCATGCGTGACGGAGCATTTCTGTGTCTAGACGACACTGTTTGCCCTGAAAATGTTCGGAATCGATTGGTGTCTGCAGTGAGCCCTGATGTCCAGGAAGGCGGTCTAGCCATCACTCGTCGTCGAGGTCAGAGACGTCACAGGAGAAAAAGTGTCACCGTCCTCCAAAGTGTCAAAACAACGCCAAGCGGTCTCGAGCTTTTGCACGACGCGAGTCCGTGACACATGCCTTTCTTTCTACGATGACAGTGGATCTCAGGGCGAAAGGGTCAAAGCAGCACGTCCTAGCTGCCGTGATGCACGTAGCAGTACAAAACTTTCGATAAACGATGTACGGAGTTGCCGTTTGTAAGAGACCCTTTTCGTTGTCTTGCCCTTGGCGAGATTGTTGTTTCGTTGCGGAACCTCCCTTCACTGTACTCGATCTCTGTTGCTATATTATGGAAGTATTAGCGGTCGCAGATTAGATGAGCATCTCTTGGGTGTGACGCGGGCTTGCGCGTCCTTCCCCCTTCCTCTTGTCTACAATCTCCAGTTCGACGAATGGTAGTTATTTTCGCCCAGACGAGAATTTTGTTGTTTGCACATCCACAATTGATTGAGAGCCACATCTATCGTGGCTGGTGCCAGTCAATTGATGACCTGCAAGATTCTTGCTCGGAGATTGTCGTTTTTTCCAATCTGCAGGGTGGATCATGGGTTTGCTTTGGAGGACGTTCTTGGTCTTGCTCTTGGCCATGTACATTGATCGCTTGTACCCGTCTAGTTTCCGAAGCAGACGGAGAGGTTTACGCAAGAGCCAAGATTATCTATACAAGGACCCAAGACATTTGGGCCAAGGAGGATGCTACCCTTTGTAAGGAACAACTTCCGTCTTGGCTTCAAGCGAGTCATGTTGTTTGTGACTGACCTGCTGCTACTCCTATGCCTTGCGAATATCCTGATCCGTCCTTGCCGAGAACGTAGGGCGATGGTTGCATGCGGTCGAGAAGGGTAACGCATGCCTAGAGATGATCTGCTCAAGAGAGGAGCAAGCAGATGCGATACTCGATACCCTGCATGGCTAAGCCGGGTCTCTCGGTGCCAACAAGAAAGCCAACCTCGCAAGTGTGCTTTGAACCCTTTTGCAGTTTACCAGCACCCAGTCTGGTCGCTTCCTGCCCAAACGACACGCAAAGGTCTTTTTTTCTGACGTGTCGTTGTCTCCGAGGAGCAACCTCTTAGCGTGACGAGGCCATTGGCATAGACGAAACCTCGCGTGAAAAAGACCCCTGTAATAAGTAATAATCCATCACGTGCACAACAGCAAAAGGGCACTTGCGTTACACGATATAGACGACCAGCGCCAAGCAATAAGTTGCACTCCTCACGACACAATCAATCGAGCACTCACTGTGGCTCTTCCGCGGAGTGCAATAGCAAAAACAGACAGAAGAGGTTTGAGGAAGCGATGCTGGTGGACGCCACAAAGTGTTTGGCTTACGCTCGATGTCTCCACAGTCGTGAGAGCACAAAAGGAGCAGATCGGAGTGTGATCCGCCAGACACCTTGACCACGTGCATGTGTCGGATTAGTATTCACAAAAAGGATAGGGGACCAAAAAAAAGGTCACCAGCCACTTTTTCTATCAACTTACGGTTTGCCGAAAAAGAAGAAAAGACTTTTAGTCGATGACTCGGCCGAGTTCTTTTGGCATCGAAAGTTTGCAACAGCTGGGCAAGTTGGCGCTCGGCAAAGTCTGGATAAACATGTTCAGCGGATTTCGGAAAAGACAAAATGGCGTGTCTCGTGTGAGAGGAAATGTTGAATACGACAGCCACAATCATCATTTCTTCCTTATTTTGCTTCAGAGTGAGACAAGAGAGCTATGCCGTAGGTCTACGGGAGTGATCTCTGGAAGACGAGAGATGAATCATTTACAGAGTGGCATTACAGACATGCGACATCGAGCGCAATGGCTGAGGCATGGAATGACGCTTAGGATATGATTGCACATCTTCATGTCTCAAGCACATACGGCCACAGTCAGCTGAAAACTGGGCATCCCGTCCGCTCTGCCATACATAAGCAGATGAACGGCAGATTAGTACTACGGTGGGTGACCACGTGGGAATCCCTGCTGCTGTATGTTTTGTTTTTGCATCTTCTGCTCCTTGCGCTCAATCTCTTATCTTGTTTGCATTATACCTACTCCCCATGGATTGGGATAACTGGCGGAGTGGAGCGTTTCTCCAAACACGCGTGAATTAGCCACCAAATTTTAAGGTAGTATAATAACCTTGAAACATGTAGTGCGAATTTTTTGCAAACGCTGGGATAGACAATTAGGACAAGCAAAATAACATAGAGCTTTCAGAAAAATCCTAGGCCTGATATTCGTAATGTTGTCGTGGTTTGAATTTGTCCGGTTAGTGGCTGCGGGTAACACCCTGATCTCACCTCGCCAATGCACCTGTCATTGCCATCTTCTTCGTACGATCTCCAATACCTAACCATATCACCTATGCATCTAGCTCGACACTAACCGTTTGCTACGAGGACAAAACCCGTTCGAACCGCTTCTCCCGTCACTATTCACATGGTGCTTGTATGTTGCCGCCAATCAACAACTTTTGCGCTGCGTTCTTTCTGTGCCACACGCAGATGCAATAACAACCTGTTGATGTGTGCCGCAAGCTCTCGACCTGATCGCTGCTTGGCGTGCTCCCCCTGAACGGCGGCTAATTATCGAGTATGCGAGATTGATCACAGCCAAATGCGCGTCAACCTAAGAGGTCCTGATTAACATACAGCAGTCAGTAGTGTGAAATATGTCGATTACTCACGGAGGGTTAAGTCGAGCACAATGTTGACGCCATCATGGTTGTTCCTGCCTCGTCTCTCTTCTGCGAACTGTGCGGCCCTTCACCTTTTCGCATCTCTGTCGCTTTGAAGTCATGCTATCCGAACACCAAATGACAATGACTATCCGCCGGCGGTGGCCTGTTTTAGTCGTTCTGACCCTGATTGTTCTATTCTTGCTCCAGAAACTGGACTTTCTACATTTCATTCCTTCTTTGCCAGAGAATGAACAATCAGTACCATATACGCCTGAACAACCAGTCGACGATGTCAGATTTCAGTGGGAGAAACTACCTCTACGATACCCTGTGTCATCGTACACGCGTCTGCCGACACACAAAAAGACCCTACCACGAGTTCAGCACACGTTCGCCCGCGAGTCGACAGATCAAGCAGTGACACGGCAGAAGCGCCAGCAGGAGGTCAAACGTGTGTTACAAAGATGCTGGTCATCATATCGGGAAAGAGCCTGGTTATCTGACGAACTTGCACCTGTCAGTGGATCCAAAAAGGACACTTTTGGCGGCTGGGCCGCTACTCTGGCTGATACGCTTGACACTCTGTGGATTGCAGATCTCAAAGACGAGTTTCATGATGGTGTAGAGGCTCTGCTGGAGATCGACTTTACCAAAATATCACAAGGAGAAATCAATGTATTCGAGACCACCATTCGTTACCTCGGAGGATTCATTGCTGCTTTCGACCTCAGCGGAGATCGCCGCCTCCTAGACAAGGCGATTGAAGTTGCAGAGATGCTCTACATCGCTTTTGACACGCCCAATCGCATGCCTATCACAAGGTGGAATGTTAGGGATGCTGCTGCAGGCAAGCCACAGTTGGCAGGTGAAGGAGTGCTGGTTGCAGAGATTGGGTCCTTGTCACTCGAGTTCACAAGACTGGCACAAATAACACGTAACGACAAATGGTACGACTGCATCGATCGGATCATGCAGGTCTTTGACCGACAGCAAGGCAGTTCAAACATCCCAGGTATGTGGCCACTTGTTGTCAATGCTCGTACACAAGATTTTGCGTCTGGAGATCATTTCACACTTGCCGCCATGGCCGATTCTCTATACGAGTATCTTCCGAAGATGTACGCTCTCCTCGGTGATTCGTCCTTGTATGCCAAGATGTACGAGGACGCCATGGATACCGCTATCAGAGAGATTGTGTTCAGGCCGATGGTACCAGACAATGCAGATATTTTGTTGTCTGGCAGTGCACGATCAGAGCGCAAAGGCGAGTCACGACTTGATCCACAAGGACAGCACCTAGTTTGCTTCGCTGGCGGTATGTTGGCATTAGGCGGACGACTCTTGGAGAACCAGACACACGTCGAGCTCGGAAGAAAGCTGACAGATGGCTGTATCTGGACTTACGAAGCTACGCCACTCGGTATCATGCCCGAAGTCTTTGACATGCTACCATGCCAACTAGGATCCGAATTTCTTTGGGATGAAGGCAAGTGGCAGGCTGGTGTTTTGGAGAAAGCAGGCCAGGACGCGGGAGCCGATGCAGCTGGCGTGATCCAACGCGAACGCTTACCTCAAGGCTTCACTTCAATCTCCGATAGGAGGTACATTCTTCGGCCAGAAGCCATCGAAAGCGTCTTCCTGCTCTACCGCATTACAGGCGATCCTTTGCTACAAGAGAAAGCCTGGCATATGTTCACAAACATCTCCAAATACACCGAGACGGAGTTTGCAAATGCGGCGCTAAGAGATGTAACAGACCCGTCTGCACCGAAAGATGACAGTATGGAGAGTTTTTGGACGGCAGAGACTCTCAAGTACTTCTATCTGATCTTCAGCGAGCCAGATTTGATCAGTCTGGACAAGTTCGTTTTCAACACGGAGGCACATCCATTCAAAAGACCATGATTCTTTTCACGTTGAGTTGATAGCTTTTTCTACTGCTCTTCTTCGTTTCAAGATTCTATACATATAAAATGATATCTGTTGCAGGCCAAAACCGAATAAAAAACTTGAACGAACTCATTTGATCAGTCAATTGTATGAGAAATGTTGTAATCACAGACCTACAAATCATATACTTGTATGCTCTGAGAGCGCGAGCCGAGGAAGGTGCAGTCTCCAAGACTCCCGCTCGCTCCTCCGACTGATGTAATCGTGCATGAAAGATACTCAGCTCTCACCTTATCTCCGTCCAATGCATACATAGGCAACCACGATCCTCTCAATCTATGCCAACCACAACTAACAGACATAAGCACTCAACAATGGCAATTGGGTATGATGTCCAATCGTATCTACTGGACAAGTCCAATATCCAAGATACAGTAACTCGCATCGTAAGCAAGAACATCCCCTCCGAACATCTATATTCTCATGGCAGCTACAGATGTACGGTTTCGACAACAGAGACACCGATCTACTGATCAACTCTGTGTATGCGCCAGAGATCCATCTCGACTACGATACACTACTCTTCGGTGGAAAGCCAGAAGTCACATCCAGCCAAGCATTCGAACAGACTTGAGCATATGCATGATGCTTACGACACCACACAGCATATCGTGCAGTAAGCTTTTCCCATCTCTTATGTTTCTTCTTTGTTTGATTACAAATTAAGTAATCTCCTCATCGAGTTACCTCAACCATCTGATGCTGCAACAAGACCAGATAGTTGTATAGTTTACGCATACGCTCATGGATGGTTTTACAATCGCGATGACGAGGGCAAACCGCGTAAGATGAGTAAACGTAATGGTGTGAGTTCTTCATCTCAGGCCATTCGGTCTTGAGCAAGGATAACTGACCAGTTTTTCAATAGGGCAAATATCGTTTAGAAGTTGTTCGACTTAAGGACAAGGAAGAGAAGGGAGAGAACCCTTGGAGGGTTTACAGGCAGCATGTGGAATTATCGTGGCAGGATATTGGAAGCCAGTAGCTTCTTTTGTGAGCGGGTGGGATAGTGCAAACAGTCTCTGAGAGCTCGAGCGTTAGATAAACTGCATCGGCAAGAACCAATTGCACACAAGACAACGATACCAAGCTACATGCAAGATCATGAGCATAAATACTTCTTCAAGAAGTCGACCTGCACCCCAACGTTTCTTTCAAAATTAGAACCAGAGTAAGCTTCAAAATGTCCGCCAGGCAGAATGTGCAGTTTCTTCGGTTCGAGTGCACGGTTATATGCTTTCAAGGCAAGATCTGTTGGTGTCAAGACATCGTTTTCTGCTACAGTCATCAATAGCGGTGTTGGGGAGATATGATGAATGTGCGTAGCTGGCATATATTCGCGAAAGGCTTCGATTCTGTTCGGGTCGATTTAGTTGAAGATTCCAGCACCAGGAGAGATGATTCACTTACGATTTTACGGTCACTTCGTTCTTCCAATTACTCTTGCCAGCCCATGCACTAAAGAACTCGAAGCTGTCAGGAGTGGGAAGAGCTGATGGTTTGTGGACATCAGAATCCACGACTGGAATGACTGCCGCAGGTTTTCCAGCCGCTCGCGAATGACGATCTGATATGAATGTTAGTCACGTTCAAACTTCAAAGATCATCAACGAACCATCTTGGAAAAGCTGATTCAAACCTGCCACAAAGTCCGGTCGGATAAGGCGATGGAAGTTGGCCCAACCATCGACACAAGGGGCTTGACTCAGAACAGCCTTGACCCTTCGATCCACTGCTCCAACCCAGAGGACATGTCCTCCACTGTAAGAACTACCCCAAATACCAATCTTGTCCTTGTTTACTTCAGTCTTTGACTGAGCGTACGTGATGGCATCCGAGTAGTCACTAGTCTGCTGTGCAGGGATGATTTCCTGGCGCGGCTGTCCGTCTTTGGTGTCGCTGTCGCCAAATCCGCGGTTATCGTATACCAAGCAAGTGACTGGAAGGTTGGCGACGAAGTACTGGGCAAAAGTGTTCAGGTCCATCTCTTTCAAGGCCGAGAAGCCGTGAGCCATTACGAGACAAGGGAGAGGATCTGTAGCCTCAGACGGTTTGTAGAACCAACCGCGAAGCGTGACATTGTCTGAAGTTTGGAAGGAGATATCTTCGCGCATGTTGGACGGATATGTCAAGACGGTAGCTGAAGATTGAAAACCACTGGCAGGTCATAGAGGTGTATCGAGCCGATTTGCAGTAAGCACTAAGAAAGATGCGGGGTCGACCGAGGGGCAGTGAATAGCCTCGCATACAATACTTATGCTTCGCTTTACAGGGGTATAGCATGCAGCCAAGCGATCAAGAAGATCCTTCCGATATGCGGGAAGGCTTGTTGTGAGATCAGCAATTCAACACAGAATTGTCAGCCCCAAAGTAGGCACATATCTAGCAAATCAGTCTTAATCATTACATCGTTGTAAGCAAGCTCCAATATCATAAACTCTCTCTTGATACTCGTCTCGATCCACAGTGAGCGTGATTGAACTTCGAGGCAGCGCCAACGCGGCACTCGGTCTTCGGTGATCGTGGGCATAAAAAGCTACGATCCTACGATTTGACGATTCTCAGACCAACATCGTCGCCAGGCAAGAGCTGGCCCCGCATACTCTTCGCACACTTTTGCATCTCATGTCTGCTGCTGTGATTCAGTTCCTGACTATTCCACCCCTCCAAGGGATGGAACAAGAGTGCTAGAGGTGAGCACTTCCAGACTAGAGCCTTTGCCCGACGACTTTCAACCATGGTAGTCAAAAGAAGCA
The DNA here is from genome assembly GCA_023848605.1 of Aureobasidium sp. EXF-10728. NCBI lineage: Eukaryota > Fungi > Ascomycota > Dothideomycetes > Dothideales > Saccotheciaceae > Aureobasidium > Aureobasidium sp. EXF-10728. The sequence continues at coordinate 383,973 of SWBG01000008.1, forward strand.
AAAGACCGAGGAATACGATAGCGGCAGGGAAGGAGAGCCACTCCCATCGAACTTGTATGTACTGTACTTGTATAGTCGAGTCGCCGTGATTCTGTATGATATAATCGTTGGTCAGGTTCGTCAGATTCCGGATGACGTTGGTCAAACCAGCGGCGATGTTTTCAGACATTTCTGAGATGGATGGATTGCTCAACATTGCAGTGCCGATAGAGAAGGAATATGCGTCGGAGCCTTGTGCCCCAGTATACTGCATCACAGAGCCTGTACTCAATAGCCCCATGAGGAATGTAGAGAGGGAGTTTGTGTTCGCCGCTTGAATGGTGAAAGTCGCATTCAAGGAAGCTGGAAACCCAGAACCAGCCTTGAAGACGTCATACGCAGCTTCATCCCTACTGACTGTTTCATTGAACCAGTAGCCTTGATAAGTCAAGGGAAAGTTCTCAGTTTGAGCAAAGAATAATGAACCTTGAGCGCTTGCGTTTCTGTACACCTTCGCACACCAAGAGAGAGTACACTCGGTGATATTTGGACGTGCACTCCAGTCATTGACTACTGTCGCGAACCCGATGAGTTGTGCTTCTGCGGAGTGGTTACTCTGAGTCGAGGTATTCAGCCTGGTGATGAATTTCGATACCTCGCTAGTGTCGTCGGCGCTCGTTTGAAATGTATAGCCACCTGGTGTAGTGTAGTTGCAGAAATGCCCTACTGTTTTGGGTCCGGAACAACTTGTTCTGGTGAGGGCTGTTACGTCGTTACACACCGAGCAGACTCCCAGCGTTACAGCATCGTTCCACGAACAAGTGGAATTGGTGACACACGTGTAAGGATTTGATGAGGGCACGCCAAATATACTGTTCACGATAGCTGCTTGTGTCTTGGTGTCCACAGTCAGGTCGCTTGTGAGGCTCGAAGCGGCTTCAGGAATGTTAGCAGTGAATCGATGTTAGGCTAGAGGCCTCGAAAGGTTGCAACATACCATCGGTAACTGCTTCAGGCACCGGTGCATAAAGCTGTGTAGTAGGATAAGTTGCATTTCCCTCAACTACAACGTAGTGGAGTGGAAATTGCAGTACTTGTTGACCAAAGGGTTCCATTAGCAGAGTGGCAATCGTAACCAGTGAGCCAATGATAGCAGGAAGACGATATCGGGTGGGAAAAACAAGCATATGTATCGCGCCTGCAGGACCCCTGCTAGCGTTGTCGAAAGCTTGAAGCTCAGACAATGGTCGAGGTTTCTCTTGTATGTGCAGCCAGGAGAGCTGGCTAACACAGCTTGCCGTGGAGAACATGAGTGCACTTCGAGAGATGGTCGTCAGCTGGGACAGGACGGTGTTTGGCAGGTAGTGGAAGTGCCACGATGAGAGAGGTTGGTTCTGATAGGTAAACAAGACTCCAGCAGCAGACAAAAGCGAAGCAATGCTGAGCACGATGGCCAAAAGTTCACGCCACCATGATCTTATGGTGCTGTCGGATGTGTGCTTTGAAGGAACATCTTCAGGTGCTTCCTCGAGTTCAACAGTGGCAAAGTCATGCTTGACGGGACTATCCTCTCGGTCGTTCTGAATATTGCTGATAGCAGCTTCTGCTTCAACCGCAGTCGCGGTACTCGACGAGGCTATCCAAAACGATCAGCTCTGGCTCGCAGATTACCGAGGCCACGTACCTGAATGTCCTGGAAACCATTCTTCGCCTTTGTAGCTGCTCTCTTGGTCCTGGACAAGGTCGATGGATGAATGAGGTACGATTCGGTCGAACTCAAGGCGCGAGTATGCCATTGTTCAAGAGAGTAGCGTGAAGACAAAAAAGACACGACAAATGAGCTGCCAGTGGGTTTCCGGTCACATTATTTATGCTTGAGCCGAACGAGGCTGCGCTAGAATAAGAAAGCATGGGTACAATGGACCAGGCATACATCTGGAGCTTGACTTGCAGACGGCTTGCAGTATTTCGGATCAGGTGCAGCCTTCGACCTGCCGTGTCTGAAGATCGCAGACTCACAGCTCAGAGGATTCGCACCACTATGACCAGGAACGAATGTATCCTATGCCAGGCTGACTTTGATTCTGTACAGCATAGATATGATCCGCGAGTCCGGATGCTCAAGTTTTCGTGCATGCTTAAATATGGGAACAAGAAAGGTTCCTGCAGCCAAGCAAAAGATAAGAGCTTCGTCGCTGCATAAAGAGGCTTGTTGTAACTTCGGGAAGTCACCTCAAGGCTGAGATACCTTGCACATGCAAGAACGGGCGCCGCACGTTGCGCGTTGCGCGTTCTCAAGGCGCTCTATTTTTGGAGAACATCCCAAAATCGAATTGTCCTTTTAAGCACTGTCGCAATCGTACATCCAGAGCGTCGTCGTACGCTCGCAGCCGTAAAGCATTTCGATGGAGGCACAGGGGCAGGACAAGCAAATTGCGTTAATGTCGATGATTGAAGGTGTCAGATGTCCATCGACCAACCTTGATGAAGGAGACCTTCCCGTGCATACCGAAGTTTACCCATCTTACCGCTGGCTGCCTCAATCTCGAATCATCTTCCGGCATACGATTGTCAAAGTAGACTGCTGGTTCAGTCACAAGCCGTATCCAGGAGAAGATAGTATCTCATCTGCATGCACAATTTCGGAGTAAGTTCAGTTCCTGTCTATCAACATGCAACAGCTCTGCACAGCCATTCTCGACGACTTGAATATCACTCCATGTTCCCCGTCCGACGGGCTATGTAACCAAGAGATACACGATGCGACGAGGCCTGTCGGAAAGCTCGCTGACGGAACAGTGCTTTAGATCGTTGCTCTATCCCTAATATTCCTGTCGTTCACCCAGGCGGTGTTTGCACAGCCACACGACACTTACGGATCACAGCCACAAGGCTTCATACATCAACAACAACCTTTGCTCGATCCTACTCTCTACAACAACACAACCATGGCACACCAAAACGGATACCGTGCCGTGTCATACTTTGTCAACTGGGTAATTATGTATCGGAATTTGAGTGTAGATGGCAGACAACTGACAACGACAAGGCAATCTATGGCCGCAATCACCAACCCCAAGATCTCCCTGCAGACAAGCTTACCCATGTCCTCTATGCATTCGCGAACATCAAGCCCGATACTGGCGAGGTGCATCTCACAGACGCATGGTCAGACACTGACAAGCATTACGACGGAGACTCCTGGAACGATGTCGGTACCAACGTCTATGGCTGCATGAAACAACTCTTCCTGCTCAAGAAGCGCAACCGCAATCTCAAGGTGCTACTCAGTATCGGTGGCTGGACATACTCACCAAACTTTGCCGGACCCGCATCTACTGAAGCTGGCCGCCAGTGTTTCGCCAACAGCGCCGTCGCTTTACTCAAAGACCATGGCCTTGATGGTTTGGACGTTGACTGGGAGTATCCAGCAGACGACACTCAAGCCCGCAACTACGTGCTCCTTTTGAGAGCCACAAGACTTGCTCTCGATGCATACTCACAGTCACTTCCGGGAAACCCACATTTTGCTCTTACTGTCGCTGCTCCATGCGGCCCTGAGAATCTGCATCGCATGCATCTACGCGACATGGATCAATACCTGGACTTTTGGAACTTGATGGCCTATGATTTTACTGGCACTTGGATCACTCATGCAGGTCATCAGACCAATATCGCTTCTTGCCATCAAAACCCCCAAAGCACACCTGTTAGCACTGATAATGCTGTTCGCTGGTATACTGAGCACTGTGGCATCCACCCGAGCAAACTAGTCATCGGCATGCCATTGTACGGTCGCAGTTTTGCAAATACCGATGGACCTGGCACACCGTACTCGGGCGTTGACTCTGAAGCTAGTTGGGAAGCCGGATCAGGAATCTGGGACTACAAAGTAAGTCTTATCGAATCTTTTCCCTTAATCCACTTTCCATGATGCATACAAAGACATTGCACGACCTTTTCCACCGTTCTTACTAAACACCGGATACATGGCAAGAAGAAGACACACACGTATCAGAAGCCCTCTGCTCTCATTGTGGTTCCTGTACTTGCTTCATCTTCTCGCCTGGGTCCATGAGCAACCCAAATAACTTGATCTAATCTGACCTGCCACTATCCCTCCACCCCTGTCTCAACCACGAAAGTCCCAAAAGCCACACAAACACTAACACGCAAAACCCTCCCAGGCTCTTCCCCGCCCAGGAGCAACCGAACACCACGATCCCTCCGCCGGCGCCTCATGGAGCTACGACCCCTCCTCCCGCGTCATGATCACCTACGACAACCCCGCCTCCTCTGCCGCAAAAGTAAGCTATATCCAGCAACGAGGGCTCGGTGGAGCCATGTGGTGGGAAAGCAGTGGAGATAGGGTTGGCGAGGGAAGTCTGATTACTTTGGTTGTCAATGGTATGGGTGGGTTCGAGGGAAAACACATGCAAAAAGTTGATAACTGTTTGAGTTATCCGGCAAGCAGGTTTGACAATTTGAGAAAGGGGTTTCCTGGTGAGTGAGGGGTGGGAGTGGGGGAAAGGGGGGTGGAGGAGAGTTGATGGGAAGTTGGTAGAGGATGTCAAGTATTCTATCAAGTTATGGAGCTGCAGATGTAGGTTTCAGTCGCTTGCTTCCTCATGTTGCTTTTCGTTGGTTTCGCTCACTCGAATGTCATGATAAGAAAAGATAGAGTTGTTGTAGCGGTCTCTTGGCACAATGTCTTGCCTTTGCATCAAGTTACTGGTTCGATGCCGGACAGGGCCGCAAATGTTGCGACTACTTGTTCTGGAGACACTACTATATCTTGCTGGGTGTATATGATAGGAAAGAATGACTGGCCATGGTTAGCATCTAACACAATACTCTCCCTGCAAGATTGATGACCTTCCTCTCGACACCTTCACACCTAGCCCACTGCACCACTCCCTCCCCATCCCAACCAAACTCCACACTCCCACCACCTCTGACCCTCAAGCCATTGACACTACCCCCGGCCCACTCTTTCGGAACAGCAGGCCCCAGAATCACCGCCCCCAATTCCTCGATATCCACAACCAACATGGCCAACACGGCCCCCACAAACCCAAAATTTGCATCGATTTGAAAAGGCTCGTTTTTGCCAGAGTACATGGATAACGCATTGCTCGCAATATTTTGGGAAATGGCGAGGCGCAGTTCAGAGTATGCTTGAGAAGAAGCGTTGAGGCGTGACCAACAAGCTGCTCGCCAGACTTTTTCCCAGCCGGCGTTTGCGTCGGCGATGCCTGGGCCGCGCTGGAGTAGAGTTTGCTTTACGGCGGAAGAGATGGTGGCGTTAATGTAGCCGGATGATGAGCCAGAGAGGGAGGAGCCTGGATACCAGCCCACGAGGTGGGAGAGATGGCGGTGAGTGGAGTTTGTGTTGTAGAAGGTGTCTAGAGAGGTAATCTTCCATTCCTGGAGGGTGTGGAGAGTAGGATTGATGTGCAGGCCTGTGTCTAAACTCTGCAGTGCAAGGGTGAGATTAGAGAGCAGAGGAGATGAGTAGTTGAGAGCGTTGGCGGCGGAGATAGTATTCGTGAAGAGAGAGTGTAGAAGTTGTTGATGATGAGTACAACCAAAAGTGGTTGGTCCATGTTCTGGCGAAGAGCAAGGGTTAACGACCAGAGTTCCATCATCGTACCATTGATCCTCTTGCAATTGGCTCAGCCAAAATGAGGCTACGCCTTCAAGTAATGGGTATCCTGTTTTGCGCAGCCAATCAATGTCTTGAGAATATGAGAAGTGGTCAAAGACGTGCAACATCATCCAAGCCGCCGATGCTGGATAGTCTGCCCAGTATTCATCGCCAGTCTTCATTCCAGTGTGGCCAAATATGTTCATCTCATCATGAGTCACCCAGCCGGGCGCATCGTAAAGCAGTTTTGCAGTCTCAGTACCTCGAGGTACCCAGGTTTCTGTCATGTATCGCCACAGTGCATCTTGGAGCTCGCCAAGTCCTGTCTGATCTACTCCCCAGTGATTCATCTGCAGATTGATGTTGGCATGGTAGTCGGCTCCCCAGGCATTTTCAAGCCCATAAGCCCACTTTCCTTGTAGGTTTGGGGGGAGCGAATTCTGGCGTGAAGAGGAGATGAAGAGGTGGCGACCATAATCAAATTGTAGGGATTCATAGTAAGGGTCGCTTGTGATATTTTCCGTGCCTTGATAAGCGGCTATCAGCTCTGCTGTTGGTTCACCTGCTGATCCAGCTGTGTCCGGAAGGTTGAGAGTAAAGCGCGAGGACAAAGCGGCATAGTCTGCGATGTGGCGATGCAACAAGGCTTTGGGGCCCTTTGCTGCTGCCGACGCTGCGACGGTCGCGATGTAATTCCCTGGATCTGGTCCTCTGAACGAAAAGTTGGTCGCTGCAGTACCCTGGGTCTCTGCGTAATTAGTATCAGCCGCTATCACAACAGCCAACGATCGCTGCTTAGGACTTGTGTTGATTGTGAGAACACCGGATGAACAAGAAAGCGATGAGATTTTACTGGCGATTCTCGCTTCAGCACGATAAAGCATACCGACGTTTGCTCGAGTGATGCCCAGGAACGATGCTGTTCTTAGGGATGTTGAACACGTTGAGTTGACTAGAGAGGCATTCGATTGCAAATTCTCGAACGAAACGTGTATAGCTGGTAGAGGGTCGTCCGAAGACAACTCGTAGACACAAACACTATCTGGATAAGAACAGTAGGTTTTGCTGCTTCGTGTCAATGTCTCAAGACGCGTCAATATCAGTCTGGTCTCACCTACCTCGTGTACCTGCTGCCATTCGCTTCAAATGCGGTTGCATACACGCCAGTTGCCAGATCAAGGGATCTGTTGTAGGCCGTGAAGTTGAATATGCTATCAATCGAGATAGACAGGTTTCCAAGGACAGCATAGCTTCCATAGTTGTTGTTGTCACCCATCAGGGCAGTAACGTTGCCAGTACCATTCTTGAAGATCCAATCACGAATACCTGGTAGTGCAGACGACACAGAAGATTCAGGATTGCCTCCATTGTAACTCGAGTTCTCGAACGGGCCGCCACTCCACAAGGAGTCTACGTTCAGGCTGAGTTTCTCGTGTCCAGGATCGCCGAATGGAAGTGCTGTTGCCAGATTAGTCAAATCTTGGGAAATATGGTATAGTTGAACAATACCGGCTATTCTTCCGTTGCCAATTGGGTACGCTGTCCTGATTATATCTGTAAAGTTGTTTGCTGGCTCTGTTGCCCAAAGAGACTTGGCATGAGAACTTTGTGTTAGGCACAACCCAGACAGCAAGCCGAAATATATGTATTGTTTCATGGTAAAATGCCAATGGGGTACCGACACTGTGCAGATTCAGGCGCAGCAGTACATAAATCTTCTGCTAGCTATGCCTCCTCTTGTAATACAGTGAGGGGTGCATGAGAGGTCTGCGAATTTGTCCGGATCGTCATTGACGGTTTTTTGTCAACCCCGCGAACCTACAGGATGAGAAGTGCAGGATGCGCCGTCTATCAGATCCTACCGCGCTGCTTCGGGATAATAGCAGGCGAAGACATGGCGATGGAATTCAGAGACATCTGGCGACAAGACGTAACGAATACTCTTAACAGTGAGTGGACTCTTTCCGATAGTATGCGGTTGAACAGTCGGACATTGTGATCAACGACAAGACAAAGAGGATAGAGAAAGAGAGTGGGCGGAGACGGCAAGAGTACCCGAGGAGGTGGAAGGGCAACCGTCGGGCAAGTGCCAAGGAATGCGGAGAGGTCGCGGCTTCCCGATGTCTGTGCGGAACTTTTGAAGATTCCATCTTTGGAAGGCGTGCAAGATTTCAAGCCTCTTCCACAACCACGACACTGCGCCCACACGAACAATGGAGGCGCTGAGTGATTTCAACACCCTACAACAGCAGATCCAAGCATCTCTCGTCGCCGTCACTCGATCGTCGCAGGTCATCTCATCCGAGGACTTGGGCTTCCACCGCTCTCTGGACCCATCACTGGGCCGCGCTCTCGACACACAAAATGCGCGGCTTCTGGGGCTTGCGGAACGCCTTTTGGGCAATGCGGCTTCGAATACGGAGCTTGTACGTCCCAAGTTGCCCGACACGGACGCCGTAGATGCACAGTGGAGCAGCGTCGTTGATGTTATCGACAGCTTGCTTGAGAAGGCAGACATAAGCCTGGACGAGTATACGGGCGCAGTTAAGCGCTTGAGCCCGGCGGGAGACCAGGTCAGATTCTCCTCTCAGTCCTGCCTTTCAACCATCCACTAACTCAACCCAGGCACAAACACCGACCAAGTCGCAAAAGTACTCGCGCATCTCCAACGCCCTCCGAACACAGGACATTCCCAAGCCGCAACAAAACTTTGTCGATATCCCCACCAACGCCGAATCAGGTCCCTTCAAGCCGCTTCTGCAATCAAAACCCCACGCCATCGTACCCTTCGCCAAAGCTCTGGAACTGTTCAAAGACGCAAACAATGTCCAGCACCATCCACACCCCTACCAGAAAGAGATTGAGCAATACAAGTACCCTACATTCGTCTACACTCAGGCTGAGCCCATCCCCTACCACCCCTACGAAACCACTACCGCCACATTTGTCGACACAGAAGACAAGGTCGACCAGATGCTCCTGGAGCTCAAGAAGGCAAAGGAGATCGCTATCGATCTAGAACACCACGACTCGCGCTCCTACATCGGTATCGTGTCACTGATGCAAATCAGCACTCGCGACAAGGACTGGATTGTCGACACTCTTCAGCCCTGGAGGAGGAAGCTGAGCAAGCTGAACGAAGTCTTTGCTGATCCCAAGATCCTCAAGGTCCTGCACGGCGCTTTCATGGACATCACCTGGCTGCAAAGAGATTTGGGATTGTACGTTGTTGGTCTATTCGATACACATTTTGCATCGAGAGCTCTTGGATACTCGGGAGGAAGTCTGGCGTTTTTGCTCAAGAAGTTTGTCAACTTTGACGCTCAGAAACAGTACCAGACGGCCGACTGGCGCATCAGACCACTTCCCCAGGAGATGTTTGAGTACGCTCGATCCGACACGCATTTCCTTCTTTACATCTACGACAACATGCGCAATGAGCTCATCGAAAAATCCGACTTTTCTGTACCGAACCACGAGCAGGACAAGATTCACGACGTCTTGACCCGCTCCAGGGATACTGCCCTGCAAAGATACGAACACCCTGTTTACGATTCCGCACAAGGTCTAGGTGCTGGAGGATGGTATAAGATGCTGAGTCGCACACCAGCCCTTCTTGACAAGCAGCAATTTGCCGTCTTCCGCGCAGTTCACCAGTGGCGCGACCAAGTTGCTCGCGAGCAAGACGACAGCACGCACTACATCATGGCAAATCACAACATATTCAGTCTTGCAAAGGAGATGCCGACCGAGAAGGCGCAGCTCTTCACCGTTGCTGGAAATGTCAGCCAGACTGTGCGACTAAGAGTCGACGAGCTCCTGTCTGTCATCATCAAAGCCAAAGAACAAGGCGAGAATGGACCCGACATGATATCAACACTGAAGGAGATCGAAGCACAAACCATGGGAATCCCACTCAACGAGACACCTACTCACTTCGCAGCTCTTAAGAGAGCACAGCTCAAGCAAGCGGCTGTCACTGCTCCTGAAGAGCCCAAAGCACCGGTCTTGAGCCGTACCGACAGCAGCGAGCCATCAGGAGTTCGTGCGAAGGTCTCTCAGTTCTGGGGTGGCCTGTTTGGCAAGAGCCAGAGCGGTCTGCCTCGTCCCTACTCATCAAACATTTCACTTTCCGTCCCTCTTCCGCCTTTGACGGCAGAAGTATTCGCTTCGTCCGCTCCATTGACGGCACCGCCCACTCCCGCCAGCGCCACACCCAAGTCTGCTACACCCTCGAGTGCGCTACCGACACCTGCTGACCGCATCTTTACCATCAAGGAGCGCGGACGCAAGCGCGACTCGGACGCCATGTCGACGGGCAACGACAATCTTGCGACCAACGCCGATGAGATCGACATCACAGCGGATGAGAACTTGGAAGCTAAGCGCGAAGCCAAGCGTCAACGCAAGGAGCAAAAGAAGGCTCAGAAGGAGGCGGCGGCGCAACACGCGGCAGAAGTCGACTTGGAAGAGGACTTCGATTACGCAGCTGCGCCTAGCGTGTTGGAAGCCAACAAGGTGGATCCCCGCGACAGAAAGAAGAACAAGAAGGAGCCAAAGACAAAGGCATTCAATCCGTTCGTCAAGGCGCTAGACACGATGAAGGGTATGCCCAGACAGCAAAAGGAGAGGGCAGGCAAGAGTATGACTTTTAGAAAGTAAAGGCATGGAGTTTTGGGGAATTGCTAGGAGCAGGCATGTGTTGTTATAGACTTTGGACCACGACTGGTCAAGACATGATATCTTTTTTTCCCTTGAGAGCATCAAGTTCATGAAGTGCATAGTGACCCTGACGCGCTTTACCCCACAAATGCACATGTCAGACAGTCCGTCAACTCGACCCTTGACATCAACAAGTCGCACTTCGAGTCAACAGACAACCATCACATTACCACCACATCAACTACTCCAAAATGTCCATCGCCTCGCCCCGACCAAGTCTCAACCTCCCCTCCAGCCGCCGCGGCTCCACCAGCACAATAAACTCAACCCGCTCACCCTCAACCTCACGACCATCTTCCATCCGCAACAACAGCACAACCAGCACAAGCACCAACACACCCGTCCCCGCCGCCTCACGCCGCCGCGACCGCGCCGCCCTCCGCGAATTCTACAATCTCCAAGCCTCTGCCGACACCAAACCACCCCCCACAGCAAGCACCCTCACTCCCATTGACTCTGAACCCACCGACGCACTAGCTTCCCTCGACACCACCACCTTTGCCCCAAACCCCTACGTGGAAGATTTACTCGCGACCTCTGATGCAGAAACCCTGTTGCGGCGCTTAAACGCCATCACAATCTCAGCCTTGGGGTTAGAAGGGGACAAAAAAGCGCTGGTGTATGATAATTACACGACATTGTTGAGTGCAACGAGTACGATTAGTGGGTTAGTGGAGAATGATGCGCCGATGGCGACGTTGGAGCCTGCGGTGAAACATATTGCTGATGTTGCCGTGAGTATTGCGGGGAGTAGGGGTGTAGGGCTGGGTGACAAGGAGAGGCAGAGGGAGATGGTGAGGTGGGTGTTGGGGGCGCCGGAGAGATTGAGAGGGTTAAAAGAGCAAGAGAAAGAGGAAGAGATGCAGAAAGAGTGGGATCGGGTACGGGGGTTGCTTGAGAAGTGGGAGGGTGTTAAGGGTGTGGAGGAGGTGAGGAGGCAGTGTCATGATGTTGTTGGCAAGGATTGAGGTTTCTTTGACGATTAAGATGGATGACGGAAGACAAAAACACGACAGCATGCCTGATGCTCGACAATCGTGGCCACTGAGAAACCCCGTTGAAATCAACACCCAGCCTAAGAAACCTCGACCCGTCTTTTCAACTATCTCATGGCGACTCAAGCTAGTTTTCATCGCAGAACCGCACTCTCTGCAGGGAATTTGCGCATTTGCATCTTACCGGTCGCGTTTTCCGTGAATAAAGCAGACCGTAAGCACCTCCAAGATCAGAAAGAAAGCCAGCATAATCATTGGATGCACCACTCCTTCTATGTGTGGCTTCCCGACACTCATGGCTACTCATACTTTCAATCAACCAAGTACCACCTGATATGTATGCCAGGGTCATGCGCACAAGCAAGACTTCGACATTCTCTTCACTGTGATTGACGAAGAAACACTGTTATGTGGCAGGTACAGGGATTTGATAGCCTCTCTTCTATGCAGAAATCTACCTATTTCGATACTTCGATGCCAAGGGTGCGGCTTCAGTTCCAGCTCTTCTCAAAGTTACAAGGCAATTTTGGAAGTAAGTGTGATGCCAAAGGTCCAGTTTCTCTTACATGATGGGAATGCAAGTGTATGGGTTAGCGAAGAGGTTGAGTAGTGCAAGCAAAGCAAATCACTTCTAATGTGTTATATTGGAGGAGAATGCGAATGGTGATCAATAGCGCCAATATCGACGTAGTGGTCAGTCTCTCGGTGGGGTTGAAAAATGGAGGAGGTTCTTGTCTCTACCTTACCTTGGAGGGCTGGTTGTTGTTGTGTGCTGACATTGGGCAACGTTGATCTTGAGCTATAATGGGGGACATTGATCTATAGCTAAGCTGCTCTTTCGCCCTATGGTGTGGTGATGTAGTGTGGTCGATCACGACATGAGGACCTACCGTTGTTTGTATGGCATACGAGTGACAGAGTGCTGTTTGCGAAGTGGACGTCGAGCTCTAGGCGGCGTCATCCGGACTGGTGTCGTCCGGGTGTCAGTGCCATGGAGAGAACTATCGTCGCCGTCCAGCACTTGTGGATAAAGTGAAGTGAAATCTGCCTACACAGACGAATGAGTGGAATGGTGTAGATCCTGCCTGCGGATGTAGATTCCAGCGCACACCTTACAGCCTTGAAGTATTCGTCCGACTCTTTCTTGTGCCTTGAAACATGGCAGCAGTCCAGCAGCTAGTTCTTGGTTGATGCTCACTGGACGCGTTGCAAAGACATACCTCTGTAACATGACGAGAATCTGATGAGAAGAGTTGTTGAGAGGAGGGCGTGATAAACCGCTTGTTGAGGTCGTGATTGCTAGGTTCGACGGATGAGGTATAGACGGGTGGTGGTCCTTGTATATCAGCAGAGTAATGGTTCACCTTCGAGATCTGAGAGACTTTTCTGGACTTGTGTCTTTTCCACTATGGTCAGCTTGAAATGCCTAAAGGACAGATGATTCTATGCTTGAACCATCACGCTCAACCTATGCGCGAGAGCCAGGAAGAAGGATGAGGTCAAAACAAGAAGCAGCCAAGATGACAAGACACTGCTGACAATCGTACGCACTCGGCAGAGGCTTGACCTGCCCAGCGCTGCTTGATTGCTTGCCATGACCTTCGTTGACTGCCAAGGACTTGGACGATGTGAGGCGGTTACCGAGAAAGCAACAGACATCAGTTAGGAGCTTGACACTCATGCTTGACTTGCAGCCACCTTCTTGGCTTGCTTCATGGTTGACGACATGCCTTGGTACGCATATCGCAGTTGATGGTGAAAATCAGATGGTCGAGATGGATCATGGGTGACAGATGATCCAAGAGACCGAGCCGCACAAAAAGCAGAGAGCGTCGTCGACCTCACGATTGACGCGCCCAGACTAGAAGACGAAAACAAACAGGGTGAAGAGCGACAGAGCGGCGCTCGCCTGCTTCTAGAATCGATCATTTAGATCCACACCACTACTGCACCCTGTTCCTTTTTTTCGCCTCGAAGCGTATCTTGCGTGCATCAGCGGCAAATATCCACCACCTGACTCAAGTTCAAGCTTCTTGTTGGTTTTGTCATCCAGACCTATATGCTATTGACAACCCAAGTTTGGCTCAGCCATTCAGTCCGGGTTTAGCCAACACATGTGCTGAGGAATCCGAAATCCTAACGTGGATGCTTCGAGTGGTAATGAGCATTTGGGAGACTCGGAGATTGCAATGCTACACGTGTTTATCCAGAGGTTGGCTTCACTGTAACGATTGACGAGATAGCCGCGGCCGTTTGAACAGAACCGAAGAACACAAGGTCGTTGAGCGAACAGAAGCTGCCAAGCTGGATATTTGAGGGCCATTTCCGACAGAGGAGGATGCAATCTTCGCTTCCAAGTTCCAACACAATTATAGTGGTCCAATAGACGCCTGGTAGTGTGAAGGATTCTAGTTGCAGATGGTCACCGGTGGTGATGGGTCCAGCACAGGTTGCGCGGGTGATATCCACTTCGAGTCTTGGAAGGCGCGTTCGGCAGCGCGACTTGATGCAAGACACCAGACGTTCTCGCACTCAGGGAAAATTTTCCTCTACCGGATGTCACTCAGTCGGCTGAACCCTGAGGTTGAGAGGAAGGTTACGACGAAGTGGCTTGTGCCAAGCAAACGTGGAGTTGGTCGTGCCTGACCAAACTCGTGCCTCCTCCAAGAAACGTGTTTACCCCGGACGATCTGATTGGCTCCTGCTCACTTCACTCGTCCGAGACGCCTCTCCAACACTCTCGAGTCTCGCTCGGCTATGTGCAATAAACGTCCCTCGGGCTCACCACTCTGCCGCAAGGAGCACACTTGCGACGCAGCCAGGATAGGGTCACATCGCACAAGCCGCAAAGCACCTGCAATCTTCGGTCTTACCCGACACGTGAATGTGGGACGACTACCCAATAATTGGCCCGGATCGAGCAGACCTGACACTGCATGTACCATCAGCTTGGGATCTATCGAAGATCCTTTCATGCAGGTGCAGTCTTGCGAAATGATGCGAAAGCGAGGGTGTCGTCTTTGCGACGGCGAATTGCCTAAACTATGTTCACACGACAAGTGATAATCATGGAGGCGAGAACCGCAGTAGTATGGTAAGCTTTCTTCTTTTGTGAGCATCACGACTCCCAACGACCACGAGCGGTCGAGTGTGGTTCTCGAGGCTCCACGCGGAGATAGATCACTCGACATGTTGCTCGAATCGGCCGTTGTGCTAAAAGAGCTAAGATTAGGCTTTTGGAGCAAGAACCGTCAAGACCGTGCAAGACGTTCTCAAGCACCCCAAGATCCAAAGCCGTGGCCTTGGCCGCCTCGTGCGTGATACAACGCGGGACGCTGATTGGATCCCGACCAATGCGCCACAGTGTCTGGGCCTGCAACCAGTTGAGGAACAAGCAAACACCCGTCTGACAGCCAAGGCGAATTTTCGAGTAAAGATGCTGTAGATAAAAGAAGGCAGCTGCTCACCTCTTCCTTGTTCGTCTCGTCCATCATCAGCCATTCACTTCTGAAGACAGATCGTTCACAGTCAGATTCTTCTGACTACTCTCACCCTACACTCATTGCTTCTATCTATTCTAGATAGCACCTCACCATAGCAATGGCCGCCAACAACAGAACTGCTGGTGGAAACGCCGCTTTCCACAACTTCAACAATGACTTCGCTCACATCGAGGACCCCAACGAGCGTCGCAGACTTGCCCTTGCCGAGATCGACAAGGCTCCTTTCGGCTGGTACCACGTTCGCGCCGTCATCGTCGCCGGTATTGGTTTCTTCACCGACGCCTACGACATTTTCGCCATCGGTCTCGTCACCAACATGCTGGGTGTTGTCTACTGGCAAGACGCCAAGAAGAACCCCGGCAAGATCCCCCAGACTGCCGACACTGCCATCAAGGTTGCTACCTCGGGTGGTACCGTTCTTGGTCAGGTTGGTTTCGGTTACCTCGCCGATGTTGTCGGTCGTAAGAAGATGTACGGTCTTGAACTCATGGTCATCATCTTCGCAACTCTCGCTCAGGCTCTCTCTTCGGACTCTCCCGCTATCTCCATCGTCGGCATCATCATCTTCTGGCGTGTTCTCATGGGTATCGGTATCGGTGGTGACTACCCTCTCTCGTCTATCATTACCTCTGAGTTCGCTACCACCAAGTGGCGCGGTGCCATGATGGGCTCCGTCTTCGCCATGCAGGGTATCGGTCAGTTCGCTGCTGGCATCATCGCTCTTATCGTCACTGCCGGCTTCAAGGAGTCACTCATGACTGCCAAGAACCCCGCTGCCTGTGACGGTGTCTGCCAGCTTGCTGTTGACAAGATGTGGCGTGTCATCATCGGTTTCGGTGCCGTTCCCGGATGTATCGCTCTCTACTACCGTCTTACTATCCCTGAGACTCCTCGCTACACCTTCGATGTCGCCCGTGACGTTGTCAAGGCTGACACTGACTCCAAGGCCTACCTCAACGGCAAGTCCCACGGTAACCCCGACGAGATCACTCGCGTCCAGACTCAAGCTGCCACTGCTGGCCAACTCGAGGTTCCCAAGGCCTCGTGGTCCGACTTCGGTCGCCACTACGGCCAGTGGAAGAACTTCAAGGTTCTCCTTGGTACCGCTGGTTCGTGGTTCTTCCTCGACGTTGCCTTCTACGGTGTCTCGCTCAACAACACGGTCATCCTTACCGCCATCGGCTACACCGGTGGTGCCAACATGTACGAGGTTTACTACAAGAACGCCGTTGGTAACCTGATCATCGTCTGCGCTGGTGCCATTCCCGGTTACTGGGTCACTGTTGCTCTCGTCGACACTGTCGGTCGCAAGCCTATTCAGCTTATGGGCTTCACCCTTCTTACCATCTTCTTCTGCATCTTCGGTTTCGGTTACAACGTCATTGGCACGAGCGGCAAGCTTGCTCTCTACATTCTCTGCCAGTTCTTCTTCAACTTCGGCCCCAACGCCACCACCTTCATCGTTCCCGGAGAGTGCTTCCCCACCCGCTACCGTTCCACCTCTCACGGTCTCTCTGCCGCCTCTGGTAAGATCGGTGCCATCATTGCCCAGGTCGTCATCGGTCCTCTCCGTGTCCGCGGCGCTACCGCCAAGAACGCTTCCCCTTGGCTCAACCACGTCCTCGAGATCTTCGCCCTCTTCATGTTCCTCGGTATCTTCACCTCGCTCCTCATCCCCGAGACTAAGCGCAAGACCCTCGAGCAGCTTGCCGGCGAGGTTCCCGGAACCCCCGAGTACGACGAGCACACCCACGGCGCTGTCCAGAACAAGTCCTCCGAGGACTACTCCGAGACCAACATGGCCGAGAAGTCTGCTGTTTAGACGATTTGTTTCTGTCTTTCTCTCATGATACCAAAAAACTGCTTTTCTATGGGTGTATATAAACGGAGGTCTCCCAAGCGCTGGGTTGATGGTTCTTTCTCTTTCTTTTAGCAAAGCGGCCTGGTTCTAGTTGGTTACAGTCCTTATTGATACATAATGTTGACAACCTTCACTTTTTTCAAACCTGCCTTTCCAATGCAAATGTGACCGTTCTGGCCTCCATCTTTCCGACAACGAGTCAATAATCTTGGCCCTCGAACATGTCCTGTATCTTCTTGAATTGTGCTTGCATCTTGTCTTCCTCTCTATCACTGCCCCTGACGCTGCCTTTTACCAAACGCACGCTAGATAGGTATATCATTCAACTGTCTTGGATTTCATCCTGTTCTTTTTCTCAATCTAGCCTTGTCGTGCTTGCGAATGCTGTGGTCTGACTTCAGCAGTCGTCTTCTTCTCTGCAATTATTCTTTATCTCTACAACTGTTCTTCTTCTTGACAACTGTTCTTCTTTTCTACAACTATTTTTCTTCTCTACAACTATTTTTCTTCTCTACAACTGTTCTTCTTCTCTCCCTTTTTCTGTTCTTGCCCTTTCTCTATTCTTTTCTTCATCGCCGTCGTCGCCTGAAACATCTCAGTGTCAAAGCAGAAAAGTCCTCAAGCTCTAGTCACATGTATACATGTATATCTTGAACGACACTCCAAATCCCCATCTCCGGTAGCAGATGCATGCACCCCTGCCTTTAAACCTTGGATCGCTTTAGCACGTCTAGGTAGCCGATGTAGTGTTTGTCTATCGCTTTTGCTTGTCTTTCTTGTCGCTGCAGTCGGAAAAGTACGACAAAAACTACCAAGTCAAAGAGGTAGATGCACGCGAAGGGGTATTTGACTGATAGGTTCATATAAGGAGACCACCAGAGAAGACATCAAGAAGCGGATTAGAATCTAGTCGAAATCGATATGTTTACATCCACGCTGAAGGCAACAAGATAGAGAAATGGAGAAGAGCTTCAATGGTATCTAATCTCTACAAAAGTGAACATCGGGGACTAAGAGCGTAGTAAAGGCACACGACAGAACAGGAGAAGAAAGAAAAGAGAAGAAAGGCATGAATATCAAGACGAAAAGAACTTGGGTATCGCTTGCAGTCGAAAAACAAAAAAAGAAAAATCCATCTCGTACGCCTCTCTTCCACCTGAGAGTATTCTATCCTCTGCGTCCACCAACAAGAAGTTGAGGATGTTTGTGAGCCTCAATCGCACTGAAGGATATCTGGAACTACCAGCACTTCAAGCTTGAAAAGAAACTAGCCTTTTTCTTCTTTTGCGGCGATGTGGCTGCAGACTCGGATTCTGAGAAACGCAACTTTTCGGACGGGCTGGTGATGTTTGGCGCAGGAGCAGATTGATGTGTTTCGGTTGTGGTAGAGACGGGTTGAGAGGCAGAGGGGTTGTGTGGTGCCGGGTTGACAAGAGAAGGAAAGTTTGGTCGCAGGCCTGCTGCGAATTGTTCTCTGGCCTCGACTACGCGCTTGACAATTGCTGCATCATGTCAGTTCCTGCTGTCCGAAAGTAGATATGGGCGACTCACAGGCAAAAGTCTCCTCGATGTTGACGACCTCGCGCGCCGAAGTCTCCATGAAACCGCAGCCTCTGCTCTTTGCCCACTCGAGACCTTCGGCAGCACCGACTTGTCTCTGACCCTGCAGATCGCACTTGTTGCCGGCGACCATGATGGCAGGCCAGCACTTTCCCTGCTCTTGTCTGTTCTCCCTCTCCATATCGACCAACTCGGCAAAAAAGTCGAGGTTCTGCAAGGACTGGGCGTTTGTGATGTCGTAGACGAAGAGGAAGGCGTCTGAGGTCAGGTTTGCGGCAGACCACATGCCGCGGTATTCCTCCTGGCCGGCCGTGTCGGTGAGAAAGAGCGAGTAGGTCTGGCCGTTGATGGTGCGCGTGACCGAGTACGAGTCTTCGATTGTGGGATCATAGTCGTGCGTCCAGGCGGAGCGGACGATGCGCAGAGTGATTGAGGATTTTCCTGGCGCATTGCGTTAGCTGGATGCATCGCAGTTGCGATCGAAGAATACCTACCGCAGCCGCCGTCGCCGCAGATGGTGATGGAGATCTTGTCGTCCATTGCTGATGCGCGCTAGTCGCCGTGAGATGTCTGTGGATGAAAAGAAGAGGCGATGGTGTAGCGATACGATGGCAGATGCAGGGATGTCGAGAAACAAGGTACGAGTCAAGTGATACAAGAGGCGGAGGTCCGAATGTGCGTCCGAGGGATGAGGACAAAGTGAAGTTTATACAAGGAATGAGGACAGAGTGAAGGTTATACGAGAGACTGAAGGAGCGAAAGATCAACTGCCGGTGGAACAAAAGACGCCAATCAATGCTAGGACCAAAGGAAACAATAGCGAGAAAGAAGTCACGCTCATGGACTGGTGTTGAGAGAGGTGGACCCTTGGTTGCCAGCGCTCGGTCCCTCGCGGCCCAAATGCGCCGTCGATCTTTTCTCATTGACCACCCCGCTGCCAGATCTCCATTGCAGCCAACCGTCCATGCAGGAAACTCATGGTGCTTGCTCTTGCCCTGCGTTCTATTCTTTTCGTTGTCACAAGACTTGTAAGAAGCTTCAACAAGGCACAAGAGTCCAGATGCTCAAACACAAATCACAGATTCATCTCAACGGCCCCGGATCACCTTGAAACACATCCGAACCACGATACCCAGAGTCTCCACTTTTTAGAGCCCACCTTAGCTCCTGCATCTCGACTCGTGCTTATTCTCCGTGTATACTAGTAGTTTGACAATGGGAGACAGTACCTGTAACGCTTTCGTTTCTTGCTACATGCTATTGCTCTACTTGGTAGCCCAGTCTCGTGCCTGTATGTTCTGGAGCTCAGCCATATCGTATGCTTGGGCCGGAAGCTCCACATCCGCCGGCCCAGTGATGATACCAAACTCATTGGTATAGTGAGACGACGTGCCAAAAAAGCCGATAATCTTCTCTCCCACTCCGGCCTCCATCACCTTGACATCGTTGCTTTTGAACATGGACTTGGCCAACCAATGACTGTTGAGACATCCTGCCTTGGTTCCATCTGATAAAGTCATGATTATACCACCCAACACCCGGTTGCCCCATCCAAACCTATTCACCTCTACTTTGACAACGTCGACACCTGCAGGGATGTGCAGCTTTTGAGAATTGCCGCCGCCAAAGTAGTGTTTGGCACCAAAGTGGCCATAGCGGAGTCCACAAGGTGTCGTGTGTCCGTCCTCGTAGTATACGACCGCTCCGTCAAGGATGGCGCCAATCCTTAGGTCAATGATCTTTGCGCGTGTGAGCTTGCCATCCGCGCCCTTTTCCTGGAGCAGCACTGCCCATTTGTGGCCATCGGGAATTTGATCCGCTTCATCATCAAAATCGCTGGTCCGCACGTCGATACCTGTGGCGGACTGCTTTCGCAGAATGATGTTCGAGTTGTCGATGCGAATGATATCCTGGATCGTCATCTTCCAGGCGTCCAGAACCCTCTTCATACGGCCATTACATCCAAGTACTTCCACGCAAAGAGGGGAAGATTGATCAAACTCTTCAAGTTCGAAAGTTACAGACTGAGTCCTCTGTCCTGACAAAGAGCAGTCGTAGCCAATCGTCTTGGTGGTTCCACCATTGGTTATCTCGATTTGCGCAATGCCAGATCTGCAATCAACAACTATTGCATCGTATCCAGGTTCTTCAGAGAACTGCGGCGTGATTGTAGGTGCCTCAATTGACCTTGTGGGAATGGCAGCAGTGACTTGCTTGTATGTGCGTCTTCGTATGGCCGAATGTGCGCGACGTTGTCTGATTGTTGAGATGCGCATCTTGAAAGTTGTTGTAAGATATGAGAAGGGTCAAGAATATGAAGCAGAGATGAGTGCACGTAGAAAGATTCAGGTGTGGTTGAGATGTGAACGACAACAGACGGTGGTCGACCAAGGATTAAGTATTAATTCATCCATGATGCACGGGAACAAACTTTACCTTGAATAGACATGTTGCCTGAGTTCCATGTGACTGGAGGCAGCATCGCCCGAGGTGCGACGGCTCCCCAGGCATCAGCTGTGGCTGTCGCGAGATAGGCAGAAACGCGTTTATGCGAGTCAAGGTCAGGTAGCAGCATTGAGACGCGCCATGATCAAAACTTCATACCCACGAAGTGGACTTGAATCACCCATGTCTAGGAACAGACCTCTCGGTAATGCGATCATGATTATGTGAAGACAAAGATCAAAGTCGTCGATGTGCTCCAGCAAGCAGTCCCTTCTCGCTTGCAAAACTCGCGGGAACGGTTTACGCCAACGTCATACCTCGGCAACCACCAATGCTCCCATCTCCAACCCAATCGCATGTCATCTTTAGCTACTATGAACCATCCCCCTCAACAATGACTTCCAACCATGAAAAACAGACCAAACCGATAGTTTCTGTAATCTCTGGCGGCATCGCCGGCGGCGTAGAAGCCTCGGTGACCTACCCCTTCGAATTCGCCAAAACACGCGCTCAACTGCATGTCCGAAAACAAGGAGTACCCTACCCTCGCAACCCATTTGCAGTGGTGGGGCAAGTATACAGTCAAGAAGGGCTACGCGCACTCTACAAAGGCTGTGGCGCTCTAGTAGTGGGATCTGTGGGGAAAGATGCAGTCCGATTTCTGTCCTTCGATACCGTCAAGAACATGTTCAAAGACCCAGAGACGGGAACACTATCCCCACTGCGTAACATGTTGGCTGGAATGGCTGCAGGTGTTGTGGCGAGCGCGACTGCAGTTACACCTACAGAACGCGTCAAAACTGCTCTGATAGACGATGCCAGAGGACCCAGACAATTTACCTCGACTATGCATGCTGTCAGGACAATCCTGGCTGAAGACGGCCTCAAAGGACTTTATCGTGGTTTTGCGGGAACAACGCTCAAACAAGCCTCAGCGACCAGTTTCCGCATGGGCACGTACAATATCCTCAAGGACTATGAGAAGAACCACCACATTGAGCAAAACACGGTCACCAACTTTGCGAACGGGGCTGTGGCTGGTACGACTACGACTCTAGCAACGCAGCCTTTTGATGTCATCAAGACTAGGTCGCAGACGGCCAAGGCAACGACGACGGTGGAAGCTATTGCGAGTATCTGGAAGGACGATGGCGTTCGTGCGTTCTGGAGAGGTACGGTCATGAGATTGGGACGTACTGTGCTTGCAGGAGGAGTCTTGTTTACGACAGCAGAGGCCGTCGCAAAGATCATCAACCCAATCTTGGACCGATAGTGCAAAAAGTACAATGACTCTATTCGATTGACTATGAGCAGGTGTAGACTATGCAATGCTGCACGCTGAAAAAAGTAGCACCTCGGTGCATGTATCAAATCTTGAAAATTCAATCCAAACTCCACCACCCCAAGGCCCCGATATTGACTCCTCCTCACATCAATGGAATTGCTGCCTCAACCTTATAGCCACGGCTGATCATCTTGCCACCGTTCTTGTTCAGCAATGCCCAGATCTCGCTGGGATGGAACCAAGCAAAGAGCATCATGGTTGCCAACATCAGACAAGCGTCGAAGATGTACAAGAACCACTCATGTGAGATCAAGTATCCATCATTGCCTTGAGCGTACTCGATCAAACGAAAGATGGATCTGATCAAAATGAGCGCGCTACCGCCATACAAAGCATGGAGGTGTTTCTTCCAAGGGTTAGAGCTTACCATGCTCTGGCTAGTAGGCACTCGACCCATGCGAATGTTGAAGGTAATGCTGACGATGATGAAGAACCCAAAGAACAAGATTTGGATGACCAAACCGGCAATGGTGATGTGTTCGCCGGCCTCGAGTGCCGAGATTGTTCCTGTTGCCATGATACCGCCTCCCGCAGCTTGCAGACAAAAGGAGATGACATCGCCAATAACGAAGATCTTGGTGAGCCATTTCTTGCGAATGATGCTGTGTTGTTCACCATCGGTGAGCAGGATGATGCGTCCGAGTTCCATGTATATGCTCGCGGCAAACAGAGCAGGCGCCACCAGAATCAGAATCGCTTGAATGGAGTATGCAGGAATGCTAAAATTGGGAGCTTCTTGGCTGGATTTGGCTCGCTGCACGAACGGAATCAGACGAGTGAAGATTGGTTACGTGGAGCAAGACTTACTGCAGCGTAGCCTATAACCTCGAACAACCCTCCGATGACAAAAGGAACGAAGAAATAGGTTTTTGTCCGGACCATCTGGTAGAAGTGTAACGCTGTCATCAAGGCGAATGTGATGACAAAGACGACTGCGGCACCCAGGCTGGGATCATAGCGATACAGCTTGAAATCGATAGTTCCAGAGTCCGACATTGCGACAGCGGTGTTGACGATGCTTGTTAAAGTTGGTGAAAAATGACTGTCGACGGCCGTGTGCTCAGTGTGTGCTGATACGATGGTGACGAGGAAAAGTAATTCGAATCAGATTGTGCCAGGACAAGTGTGAAGAGATGGACAGGTAGATGGAAGAGGAATGGAAGGGATTCAATGTTGTTTACTTTCCAATTTCATCGAGGAAAACTGCATTATAAGTGACTTCCTCAATCCAAGGCCTCAAGGCGCAGTTCGTTCGTGGCCGACCAACCCAAATCAAACTTACGGACGGCGTGTATGCATAAACTGCCGATGTACAGCAGGACCTACCTTCGTGCCCTAATAACATACTCTGTTTCGAAACAGATAACATGATTGATGCGTTACCATTGGACAGTGCAAAGCGAGAAGCGAAGAAATGTCTGACGTTTGTCGGAGCGTTGCAGGTGCGTATTGCGTATCGCGTGTTGCGTATCGCGCATTGCGGACTGCGCTTGAAAAATACATCCTGCGACTCGACCCCTCGAAATACAACACAAGGCAGCAGTCTCAGAAGACGACTCTGTCATTTGACCGCACCGGATCCTGATAGTCACTGTGACTTCTGTACGGAGTAATTGCCTCGCAACTAGAATCGAACTCCTTCCAGAGATTATCTGGGCGCGTCCAACCGCATCTAGGCCGCTACGTGTGCCTTACCTACGACATGGATAGTCAAGGTCAACGACAATGCGGTGGTAGCCATGTCAAGCAAAGAATGTTGAGCCCTAACCGTCTTGCTTGATGTTGTAGATGCGGACTGCGTATTGCTGGGAGCGTCTTGAAACCCTTCGACGCGTAGACTCATCTCGTCAGAGTCTTGGGAGACATCAGAATGGTCCCAACATGAAAGCTTCTTGATGTGTTACAGACCTTTTCCCATCCACCTTCTGCTCTGCAACCGACAAAGGCTCTTTTACAAGCCACCAAGGTGCCTCCGTCCTAAGCTCTACGTAATATCGATCCTGTCCTATGTGATAACTTTCGATATCCAGAGGAGAAAATAAACATCTTCGAAATTGGTCGCCTGTACAGCGAACGGCGCCATAGATCGACGAACCACGACAAAAGACAATTTAAATCTTGCAGGATAGCGAAAAGCCGGAAGGTGAATCGGAAAAGGCTTGTATGCTCTTCAGAAAAGGTTAGTGTTACAGCATGGCCAAGGAAATTACCGAGAGCCGAGGGAAGCCCTACACAAGGCATCCATCGCGACAGAGAAACCCCTTAGGTGGCATTCACGCAAACCAGTTGGATGAAATTGTGCTTTTCCATTGATGCCTCAGCGTAAGAGTCATACCAAATCTCGCCGAGGTTGCTTGCAATGCAAGCAGCGTCATGTCAAGGTCAGTATGTACGCCGTGAACGCAGTCCCGTGGTCGTAACTTTCTGCTATATGCACCGAGCTATATTTGATACTGATGCATCGATAGTGCGATGAAGCCACGCCTAGTTGTGGTTATTGCCTCAAACGCGAGGTCGTTTGCAGCTTCGTCGCTCCCAGCTGCGACAACACGCCAAGTTTGACTGCCTCACCATCTGTTCAGTCAGAATCTATAACATCCCCAGCTCCTCGATCTACAGAAACCAGGGTCTTGGAGCTCCGACTGATGCACAACTGGTCGACCAACGCATACAAATCGCTAAGACAGCACTCGGACGAGACTCATCTATGGCAAGTTGTTGTGCCCGAGCTGGCCCTCTCCCACGAGTATCTTTTGAATGCGCTCCTGGCTCTATCTGCCCGTCAGATCTCTTTCGAGGATCCAAGCTGGGACTGGGCTGCTTTGGAGTATGAAAACAGGGCTCTTACTGGCTTCCAGCAGGTTCTAGGTGCCCTTGATGCCAGCAACTGCGAGCCTATATTCGCGTGCTCCGTACTTATTATGGTCTTTTCTCTGGCGCAGTCTCACTGGCAACACAGCCGTCAGTTGTCAGATGCCCTGGTCGACATCCTTGAGCTCCGTCAATTCATTTCCGGTGTTGGTTTGGTCCATCGAGACTACAGCGATCTCTTGCATCTTTCCAGCTTCGGGCCTTTGTTCAATCCGCACACACCGAGTGATTCGGGTTCTGGGAACGGGACAGGCGTGCCATTGCCAGATATGTGTTGGTAAGATTGGCCCAGTGCCAACAGGCCGACCTCCTAAGCTGACTTTCCAAAGTATAGTCGATGCCACGCTTGAGCTCTTGCTCTCTGAAGCGTCCAAGACTGCAAACAGCAAATCTCACTCTGATGCCATATCTTTTCTCCAACACGCTATGAGCTCGTATTGTACAGGCGGCATCATGTCAGAGATCATGACGTGGCCAGTAACTCTGGGCGATGAGTACGTGATACTCATCGAGGCGAGAGACCCACTGGCACTGGCAGTACTTGCACACTATGGAGTCACCATCCACTTGCTTCGCGATCGATGGTGGGCTGCGGATGCTGGAAAGCGTCTAGTGCATGCAATCCTACCGATCCTAAACGAATCACAGCAACATTTGGCCGATCTGGTGCAACGATCATGGACCGCTGTAGCAAGTGAGCAGTCATCTAGCAATACACCATTGATGGCCCATTGAAAGGAATACATACCTGTCCCACAGTGCGATGATATTTTTGTACACTTGCACGAATCTCTGACAGAAGCTTTATGCGCAGATCCGCGCTTGCTTTTGAGCTTTGACAGATGCCATACAAAAAGCATTTTCCTTGCTGGGCACGCTCCGCTTCAGAATGCAATTATACAATTTCCGACAGAGGACAGACTAACATGGCTCTTTACCTTTCTTGGACCCCAACGCGTTGAACTTCTCCATCAGAGCAACCACTTCGCTCCCACACCACTGCTGATGTCCAGCCACCCATTCGCCTTCAGCGATACGCTGCAGGTCGACCATCTTGCGCGATTTGTTGTATACGGCAGCCCGCACACTCTTCGCGATACCAGCCGCAGGATAAGCCAAAACACCAACCATAGCAGCTCCAGGTTTGGTCACAAGGCCAGCCAGTCCCTTACCCAATCCGGTCGCTATGCCTACACCACCTGACTTTTTGTAGTCCTTGTAAGGCTGCACGCCGAGGCCAGCTATTCCATCATATAGGCCGTATGCAAATGTCTTGCCAGCCACGGCGAAGCCGCTTCCAACGCCTGTCACTTTGCCGTGATCTCTTACTTCGTCGCCATAAAATCTGGGCGCGGTATGGAAGCCTTCTGCCATGGCTAGCGGTATATCGACCATCATGCCTTTGACCGCTTTCGGCGCCAACCAGCCAATGCTCTTCGCACTTGCCAACGCTGCTTTGCTTCCTGCCGATGGTTGTTTGTCGCGCGATCTCGTCGACGCAATCGTATGAATACTTGCACTCGAGGCCGCAAGACTGTTAGTCTCAGCTGGTTGTTGGGACTCTGATATGGCGTCGGCTGCACTCGCTCGATCTTGTCGTTGCTTTTCTTCGCGGTATACTTTGATTGGATCAGTGACCATGCCGGTCACGCATCCCGTGATATCCATTATTGTCTTGATCGAAGCGGAGGCTCCACCACTCACGGCATCCCAGCGAACAGGTTCGATAGTGATTGGCTTTGATTGGTATCTAGGCACGAGTCAGAATACACCAAGCAGTCTAGACGGCACTGTACTTACGGCTTGAGGTCTTTTCGCAAACTACTACGTTGTGATGTCAAGATCTCGGCAGCCTGCTTGGACAACTTGACTCGATTGCGACCTGACTTTAACGTCCAGACAGCTGGCCGATCGGGGACAAGATCGCATTGCATGGCTTCGACTGGAAGATGCCTGTGGAATGAGTTTACAGCGGCCTGGACTCCCTGTTCGTGTGACATGCGCCTGGCGATAGTTTTCGCTGCTGCCAATGTATCTTCCCTCATAAGGAACCGAATGGCATCAGCCAGTGTGGCCGCAGTCATCTGACGTGGCGGTAGAGGCTTGGGTCCAGCACCAGCATTAGCAATCATATGACCCCAGAAGGGTTGGCTAAACACTGTATGTCAGTGATTGCGATGCGACAGGTTGGTGTTTGACTCACTCTCCAAAGAATGGGCACACCAGTGTCGGAAGTCCATTCTTGAGCCCACACGCGGTAGTGCCTGCGCCACCATGATGTATAACAGCTGCCATGCGTGGAAACAACCATTCGTGTGGGCAGTCGCCAATGTAGTATATGTTTCTGTCTCCGTCACCGCCAAAGTTAGACCATCCTTTCGAGATGATGGCTCTCACGCCAGAGGCTTTCACGGCTTCAAGAATTATGGACAACATTTTTGCAGGATCGTCGAGCACAATGCTGCCGAAGCCGATGTACACGGGCGCAGGTCCTGCAGCTAGGAAGTCGAGAAGAGCCGGATCGGCACTGTAGGTAGGCGTACCGCGGAAAAAGAAACCACACACATCTTCAGGCAAGTATCAGCTATGAGAATGATCATAGTCTAAAACATACTTACCGATGTACTCAGGCCAGTCTCTAGGCTTGGGCACCAAAGCTGGTGACCAGCAGTAGGTAAAAGGAACTTTGAGCATACGTGCTAACGTCGGGCCGTCCATGAAATTGATGGGTTCTAGTTCAATGCTTTCTCGCCAGTCGTTTATCACATCGCCCAATCTGCATCAAATTAAGCTATCGCACAAATAAGTTATCAAGTTAAGAACAACATACCCTTGCCAAGTCATCCATTCCACGACGTGATATGACAGATAATTTGCTGCCGCATGGCTTCCATCGACGTTGGTCAAGTTTGCCAAAGGATGAGGGAAAGCGCGAGTGTTTGACCATGGCATTGTGAACATGAGATGGACAGGGATACCCAGAGCTTGCGCACAATGTACATGGGCAAAGCTAGGTGGGTTCGCAATGATCGCATCCGCGACAAAAGGTTCACCACTAAATTGATCCGGCAGCACACATGAGTTCCAGCATCCGTCTAACATCTCGGCAACCATGCGACGTTTGCGGCTGATCTCACCAGACAACATTGTCTTCATCGAAGGTATGAGGCTGGGATTCTTGACCATGTAGGCCATTAGCGATGCAGGATCTCCTCCTATAGGATAGAACTCGAGTCCGGCTTGGCGAACGAAGGCTGCGAACAGGTCGTGGGTAGCAAGTCGGACTCTATGACCGTAACGCTGGAGCTCAGTGCCCAAAGCAATGAACGGTTGCACATCTCCACGACTGCCCACAACTTGGATCACAATGTTGAGCTTCAAGGTCCATTTTGAGCTTGATGATGTATCGGAGCCTACTGGCTTTCTTTTGATGTCCTGTCTCTTGAAGTCGTAGGTAGGAGGTGCAGGCTGTGAATCCTCAGCCGGTCCAGCAGGGAAACATTTCGAGAGTGCTCGGACGACACTTGAGTTGAAATCAATGTCAATACGTCCATCGTCTGAATTGTCACCAATCAGTGCTGTACATGCATGAACATGTAGATTTGTGTTCACCTCTGATATGATAACCTTCAGTGCTAGAGGCCGCAGTTTCGAGGTCGTGACTAGCATCATAACTATGATCGTAGACCTCGGTGTACGGAGGGGGTGATAGTGTGTCTGGAGAATCTCTGCTCAAAGTACTCTCGGAATCATTGTATTCGTCGACTTGCTTCATTTTTGTTCCAGCTCAGCTAGTCGGTGGTGAGATTCGAAGGGAACGCAGCGCAATGGAGAGCTGTTTGTCTGGTGAAATGGGAAGGTGCGACTATGACCTTTTTGAGTGAACAGTCCAAGACGCGGGAAGGTGAGCGAGGAGGTCAGCGACGATACAAGACCTACCGAGCACCGGAAGCTTTCTTAATATTTATTTTGTTGTCGTATGCTCCGCCTCTTAAGAATAGGCTGCTACATTATTCAGGGACAAGCACTACGTTAAGTAAGATAGCTACCAAGCCGCCAGCACGGCCCTGGGGTTCTCTAAAAGGTGCTGCCTAGCTAGGGTCGTTGCACATCGCAGTCGCATATTACTGCTTGTTTGCATAAGTAAATTAGGGCAGTAAGGAAGAATTTAAGCCAATCAGCTTTCTATCCAAGAAGGATTAAAGCAGGAGTACTTCCGTCGCTGGTCCGAGCACTGGTCAGAAATATCAGTGGTTGATGACTACGCAATACGCAATACGCAATACGCAATTGCGCAATTCTAGACTTCAACTTCGAGGCACTAAGTAACAGACATCGACTGAGTAGAGCTTGTTCGGCTGGTTTTAGATTCTGGCAAGAAATGTACTGGCTCGACCTCCGCAACAAAACTACAGTCAGCGTCTGATCATAATCATTGCTTACTCGGTCCGTCATTTGAAGCCCTGCAGATCGGACATCTTCCGCCCAGCCTTGTCGACCTGGCGTGTTACGATTCTTTCTTCCACTTCTTGTTCTTCTAGCAACTGTGCACGCCTTTCTCGAAGATTAACGGAACCATTGAGTTTGATGGCAGAGCTCCTGAATGTTCGACTCGTGTAGCAGACTGAACCACAGACCAATGCGCCAGACCACAGACTATGAAGTTTTTTGGTTCGCGTCATTGCGTATTGCGTATTGCGTATATGTCCCCCAATGGGCTTGGTGTATACATTGCCGGTGTACAGCCGTCTTGACCGAGGTCGAGGTATGCTCAGTATACTAAACGCAGTGCCCTTTCAATTTGTCCATATAATCAGGCATCCTGGTCATTTTGATATGCTCTGTGCATACGCTCAAAGTATGCTTCGACAACACCAAGCTCTGATGTCACATCATCGGGCCTACAGCATATATATATACCCATAGGTCTTCCACTACAGGGAGGTCAATATCCTTCTTCTCACAGTTAACCAAGATGTGGTACTCGGCCTTTTTACCTTCACTTCTCCTCTGCTCGCAGATCACATGGGCACATAGTGACCCAGCCTTTGCTCAAACAAAGAATGGCACTATCCGTCTTTGCTCTGATGGCTCTGAACCCGCTCATTTTATCATCGATCATGGTCACGATATCAATGGCTTTGTTACTTTCCATGTCGTCCAAGCTTCCGGGAACACCTCTGCGTTTAGTATTGCGAATAGTGAATATAGATCACAACTCGACCTGCCGCAGGTACGCTGTAAAATATCGCCAGTGGGATAGCTCAAGCTAATGAGAAGCAGACTGATGGACCGATTGCTATGGCCGCTGCCCAGAACACTTACCGAAATCAATGGTACAACATTGCTGCGTCCAACATCACCCACACAGATCGCCTGTTACAAGGCGGAGTCAGATGGCAGATGCTGACTCTTGCCTCAGCGGGCGAACTCGTACTCTCCGGAGTTGGTCTGGTCCCTTCGTACTACACAGCCAAATCGCAAGGTTCCTTCGAATGCTCAAACACCAACTGGACCAATGTATGGGATACTGGCGCTCGGACACTGGAATTGAGCATGATTGCTGCTGGATCCGTTCCAGACTTCTGGGAGATTCGATCTGACGGTGCCTACATCGAGAGTGCGGCCCCTCAGCCTTATGCCGGTCTACAGGCACAAGCGCTGACTTCGTACGACTTGGAATTCATGGTTAAGCCCGTTGTGGGTGGCTTCAGCTTCAAAGTGTTGAGCGATACACTGGGCGACGGCATCTATATCTGGGTCAATCTTGCCAATTCCTCTATTCAGGCTTTCAGTGGGTCAACAGAGGTCGGAACCCCCTTGGCGACTGCTCGTCTGAACGACACTAGCTCTTCTTTGGGATCGTGGTATAACGTATCTGCTTCCGTCAGTCTTTCAGGCATATCCGTCTCTTTGGATAATAGACAGGTATTCTCATTCTCACAGACTTCCAAGTTCTATGGTTCTTTCGGACTTGGTGCTGCAAATGGCCAGTCTGCTGTCTTCACCAACTTGACGCTCACCTCAGCAGGCACTGAGATCTACGCTTCGTCGTTGACTTCCGACTCTGTTCTGGAGGACTTCCTCGTTGGAACAAACCCTCTGAATGCCATTGTCGATGGCGCTCGCAGAGACAGAATTGCATACGCCGGCGATCTAGACGTGGCAGCCCGAACAGTAGCAACAAGTAGCCATGCACTGGTATATGTCAACGAGACTATTCGCCTCTTGAGCTCGAATCAGATGACGGCCGGATATTTCGTCCCGACTGTCAAAATTCAGCAATCTCCAAGACAAGAACTTATTAACGTCAACGCAACAGGCCTGATTGGCTATTCATTCAACCTTCTGAGCGCGATGGGTGAATACTATATGGTCTCTGGAGATATCGCAGCTGCTAAAGCTTATGCGCCCGCCGCTTGCCGCATGCTTGACTGGGCGGCATCGCAGACTCTTGATAATGGTCTTTTCAACCTCACTGATGCCAGTTTCGGTGGCGACTGGAACTATTATGACCCGGCTCAGTCCGGCATAGTTGGAAAGTTCAATGCAGTGTATGCGCTTGCTTTGAAGGAAGTCATGCCTATGCTCGCCGCGGCCAATGTGAACACTACAACTTACATGAAGGCTCTCGATACCCTTCAAAGATCCATCGATCAAGACCTTTACAGTAATGCTTTGGGCGGATACATTGTCTCGGAAGCCATGCCCCATGGCATAGCTCAAGATGCCAATGCTATGGCAATTCTGGCCGACGTACCTCAGGGAAACCACACGAAGCTTCAGATCTCACGTTCCATGGCACGTCTCTTGTTTGTCGAGCATGGCGCCCTGCCGTTCTCCAACGGAACGACCGGCTTCTCGAAACTCATCAGTCCCTACGCATCGTCCTACCATCTCCGTGCTGCGTTTGCCGCACAAGACGCCGAGTCTGCCGCTCACCTGCTAGATCGTACTTGGGTACCGTACACCTTGCATAGCAACGCCAACTACAGCGGCTGTTTCTGGGAAACCCTGACTC
The DNA here is from genome assembly GCA_023848605.1 of Aureobasidium sp. EXF-10728. Taxonomy (NCBI): domain Eukaryota; kingdom Fungi; phylum Ascomycota; class Dothideomycetes; order Dothideales; family Saccotheciaceae; genus Aureobasidium; species Aureobasidium sp. EXF-10728. The sequence goes on from SWBG01000008.1 coordinate 415,922, forward strand.
TGGACGGTGGACCTGGATTGGGAGACTCGACTTCGCTCTGTCATGCTTGGTCTTCAGGCCCTACCGCAGAGTTGACAAGACACGTACTCGGTATTCAAGCTGTAGCACCGGGATACAGCGAGTGGCGCGTTGCTCCTCAGTCACTTGGATTGGACTGGGCGAGAGGAACTCAGCCTACTCCTCATGGCGATATCACTGTTGATTGGCGTTATGATGAGGCAGGGCTCCTTGCCATGAACGTTCACTCGCCTTCTGGTACCAACGGCACCATCAGTATGCCTCGACCGTTCCAAAAGTCCAATGCGACTGGCACTATCGTTACACTTGTAAATGGACAGCTGGTCTCGAGATCAACTTTTGAGGTGGTGGGTGGTGCGGAGTTTGAGCTCTTGCAATATTTTGTTTGATAGTCTTGGATGGCGAAGTCTTAGTCGACTTGTCACAGCGAGCCAAGTTTGAACTCGAGGCTGTGTCTAACATCTTCATCCCTTACATATAGCAGAGTAAAGTAATAACGAATGTAGTAATTTGTGATCTCCTGGATATACCGCTTATCACCGTTCACAACGTGCTCGAATGCCAGGCTTTGATCTAATTCACACTAACTTTGTATTGACAGAAGCATACTAAAATGTTCAGAGAAGAGTGGGATTAGGTATGTGCACTGGATAATCTAATTGAAGCGCTGCGTGATTGGGCTGCATCACAGCCCCAACAAGGCGGAGTGCATGCATGAGGCTGAGGCAATCTCTGTCATCCCAAATCAACGACCTGTGTACCGCGAAAGTATCAACTCTTGACCCCTCTAATCCCACAGAGAACTTCAAACCTTGATCAAAACATGGCAGAGATATTCGGCGCAGTCGCATCTGGAATCGGGATCGCAGGCGTCGCTGCCCAAGCCATCGACGGCATCCGAAAACTTCAGACCTTTTGCAACGACGTCCGCGATGCCCCCGAAGAGATCAGATACTTGGCAAACGAACTAGAGATATTGCTGGGCACCATAGCTAGCATCCAGGCTCAAATCCAACGAAACGCCTCGATGTGTGGAAATCTGAATCCTACACCAGCGTTGCGGTTTGTCGACCAAAGCGTGAGGTCTTTGAACGCTGTCATCGAAAAGTTGAATGGCGAGATTGCGGAAAAACGGACACTGGGTTCCATGAAGGTGGCATGGAAGAAGAAAGTTCTGGAGGCGCATTTGGTCAAGATAGAGAGGTCAAAAACTTCGCTGGGGCTGGCAGTGTCGGCATACTCGACGTAAAGTGGACATGCTCCTCTTATCGGCGAACAATAGCTAATGATGGCAGCGAACTGTATCTCCAGACGGCCATGAAAACTGATACCAGGATCGATCAGTTAAGCGTGGACGTGGCTGGATTGGCTGTTTCCTGTCAGTCCACTTCCCAGCATCAGATTGATGACAATCAGCATACTGCAAGTGGTCAGCAGCTTGTTGTCGTCGAAGACTACGACAAACGTCGAACGACTCGAAAGAGGCCAATGTCGCCAAAGATGATCTCAGTCCTATCCTTTTCGCTCATGCTTCCCCACTGGCTCGCGCAGCATTCGCTACAGATAAGTATATGTCGAGCAGCTCAAACCTGGACCGTCAACCTGAGACCCTATCGAACAGTTACACGAGATTCCCATATCTGGGATGCTATCAGGTACGGGGACTTCGACCACGTACGGAAAATCATCGAGTCTGGACAAGCAACAGTGTTTGACCGACTTGATACTGGTTGGACGCTTCTACATGTACGTTCTGCGTCACATCTTTCCGTGCTTCTGATTTATTGATCTTAAGCCAGGAAGTAGCCATCTACGCACCATCATATAATGACAAAGGCTTTTCGCACATCGCTCGTTTTCTAATCAACCACGGCGCTGATATCAATCAGCCCATTAACTTGGGCATGTAAGTTGACAAACCGACCAGATTATGTATTGCAAACTTCTGAACAAGCGACTCCACCATAGGCTAGCGATACACTGTTTCGCCCGCGTGCGATCCCGTGATTCTACGTCATTGCCCACCAATCTCTGGGCCAATGACATCTTCCAACTACTTTTGGACGAGATCGATGTGGATCCAGAATTTTTTTGGGAGACTTCTGGTTATAATCGACATAACGTGATTAGCCCGACGTTTGAGAAAGAGTTCAAGCACCTTTTTCCGTTGGATACACTGGGTTATCCCAAAATGACGATGGCAGACCGTCTGAAAGACCTTCGATTCGAGCCATCAGCTTGCTTCTCACCTCGAGAATTGGCGAGGTTTCTCGACATCGAAAGTCTTGAGATCGCTTTTCCAAGATTGGACAACGACACAAAACGTGAAGTTCTACGTGGAGTTCTCCATCAGTGGGGATATTGTTCAGTCAAAAGAAGACGCGAAAGCAAAGAATGGGAAAAGACCATCTTGGGGTTGTTTGCCGCCGGAGCCAAGTTCGATATGCTGTGTGGTGGGGAAGAGGAAGGAGAGAGACTCACAAGAGCCCCAGAGGATAAAGCGGTGATCGAAGTGATACGCCAGTTCGCCGCAACATATGTTCGAATTAAACCGGGGACAGACAGTGTCTATTTCGATACTCGAGGTTTTCTTGACGGGTTTGCAAACTTCGTCTCAAAGACAAAGTGTCTCGGAATCAGACTCGAGGCAGGTTCTGATTGCAGAGGGTTTGACTTTTGCATGGACCACGCATTTTTGAACTCAAATGTCTATGTGGATAACCTGTGGGAACCACATACTCTCAGCCTGTATTACAACGGTGATCTGTCGACCTGGATGATGTGGGATTCTACGTTTGATGAGTATTGTGGCGAATTCTGGGATATGCTTGAACATCCAGAAAGATTGATGCCCGGCACATGGGTTGAATAGGGCAAAGTTTCAATATTTCATACCAATAACACACGTTGGCCCAAGGATTCCATAGCGGTAACCCAATCCCAAGATCCAGATCTATCGTCCTTGCGTGAGATCCAGCATCTCTGCATAATCTGTAGAGTAGTTTTGGTATTGCCGAAAGCGTGTGCCTCCTCCCCAAGGTCTTGAATCAGGCTCTGGAAATATGACTGGGTCGTCGCATCTTCAGCCATACTTCCAGCGATGCATATCGGCCAGGTGAGATTTCGCAAAGCCTGGGCATCACAGATAAGCTGTAATCCTTGCAGCGCATTCATTGTGTCGATAACGCTGTTTCGAACATCATCAAGTTTTGGGTCCGCTCCTGAGATGATGATGTTGAGATAGACGTGAGCGGCATTTGCAAAGACTAGAGTGATTGCTCGTTTGATAGCCTCTTGTTGCACTCCAGGGTCGGCGCGAACTAGATAGGCACCCGTGGTCCCGAGGTGCGACACACCCAGTGCGGTGAACGATTCGTCGACTTCAGTGCGGAGACGAGCAATTCCTTGTTCTAGCCGCTTCCGAATGAGATTCCCTTGCTCGAACAACTTCCAGAAGCTGAGGTTGGAAGTCGAGATCGCATCTGCCTTCCAAACACTAAGTGCTGCAATGTCATCTATAGCCAAGGCGACCCATGGCTGGCAGGGGATGATGTTCGCTAAATCAATTTGTCCTTGCAAAAGACGAGCAGCTTCTGTGTGGAGACGAGAAGCATCACCTGTAGAAGCACATGACAATATGTCGAACCATAGCACAGCTCCCACAAGAAAGTGCTCTGCGTTGTCCTCCAAGCGATGAGACTCAAGTGGGCTAGGAGTGTCTGGTGTGAGGTTCTCAGAAGACGGGTCATTGTCAGTGCAGTTCGTCGCGGGCATGCCACGAACTACTGTAGCCAAGGCATCAAGATGGACTTCCCATTGACTTGTTCCGCCACAAAAAAGTTCGAAGCTGATGAACTGTACACCGCAAGCAAGAATCTGCAGTCTTCTCTTTCGACCTTGTTCAGCGCCAGTGGAGACCTCGTAGCTGCTTTGCAAAAAGATCTGTAGCTCTTGCAGTGCACGGTTGTGATGTTCATGAAGCTCATGCAATGTATCATGATAACGATGATCTCGTGCGGTATGAGCGAGCAAAGAATGTTGGTGGAACGCCCCCAGACTGAGGGCTGCATGGTATAATGGCTTTGTTTCCGTGAGTAGCCATAACAACCAACCTCGGCCACCATTAGATATAGAGGGAGAGTAGAATCGAAACTGAATAGCGAAGACATGATCCAAATAGTGCATCAACAATTCTGCTTCTCTGTGTACGCCGAAGCGGAAGTAGGTGGTCGCGCTTGGAGTAGGCGCGATGGAAGGCGTTTGGCTCGAAGCTTCCTCTAGATTTGTGGATGGAGAATACCTTGTTGGTGGCTCCAAGTGTGGCACTGGGATCTCAGGTAGAGCATCGGCCCAAGAATACTGCTCGTCGTGAGTTTCGGGTGATGTATCGCCTGTTAGTCGTGGAAGTCTGGCTCTATCCTCTTCGGATTGTACTTGGGAAGCGCGTCTTTTACGCTTATTGTTTTGCTTGACGGCATCCTTGATGTTTTGTAGTTCAGCTCGCTTAGCAGCTGAGTTTTTCATCCATCCGGGTTGATCACCAAAGCCATGACAAGTGATGTTGCGTGAACTGCACGCTTCACATGTGGGTTGATTACCGTCGCATTTCTTCCGACGTAGCGTGCAAGTCCAACAGCATCTAGGATTTCGACGCGTGCCAGTACTACCAGTAGGTGACATGAAAGGCCTCCATAGATGATGACCTGATGGTAGTGCACGTCTTCGCGAAGAGAAGTGGAGATTGGGGAGCGAGCTGCCAAGGCAACTACTGCCGAAGATCACTAAGCCGAGGTTGATCCGAAAACGGCAAGTCTTGACGAAGAGCTTCGCAGATTCCAAAGTCGCAGATGCCCCTTTTCACCTTTCGTTTATGTACCTGCATTGACTCGGATAGGGGTTCTGTAAGCAGCACGCTGCATTATTTCCTCTACAGAATCGTTGCTTCCGCCGCCTCTGCCACATGCACCGTACCTGAACTCTTGTTCTATCTAGTCATCGACTGCATCTACTGTTGAATCTCCTGCGTATCGCTTCTCTAGTCAGCTGAGAGAATATGCATCAATGTGATATCCTAGATCCGACGGCATCTATTATCGACGCGAAATTGACAACACAACGTCTCAACGGCCTTAGCATCCTTCGACCGCGAAACTCAAGTCACTCGAAATCAGTCGAACGAACTCGTGAGTTACATAGTGCTCTAAGATGTATTCATCTTACGAAAATCCTACAGATTTTGCGTATAGACACCAGAAATATAACGACGGAAATGCAATCTTGCTGGGAAAATGGTCCAGAGATCACTGTATTGCTAAAGATTCCCAGATGTGCTGAGACTTTAGGTCTTGCTCATGGACTTCTGCACGCTGTATGGACGTTACACCTACCCTTGTCGATGACCCATATGCAATTTTCTATTCTGGCATCCAGCCAACTTTGACTGCTCCTGGCATGTGCATCTCGTAACTCTATGCCCTGCCTCCGTAATGCTATATCTTGGTAGGTCAAGGGGCACTATGGTATAAGTTCTTCCAGCACCCACTCGCATCTCTTGCTCATCAAGCACAACTCTCAATCCTCCAGACTCGATACCACATTCTTTTACCATGCTTTTCACAGCCCTTCCACTCTTTTTCGCAGCTACAACGCTTGCAAGCCCACTTCACAAACAGGCATATCTCGTCAAGCGAGCCTGCACCACCGGCCCCGACACGGCAGCCGACTTCCTCGCCTACCCAGCCTACGCAAACACAGCTCTAAACGCAACCACTCCCCCCGGCTACGCAAACACATACACCAATCTCCACGCCAGCAGCAATGCAGACGGCTACTCTGGCTACACAACCCTTTCTTCCTACAACACCACCCGCTGCGCCGAACTCTGCACATCCAGCAAAAACTGCCACGCCTTCAACATTTTCTACGAACGCTCTGCTGTACCCCCCTCCTTCAATTCCACCTGCACTGCCTCCGCAACCATCAAATGCGTATTCTGGAATGGCGCTGTGACGACCGCTAATGCAATCAACACCGGCTCCACCCAAAACAACTTTGAAATCGTGATCGCGGGATCAAATGGCTATATCGCTTCAGCAATTGTCCCTGCGGCAGGCTACGCTGCACCCATCTATTTCGGCAGCAAAGGGATCCAAGCACCCCTCGACTGCAATGGAAAAGACACATACCTAGGTTTCCAGACGTTCGATGCAAACTTTGATGCTTCGAGGTGTGCGGAAGCATGTTCTGCTCAAGCCTCGTATGCAGTTGCGCATCCGCCATCTGATGGCAGCGCACCCAAGACGTGCAGGTTTTTCAATACGTATGTAGAGGCTAAGAACGGTGTGCCTCAAGACCAGAAGTGTGTCTTGTATAGCCAGACTTGGGGCAAGAGTGTAGCGACAAACACCGGTTATTCATATGGCAACGACGTCTATACTGTGGCCATGTCGTATGGATATTCGAATGCTACGGATGCGGGTGTTTGTGCAAAGGCTTGATTGACCGGCAAAGCAACTGAGTTGTACGGTGCAGCGAGCTGGAAACAGAGTCACATACTACTAGGCAGATCTGTAAGCATGTAATAACAACAACAACAATAACACACAATTTAGTGGCAGTGGTAAAGCTGAATGAAAATATCTTGTATCATGGGCAATGTAGTTGTGACTTGTCTCAGGGCAAAAAAAAATAAAAAGAAGCCATAAAGTTGTAGCAAGGCAAGAGCTTCATCGCCGCGACGCATTATATTCATGGGAAGAAAAATATTTGCTCATTGTTTATCAAGGTGGCGATGATCCTAAAATCAGCCGTCCCTATACGCAATTTCTGGATTTCTTGGGTTTTCAAGGGTCTGGCAGAATGGTGAAGTCGGACTCATTTTGCAGCAGAATGAATGGCGGTCTGTAAATCTGCCATATTGTTCGACCGCCTCAGTTTCCTCGAGACACAGATTCAGCTTGATTGTTTACATGTGCACAACACATTGTCCTCCTTTGTGCTCACATAGCTTGAATTGGACGAAGCAGGATGGTAGATCGAAACGGCATTGATGGCGCGAGAAGTCTGTGGTCCCCCAGCAGGGCGGCTGCTTATCTGCTCGCTGGCCTCAGACCCTTATGTCACAAGTTCTTTTGACAAGAACATACCAAGAGCGTAAGACCCGAGTCCCGCAACCCCCAATACTCCAGAGCGACTTGGAGTTTGAGTCAAGACTAAAGAGGGTGGATCGTAGAAGTTATCATGTGACACGGCTCTCAAGGTTCGAAGGCCTTAGGGTACAGTCTTCCATGGAGAGCTTTGACTCCAGGCTCGTGGACATTGTACACGTCGTTTGCGTGAAGCTCAGCCCAGTTATCTGGGAGACGCATATTTGGAGGTAGACGATATTGTGCATAGCAAGCTCCAGCGTTGCATTTGAGGTCACACTTACCATAGAGTCGACAATAGCAATCAGAAGCACTGGGACATGCTTGTGCATTCAAAGTGTCCAGGTCCACAGGGTCGTCTTGGTGTGGAATAAACAGGACATGCCAGAGATATGACAAAACACGTCCCGCAATTTTATCGTCGCGAGGGGCGGCATCATAGTTCCTCGGCATGGCTACGCCATCAAGAAGCCATTGTCGCAGAGCGACATATTCTTCGCGTGAGTGACGATGTATGGATTCTCTGGAAACGACGAACTGAGCACAGCACTGCGCACGCACAGGGTGGTTCCTTCCAAGTTTCAATCCCTTCTTCTTTCCATGGTTGAGGTAGTCGTCTCCTCCAAACAAGACGGCAAACGCTTGTGGCATGGCGGCGTCCGAGGCTGATCTCGCACTCCAGGGCTGCAGTATAGAGTTGAATGATGTTTCGAGGCTGCCCTGTGGAGGAGAATCCTTGGGACATGTGCCTGCGGTCCAGTCGCATCTCAGGTTATGATAGCCGGTGACTGCAAGTGCGGCCGGGATGTTTAGGGCGGCCAGACTGGCGGCATTGTCGTACAGGGGATCATCGTTATGCCATTGGAATCTACTGCCGTGTACAAAGACTGCACCAGCTTGCGGAATGTGTTTGTAGTTGTCGATCAAGAAGGTGAGATAAGTGATGGACTCGTGGCCTCGATTGGCAGGTACGCGCAGCTGGTCAACGGTCGGGTCGGCAGGCGCATCGACTTCGTAAATGCACAGGTGGTACTTGGACGAGAGGTGTTGCAGCCAGGCGGTGTCGCCATCAGCCGCGACGTGTGACACTATCAGAACAGGCTTGGAGCTGTCTTCAAGGCCGGGGCATGTGCCTCGAGCTTCAGGAAGGCTTGCTGCCGTTGTTCTGTAGCGTATCGTGTTCCATGAGTAGAGCTTGGGTGCTGACGGTCGAAGCAGCAAGACAATCAGATAGACAGCTATGCAGAAGACGGCCAGTTGCAACAGCGACTTGCGCGACCTCCGGAACATGTCGACACAGCTGGCTTTGCTCTGTCCATGCTGTCTTGATCTGACATTCTCCATCATGCGCCCGCACGAGCCGTTCCGCATCGTCTCCTGCACCGCCACATTCGTTCAGCCACAAAGCTTGGTATGGGCATCTAGACCACCTTATCTACATTGCAGAAGCACTTCAACTCCTTTTATTGTTGTCAATTCGACAATCATCTTCCGATAATCAGCAGAAGCGAAGCTGTGTCTCTAAAGTCCATCTACTGCAGTGCAGCAAAACGCAATCGGTCCGTCACGGCTGTCCGGTTATAAGGCTGTCGCGTCCAACAGTCGTTCCGGTCGTGCCTAGCTTTTGACTTTATCCACTTTCTTCCTTGATCTTGGTGCAGAACCAAGGCGCAAACATCGAAGCCCTGCTGCTCTCAGGGCGTCCTTCTGGCAGACGACGACAGTATCTTACTCTGATACGAGTAGTCAGACCCCAACCTATGCTAGGTTACATGGCAATATTGCTCTGTTGTACCATGCGCGGCACGCCTGTTGGTTGTCGAGTTAACCGACTAATAACCAAAGTCCAACAACGGCATCACTGCTCGAGTCCTCGCTTGTCTTGGACGACTTGTCGTACGCGCCGCGGAGTGCTCGCTCGACGTCGCAGCAATTCGATATGGTGTGTAGAGGTGGGAACTCGATGTGTAATGGTCTCCATTAATCATGTCTGTGTCGCCAAGTCGGAAGCATACGGACCATCATCATCACATGCCAACCATGCAACAATACAACACTAGCACGACTGGCAGGGTTTCCCACAGCGAACGATGTCTGGAAACCACTGTTGTATTCGTTCAGCAAGTGTGCGACTCGGCAGCCGATACATATACACATGCATTCGTAGATAGAGGTGCAGGTTGGGGAAATTGCATGGCGATAAGCTCCGGTGGGTTGCTGGGATTGATGTGGTGGATCTGCCAACGAGATGAAGATCAGCCGTAGTGATTTGAGATCTGGTACGCCTTTTGGAGAGCAGGCTTTGGGACCAAGTGAAACACAAGCAACCAGATCAAGCAGAACAGCGACGCTCAACACACCGACAATCGCAAGTGGCTTGTCGGCCTGTCTTTGTCCCTCTGGCGGCCGTTTTAAGTTGGCATGCTCCATCTTGGGCCAAACAAACCAGCCAAGGGTCCCGCCAACTTCGTCATCAAAGCGGCCTGGGCGTGACGTCTGCAAGTGCCTCTCCACACATTTCCATCAATACGCGACCGCTCCCTCGATACCGTTCTTGATTCTATTTCTTAGTGTTTTGCTTCCTGAGATACCCCCAGATACGCCCTCGCAACTGAATGGTCAACATGGCTTCATACACACAATCACCGCCGCAGAATGGCTTCTACGAGTCTTCTGTGCCGCAACCACCTGAGGCCCTGCAGAACAGGGGCTATGGCAATGCTTCGCAACACGATTTTGCTCATGGTAACTTGCCCTAAATCATTGTGTTCGTATCTTCGACATCCTGACTTGCGCAGAAGGCGAAAAGCCGCTCACTGTTGGAAACACTGTCGGTAACCCAACACCGACTACCCTCGAGGATGGAGGCGTCTATCGCTCCGCGTCCAGCGCCTCGACTGCTGCATACACAGGCATGACTCCGTCGCGTGGTGGCACTCTCAAGAAGAAGGCCAGTGTCAGCCGCAAGTCTAGTCTTGGTCGTAGCGGCAGTCGCAGAAGTCTCGCCGCAGGAAGCATTGCTGGCGTCGGAACCCCGGGCGCTCATGACGACTACAACAGTGCCTTGTCAACCCCCATTCCTACTCACGGCAGTCCGACCGATATTCTTGCCAATCGCTTCCAAGGTATGCTGTAAATTGCCGAAAGTGGTGTTTCTCCGTGCTGACTTGTCATGCAGCATGGCGTACATTGTTGAAGTCGTTGATCACATACTTCCGTGAGGTCCAATCCAGCTACGATTCGCGCAGCAAGGCCTTGTTGAAGGTTTCGAACGTCTTGTCCAACTTTACCCACCCCTCTGTTTTTATCACCGATGGTGGCCTTGCAGACGCCTCACGCATATTGGGCGACTACCACAAGCACTCTGTCGCCGAATCAAACAAATCGCGCGACATCGAGCAAGACGTTATTTCCGCTCTGACTGGCCTCAGAGCCGATCTGGCCCAGAAGATCAAGGAGATCAAGAGTCTTAATGGCGACTTCAAAAACTCGGTTGATAAGGAGAAGGACGCGACGCGCAAGGCTGTTGACGCTCTTGCCGAGGCCTTGCAACACGCAGATCACGGCGACGGCAGCAAAACGGATCCTTTCATTGTCCGTTTGGGTGTGGACCGCATGGTTGAGAAACAGATTGATGAGGAGAACTACCTGCACCGCGCATACCTCAACCTCGAGAATTCGGGCCGCGAACTTGAATCCATCGTTGTGGGCGAGATCCAGAAGGCCTACAACGCCATGGCCAGCATCCTCAAGCGTGAGGGAGATGACGCCTACAACACTGTCGAGCAGCTCCGTGGAGGACCCATTGCCATGCCCAAGGACCTCGAGTGGTCGCGCTTCGTCGAGACTGATCCTCACTTTGTCAACCCCAGACTGCCCCTTCGCCGTATCGAGGACATTGACTATCCTGGAAAGAATGCCCCTGCAGCCGCAGAGGTCAGAGCTGGCATGCTCGAGCGTAAGAGCAAGTATCTCAAGAGCTACACTCCTGGCTGGTACGTTCTGTCGCCAACTCACTTGCACGAGTTCAAGTCGGCCGACAAGATCTACTCGCAACCTCCTGTCATGTCACTCTACCTCCCTGACCAGAAGCTGGGTTCCCATTCTGAACCCGGTTCCTCGTCGCACAAGTTCATGCTCAAGGGCCGTCAAAGCGGTGGCATGCACCGTGGTCACTCGTGGGTCTTCCGTGCCGAGTCGTACGAGACCATGATGGCTTGGTTCGAGGCCATCAAGATCCTGACCGAGAAGACTGGCGAAGAGCGCAACGCCTTTGTTCGCCAGCATGTGCGCAGCATCAGCCAGAACAGCCACCGCAACAGCATCAGCAGTGACGGCCTTGAGGAGGACGAAGCTGACCAGGTTCCCTACTCTGCCCAATCCAGCGTCATCAACCAGCCCATTGGCGAGACTCGTCTCCAGCGCCCCGTTCCAGGTGAGTATGTGCTGTCCCTTTCATAGCGTCAATCTGCATTGCATGAAACCTGAACTGACGTGTCGTGAAAAGGCGGTCGCTTCCCGTCTGATCTACAGATCCCTCGTGCTATGGCCGCATCGCCTGACAGCGAGTCTGATGAGCCCGACCACAGCACCGTTCCTGGTGTGACTCCTCTCCCGAATGTAGCCGTCGTCGAACCTGCTCGCTACGATGACAACCCCTACCGACTCCAGGGCGTTTCTACACACGAGGAACAGCCTGCACAGTCTAGAGTACCCTTCCAGGGCATTCCTAACGATGAGGAACAGCCTGTACAGCCAAAGGTGCCCTTCACTTCAGCCACTCCTGGCTCCGTCGCGCACGCTAGAGAGACTTTGCCCCTCAGAGAGGGCACATCTACACCAGAGTCTTACCAGCCCAACCCTGTTGACAACTTCAACCATGCCACTTCGGCTCCTCAGAACAACATGGTTCAGCCTACCCAGACGTTTGTCTTGCCCGTCCAACATGCAGCTCCAGCTCACCAGCTCCAGCCCGATGTTCCATTAAGCCCCATCGAGCAGCCTCAGAATCTAGCTCCCACCGCGAAGCCCATGAGACAAAACACAAACTACGGTGACTGGATGGCACCCGCAGCCGCCGGAGTCGGTGCAGGCGTTCTCGGCTCTGAAGCCTACCACCATCAACAGAACAAGGACTTGCCTTCTACCGACCCTATTGCTGAAGAGCAGCAGACCCCTTACGAAGATGAGCGCCCTCGCGACTTGACTGGTGGTCACACCACCATGCCCACCTCAAACGAAGCTGCTACTACGAACCCTTCGGCATTCGCTGACAACAACGGCATTTCAGGCGCTACATATACTGGCACTGCTCCCTTTCCTGTCCTGATCCCCAACTCGTCCAATGTTCCCCAATCGCCCGAGTTTGTTCCTTACAGCGCTTCCACCTATGGTGTTGAGACCCCTGGAGCTCAGAGCTCTGACGGTCTCGGTGGCCTTGAACGTGAGGGTGCCCACGAGACTGGGGCTATCTTTCCCAAAGTCGTCAGACACGACACCGACATGAGCGTCAGCAAGCTCCACGTGCCTGGCGAGTTCCCTCCTGCTACTCCCGGATTCGCACCTACTGAGGCCAAGGCTGGGGGATCGCTGTCTCCTCGCCCTACTGTGGGCTCTCATGGCACTTTCATCGCCCCCTCCGCTTGGGACTTGGCAAGAGAGTAAAACAAACAACGACAGCAAATCACGGGAGGTCAACAGGACTGTGGTAAATGATAAGAGTGCCCTGACGACATAGTCTCCTTTGTTACCTTGTTTTCACACGTTTCTAGTTTTGTTTTGTTTCTTGCGACCATTGCGATTACCCCGTGTACTTTCTGTTTTCACTAGTAATATAACACGCACCTTAGTAATTAAATCGACATTCTAATTTTTTGTCAGTAGTTTCCTTTCTTTTCCTCATCCCATCTTCTGCATAGGCCTTGGATATATCCTAGTGGATTGAGGCGTTCAGTCTTGAGGGCGATGCGCTGATAACGACATGCCTGATAGGACGAGTAAGCGCCGGAGAGGGCTTAGTAAGACATGCTACGCCTCTGCATCTGACTGCATTAGCGTACAATAGCCCACTCCTGGACATCTCCTGAAGTCATTCCTTCGTCTTCCGTAATACTCACAATCATGTCTACCCACGTTACTTCCGCAAAGAGAGCGTTGTTGATCGGTAGCCCATTCGGAAACCTTCGTGGCCCAGGCCACGATGTTGAATCGATGGCGACTGTTCTTTCCGAGCAAGGATTTCGGATTTCTGAATGTAGCGGCATGGATGCTACCCTCGACAACATTCGGTCTGCATGGCATAAGCTCGTTGCCGACATTAGGTCAGATGATGCCGTGGTCATATATTACTCTGGTCATGGCGGCGTCGTAGCATGCGACACACAAGCCGAAGGACGAGTCGGAGGCAACTGGCAGCCCTCGCGATACCAATTCCTTGTTCCCATGGACTTTGATCGGTCGACATCGACAGATTTCCGAGGCTTTCTAGACGTAGAAATTGCTCAGATGCTCAAAGCGACGACTGAGAGGACGAAAAATGTCACAATGATTCTGGATTGTTGCCACGCTGGTCGAATGGCTCGTCAACCTGGGTATGGGAGCACTGCTGTTGCGAAACGTCTGCCAAAGGTGGTTTACCAGGATATCACTGATCACATCACGAAGATGAGGGAAGATGGGAAGCTTCGAGGGGAAACGTTTCTCGAAGGCAATCCTCATGTCGTGCGTATAACAGCCGCAGCGACTCTGGAAACTGCTTTCGAGCACCAGGTGGATGGCAGCAAGTACCAAGGTGCGCTAACCGAAGCTCTTGTTCGGGTCATTCGCGAGAGCGCTGGCCATGACATTTCCTGGAGACAAAGTCTTTTGCATGTTCGTGAGCTTGTTGGTGTGCGCTTCCCAGAGCAGCATCCTTGTGTGGAAGGGCCAAGCGATCGACGTCATTTCCGACTGCAGGAAGAGGATGCTTCTGAGAGAAATTGTTTTGTTCTGAAGATGCTTGGCCATCAACCTGTGCTTCAAGCTGGAAAGGTTGCAGGTGTGCACATCGGAAACAAATATATCGTGGTGCCTTTTGATTCAAAGAACGCCAGAGACGAGCACAAGATCGCAACTGCAACCGTCACTGCTGTGCAGGGGTTTTCTGCCAAAGTGGATTTGCAGATGATGTCCAGGAAAGCGCGGTTTCCCAAGGAAGGAGCTATGGCTTTCCTGAGGGAAGAAGCTCTGCCGAAATGGCCCATTGCCGTTACTGGGAACTTGAATACAATCAGAGCGGCCCTGACCAAGTCGAAGTATCTCGAGGGTGTCAGTGATGGTACAAGCACTCCAGTACTGGCTCGTCTACAGTCAGAGTCGGACAGAATTGTGCTATTGAACCAGCAGCAAGTGGAGCTCGGGAGCGAACCCATTGGCGACAACATTGATGCTCAAGACTCAAGCAATTTGATAACAAAAGCGGAGTCACTCGCACGCGGTCAGCATCTTCTTTCTCTGAGAGCCGAACCTGATGAGAGACTCAACCACAATGTTTCGATCGACTTCGGTCTTGTCAAAGGCAACAAGCCTGCCGAGGCCATCGCACAAGATGGCAGTGGCATAATCACAGATCAGGATCGGGTATATATCAAACTTGTCAACAACGGTGAAAGCAGAGTTTACGTGTCTGTTTTTGACATGAATGTCGCAGGCAATATCACATTGCTGTCCAGCTCATGGCCAGAGGGAATACTTCTTGAACCTAACGATGGCTACACGATCGGACGTGGCCAATTTGAGGGTGACTTACCTGGGCTTGAGATTACCTGGCCCCAGGATATCCCGAAATCACCTGGTATAAGCGAGTGGACTATCTTCATTTTTTCGAACTCGCCAGCCGACCTCAGGCATCTGGAGGACCCAGCATGTCCACGCAAGAGCGATAGCACATCGGCATCGTCCCTGGAGAAATACATTGATTGGTTGGCTCAAGGTAATAATCGTGATATAACGCCCGAGAAGCGAAACAAGATGGTCTTGTACAACCTTACACGGATTTCGCTGACGTTGAGACCTCGAACCGTTTTGGCCAAAGATATTCCTCCGTTTGACACCACATCTGAGCAGGAAAGTCCTTCGGACGGAACTCAAGTCGATCAGAATATACAAAAGGTAGCGTTTTCAGATGGCTAAGTTTGATATCGCAGCTCTGATGCACATTTTTGTCTAGGGCGTCCTTGGCAACCTCGCCAGGACTCTCAAAGGCGTTCCTCCTTGTGTATGGATAGTCAACCAACACGACGAGGAGATCACTGTTGTTGTGTCACGATACCGACCAGAGCGACTTCTGACGAGTGGAGGCCTCAGTGCATCACCAACAGGAGCAAGCTTGGATCTCAGCACAACAGTATGGACAGCCCAAATATTCCTGACTATCCTATCTTCGCACTAACATGTACGAAAACAGAGCTTTATCAGTCCTGCTACTCGTAAAACACTTGCGCCGCAAGGACGAGATCCGAATACATCGAAAGTCGCATTTCCATTGTGGACTCGCAGAGATGGATTCGGAGTCGTGACGATATATAGAGGCGCTGATCAGATTTTGTTCGTTGAGAACGATCGCATACCTATTGGAAGCACGGCTTATTTTAGAAACACGCCTGATCTTGTGGTGGTAGAGCATGGAGGCGTGGTTTCCAAGTAGCCTTGATCAAGGATAAGATATCCAGCAGGTTGTTAGTTGTCATGCAAAAGCCAAGATTGCCTGCGTCACTAGTCTCTAGGTCTCGTGTTGGTGGACTTGACATCTCGTCCTCTCGTCTCGACTTGGCGCCTGCTCCTTCTGCAACTATGGTCAGAGCTGCTGCACCCGTGCGCCTGCATGATAAGGTGTTTGCATGCCATTGGGTGTTTACTTCAGCTCCGCTCAGCCTCGCCGAGGCAGTCGCGCCCTCGAAGCTGTTCTCTCAACAGGTACCTTGGATTAGAAGGCTCCTGGTCGCTTGCTTTGTCCCCCGCTTCCCTATTTCTTTGAACTCATACTTTCTGTGTCTTTGCTAATTTGACTGGAAGGTCGTTTTCCTCTCACAGACGCATCATTACCATACATCATTCGCTGCCTCCTTTCTACTGGCTTGTACGTCTCTAACACCGGAGACAATGTCAGCTCAGACAGATATGAACGACTCAACATTATCTTCGTCGGTGCCTGGACTTTATGCCAATCAAGCCTTCTGTTTTATCCTTTATGCTTCCAAGCCCTTGCCACAGAACGTGAACGGTTTTTATCTGGTGACCGAGCACGGTATCGGCATCGATTCGAAGATGATCGAGGTCGCTATGATCCGTAGGCAAATGGAACCACCACTTCACACGTCAGATTTACCAAGAGATGTTCGGGCAAATCCTGAGGACTTTGAAGCTGATCTACGACAACTTGGCTGGATTGTTTCACCTCTCGCTTATCACGAAGGGGATATCGAAGTTGCTCACGAGCCCGATATCAGCCTTGCTAGACGGAGCTACCGGTGGTCTGCTACCCTCGGCGAGGACGGAAAGCTTAGAGATAGAGTACAAGAAGGAGAAAGTGTCATTCTATGGGCTAGAGTACAGGTATGACAATCATGCCAGCAAGTTCGGGATGTTTTATTGACCAAGAAGCAGTCGACGCATATGGTCACTATTCTGAGAAACGCACCAAAAACTTTCATCCTTCAGGTGAACAAACCCGTTCGTTCGTGCTACAATATCTGACTGCTTGAAGTTCCAAACTACCCTACAACATATACTTGCAGCTCATCCAGTAGCCTCACACGATTCTATCGAACAGTCCATACGTCGTTTTGAATACATGGTAAACAGATCACACGAGATAACTGACATGGAGGACGTCAATCAAGTCATCTCGGCCGCTGAACGTACACTGGAAATAACCGCAGAAAGTCATTGTCAATATTTAAAAGTAGTGGAAGTTCTCAGTAGTTCCCTTCTGGCCAGATCTCAAGAAACAGGCAACCTTTGTGATCTTGACAAAGCGATCGACATCACCAAAAAGGCGATCGACTTATCTGATGACCCTTCAGAGCTGTTTGCCAACCTCGGAGTTCTTCTGATCATACGGTATAATAACAGAGACGACATAGCCGACTTGCACTTGTCGACTCACTGTCTAGAGAGGGCAACGCGCAACCCAAAAGTCAGCCCCGTGGTATATCAGAAGTGCATCAGATGTCTTGGAAAAATTCTGGGAGAGAGGTCTAGAGTTACACAGAACGACGAGCTTCTCGAATTGGCGATAACGCGCGTATCAGAAGCATATCAACTGATGCCCGAAAGCTCACAAGATCGATGTGTACTACTCGCAGACGCTGCTTCGTTATCCCTATTTAGGTTCAAGAGAACCAAAGACTTGCAGGAGCTGAAGCTCGCCCTCTCAAGATTTCGAGAGGCGATCGCGATCGCATCACCAGAGAATGGTAATCGTGCGATCATGATGATGGAGTTCGCTGAAGCTCTAATCCTGGAGTCTGGAGAGATTGAAAACCATGATCAGCTCGAACAAGGTATCTCCTGGGTGCAGACAGCGATCGATGCAGCTAGCCTTAATCGCACACTGTTCGCTCGCATGGTTGGCAAACAAGCAGAGCTTCTCACACAGTGTTATAGACAGACGAAAAGCAAGGTTCATCTGGACAGTGGTATAGCGGCGTATCAGCGAGCCATTACAGTCTTTGCTCGTACGAATATCAACTCCAAGGATCTGGTGCAGCCTTTGGCCGACCTGATCCTCCAACGATATTATGTGACGAACGACGTTGAAGACCTCAACAAGGTCATCACATTGTTGACAGACACACCAGCGACTACAAGTAGTGACACAAAGCCTCCAGACTCAATGTCTCTCGCACTACTTGCTAATTGCTACTGGGGACGTTACGAGCAGCTTGGAAGAATCGAAGATCTTCAGTCTGGCATTGCTATCCTAGAGCGGAACCTTGAGGTCTGCTCGATGTCGGATGCGGTACAGTCTGAGACCTTACGGTGTCTCCAGCTGTGGAAAGACTCTTTATTCATACGAAGCGAATCTTCTGGCTTCTTGGATGAGCTTCAAGCAAGAGATAAACGTCCCCAGAGACTTGGATGCGGAACACCAGAGACACAAGAGCATGGGATAATTCGATCAAATCCTGTGGCTCAGCTAGGGTTGCTCTCTGATCTTCAAGACTTCGTACGCGAAGTAGGGAAGCTCGATGCTGAAGCGGCTTTTGATCCTTCTCAAGCTATAGGTGTTGTCCAGGTTCTGCGGAGTCGGTATCAAGAATCTAAGAGAAGGAAAGACCTGTGGCGGCCCATTCTGCTTTGCAAACGGGCAATAAACCTTGTACACAACGATCCACTCTGGTTATCCAAGCTGCGAAGGATGTTGAGCGCACTACTCGACGACCTATACAAAGCCACCAGAGCGGTCCCACATCTTCTTGAAAGCTTAGAGATTGCTCGACTCGCTGCAAAGACGAACCACTCCATCAACACTGACCAAGCTGAGGTACAGGGGAATCTTGCAAGCGTACTGAACGCCTATTGTGGAGAGATGGGCAGCACGGATTGCATGCAGGAAGCTATCGATGCAGCCGAGATTGCCGTGGCCTTGTCTAAGGGAACTTCGCAGCATCGCCGATGGCTGATGCTATTGGCGACCTTGAAGGGCAACAGACATCGTGTCGAGGGATCTGTCGATGATCTAGATGTTGCGATCGCGACTGTCCTGCAAGCTATGGATTTGGCCCCAGAAGGCGAATCTGATGAGCCGCACCTAGCTCCACTACTTTACGACAGGTACGGCAGCAACGGAGATCCGGCAGACCTTGATGAATCTATCCGCATCTACCGGAATACTTTAGCAAATTTGCCCGGAGGACATTCGAACCAATCAGATTACCAGTATGGCCTCAGTCTCTGTTTGTCTAAACAGTACAGCCAGACACATGATACCCGGCTGTTGGACGAAGCTCTCTTCTTAGCGGAGTTTGCTGTCTCGAACAGCGCAAACGTACTCAGTAATCGTCTAGGCCCCAAATTACACCTTGCAGGTCTGTTAGCTTCACTGTTCGAGGAGGAAGGCAAGACAGAAGATCTAGACAGAGGAATCAACATGGTGCATGAAGCTTTGATGCTCGTTCCACCGGGCCACTTCTTCACTGCAAACTGTCTGAACATCCTTGGTATTCTGCTCATCACACGATACGACAGGCACGGCTCTGCCAAAGATCTGTGTGCTGCTATTGATGCATACGAGCAGGCTGTCATTGCTACACCTAGCGATCACAGAGATAGAGCCGCCCGCTACAATAACTTGGGACAAGCTCTTGCTAGATGCGATGATAGGGACGAGCTCGACGCAGCAGTTTCATGGCTCGAAGAAGCAGCTGCCATCACCCCTCCGGATCATCACCATGAGAAGAGCGAAAGTCTCCGTATATATGGCTGTATTCTCTCCAAGAGGTACGCGCAGACCGGAGCTGCAGAAGATGCAGAAGCAGCAGTAAGGTCTTTTGAGATGGCCATCAATTTGATACCGGAACAGACACCGCTACATACATCTTGCTTGCTTGATCAAGCTGATTTGCATTTCGATCGATATGATGTGACTCACGACCCCGCGTACCTCGAGAAGGGACTAGAAGGTCTTATGCACAGTGGCCGCTCTCAAACGCTCCCACCGCGCCAACGAATCTTTTACTTGCGGAAGGCAGTCTTTATTTTGCATGAGTTGAATCGAGATGAAGAAGCAAGAAGCTACGCAGAAGAAGCCCTCGTTCTATTACCAGCAGTCTGTAGTCGCTTCATGAATCGCATGGACCAACAACATGTACTCGCTGAGACTTCAGGGCTTGCAGCAGATAGCTGCGCTTTGACGTTGAAGTCAGACATCGCCGATGCGGCGAAGGCGCTGGAACAGATCGAATTCGGACGTGGCCTTGTGGTCGGAATGCTTGTCGATGGCATGGTTGATCTAAGTACGTTGGAGCTACAAGATGCAGCGCTTGCCGAATCATACAAAGATCTTCGACAAAACCTCTTCGGATCACGCACAGAGACAGGCTTCAAGTCCAAGTTCGGCACACATCGTGAGCGGCGAGAAGCCGAACAGCAACTGGAATCGTGCGAAGAAGCTATACGCAAGCTTCCAGGCTTCCAGAGATTCATGCTGCCACCGACCGTTCCGGAGATGATGGCGACTGCCGAGCGAGGGCCTATTGTCATTGTGAACGTTACCGAGTTCGGAGCCGCTGCGATACTTGTGACGAAAAGTCTGGTTCAAGCCATACCACTGCCTCAGATGATCGCAGATCCGCCTACAGTATTGAGAGAAGCACTCGATCGCGCGTCCAGGTGCAGACAAGCTACCGCCGAGTCAGTGATCGAGCCCACGAGAGACATTGCGGCAGAGCAGCAGCGATACTCCCAGAATGATAGTGTTTCCGAATGGCTTTGGGTGACCTGCGTGCAGCCAATCCTGACGAAACTGGAGTTGCTCGGGACGCCTGCCAGCCACAGTCTCCCACGCATCTGGTGGATCGGGACTGGTCTCGCTAGTTCGTTGCCTTTCCATGCTGCTGGCGATGGCAGGACAACAGCATTGGATTACATGATTCCCTCCTACACCCCTACAATCAAGGCACTCCAGCACGCGCGGAACCTGAGCAGGCTGAAAAGAGAACTTTCGCGCAAAGCAAACTCGGTTTTGGTGATTACTATGCCAACGACTCCCGGCGAAGCAGCACTAACCGGCGTCGTCGACGAGAAGAACCGCATCAAGGACATCATGCACGACAAATCGGCTGGCGTCCGTGTGCTCTCTCGCCCTAGTGCAGCCCAAGTACTGCAAATCATGCGCACGGCAGACATAACTCATTTTGCTTGCCATGGCACTTCGCACCCTCTCGACCCGTCTGAGAGCCACCTGCTGCTGCAGAATCTCGATGGCACACTGGACAAACTCAGCGTTGGAACGCTGATGGGCCAGACGCTGCAGAATCGTCCGTACATGGCGTACCTATCCGCTTGCTCGACGGCCGAGACGAAAACCAAAGCGTATGCGGATGAGGGGATCGATCTGGCGAGTGCCTTCCAAATGGCCGGGTTTGCGCATGTGGTTGGCAGTCGGTGGACAGCAGACGATGAGACTTGCGCGCGCATGGCGGGGTACTTCTATGAAGCTTTGAGTAATGGTGGTGGCGTGGCAGAGAATGGCGTAGGAAGGGACGAGGATCGTGCTGTTGCGGCCGCGCTACGAGAAGCCGTCATAAGGGTGCGAGGAGAAGGGATTGGAGATGTAAGGGCATGGGCGCCTTATGTTCATTTTGGCGCATGAATTCTCGGTATTGAGGCTCTCATGGATGCAGATTTAAGAATCATGACTATAAGTTGAGAAGAACCTGTGATGTCCTTTGGGTTTTGGACTTTTCTGAGTCCTTCGAAGCCAGGGTGGCACTCCCTGCAAAGATGACTTGGTCACGAAGAAGTTTGGTATCTCTACTCTCTCCCGTCTGGTTCGTCTTGCTTAATTTTAAGATGTTTTTGGGAGACGCGTATCGAGACAGAATTATGTTCAGAAAACACTAGTCATGTAAACCATTCCTAGGCACCAGCATTGCGTCTTGTCCACATGTACCCTGCGAAGTCTCCGCGTCATTAACTTACCATGTTTCTCCCCCAAACAACGACCTCAGACACGTACAACAACCCAGTCGAACTTGCGAGAACAAATCTTTTCGGTCGCAAAGGAAGCCAAACATGCCAGACATAGCCACCCGCCGCAAAATATGCGAAGATACAATCAAGCGATCCGAACAAATCACAGCAACCACACCCGAAGCCTCTCTATCAAGCACCTTTATCACACGCTCCACATACCCCAAACTCTCACCTTTGGCCCCTTCATTCCCAGACCATCAACGCGAACCCATAGAAATCATCGACTCGGACTCTTTTCTCTGCGCCCGAACCATTCTATCCACTAACCCTGAGTTGCGCGACAAAATCGCCGTCCTCAATCTCGCCAGCGATGAAGAACCAGGTGGTGGATGGAAATACTCACTCAGCATGACGCAAGAAGAGGCATTGTGCTATTCATCTACTCTCTTCCAAACTCTGCAGCCAGACTGGTATCCCTGGACAAATACCGGAGAAGGCAGTATATCAGGCATCTTCTCACCAAACATTGTGGTGTTCAAAGATACTCTAGACAATGAGTGTGTGGACTTGAGTGAGGATGAAAGGGTAGTGGTTTCTGTGGTTACGGTTGCTGCGCCCAGACGTCCTGAGCTCACCGAGGATGGCAAGCGGTTTAAGGAGCAGAGTGTTCTGGAGGAGTTTCGGGATAAGGTGAGGTTGGTGTTGAGGTGTGCGGCTGGAGAAGGCAAGACTGTGTTGGTCTTGGGGGCGTTGGGGTGTGGTGCCTATGGGTGTCCGCCAGGACTGGTTGCAAGGGAGATGAAGGAGGTGCTTGAAGAGGATGAGTTCAGGGGTTGGTTTGAGAAGGTGGTGTTTGCGGTCTATGCAAAGGGACCCGTCGGTAAACGAAACTTTGAGCTGTTTCGAGAGGTGTTTGGTGGTGGGCAGTGAGATGCTTGTCAATCACCACATCTGTTTACCGGGTCGAATGAAGCAGCAAGATACCCCTCTTCTCCCTGAACACGGTAAACAGGCACATGTACTTATAGAAATGCATAGTGATCTCTGTATCGAAGCGATCTCTCCCAGGAGAACGTCATGTTCAGGCATTTGCAACAGTGACCACTCTGTTCTGAACGACACTGTGCATTCTCATAGCTTGTGATAATACACTGAGCCAGTCAGGGAGAGGGCCCAAGGGGTCGATCGCAGGGTGTGAACGTCGTTCACACGGCCAACACGTTCGGATGTGAGTATACATGTAATGCAATCGCATTCTCGTCCCGTAATTGTGGCGGCTCAAAGGATCGGGATGAACATGGATTTGTGAGCCCCTCCTTGCTCTGCCAGGGGGCGAGTTGGAGGGTATACCGACGGTTGAGGTATGCTTACTTCTCCACACACTGTCCACACAAGCGTGGTTATCATGCATCTCGTGCCGCATCTCACATCACGTGCATGTCGAGTCGTGCGTTTCCCTCCAACCATGGGCAGCGAAAAAGCCCTGAGGCTCTGACCAGCCATCCCGTCGCTTGATGACTCGCGAGCCCGCGGTCAAGCAAATATGGCAGAGACGTGGTTTCTGCGCAAGTGAAGAATGTGAGAGCTCACGAAAGGTCGACGTGGGATGAATCGGGTCGTTGCGCTACTGCAGGTTCATCGTGTTCTAGGGCGCCATGCATAACCGATAAGTGACACTAATTGGTGATTCGCCGACGATTGTACAAAGAATGGAGGATCAAGGACAAAGTTGGAGGCAAAGTTACAAGGCCGTTGCAACGTTATTTGCTTAGAGTTGCAACGGAAATAAATTCATGGTGAAAACAGCCAAATATCGCTTGCCAAAACAAAAGGCTTGGTCGAGGAGGAACAATTCGAGACGATATTTGCAATAGACAGGCGCACTGGCAAAGGAAATCTCCAGAGCTCGGATAGTGATTGGTGAGTCGAGGGATTATTGTGGCGCGGAGATCATCTATCTTGGGTTTGGGGAAAGCACCGAGTGGAGTCAGCGCGACGGATTCGGCAACCCTTTGGCCTGGCGCAGGAACAAGTTGACTTTTTCCATGTGGACTTGGCCATCGGTGGCAGAGGGTAATCCACTCTGATATACCCGCTTAGGTGCTGGCAGCAATGGAGACGAGCAGAAGGCTGCGAATAGGGCAACCTCGTTCTCAACCGCGCCCGCTGCCTCCTCCTTTGTCTTTGTCTACCGCTGCCCAATCGCACCTGCCTCCAGACGGGTCGAATGCCCAATCGTCCCTGCCTCTGTCGAGACTGCATGCCCCATTGCCCGCAACTCCTCCAATCGACCATTCGCACTCGTACTCGCACTCGGCATACGATGCTCCTTCGCCAGTGACGCCTTCACTGCCGTCACATCCTCCGCAGTTGCGGCCCGAGTCGTGGCAGTCGGTCACCCAAGACTCTGTTCTGGACAACCTGCTGCTGTCGTTTGATCGTATGCCGGGCTCTGCATCAGGCCCGCCTGAGCGTCGATCAAACATGGCCGACATTGACAGCGACAACTTCGACATAGGCAGCACTGCATTCACCCCACCGCGGGCCTTCCAGCGCCTGCAACAACGCGTGCGAGGTCACACCTACTCGTCCTCTGCGTCGCACGACTCCGACACCATCAGCAACACCTCGCAACTCACCGCTCGTGGCCGCACCAACAGCCACTCCGACTCACGCCCTTCTACCGTCCAGAGCGTCGACTACGGCTACGGCCAGGTCCTCGGTACTACACGCATCGGTGCCCAGGACAAGTCCGATCCTCGCACCCAAGGCACTCCTGAACTTGTCTCCAATGGCATTCTCGACCGCGGCCGTCCCATCCCTAGCATGTTTAGCACTTACGAAGCCCATTGTCCCGAGCCAAGAGTCCCCGGCGGACCGTCCAAGACAAACACAACAAAAGAGCAGGCCTCTACAAACAGCAACATCCCGCAGAGCATCCGGGATCAAGCCTTGGAGTTTGTGCGACAGTCCAACATGCGCGCCCAATCGCCCTCCAACATGCTCGACCATCCTCCGACCAACTCTTCCGCGTCTATAGCATCCTCGCTGTCCAAACAGTCCTCTGCTCAAGATGGCCCCAAGGAGCGCCCTGGTTTCTTCCGACGAGTCTTCGGCTCTTCCACGCGTACCAATTCTTTTCCAGAACAGCAACGGCCTGTCGTCAGAGACCCTTCGACACAACGTGCTGAGAGTCCTGTTCCAACTGTGCCCCCAAAGACCCAAGTCAACCCGCCCGATCCTCCTCACAATGTTGTCACCAAGAAGGCTTCCTTTTTCAGACGCCGTAAGAAGTCGATAACTGATGCTCCTCCGCCTCCGCCCTTGCCCAGCTCTGTCATTTCCACTGCTCATGTTCAAGATCACCCTCCACCTGTAAGTCCGGGTGCAAGCAGTCTCCGAATGGTCATGGATTCCTACCTCAGCGATTCTGATCGTCAGCCAAACAAGACTGACTCTGACTATTTCAAGCCTGTCGACACTCCCATCAGCCAACCCACTCGGTCCAGTATACTCAGTCATGAAACAGACGAGTCCTCAGAACTCGACATGTTCCACTCCGGATACACTCCTCCGCCCGATGCTTCTATACGAAGAGTGGGAATAGAACCGTTGGAACCTCGGCTGGGTGGGGCTGATTCTGTGAATCCGAATGCTCAGCAAAAGCCCTTCACAAGTCCCAAGCTGGAAGATATGGAGCGTAATTTTGGTGGAGTGACTGAACGCCTACAATTTGGAAACACACGTCCGGACTTGCTGCAGAGCAATTCATTCTTGGTTGATAACAGCGATGCTGATGACAGCAGAGCCCCTTCCATCGTCTCTGCTCTCAGCGAAACATACCTTGGAGCTTCGGGCGCATTTAGTCCTGTTTCCCCGATTGCCAATTCGCCCATGGCTACCCCCGTAGACAGATTTGTCACATCTCCAACCTCTGATTCGGAAAGAGAAGCACCATCGCCCAGGTCAAATTTCTTTGGACATAACCGGGATAGCCTTGGTCTACCTCTTGAAGGTGGCAGGGATCCACAAAGCTTTGTTGTACCCAACGATGAGAGTGGCCTGCCCTCGTTTCAAGTCGATGGCAACACTGTTCGTCCATCAGTCGAGGTCGCCCGAGGTATGCTCGGTACTATCGATGAGCCGACAGCAGACGAGAGAGAACGCGCCCGTCAGATTTACCAAGGTGAGGAGCAACACATGCTCAAGGATGAAGCTGCTCCATGGCTTGGTGACAAGAATCCCGTCAGCGCTCGCACTCTTGCTGCGTACATGGATCTCCATGACTTTGCAAACCGCAACATTCTCAGTGGCTTGCGCGCGCTCTGCGATAGACTCGTCTTGAAAGGAGAGAGCCAACAAGTTGACCGCATCCTTGATGCCTTTTCTAGAAGATGGGACGAATGCAATCCTCACAACGGTTTCAAAGGGCCAGGTGTGGTACACGCCATTTGCTATGCATTGCTATTGCTCAACACCGATCAACACATGGCCGACATCCAGCACAAGATGACGCGATCCGAGTTCATTAAAAACACTATGCCCGCTATCAGATCAGCTGCCGAGAGTGCAACTGTCAGGCCGACTCGGTCCCAGAGACCTTCTTTGCCTTGGTCAGACACAACACCCAAATCACCTGAAGACGACGATCGAGGTTCTGTTGACTTCAGAAGATCGACAAAACGTCTCTCATTCAGGCCCGGCATGGGCAGATTCGAAACTGACCCTGGTCCGAATGAGCATGGTGAAATTGGCTCGATGAATCATCTGGTCACCCGTCCTTTCGATGGTCCTGAGACCAAGTGGTTGACAGAAGTCGAATCAGTACTCAAAACATACTACAGCTCTATCGTATCCTTAGCTCTTCCCTTGCATGGCTCTCAAAGCACGAAAGAACACCCTGGCTCTTCGCATAGCCCTGCAAACCTTAGCGTTACAGGAAATTTGAGACGTACTGGTTCGGTCATATCCAAAGCACCTTCTGAGGGCTTCTCCTATCGCAGCAAGCAGAGGAATAACAGCGCTCTATCATCACACTGGAACGCAGCCCAGAACAGATCCAGACAGAAGATATACCCTGCCTCGACTGTTGGCTCAACTCGAACCTCGATTGATGATGGCCGTTCTGTTTGGAGCCCGTCTGCACAGAGCAGTATGTGGAGCAAGATATCTATGGGCAGAACCCAGACCACCATGAGTGTCGAGAGCTTTGCTGTTCATCCGGACTTCAAGCAAAGCCTAGGTTTCACTAATGCCTTGTCGCAAGCAATCATCCGAGAGGAGGGTGCGGGTGATACTGAGTCTGTCATGAAAATTGGCACTGTTCTCGAAGACGAAAGCCTGGAGCTGGCCGGTGCGCCTTGGGCGAAAGAAGGCATGGTTAAGCACAAACATCACCTGGATGGCCCCGAAAAGAAGGCTAAGGAGCGCAGCTGGACTGAGACTTTTGCCGTCGTCGAGAAAGGATATCTGCATCTGTTCAATTTCAACCGAACCACAACCAAGATAAGCGACATGCGTAGCACAAAGCGTCATCTACCCAAGTCAGGTAAGGCTGCCGGTGCAGCGCCATCTGTCGTTGGTGGCGGCAACTGGACCGACAACGCAGATGAAACCGATCAGTTCCTTCTGAGACAATCTCTTGCGACTGTTCTACCACACCCGGGCTATAGTAAGACTCGTCCGCATGTTTGGGCATTGAGCCTGCCAACCGGTGCTGTTCATTTGTTCAATGTTGGTACCGCCGAGATTGCGGAGGAATTCGTTACCACCGTCAACTACTGGTCCGCGCGTCTGAGCAAAGAGCCTTTAGTGGGCGGTGTTGACAACATCGAATACGGTTGGAGCGAGAACATCATCAACCCTGCTCTCATTGGTAACGACAATGGCGAACCTCTTACGAAACCTCAATCCAGAGCTGCAGGAAACCACGCACATTCAGCTTCTGTCAATAGTGTTGGCAAGCAGAGCATGCAGTCTACTGTTCGTGGCTCTTTCGACCAGACCTTCGGATCGAGATCCAGATTACCCGGCGATCGCGCTCATATCGCTGACTGGAAGCCTCCTGCAGCATCGATGTTGCCGTCGCAGTTGCTCGAGATCGATCAACTTCGTAGTCTCAAAGCGTATGTGGCCTCCGTAGAGACCGAACTGGAGCGCCACAACGAGCTGCGAAGTGCCGTGAACCTTGCCTACACCAACCACTACGGTCAAAACTGGAACAAGGTCACCGGCAATTGGGAGAAAAAGAGCGCTTACCTCCTGCGCGAGGTCGTGAAGTTCAGAACTTATATCGAAGCTCTCGAGCGAGCGTGTCGCGCCAAAGAAAAGGTCTATGAAGAACGACATGCTCGCGAACAAGAAAGAGCCACACTTGGCTCCAAGGACGGAAAGAAGGAGAATGTCAAAGCATGACCGCAGCACTTGAGCTGCCGTACCGCAGTCGACGGCACAGATTGCATCAAGGCTCAATGACCTTGTTTTTTTTT
Source organism: Aureobasidium sp. EXF-10728 (assembly GCA_023848605.1). NCBI lineage: Eukaryota > Fungi > Ascomycota > Dothideomycetes > Dothideales > Saccotheciaceae > Aureobasidium > Aureobasidium sp. EXF-10728. The sequence continues at coordinate 444,249 of SWBG01000008.1, forward strand.
TCTTCATCAACTTTTTTTTCTCTTTCTTTTGTTTTTCAAGAGATATGCTTATGTTTTTTCCGTTTTTTCTGTTCAGCCATGCATGTCTTGTCACGTCGAGGATACCCCCGCTTACTCATTGTTTTTCTTCACTTTCTGTTCTTTTGCATACATCCAGCGATTCAGCATAATATTTTCCAATTCTTACGAGCACACAACTTTTTAGAAACCATGATTTTTTGAGTTTAGAACGAACTTCTGCTTCTTATATCTTGTTATCACACAACACACGGGATCGAATGAGGACATGCAATAGTGACTGCTCTTGCTGATACGTATATCAATTGGTGAACACTCAAGTACCGTGCCAGTGGAGGCAGACATGGAACGTGAACGCTAGTGTGAGATTTGGATGTGGAGGAAGCAATTGGCAACGAACACCCCTTGCTGACAAGATGGAGAAAAAAGAAAAAGGAAAGATTAGGTTGGCAGGAAACAGCAACTATCAGAAATACCCGACATTGACTAAACAAAACTAATCTACGGAAGACAGCAACTCCTAAGAACCCCAACTTCCAACAAAGCACGAACAAAACACAACAACGCCCTCAGGTTTCCAGGATATACCGGCCTTGTTGATGTATGGATCATCTCCAGCACACGACAATGTTGCGAAGGGCTGAGGCGACTCTAATAAGTTTTTGGAAACTCACCAGGAGTAGCCGAGAAGTAGGGGACATCCTCAACATCTTCTTGGTCATCCGCATCATCGCCATCACCTTCCACCGCAGTCGAACCAGACGCAAACGACGGCTCCGCAACAACCGGAATTCTAGGGTCGCCAGTGTGACCCTTAAGGTAGGGTTCCCCATTCACGCCCTTGCCATAGTCTAAGCGGTGTCTGGGAGCGCCATTCTCATCAACCACCGGGAAAGGATCGGTCCAAAAGCCTGCATATGTGTAATTGAGGTTGTAGCGGTCGTCTGGGAAGACGCCTAGCTCGAGGAACTTTTCGCGTTTGGGGCGGTCCCAGGCTCGCAGGTAAGCGGATGCTTCATTTCGCTTCATTGCTAGAGCGGCGTTTGCGACCTCGGTCTCTCCGGGTGTTGTGGTTTTCGGCGGTCCGGTGGCTGCTTTTCCTGCTTGGTGGCGCTGGTGCTCGTCGTGTATGCGTTGTTGCTCCTCGAACCACGCATCGCTTCCAAAGGTCTCTATGTGTTGGAAGTGTTGTCTGAAATCGGGCCTCTCTTTGATCGCCCACAAGACCTTGTCTGCGTGTGCACGGTCTATTGGATTGAACTTCATGCAACGAGATACTAGATGTCTCAACGCATACGAGTAGTTTTGGCCGGGATATTGTCCTTGCCAATTCATGATCTGAGGCTCGCATGTTTGTGGATGATCCTGCAGGAACGGAAGATCGTGGAAGTGCACCTGCAGTTTCATCAATGCTTCGGCTACTCTTCCAATCTGCCAGATGTTTGTCCAGCGGCCACAAGGCCAGCCGTTCCTAGGAGGCCGCCTCACCTCAGGAGGCCTGTAACCGGCTGTCACTTGGTATTCCAATCTGGCTTGGCGGTTGAGTGGGTCCTCGTTGTTTGTCAGGCCTAGAGTGAGACAAGTCAGCAAGCTAATCGTGATATGTGGAGGTACACGACGAATGTCCTTGACCAGATTACACGATCCATGGGCAGGATCGAGCAGCCTTCATGGCATATAATCAAGCAACATTCGTATGGGCAGTGCCGAATTGTAAACTTACAGGCGCCTCCGAGGTCCGCAATATGAGGGCGAGGGTACATAGGAAACGTCGAGTTCTGGTCGGGTGGGGCGAGTAATATGTTGACGGGCTTCATGTCGAAGACGACAATGATGTCCGTAGATGTGGCCCCCTCACGCTTCGCTGCTTGAATTCTCAACTGCTCAGCCCCGCTCATCAAGCAGTGAAGAGTGTGCCAGATGAAAGGCTCTGGGATGCCCCTTCCTTCCTCGAGATGAGCATCTATAAGCGTTTCTAGGGTGCCATATTCGTATAGAGGCATGTACAATCTCCAGTGATTGATAAACCAGTCTCGTAGACCAGGATATTTCCTTGCGTAGCCCCAAAGCGGGACACAATAGGTTGGGTCCTCAGAATCAGGCTCCGTCACCATGCCTTGTAGGTAAGCTTCTTTGTAGTATCTATTGTCGATGTGGGCTTGTCCTATCTCGTTCTGTGGATCAACTCCAAAGTCCATGCCTTTGCGGGCGAGCTGGTGGTAGATGTTCCTGTAGAGACCCTCTTCTTGGGTAGGGCTGTCATCGAAGGCATCCTTGATGGCACAGTATTTGAGAGCCTTGGAAGTTATGGGATCATACATGATCCACAAATTGACCTCGCCGTAAGAACCTCCACCAAGTCTGTAGCCCCCGACCCATCCTGGATCAACGTTTGGGGATGTGGGGTGTTTGAGGTATTGGAGGCCATGGCCGTCTGCAAGAATCTTGGCTCTCTGTACGCTGCTGAGTGGCGGCAGCGATGACATGGTGCCTAGCTTGGTAGTATTGATGGGTTGAAACAAGTTGTAGCGGAAGGGCGGAGGGTCAGTTGCGCGGATTCGAGAGTAAGAACTTGTCGTAGAGTCAAGGCCAAAGCGATACGGCTTTGTCCGCTTCCGGTCGAGTGCATTGTATATTCTACTCTTTTGGTTATGAGTTCAGATGAGCAACAACAAAGGCTAGAAAGACGGGTGAGTGTTGAGCGAGACAATGGCTCGAATTGTGATGGGCAGTTCATTGTTTGACGAAGATTTCCGCATGCGGACATGTTGACTTGTCGAGTCGGAAAATCAGGTTCGCTAGGCGTAACCACGCGTCCAGGCAAGGATCAGTCAGATGGTACTTCATAGTTGATATGTTCCGACATCTGCTGCCAAGGGGTAATGTAGGTGTATGGTCTGTAGATAGTGGTACTCGAGTAGTAGAGCAGGGACTGTGGTATTTATGTGTCAAAAGCCCATGTAATTCATTGAACAGATGAGATGCACAGAGTTCAATGGTCGAATCTGTTAGGACGTTTATCATGTAGACGAATGAAGAACAGAAAGGCAACAAGAGGATGCGAAGGACGAATGAGATGGATGAAAAGAGGAAGGCGCCCGCCGCGCTCACCGCCTTGGTCGGCAGACCCCAGACTCGACATCGTCATTGCATCAATCTTCAACCTTCAAAGCAGCCGCAGACAGCTCATTCCAAACATACACACACACATCCACCATCATGACGATACCGCTACTACCGCGCCTCGGCGCACAATGCGCTCTCAAGACCATCGCCACAGCCACACGCGCGCCCCTCACAACAACAGCAACAAGAAGCTTCACCACCCTCCCACCCTACCCACCCACAAACCGCGACACCCCCGCCCGACCCCCACGAGCTGCCATGCCCATGCCCTTCGTCACCGAGACCATCGGCGGCGGCTGGCACACCTACGACATCTTCTCGCGCCTGCTCAAAGAACGCATCATCTGCCTCAACGGCGAAGTCGACGAAACAATCTCGGCCTCGATTGTCGCCCAATTACTTTTTCTCGAGGCCGACGCGCCGCAAAAGCCGATTTCGCTGTACATCAACAGTCCTGGTGGGATTGTGACGGCGGGATTGGCGATTTATGATACCATGACGTATATTCGCAGTCCAGTTAGTACGATATGTATGGGTCAGGCAGCCAGTATGGGGAGTTTATTGTTGTGTGGTGGTGCAGAGGGTCAGAGGTACACTCTACCGCACAGCAGGATCATGATTCATCAAGTGAGTGGCGGATACCAGGGTCAAGCTTCCGACATTGCCATTCACGCAAAGGAGATATTGCGTGTGCGCGAGCAGCTCAACGAGATCTATCTCAGGCACTTGACAAAGAAACACACCATGGAGGAGATTCAAAAGTACATGGAGAGAGACTACTTCATGGGTGCCAAAGAGGCTCTCGAGTTTGGCATTGTGGACAAGATCTTGGAGAGGAGAGAGCAAGCCGGCGAGGCACGATAAACCTAAACAAACAAGAATCAAAATGCCCCAACATCAAAACGCGTCTGCTAGTAACGCGGACCCAAGAAACATTTCCACTCGCCACTCTAGACCACAGAGCCAAAACACCGAATATCCCATCAGTGCGAAACAAAACTCCACTTTGCTATCCCCAGACAAAGATGTGCAAATCGTGTGTCATGGCACGCCTTGAAACACATCACCCCAGACCTGCATGTCATGTCGTACATGCATGCATCCTGCAAGGCTGAAACAAAACCTCCGACGCCTCAAGAATATATGCAACCCTACTGTCTGTACAACATCATCGTACATGTTATCTCCGTGGGTAATAGAGTTAGCCGCTACATGCGATCAAGAGCCCTATGTATATTATGCTGGAGTGTCATTGTGGAGCTAAAATCTTGGAGATCGATGCCTTGGTGTTTCGTTTTGCTGTCGTATGTTCGGCTGTGGTGTTTCAGAGAGATATGGTTTGCATGACTATGCTTATACATCTCGGATGGGTGACGTGCCCTTGGTAAACAGATCGAGTCGAGTGATCAACGACGGTGAAGTAGAAATCCGGATATTCGTGATACTGTGGGTATATAACATAATCAAAAGGGTATAGTAAGATTTTCGGGAAGAAGAAATGGCCGAAAAGAGAATCTGGGCGATGAAACTGTCGTATAACCAAAAAAAAAAAAAAAAAAAAGAAACTCTCAAACGACTTCGAGCAAAGACTCTTCACTGGATTGACTCCGTGATCGATGGCCGGGACGGGTCTGATGCTCTTGCGCAGGGCCAAACGCATGCATCTCCAACGTGTCGCCGACATTACTGGGTCGATTCGTGTACACCTGCAACTCTCTAGTCACAGTAATGATATCGTCGTCTTTGTGACCCAGATTATGTCCAGAAGTCACGTAGGAGCCAGAGATGCCTTTGCTGCCGCTCAAGCCTACGGGTGTAGACTTGGTATTTCTGCTGCGGGAAGAAGACATGCCTGTGCGTGCCTTGTCGAACCAGGCTGCGAAAAGAGGGCGGAGGGTGGCTAGACAAGCGGCGGTGATTCCAAGGCCAAGTTCGATGATCGAGACAATAGCGTAATTAGGGGCAGACACCAGGAGGTCCTCGAGCAGTACGCCAATGACGTCCACATAGGCGAGGCGCACGATAGAGCAGATGCTGCCCAGAACGCCCAAGCCGAGAATAGTGCAGACGGTAATCTTCTGCTGGCGATGCATCTGTGCAGACCTGACGACAAATATGGGGACTATGATGCTGTTAGTTTTGATCTTGTTCGAGGTGTTCATACACGATAGTCGACTTACTGATTGCAAAGATCCAATCGGTGACGGCATTGAGTACTCCATGAGTGTAATTGAGAGGTCGGAGGACGGACTTGAAAGGCAGGCACTTGCCCTCCAGCTCGTTCTTTCCGTAGTCTTGAGGGTTGCCACATTGAAAGATGGCGACGAAGAGCCAGGCGCTTCCAAAAAGAGTGTACAGTGTAACTGAAGCAATAATGACTTGACGCTGCCAGCGCTGGTTGACGACACGAAGGAAGAAGATAGCCAGACTGAGCTTGAATATGATCGTCGTTAGGATGTAGAGTCCAAAGATACAAACAACCAACTGCGAGTGTGGTTAGAGATGTGACATGAGCAGATGATCAAGCAACATACTGTCAAGATGCCGTTGACGGTATCAGGATTCTCAACACCTGGTGGGTGTATCTCTGCCAATGCGATGCTTATGAGCAATGAGGTTGTCACAGCGAACAGACCCTACGAACAGTCAGAATTGGAGTCGAGATACCAAGCACAACCAATTACTCACCCAGGTCACCATCATAAGCCAATCATCCCAACCGAACGAACGAATCATCCAACCTCTGACATATATTCTGGCAATTACCGTCATGGCAGAAAGACCCAAGAACACAGCCGATGTGACCAGCATGTCATACGACTTGAGGTCATGGAGAGTTGGTTGCCCTCTGACATCAGCCATGATTGCCTGTCTTGCACCAAATAATGCCTTATCAAGAGATCAATTGTATCAGAGGCGGATGCGGCCTGGCAATCGCAATAATTTCTCTCGGTAGGGCAGAGTGCAAATAAATATAGATGAACAGAAAAGGAAGTGGAAGGAAAAAACGATGCAGTTTGTACCTATACTGTTCCAGGTATATGGCGAACCAACCAGACTGGTGGGAACGAAACGACAGCCGATTTAGCGTTTTGCGATGGTCTCAGACAAGTGCAGCGGGTATTATCAATGATGAGCATCCCCAAAGCGGTCAGCCTCGTCAGGCAATTCGAGGAGCACAATAATGCGGCATGATACCTCGATTTTGGATTTTGTGTTTAGAGCTAGCTGAATGAGCAAGCTGGACTCGAGCGCAGGACGACATTAGCACCTTCCACAGGCTCAACTTGCAGAAATTGTAATGGTAAGTTCAAGTGAATAGGCGAGCAGGAAGCGCTCTGATGGCCAGCAGGTCAAGGCTCTTTCGATGGGCTGCAGTGGCTGAACGAAGTCTTGCTTACGAACGGAGATATGAAGCGAGGAGGCAACAGGACACGAAGAGCGGCAGTCGAGTGCATGAACAGGCAGAGTGTTTGAGGTCGCTGCGTAGGGCTTAGCGTCGCAAAGAGTCTGGCCAGGGTCCGATTCGGGCAGTGAAAGCGGATGATCTACCGGCTCGCATGTCTGGTTTCTGGGACAAATCCGGACCAAGGCGGATGAGGAATCTCGCGACGTGCGATCACCGCCGTGACAGATCTGTAGCAGGAAGACATCGGGTATTTGCGAGTCAGTCTTCGAGAAGAGAAAAGAGACTTCCAACTCAGGCAGATGCTTATGGACGGGTACGGTTGAGCAGTGTCATGTTGATTGAGATACTCGGGAAGGCGGTACGGCGGTACGGCAGCCGGATGCTGAGCTTATGCGAGGTGCAACCCTCGACGATCCGACAAAAAAGGCGGCAGATTGAAAGTGGAAGGAGAAAACAAGATTTGGAAGCAGTGCCTTGCAGAGGATGAGACGAAAACAGGTTGGCCATACACGCCGTGAACATGATGATGCTGACCAAACAGCGTGCGATCCATTACAAGAACGCTAGAAGAGTCATTTGTAACAACGGCCAAGTTCTCGAGCGAGAGATGCGAGCCATCGACGTTGGCAAGACAGTCTTGGTTGTCTGTGCCTGATCAAATAGGAAATGGGCTGTTGGTTTGATAAGAGCAGCTAACGCGGCAGGTGGGGTTGATCAAAGACGAACGCATTTATGAGCAACGGCCGCAAAAAGAAAGAACGTGTGCGTGCTGCAAGGTGCAGAAGCAAAACCGAGCACTAGGCTTTGGCCATGTATTGAAGGAAACAGAGGAACTGAGAGCTTCAGTATGCAGATGGGCAGAGTTGTGCTACATGATTGCCTACTGTCGAGCCCGAGAGAGTGGTCAGGCACAAGAGGAAGGGACAGAAGAGGGCCCCGTCGGCCACGTGTAAAGGAGTGGGGCAGCAAATCAAGCGGCGTTCGCCGTTCGTGCAAGACTACACCTCCTCACTCGATTGATACAATCCCAAGCTGCAATACGGCGGTTGGCTGGAGCTGTTTAAACAATGGTAAAATCTAACAACGACGCAATCATCGATATCCGTAGAGCACCATTTCCTGTGATTTGTCTCCCGCTTCGTATTCGTGTTCGCATTCGTATATTTAGCCCTACTTATAAGTTATGATGGATTTCAGTCGCTAGGAATCAGGGAGCTCTCACAATCAAATGTTTCGTCCGTGATCACACAAGAAATACGAAACTCGTACCTGGCATTGTACCATATTGCTCGCTTGCAAGTTTCCTCGATAATGTGATATAAGTAGTCTGTGTATGCCATCGGCATGCTGCAATTTTCTTGCACTACCCATGTACCACGACCTGGGCTTTTTGGGTCATCATCGACGTTTGAGCTATTCGCAAGCCCTACTCCTATCAGCTCGTTCTACTGGCTTACGAAGCATTCTTCGACTTAGCATGGCTAGACACAAGCATCTGGAGAGTTGATGTAAAGGAAGAAGAACTTCGGACACAGCCTCATTCTTCCGCCCACGAACATCGATGCGGACGTGATCCATGGATATGTCCTTTCTCGCAAAGACATCTTCGCCAATGAAGTGGTATCACGTTGTCGTCAGTGATTCTCGGAGCTCGGAGGTTCAACTTGGTCAAGCTTCAAAACCCTCGGTCCGCGTAACGCCGACAGTTGCCCTTTACGGCACGGAAAGCTCGCTGCGCCTTGTATGCCTTTGCCCTGACATAACTTCTGAATTTCTGTCGTTGACACTTCTTCTATGCCTCATGTGATTTCTGTTCCAATTTTCAGGACCGAGAAGGAGCACACGGAACCACCTTGAACAGCCGTCGGGAAGTGATGATTGATCGACCCTGAAGTGATTATGCCACCGACTCGCAAGGCTCACCATAAATCAAGAGGAGGGTGTGTTCAATGCAAGAAAAGACACGTCAAGGTCGTCATCAAATCGAATTCTTTGGCATCTTGATGAACTGACTCTGTTATCAGTGCGATGAAGTTCGGCCAAACTGTGGAAACTGCGTCAAACGAGATGCATCTTGCAGCTTCTCGTTAAATGGCCAAAGTCCTTCTACTGGTCATGAAAGTCGGGACTCGCCAGCAAATGTGGCTGAAACCCAGCAAAAGATTCTCTCGCGGGCCGAAGAGATGGACCTGATGCACTTTTTCATCACGACTACCATCAAGACTGTCTGCCACGATCCCAAAGACTGGCATCTTTGGGAACATAGTATCCCTCAACTGGCCTTCCAGAACGAATACCTGCTTGACAATCTGCTAGCTCTGGCTTGTCTTCATCGTTCCAAATTGCACCCACTAAATCAGAAGTTTTGGGTCCGGTGCGCGATCGAGTATCAAAACCGGGCGTTACCAGTATATCTCAAGGTAGTTGGCGAAGTCAATGATGAGACCTGCCACGCTGCATTCGCATTGTAAGTATTTTCCAGCCTAAAAGTGGCAGATCAAGATCGAACCATTGTGGAGTACAAGTCTACCACCTCAAAAGCCTACTCGCGGCCTTTGGACTGATTACGCTAACGATCATTCAAGCTCCTTCGTCACCACTCTGGTGGAGATCGCGATGCCTCATCCAGACATCGATCCCATAGAGCAGCTCGCTGGACTTCGCAATTACTTCCGAGGCACGGCAATGCTATACCTGACTATGCTAGAGCCTCTCAAGTATGGCCCAATGAATGCCTTTTTCAAGCCCAAAACTATCGCTTGGGAATACGATCCTCAAATACGAAAATCCTTCCATGATAGAATCACTGCCTTGTACGATATAGTCGCAGGAAGTCCCGAGGAAAAGATCTACAACGAAACTATCGCTCTTTTGCTGCGATTGTTCTACGACTCTCCCTACGCCATCTTGGCTTTCTCATTACTCGTCGGACCCGATTTCTTTCTTCTGGTGACTCAACGGGAACCTTTGGCCATCTTGATATACATATATTGCGGCGTGTTGTTTAGCAATGTCCATCATGAGTGGTGGTGTGCCGGCCTAGGAAAGCGCATCGCCAACGATTTGACGCTTCCTGCAGAAGCGCTTGAAGGAAATCCAGAATGGGAAACTGCGCTAGTCTGGGCCAAACAACAGGTTAACAAGCGTACGGAGCCAAACAAGGTCATGTTTTGGCGGATTTTTGTGAGTTTTTTATCCCGATCACACGTCAACTACCTTGCTGATATGTTTCAAGGATTCTGAGCAGCCTAATCAAACTGTCGAGGATTTGTTGCACCCAGATGACAACCTTCACAGTCTTCGTTCGAACAACGCATCTTTGGTATCGACGCCTGATACTGGTCGACCGAGGAATGGTAGTTTGAGAGACTGATGTAGCCTGTACATGGAAAGCATCAAGTCACAGTTTCTCAATACCTTCGGTCAAGGCCTATAGAGACTCATTGCAGAGAGCGATGACGACGTGGCACAGCTGAGCATAAAAACGCTGGAAACACTCTACAAGACGACCGGCTCCAGATGTTCAAGACAAAAGAGAAGCACCTATCGCAAACATTCTGATGCTGAGTGGAAACCCTCATACAACGATTCTGAACCCCGATCTCATAGGCTTCGTCCCTGCGCGTAAATATTCATTGCAGGATTGCGTTCTGCGGTGCAACATCTGACAAAATAAATTGATTAGGCTACTAGGTGTAACAAAACCCATATGTGGAGGATTTCTCTTGGCCATGTCAGCACTACTGTAACCCTTTGCATGCATTGTCAACCCCCACTTTCCGCTCAAGAACCAATATATAGTCGCCCCTTCCTCAAACAAACAAAGGTCCGTACGAATACAGCATTCAAGCCTGGGCTCCTCCATCCCGGCCCTTCTTCAGTTGATACCAATAATGCGCACTTCCGAACTACACACCATCAACACCATCCTTGACTCATCCGAGATTATTCCATCCTCATCGCCCCAATATAAATCCGAATCACAGACATGGCAGGCCCATCGTAATCTGCATCCTGAGATTCTCGCTGCACCTAGATCTTTGAAGACTCTTTCTGCCCTTGTTGCTTTTCTTGCTGCTTCGGATCTGGACTGGGCGGTCAGATGTCAAGGCATCGGAGACGCGAGTGCGAAGGATGTGTTGGTGAGTTTATCTGGCTTCAAGGAGTTTGCGTTTGATGAGGGCAGCGAGATTATCATTGTCGGGGCTGGATGCAGTTGGGGCGAGGTGGAGATCAATCTAGAGGACAAGGCGCCTGGATATCAAGGTACGACTTCCTCTTAAGCCCCCTTCCGCTTCTCTCAATGATGATGCTAAGATGTTTTCTAATCCAGCGGTGAGTGCACGTTGCAGTTTCGTTGGCGTGAGCGGCATGCTTCTCCACGGCGGCCTCTCTTGGATCTCGTCAACTTATGGTCCCGGCTCCGATCCTCAAAACTTCCTTGACGCTCAAGTCATCAAGCTGGATGGATCTGTTGTCTGGGCCTCTGAAGAACCAGATCTGCTTTTCGCTCTTCGCGGCGGCGGGTCTGAAATCGCCATCGTGACTGCTTTCAAGTTGAAAGTCTACAGGTACTCGCAAGAGATCTACAGTGGCAGTATACATTACCCTCGCTCTGCGCTGGGAGAAGTCGCAAGAGGAGTTGAAGGGTTTGCGAAGAGGATGGAGGAGTGGCCTGGTGCGGCAATGTATCTGTACAACTTGGATTTGATGGAAGGGTCATTCATCGGTGCGGCTGCTCAACCCGGCATAGCAATCTGGCTATTCGCCCCTGAAGGCGAAGAAGACGGACGAGAAATCTTCGACTGGGCTTCCAAGATCGAAGGAGCTATCGATAAGACCAAAGTCATGAGTTTGCGACAAGTAAACATCTACGGCGGTATGTTTGCATTTTTGTTCTCAGACACAAGATATAACGGCTGACACAGATGGCACAAGACAGTGTATTGGCAGCCAAAGGAGTCTGCTCGGCTTCAATGTCAAACATCACAATTCCCTCGTCCGCCATGACAGAATCAACAATCCTCCGTGCCTGGGACTGGCTCGACTCCACAATCGCCCTCGACCCCTCCAAACTTCACGTCGGCACTTTTGTCCTCCTCGAACTCTTCCAGAAACCAGTCTTTGGATCTGCTGATGGAGATGACCATTGTGCTTGGCCGCATACCTCGAATCAGCATCTGTTGCAATTGGGTGTGGGCAGATTGGACGAAGGTGATTATCCTACTCGACTGGATAGGGATGCTATGGAAATGCTCAAAAACGCTGGCAAGTTGATTGTAGGCGACAGCTTTTCTCCGGCGGATTACTTTATCAATTTTCTGCAGCCGTGGAATGATCGAAGAGCGGTAAGATCGTGATTGAGCTGGAGTTCTGCTGTGTCGTTTGCTGACCTCTGTGCTAGATCTTTGGTGAGAACTATGAGAAGCTCCAAGCCATCAAGAGAGAGTACGACCCTAGAGGTGTTTTGATGAAGAAGAATGAGTGATGCTGAACGAAATGTTTGTCTTGTCAAAATTGCCTTCATTTGTTACGGCGTCATTAGTGTTCATTACCCATTAATCGTTAAATGCTCGCTGAAAAGAAACCCCCAAGAAACAACCGCCTCAAAATCAAACAATTCGTAGCTTTTCTCCCACATCGAGTCTGACAATCTGTGTCCTGTAATCCACTTTTGGTCGCTTTTCTTCCTGATGCAATGCGATATTCTTTTTCTCCTCGTCCAATTTTTGCTGTGCTTCTTCTGCCGAATATACAGCACTCTTGATCCACTTCACCGACCAGCCGAGATTTTCCTTGACCTCGTCGTGCGCGCTGATCCAGTATCGAGCTCCTAGTTCTCGTATCATCTCGGCGCCTCCGGGGTATCCTGCTGCCACGACGCCGCCCATGAACCAAGGGTTTTCCTCGGTATTGATGGAGTGGAAGAGAGCAGTCAGTGGCAATGCAAACTCCTTTGCCAACAATGAGGAGGCATATGGCTCGACGGCAGGGAAGCATACACCGTGAGGGCTGTACAAAACACTGATTGTCTTTTCACGCGGTGGAAATTTAGGTATATCTCCTTCGAGTTCCATAGGCGAGTCGGGGGGTGTCAAAGAGTCGTTTTGATCGACAGGTACCAGATCCAGGAAGTTTCCTGCCATGGGGGAGTCTTGGGGTGTAGGTGGGAGATTGAGAAGGTTGACTACTGAGCCATTCACTGACGTTGTTTTGCTGCTGGGTGCTCGGTATGTGATTCCAATGGCATTGTGAAGCCTTGTGGGATCCATTTTCTGTGGCATGTAGGAAACAGTGACTTCGCCTCCTTGACTGGTGAGAGAGTATCCAGGGATGGGTATTCGGATGACAGAGTTCTCAATTTTGCTGTTGTATGGCTGCATGGTTTCAATCTTCGCATGCGTAAAGTGTTTCCACGACTTGATTAACTTGGCAGCCACCGGGGTAGCCAGTATATGCACTTTCGAGTCCGCTGGAAGTGTGCATAATGTTTGTTTGTGGCAATGGTCAGGTTTGTCCTGGGAAATGATGATGAGATCCGGTTCTGGTATATCCCGTAACGAAGAAATGCAAGGCGAAGTCGTATGATGCGATATTTGAAACGACTCTTTCCAGACAGAAGAACTCCCCGTCACCCACGGATCGATCAACACAGTAAAAGAGCCAGGAAACCGAGCCGAGGCATGGACAGGCGCAAACGAAGGGATAAAGTCGATCAAGAAGGTGGTATCAGCATTGAGCGGCTTGATGTTCATAGCCATTTCGCTCTGCCCACGCTGCACCTCACAAGAGCTTGTAGAAGAAAGTAGAGAGAACGAACAACAGGAGAAGGGAAAAGAGCAAGGCGTTGAGGCATGTTTGAGCGAAACCTGGAAAATCGACCTGAATGTTCCTTCCCGTTGAAAGACAGAAACACCAACCGACTAAAAAGTGGGTTTGGGGTCTCGATCGACATGGCGAAAAAGCCACGCCCAAGCCATCGGATCGCGATGCTCCGCCCGAGGAAGTCGCACACGATCTACGCAGGCTGACGCGAGTTGCACGATTTATAGAACAGTGTTAGAAACAGTGTCGTAGCTTTGCCATTTGACGATAGAGAGATATCTTGTGTGGACATGTTTACTGCAGAACACCTCACAACCACCGAACTCGACTCTCATAATCCTCACACGACCTCTTGAGGTGCGATATCCTATCGAGGCCTCAATGTCTCAGAATTCTACCGGCCGGAACTTCAAGCGAGTCCGATCGAGGGTCTCGGCAAAGGTTACTACTATCGGGGCTCGCTTACAGCGCCTCACAGGATGCGACTCCAAGCAGCAGTTGCTCGCGACATCCGAAGCCAAGTGACTTCATGAAGCAGGCACGACTTGCACGACCGCGTAAAGATGACAGACTTGTATTTGTGCCTGTTGTGACAACACACGATCGAGAAAAACTTGTATAGGTACTTTCTACCTGCATCGCTTACAGCGGGTCGTGGTCGTGAGTAATCTGCCACTCCACCTCTTTGCGAATGATTCCTGTCTGAGAGCTAATGGACGAATTCTCGTCGACACCCCGATCTCGATGTGCATGGTGGACTGACGTCCTTGTGCCTAGCTTTGAGTTCGAGCTCAATCCTTGGGATGCGGATCGCGCCGATGCGATGTGACTTCGATGATGGGATTTGATAGGGCCCATCAGCAGATACGCGCCATTGATTTCGGAACGCGACGCACTGTGAGAGTCGTCTGTTTTTGCGATGGCGACGTTCTCGAGAGGGTTCATAAACGATCGGAACGACGGTATTGATGCGCTGACTAGAGACCATGCCAGCCATATTTGGATCCAGATGGCTGGTGGTATGAAGGAGAAGCCCTTGTCTTGTGCGCTGACCGTATGGGAAAGTCTTCGCAGATGCGTGACGGAGAATCCGACCACCCTAGGTATTGTCAGGGCAAATACAGATCATGGCCAAGTGGCTACTTACGCGAGTCTGAATGCGAATGCGGTCATGACAAGCATCTTTGGTCGTGATCCTATCATGACACCAGACACTAGGTAGGAAGGCACTACCATCAGCGCAGCTTCTATGATGATGTCGAGTATTGTCACGACTCGCCAACGGATTATCTTTTACTGAGTTAGCAGTGCCTCGAGCTGCCAAATCTTCGTACTGACATAGGATGGACATGTAACTGCTTCAGAGAAGAAATGATATGGCGAGCAGTCGATCAAAAGGACGAGCAAAGCCACAACGCCCCACGCAATGGTTAGGCTCAATAACGACCAACACAATACGGCGTTGAGTCTTGTGTTGTGAGTAAAGAGACGTCTGACGAACAACGCGAGAGAGACTTTCGAAAGCGTATACGCCAGGATGAACAGTATCTCAGCGGCGTAGATGGCCTGTATCTGTCAGTTGACGAGCCTGTCCTATCGGTCTTGTTGTCAACCAACTTCATCAATATTCGATAGCTGATTTTGCAGGAGTATCTTGCTCGACTGGCCGAGCCCTGCCTTCAGGGCAACGAAGACAGGGATATGTTGACAAGCAGCAACAAACTAAAGACTTTAGTCAGACATGCAACACCTCAAGACAACGATTTCGACTCACTGTTGCTACCAACAGCGCCCAATCGTCTGAACCATACAAACCCCACCTGTTTGTATCACGTATTCAGTAAGTAATCATTGTCTCGTTTGGTGTTGAACCTACCGAACGTTGAACCGCACTACCAGAGTGCCAAAGGGATATATCAAGGAGAGTAATGCGACGATCCAAATATAGCCAGCATGATCTGTGTCGGTGATACGAGAGAAGTAAGAAATACCCGGCGGTAGAGGAGCACCATTGACTGTCGTCAGATTCGTTGCCATGTGGGCATCATGCAGCGGCTGCAGCGTAAGTCAGAAGAAAAGCAGTGGAAGCACATCACCAAAAACGTCAACGAGGTGCGCATGCCGCTACATACTCTTTATTGTGCGGCCGCCGAACCTTCCAATACCCTTGATAACGGCGTATGCATCCTACTCACGTTATCGTCGATGAAGGAGCCGTTTGAGATAATCACTCGGCTTGTTGAAACAGAAGCACGGTAGACCCTTGAGGCTATTGCTCATGCCGGCACAAGAATGACCCTTGTCAACACAAGCCGGCCTAGAGCGCGCAAGCGACTGGTGTGGACGGTTCGTCTCGCCAAGCGGGCCGTCTATATTGTGGTAAGCAATACACGACGTACGAAGCTGTCCATGCTTAGCTATACTGTGCAAGATGATCGACATGGCACTTGATGGTGTCTGCAGGTGAGATGAAACCTCGCCTGTGCTCAATTGCTGGTCGACCTTGAGGTTTATCCTTCGACTACAATTTACGTGAGTTTTGAGCCCTGAACAGTAAGCAGCGGAGAATCCTAGTATTGACATGACAGAAAATTTCCGGTGAATTGCGTTGGGCTGCGTAGAAGGGAATGATTCTGAGTACGGAGATATTGATCTCGAACCCTGCATCTGCAAGCCCGCACGTTCAGTGAGATGTGGTCATAGAACTTTACTTCCATTCAGGAACAAGGACTAGGTGACGCAAATGAACACATACCGCAGGTGTGGTAAGCATTCGGCAGGAAACGCAGCCGCGTCAAGCAACTCGTCAACCACCCATTGCTTGACGTGAGGTCCCAGTGTAGACCTATAGGCAGTGTTCTTCTTATCAGTAGGCAGAAAGCGGCTCATGCCTCTTTCGGTATGGTATACGGCACAGCAAGACGCCAGAGATGAAGCCTCTATATTTTGGTTTCGAGTTCGAGAAGGCGTCTGATAGCTTGCTTCAACAATGGCACCAGGATCAATTGGATTTTTCATCCATAGGGCCCACTATTCGTCTTGTGTGTCCCTAGCTAGCAGTTTCGGACCTTTGTGGTGTTGGGCAAGGAAGCGACGTCCTTATCAGCCGGCTAATCTATATGGTATAAAGTACCAAAAAAGCCCAGACCCTCCGACTCTGCAGATCTTGAGGGGTCCGAACATCTCTACCTTCGAGTTCAAACACCTTCCGTCCAAACCATGTTCATCCTTCAGGACGATTTAACGTGCGTAAGATGAGCGAACAAGACCCGGAATAATCTATCCAAGACGCTTGTGAGGAAACTTGGCTGGGATGTGGGCGGCGTGGCTTGCATACAAGCCGCAAGGACCTTGCTTGTATGCAGAGTGAACTCTGGGCCCGGGCTATCGCTGAGCATAGTCCATGCTCCGCGGCACAGTGTGGCATCAGTAGAGAGGCGTGCATGTGGTAGGCAGAGATCATTCGCTTCTTGATGTTCTTCGTTGCCTTAACACGGAAGGTGGCTCATGTATGCGATTTGAACTAAAATTGATTGGCAAGAAGCCTTATAGTGCCTGCTCATACTATATGATTTCTACAATCCTTGAGTTGTCGTTTTTCTGCGCTCTTCCTCTCTGAAGTTCCAAGGTATTCTCTTCGCAATTGAGCGACAACCTCACTGTCTCCATCGCCATGTCGACGTCTTCAGAAGACAACAAGAGCAGCGCTATCCGCTTTGGCGAGCGTGAGATTGGTGACTCTGATAACCGACCCACGAAGACCGCCGCCGCTGCTCGCCATGCACAATTCGAACTGGGCGACTACAATGACAGCCCCAGAGATGAAGAGATGGACGGAACGGCAGATGCATATGGATCTGTGCCATCAGACAAGCGAGACATGATGCGCATGGGCAAGGAGCAAGAACTTCGTGTAAGTGCTTGTGAACACCAGATCTCTGTTATGCGACGCGCACTGACATCGGGATGCAGAGAGTTTTTCGCCAAGTTTCGCTATTGTCTTTCACTGCCATCCTGATGGCAACATGGGAGTTTGTTCTCATGGCTTGTACGCAGGGTCTAGTTGACGGCGGTCGTGGTGGTCTGTTCTGGAGTTATGTTTGGGTTATGATTGGATATGGATTCATCGTTGCCAGTTTGGCAGAGATGAGTTCTATGGCTCCCACTTGGTAAGTCGCAAGCGATTGGGCCACTGACTGTCGCTAATCCAACTCATAAAGTGGCGGCCAGTATCACTGGGTCTCAGAATTTGCACCTCCGAGGTATCAGAAATTCTTGTCGTACATCACAGGATGGGTGTCGACTCTGAGTTGGCAAGCTGGGTATGTATCCCATGCACAATATCGATCAGACAGGCTAACCTGTTGGTAGAAATGCTTCCGGAGGCTTTCTCTGCGGAACTTTGATCCAGTCATTGATCATCATCAAGAACCCAGACTATGCTGCACCCGGCTGGCAGGGCACATTGCTCGTCTTTCCCGTCATGCTGGTCTGTGTCGTCTTCAACGTCTGGTTCAACCATTGGCTGCCAAGCATGCAAAATGCAGTCATGGTACTGCACGTCGCTGGGTTTCTGGCAATCATGATAGTTTTCTGGGTCCTCAGTCCGCACGTTCCCGCAAGGGAGGTATTTCTGGACTTCCAAAACGACGGCGGCTGGCAGACGATGGGTCTTGCTCTCATGATCGGTCAGGTTTCTGCAGTCGGTTTCCTTGGAGCCTCGGATGCAGCGGCTCATATGTCTGAAGAAGTCATAGATGCCGGACTGTCAGTCCCAAGAGCTATGGTGAGTTGTCCATGGCATACATGATGAAAGTCATTGAATATGCTGACATACTCTCAAGTGGTGGACCTACACTGTGAATGGTCTCCTCGGTCTGGTCATGCTCGTCTCATTCTTATTTGCTATGCCGTCAGTAGAGGATGCCATCAACGATGCGACTGGATATCCGATGATGTACGCTTTCCAGCAAGCAATGCCGATGACTGGCACAATTGTCCTGGCCGTTCTGATGATGGTCTTGTTGATGGCTGGCAACATCTCATATCAAGCATCGACAGCAAGACAGACCTATGCATTTGCTCGCGATCGTGGATTCCCTGGCTCTCGCTGGCTGGGATACGTCAACCCGAAGCTGATGATCCCGGTCAACGCTGTTGTTTTCTCAGCAGCATTCACCATCATCCTGTCGTTGATCAACATTGGGTCTTCGGCTGCTTTCAATGCAATCATCTCGCTCGGTGCTGTAGCACAGATGGGAACATACGCCATTTCGATCACTTGCGTGCTGTACAGGCGTTTGACAGCCCCGCACCTCCTCCCAAAGGCAAGGTGGAGTCTTGGCCGTTGGGGTGTGTTGGTCAACATTATCGGCCTTCTTTTCGCTTGGGAAGTCTTCTTCTGGTGTAAGTGATATCGATTCTCCCGGAGTATACATGGCTAACAAACGAACAGGCTTCTGGCCCAACTCTCAGCCAGTCACCGTCGACAACTTCAATTGGGCGCCGGTCATGTTCGTCGCAGTTGTTGTAGGAGCCTTGATAACTTACTTCTTCCAAGGCCGTCGTGTCTATTCGGGACCAGTCGTTATTGTGCAAGGCCGCCAGGAGGAGACACTGTCGGGTTGATATACGCAACACAGAGGCGTCGGCCTTGGTTGTCTTATCGTGTACATAAAACAGTGGTGCTCATAGATAAACGGTCAAAATTAGGTTCCAGCTTTATTTTGGCGTTGCTTTTCTGCCGTCAATGACCGTGCGCTCAACGAGCATGTGATGGAATTGCTCGGCGCTGAGAGCGAAAGGACACGACTGGATACAACCACTGAGCGAAGGAGTTGCGACGACGTGCAAGATGTGTCGATGGTCCAAAGCGGAACGTAGAACATGTCCTTGAGCGATATTGTCTTGGACCGACGGTTAGCTGATGCGTCGCAGCCAATGGCAGATTGCAGGGCAGGGCGGTGAAGTCATGATTAGCTGGGCTGGGTTTCGGCGGCGTCGCGGTCAGAAGAATCGTCCAAGGGTCGCGTCGCTCAGGTGCTCCAGCGTGTTCTTGCAAGCTCCTGAGCTGCCGTGGCCTGTGCCTTTTCTGTTGCTCTTTGTCGCTGCTTGCCCCGCGTGTGTGGGGCGTTTGTGTCCAGCTTCCTCTCGACTCTCCTCCTATCGTCACGTATCGTCTCAAGTTCACACCTCTTTCGCGCGCTCCGTCTGCCACGCACTTTGTATTGCTTCTTTGGCGAGTAGCGGTTAAGCTTCAGTGAGCTCCAATCGAGCTCCATGACAGCTCCTTACCCCTCGCCGGCCGTCCCCGCCTGAGCTGGTAATCCGACCTGCCTCTGTTCCTTCGCCCCGAAAGGCTTCAATCAGCGTCATCCCTTTGCGTAGCTTGGATCAGGTGCCTCGCGGCTGGTCAAGCTGACAGCTCGAGCTGCAAGACTCGACTCCTCAATCGACATGCCTCCCAAGTTGAACCACACGTCTAACCATCACACGTCTGATCCGGACAATGAAGTCGTCTGTCCGATCAAGTCTGCTGATGGCAGCAACTGTCGCAAGAAATGCTTGGGCGTGCGTCCCCCTATTTCTTCTCTCTGCTTTTGCTCCGTCTCCCAATATTCACTGTTTTGCTGTCGTCGACCGTGTTGTTTTTGTCTCTGTCATTAGCCCATGCACCATGCTGTCCCGTCTGCCCCGCAAGTCGTTCCTCCACGCAGCAATGCTTCGTCGTACCCGTCACGTCAACATGGGAACGCGACTTACAAAGGGATTATAGGAGAAGCGTTTCCGCTCGATGCAGGAGCATATCCGACGAGCGCATCCGGAATATTACATTCCCAAGCTGCCGGCAACCAAGGAGAGCTTCGACCTGATGGTCAACTCACCGCCGTCTGAGCGGCCTCCTCGAGTAGAGCTATGGTCGCCGACGTCTGCCCCACGCCAACCGCGATCACAGCCTGCAGACCACCACCATAACGATCAGTATGCAGTCGGAGGACCCTCTGCAGGTGTGTTCAATGCGCCCATGAGCGTTGCATATGACGGGCTGAGCTCATATGGATTTCAAGGCGGGCTGGGCCCCGTTCAGATAGCCCCCGACGGCTACGG
The DNA here is from genome assembly GCA_023848605.1 of Aureobasidium sp. EXF-10728. NCBI lineage: Eukaryota > Fungi > Ascomycota > Dothideomycetes > Dothideales > Saccotheciaceae > Aureobasidium > Aureobasidium sp. EXF-10728. The sequence goes on from SWBG01000008.1 coordinate 464,734, forward strand.
CCTGCCAGCAGAGTACCGACGGGGCTCCCTTATCCCAGCTGCGAGCGCGGCTGCCGCCCTGGCACAGCTGCACTATGCTCGACCAGACGGAGAATGGGACAATGATCAAGTAGGCCCTGACTGCGCTGATGACGCTGCTCCGAGCGCTAAGTACATGCGTCAGAACTATTTCAACGACCATGTGACCGACGCAAAGAGAGCTCACATGGTAGATCCCACGCTCTCGGCCGGCCAGCAATTCCTCGATAGCCAATACCAAGAAGACCAAAGCAACCCCTCGGGCCTGTCGCTGCTCAAGTCGCCCTCGAGTCGCCAGAACACCCTCCCCCCCATGCAGCGAACCATCTCCCATAGCTCACATAAGAACTCGCTGACACAGAGTGCACGCAAAGCAAAGCACGAGAGAGACAAGATCAAGAACGAGAACCGCAAGGCTCTCAGCGCCGAACCTAACATGTACGGCAAGAGATGGGAAGACTTAATAGACGCCGCGACGTCTGCCACCGAGGAAGATCGGGACCTTACACCTGTGCGTTGGACACGACTCTCTTTTGTCACGACCGGATGCCACTGACTGTTCGCAACAGCTACCCGTCTCCCCCTACAAGTCACCACAAGTCGGTGCACGTACACCGCTTGCGCCCTTCGCTCTTGGCTCTCAGTTCCAATCATATACTGCATCGCCCCTACAACAAACCCTCACCCCTCCTCCCGCCGACGCAGATGGACCGCCCCTCGATATGGGACCTTTCCCTTCTGTTGAAGACAACGCCGTCTCATCCTCTATCGACTCGAACCAATCAGGCAACAACTTCCACATCATGCCGTCGCAAAATCTCTCTTCAGATTCGTCGCCCATGTTCTCGAATCCCGTCCAGATATACTGTGCAGGCTGTAGGAGGCTTAGCATACTCAAGGAGTGCTTCGCTTGCACAGAATGCATCTGCGGCCTGTGCACGGGTTGTGTCGAAGCACTTATGGCGGAACAATCTCGCGGACGCATAGCACAATGTCCACGCTGTCGCACAATGAGCGGACGCTTCAAACAGTTCCAGCTCGACATACGCTAGGACCTGTCTCACGACCTACCACCTTCCTTCCTTTGCTTGACTTGTTTAATATAGCACATCTTCATTGTTGTTTCTTTTTTGCTGGGTGGCTGTCCGATACAGGGATTTGTTTGGCGCTGGCAGGCGTTTTGCTGGACCGTGTATGCATCTTTTTATGGACAAATGGAATGGGATAGACTGCTGTGGGATGCTGGGCCTGGAACGAGCAATAGGAAGAACAACCATCACTGGGACCTTGGATAAATGCATTCTTTTATCTTTTCACTTTTGGAGTGCGCGTCTTGTACGAAAATGCTGTCTGGTTGTGTCGAACCTTCCCGTCGTCTTCACTTGCTGGTCTCACTGATTCTGCTGCAGTATCTCGCCGGGAGTTGCTCCAACACGTACTTCTAATCCGGCTTTCATCGCGCTTCCGTCGCCCATATTCTCTTTATCCTCAGCGCACTCCAAATAGACACACACACCAAAACAACTCTCGCAAACTGCCTAGCGCCGGCCACATCTCGTCCGGTTCGATCAAACCTGCTATCAACGACATCTTCCTGGTCGTCCTCGCCGTGATGTCGACTCCACCGAATCAACTGAGTGCAACCACTCCATCAAAGGGCGCTGTCTCAACACCTGACAAGCAGCCTTCGGCGTATGTACATCCTGTCCATTGTTTTGTTTATGGTGCTGAGACCATGAAACACAGCGTGCACTTCCAAGAAACAGTGACACTCGTCATCGGCAAAGAGAGGAAAACATACACTTTGCACAAAGATCTCCTCTGCTTCTACTCGGACTATTTTCGCACCGCGTTCAACGGCTCCTTCAGGGAAGCATTAGAACGCAAAATTGAGCTTCCAGACGTCGAGATCACTCTCTTCGAAGAATCCCAAGTCTGGCTGTATACGCGCAACCTTCCAGACTTCGCTAGCATATGTTCATACTTCGCTTTCCTTGTCGAAATGTGGATCTTTGGAGGTCGCTACCAGATACCTCTTCTTCAGAATCAAGTCATGGACAAAATGTTGACTGAGTCGAATAAAAGCTCGAGCTTTGCCCCTTCCGTGGTCCGTAGGGTGTACGCAAAGACCCTAGTAGGCTCACCATTGCGAAAGGCGTGTATTGAGATTGTAGCGTGCACGATGCAACTTGAGCATGAATCGGGCGTCTTCATGAGTCCTGGCCATGACAAGTTCTGGACTAGCGAGAGCCTCACAGATTTGGTGCTTGCGCTCAATCACTTACGCCTGAACGGGGATGTCAGGTTTCCTGATCTTCCCAAGAGAGACAAGTGCTTCTTCCATGTTCATGGCAAGGACGAGCATTGTTGACCTACACGGGAGGAAGTTCACAGCATCACGACAACTCTCCTTGGAACCGGCAATGTAAGTCCAAAGTCTATGCAATGCGACACTGATTCAGCTGTCAGTCTAACATCCTAGAGAGGAGCAATTACAATCGAGACCGAACATCACGCGTATGTTGCAATCTAGTCAACAATGCTTGCGCAACCCTAAGCTCACTAGATAGTTGCAAATGGTGTTGTTGGGAGATACCAAGGATAATTGTAGACAAAATGGGAGATCCACTAAGAACATGGTCAAAATCAATGACAAAAGAGTTGACTGCTTCACTTTCACATGTGAGACAACCCCTTGATTGCGTTGCGCTTTCCTTCTTTTCTTGACTCTCGTTTTGACTCACTCTTCAGAAGCGTCTCACTGAATGCTAATCTTGACTATCATCGCCTATTCGCCATCTCTTTCTTTTATTGCGCCTCTCCATCAGCATAGTCTTGCCGAAAATTGCAGCGACCTCGATTGTTCATCGCCTACCGCCAAATCCTTCTGCAACATGTCATCTCATTCCACTGGTCCATCCAAAGGCGCTGCCTCAACCCTTGATAAGATCCCCTCAAGGTGATTCCAGACCCTACGCGGCAGCAACTGGCAGTAGCTTACGTACGACTCATAGAAAGCACTTCCAAGGCCTGGTCACCATCGTCGTCGGCACTTCCAAGAAAGAGTTTGCAGTCCACAAAGACCTTTTGGTTTTCTACTCCGACTACTTCCGCGCAGCCTTCGATGGATCTTTCGTAGAAGCAATCGATAAGAAGATTGAGCTTCACGATGTTGAGAAAGATGTTTTCGAGAATTTCTACGGTTGGCTCTACACACGCAAGCTCGTCTCCGAAGACGACAAAGTGTTGGGTTGGTTTGCCCTTCAGGAACTCTGGGTCTTTGGCGATCGCTTCCAGGCCCCAGTGCTACAGAACCAGGTCATCGACGAGATCATCGACAAAAGAGAACGCGAAAATGGCTTCGATCTCGGGATACTCAAGAGCGCATACGCAAGCACTCACGTCAAATCGCCACTTCGCAACGCTCTCGTCAACATTATGGCCCACCGAATGGTGATCGAAGACGAAGACAAGAGTATCCTGGCAGACAAATATCTCGAGAAATTCACCCCTGAAATACTGAGAGATGTTCTTCGGGAAGTCTATGCTACGTACAGGTGCAAGCCATTCACTTACACAATGCCAAAGAGAGACAAGTGCTTCTTCCACGTCCATGGCAAAGACGAGCATTGTTGATCCACAACCATTCCTCGCCTGTTCCGGCAAGGTAAGTCCAGCACAAAATCTCTCTTGACCTAGCCGACTCGGAAGAAAGACACACCAGGATCAACACGCAGACATGAACGACCCTCGTTCGCTCCGGATCACATGCAACCTATCGATTCAAGCCCAACTCGATCAACAAGAACAATCGGAAAGAAGACTGCTAGCAAGACTAGCATACTCGACGACTTCTCCACGGTCACAAGCTCTCCGTTCTCCATCTACGCTCAACTTGGATCATCTTCGCATGAACTGACGTGTGACCTGCAAAGACACCCAACAAGTTTCTAGATAAGAGATAGAACAGTGAAGAGCCGAAAACTCATCATCTCTCAGTATCCCAAGTCTCGAGACCAATTACATCTTTTTCGTAGACTACATATGTGACATGTCTCGACAAGAGTTGAGTATGATTGGGTTGAAAGGCAGTATCTTTTTCTCTCTTTTCTTTACAGTCTCTACTCTCTCTCTCTCTTTTCTGTTTACTTACTCTTTTCCCTTTTCCTATTTTTTCTTCTTTTTTTTTGCTTTTTCTTCCAGAGGTATACGAGCAGGGTGGTACATCCAACGTACATTTCCGACATCAAACCATGGATATCTCGACCACCGCTGCTTTGAACTCGTTCAATAGTGCCTAGAGTAATGCCAATGTACATCAAAAGTCGACAGTATCGACTCTTGCCATCATAAACCAATGGTGTGGCTGATAAATGCCCAGATTCGTCATCTTGGACATTTGACATTGAGCTGCGAGGAGAGACACACCTACTTCCATTGATGTCATGACGTTTGGAACAGAATACACAATCCCCAGCTGACGACATGATAGAGACAAGGCAGTAGTGTGACTTACATGCACCTCTCCATGGATTGCTGCTTCAGTGTCCATGTTGATGAAGAAGTTCTACCTGAGATCTGGTCAATGGCCAACAAACGCCAAATTATCACCACAAACAGGATGAAAACATGCAAGACAGTACAAGAGGATTGCATGGCGAAAGACGAGCATACAAGACCGGAGAAAAAGAGACGATAGTGCAATAAGCTACTGTATCGAGAAAAAGATGATAAACAACATTAAATACTACCGAATATATACTTCCTCACCATAAACACCCTCGTCTTACAATCTACTCTGGCACAATCTTCGCAACCGCACGCCAGAAATCACATCTCTGTCCTCTACCTCCCTCCCAAGCATACGCATCCACAACCTCAAACTCATTCTCCAGCCCGGGACCCACATAAACAGTAGCATTAATATTCTGCACTCCAATCTTGCCATACAGCTCTTGACCCCCAGTCTGATTGAGATTAACCTGCACAGGATTCCAGACATTGAAGCGTGGGAAGTTGACGGCAGCTTGGCCGCCGGCGCCAGCAATGTTGGCAGGAATGGACGGGTTGGAGTTTACGACGAATTGGCCCCAGATGGACATGAAGGCGGCTTCGAAGGCGGGGCCTTGGGTGGGTGCTGCGGGGCCAAAGTAGCCAGAGACGTCGGCGCCGTGTTGGGCGGCGGGTACAGAGTATTGGTATTTGTAGGAGGATTTGTCGCCCGTGTAGGCTTCGGCCATCCAGTAGGAAGGGCATACAAAGGTGGTTTCGGCGTAGATGTTGTTTGCGCGTTGTTGTTGGCCTGTGGCTACCGAGGATTCGTTGATGGCTGTTGGGCCAGAGTCACCTAGTGTAGCAAAGTCGGCTGCTGAAGGCGAGTCTGTGGCGTTGGAGCTGGGGTCTGATGTCTTGTGTTAGATTTCTGCTGGAAGAATTATAAGCGAAGGGAGAAGGAGCTTACAATAGCGGAGGATTCTTGCAATGTCGTCGTTGCTGAAGAGGGGGAAGGTGAGTTCCAACCAGTCGACGAGCTCTGCTTCGGTGTTGATGGTTTGGGGAACGAACAGAGGGCCTTCATTGGCGTTGTTGCCGACAAGGAGGTTTTGTCCGTTCACCTTCTTCTCCAAGAGTTGCTGACTAGGTAATTGCTGGATGAAAACATCATCCGTGACGGGCAAGAAGCCCCATGTACCGAAAGTGCCTGAAGCAGAAACATTGAAACTGGCATACTGCAGCGTGGTGGTGTCTTGATTGACCAAACATTCAAAGATGGTGCGAGCAGATGACCCATAAGCAGTGTTAGGCATGCAGTTAGCTAGGCCGGCGAAAGCGTAGTAAGACTGCGAAGGTACCCAATCCTTGTATCCATACTGCATAGGCAAGTAAGGAGAAGCCGCGATGGCGTTCTTGAACAACGAAGTGCCCAAAGTGCCGCCATAAGCCATGGCTTGTAGCATGACGGAACCGCCGCCAGCGGACTCTCCTGAGATACTCACCGAGCGTGGATCACCGCCAAAGGATGAAATATACTCTTGAACCCACTTGAGAGCAAAAGTTTGATCAAGGATACCGGCATTGACAGAACCAAAGCGATTGACCTCATCCGAGGACAGAAAACCGAAAGCACCAAGACGATACTGGATGGTCACTGCAACAAACGAGTCATTGTTCGTGTTGATGATGGCCTGCATGTCTTGACGACCATTGCCGAGTCCATAGCCTCCGCCGTGAATCCAGACAAGTACTGGGAGGTTTGTTGCATTCTGTGGTGCATAGACGTTGAGGAAAAGACAGTCCTCGGTAGAGAGTGTGCCCGCACCACCCGAGAGGGAACTCTGAGGGCATTGAGGTGCGTACTGAGTGGCCTGGATGGTTTGAGAACGGTTCTCTGCAGGAACTTGAGGTGGCTGCCAGCGCAGAGATCCAGTTGGGGGTGCAGCGAAACGAATGCTAGATGCATGTAATTAGTGATGATCAAGAGCCAGGAATATTTCATCATACCCGCGCCAAATGTTGATGTTTGTAGTCTGGTTGGTGTACCCTTCGTAGACTTCGTAGCCGAGATCAACTTGGAGATCACTGTTGCTGCTGGTGGCATTGCCAGATTGTCTTTTGGCCTTGAAGTGTTCGAAAGGTTGAGCGACTGGCAGGGCAGCACTGGCAGCCAAGGAAGCTGCACCGAGGAAGGCGCCAACGAGTGTGGAAAGAGAAGGCATTGAAACGATATAGAGGAAGGCACCACCTACATTGTAACGTCCTGGCAATAGCCCTACTTATACTTCGATCAGTCGCGGATAACAATGGCCCGGTTTGCGACAAGGGCTAACTACGACCCCGCCGGTTAAGTCTTCGATCCGTTGCATGGAACCTGGAAAGACGAGCAGCCGTGGTATCCGGCCCTCTATACGAGGAGGAGCATGTACGCACATGCGGCATCGACTGTGAACAAAAGACGGCACACCGCTGTGGTCGACCATGCATCCTAGCTCGATCGACGCGAGATCCCAGCGTGAACGCCAGCCATCTGCCGTAGCCCGCAATGTTGCCATCGGCCATGTGAGACATTGAACAGAGAAGGTTCAACAACCTCAGAGCTCGGCAGAAAAGCACCTTGCATGCACATCCAGGCGAGCTTTCATATCGACATGCCCGCCATCAATAGCTCGAGGTGACCAACATGCAAGTCCTTGCTTAACGAAAGTGATTCCGACGCTTGATAATCAACAACATGCAGCAGAAAAACACATCAACCGCGTGCACACATCTCGTCACCCACGTCATGACCGCTGCACCCCGCTTCCCCAGTTTTTGGCAAAAATGGCTGACAAACTTGCACATGGCGGGGCCGCTATACAAACCTTGCTTGATGGACCAGTGACACGTTGGACATCCGGTATCGCTAGGAACCACAAAAACGCGTTCCTGAGCCGTGGACGAATGGACGCATAATTGACAGCAGTCAGGCACCAGATTCCGTTGTCACAGCATGAAGCTTTGAACGTCGTTAGAGGGGTTGGAAGAACGATGTTGTATGAAGGATAGAAAAAAAGTTAATTGTGGTTATAGAATGGCGGTACGTCTCGTGCCCCAGTTTTCATGGAATCTATCTTCTTTACCAACTCTGCCATTCCATCTGCCAAAAACCCACTTAGGGGAGCAAGCATGCTAAATCGAACAGCGTTTGATCGGCAATCGTTCGAGGTGAGCTTCAAGGATGAACTTCAGATCCATGTTCCGTCAATGCTCCCTCGATGTCCTTGATCGCTTTCTATAGAGATCCGTTAGGCTGTTGGGCCGGAGGTTGCATGGTAGCTTGAGGTGCTGCGGGACTGCCCCCCATAGGCGCTGTCTGCGCTGACAGCCCAGACTGAGGTTGCATGGCCAGTGCTGCGCGCTGTCGATCCATCATCAATCTTTGTTGTTCAGGAGTGAGTGTACTGTGAAAGCCAGAAGGTCCCACCGCTGACGATGTGTTTGGGTTTGGGGGCTGAGCGAACGTCGGCGTTGCGCGGCCAGATGAGGGTTGTGGTTGAGAAGCTGCAAGGTTTTGCGTACGAGGTTGGTATGTCTGCTGTGGTACGGGTGTGCTAGCGGAACCATAACTAGATCTTGTCTGACCATAGTTTTGCGGTGTATAGGCAGCGGCAGTTGGAGTGCCATTGGCAAAGGTTGATGCAGTGGTGCGAGGGGCGTAGGTAGTTTGAGGAACATTATATCCTTGACGGGCAGGATTGACGGGTTGAGGAGTTTGAGTGCTGTAGTTTGAAGCATATGTCGGTCGTTGCTGACCATAGTATTGCGTACTGAAGCTCGAGCGGCCAGTACTGCTGGTGTTGTAGGTGTTGGGATAGCCGGCCCCAGGACGCGGAGCAGTAGCAGGTGCATTGTAGCTTTGCGCAGCACCACGGTAGTTTGCGGCCGGAGTCCTAGAGTTGTAGTAATTTGCTGAGGTGTGCGCAGAGCGACTGGAAACAGATGGAGTGCGTCCATACTGTGATGTCGAGTCTGGTTTCTGAGCAGCAGCAGCAGCCTGCATAGCTGAAGAACGAATCAAACGAGTAAGTTGATCCTCCTCCATGGTTCCACGGTACTCTTTGCCCTGGATGACAATGTTCTTCTTGACAGCCAAGTCTGCAAACTTTTCGCCATCAAGTTTGGCCACGGCATAAGGCGGAAGCTTGGATATCAGCTGAGCCAGTTGTGATCGCAGAGCTCTGTAGGTTTCGTTCTCTTCAGCCGAAGGCGCAGTTGCCGTACCAACCATAGCACTCAACAAAGGACTGGGGCTTGCTGGGTTCCGCGAGCCAGTAGGGATGTATGAGTTTCTGATGCGCTGATGCGACGACAAAGCTTTCAGGAGGTCGGAGATATCCACAAGCATTTGATCCACCTCGCGCTCTTCTTCATTGATAGTAGACACAACATCGAGTTTGTTTGGCTTGAAAGCCTCGTCGTCAAAGTCTTCGATGGCCTGCTGAATGGCTTCAAGGTCGTCTGCGCTTAAGATGTCTTCAGCAGCAGCGTCGTTGGTTGATTCCTCAGCATCATTGATAAAGGGAGATTCTTGCAAAGCAGGATCAAGGACGAAATGGTCGTCGAATCGTCTTTGGCCCATCCTGTGCCACCAGACCATGTCCTTTGTCTCCTTGGCGACCAGAGCTTTGGAGTTGTCCTGAGTTGGAGCGAAGCCAGAGTAAGCGGCACGGAACAGAGCAGCCTCCTGGGCGATGATGTCGGCAGGAGATGCTTCTTCGGTTGGTTTTGGCTGTTCCTGGCCATTCAAAAGACTTTCCCTCCGTCTGCGCTTGATTGCAGATGCAGACTCTTTGATTTCATTGGCACCGTAGCCTACCCAGGTCCCCACGGTCAGGGGTTGTAGCGTATATCCACCTTTTCTTGAAGCTTTCGGAAGTTCGCCGAAGGACCATGAAATTGCAGTAGATTTTGAAGACGAATGCCTGGTCGGCTTGGGAGGATTCAATGGCGGCAGGGATGCAGGAGAAGGGAAGACGTCGGCAAAGGTAGGGTTGGCCTTTCTCGTGACGGCGGCGTCGCTAGGAGGCAGGGGCACGACTTTGGTGGCAGAGAGCATAGTGGGCAGACCAAGTTCCTCGACAGACAGGCCAGGAGCTTGTATGGATGAGGTCGACAGCGGAAGACTGGAGAAGAGCTGTCTCGGTTGGGGAGCGTTTCCGTACAGACTCAAGACAGTCTTGGTGGAGGGTGTTGCAAGCGGATATTCCTCCTCCTTCTTGACAGGCACAGTCTCATGCTTGGGTCGTTCGCGGTCCAGGCAGTCTTTGACAAGGGAGCGGAAAGCTGAGAGGGTCTGCATGGTGGTAACATCTGAATTGGCGCGACGCTGGGTATTGTTTGAGGAATCCTTGGCTTTGAGGGGCTCGAAAAGAGTATCGAGAGCATGGTCGAGGTCGTGCTCGAAGTCGTCGAGACTTTGGTAAAGGTGGTTCTGCAGGCGCGAAGCGATAGTGTTTTGTTGGTCGTCGTGGTCGAGTTTTGGGCGCTTGGTGGAATGGCCGTTGGTTTGGGAGAGTCGCGACGCGTTTGGCAGTGGCAGGTACAAGACTGATGGTTCAGGATCGTATCTGTCATGGTTGTCAGTAAGCCATGTGGTAGATGGTGGATAGTGGACGCGACGGACGATTTCAGAAGCTCCCACAGGTCTTGGAACAGCTGTGTCTCTGGTTGTGGTTGTTGGGTCTTTTCAGAGTCATGACGCTTGCGCTTGATGGAGGTTGGGGAAGAGTCGACTGGAGCGGCCGGGGGGTCAGCGGCGACGTCGCCATCGCTCTGGTGGTGGTCGGGCATGCTGAGGTCGGTCATGGTGTCCCCGCGTCGCTGGTCGCAAAAGTCGCAATGAGGGAAGACGCGTTGTGCTTTGGACTGGCGGCTGCCCCAGCTTTTTGCACTTGGACAATGGCAGGCTCGCAACAATACAAGCTGTCGATTGTCGAATGGCTCTCAATAACAGAGCCCAATAGCGACAGCAATTCGATGACTAGACAATAGGGACAACCATTCCTGCAACGACCTGACTCTGTCTGTCTGCCCGACCAGACGTGGCCCTTGCGTACAGCGGCTGTCTCCGCTCCCGCTTCGGCATGCCCGGCCTTTGCTCTGTTTGCTTGGCGCGAGCGCATCGAGACATAATTTTGGAGGGACAGCTCTCGCCGATTGAAAGCAGACCTGTTGCGCGCGACCTGATGAATGCCCGTTGTTGGTGCTCTGTCCCTCGCTAGACGGGCCCAACATGCTACTCGAGCCCTTGTTTCGACTCGGGCCCTTCGTCGCAACTCACTCGGCAACAACGCCCGTCGCTCCTTCTCCCGTCCCGGCCATGTGAAGAGCGACCACCTTCCTGCTGACGAGCAGCAAATCTTGATGCGTAAGGTTGCTGTCGACTTTGACCCCCATCGCCTATCTGCTCTTTATTATCGCCAACAACGCCAAGACAATGGTGAACCCAGGACCTGGCACCTCTCATCAAGTCCCAACCACAAGGCCCTCAAGGACATTGTCGACCGCCGACTGGAACTCATGGCCCTCCCTGACACGTCTGACACGTCTGACACGTCTGACACACCTGGCACGTCTCGCAAAGCTGATGATACGACCATCTCCTTGACATGCGAAGACCACGCTGTTCTACGCTCCATAGGCTACACGCACCATCACGTTGACTATTATGCCAACATCCTCTCCACCAAGGACTCACTCTTTGCCGCTCGCTTTCTCATAGCAACCCAAGCCCCTCCCTTCTTCGTCTACTGCGACTTCCTCGCGCGACAGCACATTCGTCCCGAGGCTCTTCGTCTTCTTTTGAACAACCTGCCACACTGGGCCCCCGATACTCCCTTCCTAGCCGACCGTCTTGTCTTTCCCGTCTTTGAGAGATTGTCCTATCATTGCCGCCGCGTCTGGCCTAATGCCACACCCCTCGTGGCCTCCTGGCTGACCCACCAACTCCGTTTGTCTGATGATCGTCTTCTTCGCTTCCAACACTCCGAGATGCAAGAGGAAGACTGTAATTTCGTCTCACATCTGACCTCCCGCTTCAATCACGCCCTCCGTATACTCTCGCAACCCTCGCACATCTCTCCCTTCAAGAACATCGTCTTCCAAGAGGCCGCCCAAGCCATCATTCTCAAACACATGGCCGATCACACCCCTGCTCTTACTATCGATCGAGTAGGCTATCGCGCCGTCGCACGTGTCCAGCTGGCCAACAAAAAGACGCCTTCTGAGCGAGAGTGGGCCAGGCTCAAATCTCCCTCCTGGCCCCCGTGGAAAGAAGATCGTACGGGTATGGATGCCCGTATCGGTCTCGACTATGGCGTCAGTCGTGCTCACCAAATCTTGATCAGGATGCAGGAGGCTGGCTATCCGCTCAATCTATGGGACCATGTTGCTATGATATACGCAGGCTGGGACACGGACAACAGCCCTACAATCCAGAAGAGAGTTTTTCTTGACGACTTGCCAAAGAGGAGGTATGCGCAAAGCATTTGGATCGCTCGCATCAGGACAACTCGTACAGCTCAGCAAGCTTGGGCTTGTTTCTTGGCATATCAGGACGAGAATCTTCCTGCAGACCATCGCATCTATCATGCCATGTTCGAAGTCTTGATCCAGGAGCGCAAAAGAGTCAGACTGGGCCCTGAAAACATTGGCCATGAAGTTGATGACGACGATTCGGATGCTCTGTATCCAGGTGATACCATGGAGATCGGCTCACCCCCGTCATCTGCCCACCAATTGACATATATTCGTGCCGACATACCTTCAGTCCAACAGCTCTACGACCACATGCGCGAAGACGGACGACATCCTTCCGAAGATACTCTCGCCATGCTCTTGGACAGCGCAGAGACGCTCGCAGAAGGCTTGGTCTACCTGGAGACCGGGGCCGAAAAACATCGTGCAGCTATTGAAGCTCTTCTTCATGGATCCAAACATGATCAATCCTTGCACGTCTTGCCCAACCATCTCTTTGCGGCCTACATACGCCTTTTGTGTCGCTTTCCTCACACTCCGCTCGACAGGGAGGTGAAGCTGCGATGGCGATACGGCACCGACAAGTCCAACTTCGATCTCCGACAACCTCTAGCCCGAGCTATCTATCTGCTCGTTGAGCAGAAACGAACACATGCACCAGCCTGGAATTGTGTATTCGCTGCATTGGCCCGTAGAGCTGCACCAACTCTGGCTTCGAGCTGGCGATCCATACATCGTCGAGGCGAGGAGTCTTTGACCACTGAAAACGAGCTGTATGACAAGATCTTCTCTTTCAATCTTGCCCGCCAGGTCAAATTGACCATGTCGGAGAACGACCTCGCACTAGACGAAGACGCTTTTCTGTGCGTCTGCGTCATCGCTGAGCACGCAGCCAGTGCCGTTCACACTGTCTTCGAAATGCACGGATCTAATCCAGAGTTTACTCCCGAAACCACAACCAGCCTCGTCACGCATGCGAATAGTATCTTCCGGGACGGTCACGACTGGATGAAGGAACAGTTCTGGATCTTGACCGAAGGCGTAAAGGACTCTATCTCTACTGGGTTGGAGACACAAGATTACGAGCTCAAGCTGCCTCGTTTATACACCGTCCCTCGCCCAGCCTTGTTGCACGCCTACATTCGCGCTTTGGGCATGTTGCGCGACTATGACGGCCTCCAAGAGCTGGTTGAATGGATGCGTATACATCGGAAAGACCTTGCCAAGCGCTCCGCGATGGATCGTCGAGGTCATGTCTTGATGCGGAGAGCCTTGATAGCTCTTCGTGTGTTCATAGAGGATCGATGGGAACCTTCGAAGCCCGAGCTTGACGATAGAGAGGTTCCTCTTTGTGCACCAACCAAACAGGTTGAGGAGATCAAGACGCTTATTGAGAGCGTGGAGCAATGGGGCGGCTGGCCATCAGACGAGGAGGTCGAGATGTATATCGAATATGGCCGTGGAGGTGGTTGACGAGTGTAAAAATAGTAGTGGTGCTTTGGGGTCTCATTGGCGATTGTATATACACTTCATTTCTTTGTAAGTATATTGTGGCTCGGTTGTGTATTACCAAAAGTAGAAAGGGGTCGGTTCGTCTCGGGAGTGTCTTGAAGATAAATAGACGGCCATGGGAAGCCATTGTCTGTATTTGTACAAAAGTTGACTTCTTCATCCTAATTTTACAGTCCCCTGCCTTTTTGAGCAATTCGTTCTTCTGCTGCATTACGCGCCAAAAAGAACAGCAAGTCCCTGCCATTCATATTTCCATCCACCTTCCTAAAATAACACCTTTTGCGCCTTCCTTGCTCTGAGAGGAAGAAAAATCTCACATGACGAGATACTTTTCCGCAATCTTCCTCGCCGCCTTTTCATTACTGTTCATGGCAAGAATATGCATCAACGCAAACGCGGCCTCTTGAGTAAACTCTTCAGGATCAGCGTACTCGTCCTCATCATCCTCTTCATCACCATCTTGCTGTTTCCTCTCCCTCGCCTCCTCTCTAACTTTATCCGCCAAGGCCAGACACTTTTCATACTCGGGTATGGCGAGGTGCATGATCCCCAGCAAATGCCAGGAGCGACCTACATTATACAAAGCCTCTTGCTCATGAATCGCTTCTCCAGTTTTCATCCTCAACCGCACATATCGCTGCAAAAACGCCAGTCCCTGGTAAATCTGCCAATGACGGTTTTCAGCCTGGCGTTTCATTGCCATTTGCATGTATGCAGTCGCCAAACACAGATTAATGGCAATATTCTCTGGATCCAGGGTCAAGACGCGGAAATAGTAGTTTAGAGCTGAAGTCCAGGATTGTGCTGCTGCCATGATGTGGCCGTAGAGGGAGATGACGCCGGCGTCGAGATCGGGTAGGGCGTGCGGGTTTGCGTCGCGTTTGCCGGCGTGCGTGTAGGAGCTGCGTTCTTGGCCTGTAAAGGCGTATAGAGCGCGGGATTCTGGGTCGAGCAGTGCGTAATCGAGGGCTTTGACTTGACGAAGGATGAATTTTTGGGTGGGTCCGCTGTTGAACCAGTTACTGTAGCCGGCGAACAGGCGGTTCACGGCGGCAAAGATTTGGTAGGCGGCGCCGCTGTGAGGCCATTCGATGATGAAGAAGCGGCCTACTTCGCAGACTTTTTGCTCGTCGTTGAGGAGGAGCGCGCATGCCATCCAGGTGGCGTGAATCTGGGTTTTATGCTGGAGACTGTGGTAAAACACCGTACAGCTAAATGCGCCCGTGAGCACCTCGTAGCACTTTTCTCTATCAGCGGCTTTCGCGAGCAACAAAGCGTACTCGCAGAATATGTCTAGCCATTCTGTAAACTTGATGTCGTGGAAGTTGTCAGGGATGCTTTCGTCAGGGATCTCTTCATCGACATTCATGCCATCTTCAGCGATCCGCTTCTTCATGGCCTCCATTTCGGCAACAACAGGATTTTTCGTGTTGCGACCATAGCCGGTGAACTTGATGTGTTTGTCTCGGCCGGGGTAGAAGGCGCGAACGGTCTTGAAGTCGTCAATCATCTCCTGTGCCGCTTCGAAGTAGGTCTGTAGGGCATCATCGTCTTCGTCTAGAGTTTCTCTGGCCGAGTTGACGAGAACGTGGTTGGCTTTGATACGTTGATCTTGCTGTTGAAGACGTTCGTAAGTTTGAGACACACGCGCTGCTCTAGGAGCCTTCTGTTTTGCTGTTTTTGGGCGACCGCGTCTGCCAGGGCGGAAGGCGACAAACCGCTCATCATCATCTTCGTCGCCCTCTTCCTCGTCCTCCTCTTCTTCTACGTCGTCGTGTCCTTCGTCCTGGTAGTCGCCATCGCGGCCATCGTCGACATCTTCCGGCATAGGACCCAACGAGTAATGTCTAGATACTGGACCCGCAACTCTCCTGGCTGGTGTAGTCTGCTCGGGTCGTGGCATGAGAGGTGCAAGAGTTCTCGGCGGAGGAGGCTTGTCCACTGTAATTTTAGCTTTCTTCACTGCATCACTTCGACCAAGTCTAATAACCTCGTGTACCAGTGGAACAGCCTCTGCCATTCTCTGCTCGGCCTCGTACAGTTTGGCCAAAGCGATACGCGACTTGATGTCTTCTGGATCATTGTCGACAATGAACTTCCAGCAAGACTCTGCGTCTGCGTTGCGATTGAACATCATGTAGCAATCTGCAAGCTTCATGTAGTAGTCGTGATCACATGCCTCGGGTACGGACCTGATTGGCTCGTAGAACATGATGGCTTCTGCGTAATAGGTCTGCTCGATCAGAGCTTCGGCAACATCTCTGAATAAGTCAAAATAATCTGCAACTTCGTCTTTGAGGTAGAGGAGCTGCTGAAAGTGCCGCATGGCCTCAGGGAGATCAGCTCTGCTGATCTTGACACGGAAAAGACCAAGTTTGACACGCAGCTCCAAAGGTAGACCTTCACCGTACATCTCCTTCTTGTTCGTGTACCGGCTGTACTTGAATGCCGGAATTTGTATTCTTCGGGGAACGTCGTCATTGTCAAACTCTCTGTCGTCTCCGGTCACTTCGTCCCAGAAAGTGTCTTCTTTTCTTCCAAGCAACCATCTTGAAAGTTTTCTGAGATGGAAGGCTGCTTGTGTGGGATTCTCGCACTGTTCCACGAGATCGAGGTAGACGTTGAGATGGGACCATTGCGTTTCCGGGACACCGAGAGATCGGCCCTTGAAGTAGAAGTTAATCGCGACATCGTAAGCATCTTTTGCACGCTGGATCTCTGGCGTACTCGCCGAGTAAGCACACAGATCTGCGTATTGTTTGAGGATGTTGAGGTCGTGTGGCTTCTGGCGGACCATCATCTTGGCTTCTCCTCTCGCTCTTGCTGGCTGGTCTGATTCGAGAAGGAGGTTGAGCTTCTCGCGGCGAGCATCGTAGTCATCTGGGTCAAGCTTGATCGCCCAGGCAAAACAGTAGATGGCTTGTTCAAGGACCGAAGGAGTGCGGTTCTCTCCAGCCAACTCTAGCGTTCGTTCTGCAACGGTCCACCACAGAGCCGGGTCACGTCTCGTGTGGGCACCGTGCAAGAGCACAGTCAGCGAGTCCTGGTCCTTTCCTTGCGCCAGAAGAATCTCGGACAGCAGACTGTGAGCAGCGAAAATCTCGGGATTGGCCTTGACAGCGTCACGTGCATAGTCTGCAGCGGCCTGATAGTTGTTATTCAAGAAGGCTTGCGTGGCGAGTGACTGCAGCCTCTTGAACTCTGGATCAGGCTCTGCGACAGTATTTCTCTTGTCGCCGTTCTTGCGGCGACCTTCTCCACGTGGAACACCGTTTCCTCTGCCTCGGCCTCGCCCACGACCTCTTGCAGCCACCTTAGGATCGTGCTCTGTACCTTTGATGGCCCACTTCCAACCACGTCGTCCTCGTCCAGTACCTCGTCCGCGTCCTCGGCCACGGCCTCTGCCGCGACCACGAGATCCCGCAGCAATTTCTTCATCGAGGATATCGTTCAAGAGGTCAGAATTGATGGACATGTCATCGGAGCTACCGCCTGCATCGGACATGGCAAAGTCGGGGTCTATGCGAGGATTGTCTCTACCATCCAAGAGTTCGCGGTCGACGCTGTCTAGCCGGCTGCGTTGAAGTTGTTGATCTTCTCCTTCGAACTCATCCTCGTAGACGATGTCGTCTTCAGCGCCGAATTGGGTGTTGTGATGGAAATCGGTATGAGAGCTCTGGGGATTCAAGACGAAATTCAAACCGTATTGCGCTTGAAGAGCGCCATAGCCAGCACTCGGGTCTTCATCAACATCAGAATCTACGTCCATGTCATGTCGAGGCATGAAACCTTCGTGCATCAGAGGCTGTGGACCGCACGGCATAAAACCTTCATGCATAAGAGGCTGTGGCATGGGAGGATAAAAATCCTCTTGCGGAGGGGCGTATGCATAGCTGTAGGGATCAGTTTGGTGTGAAACCTCAGGGTAAGGTGTTATCTGGTAGCCAGAGGCAGGATCCGGATAAGAAAGATCGTGTTGTTGATCATTCATGGTGAGTGGTTCTTTCAGCTTCCGGCAGATTTATCAGAGCCTAGTTTCTTTTTGCGTGCGCAGTCCATCAAAGATCAAGAGAGCCAGTTTGTGAGATCAGGTTGATATCGCCGGGTTATGGCAGTGAAGAGTTTTGTATGTGTGACGACGGCGATACAAAAGAAATGACCGCGATGGTTCGCGTCAAGATTTCGAGATAGTCAATTGCGGGGTGCAGGAGGTCTTGGCAGTGTATCAAGGTAAAAGTCACTTTGTCACCAGCAGCAGTGAAGTAGGACAATTAGATTATAGAAATGCAATGAGACCTTGGTGCATGATGCGTGACTTGAGTTCGTTCAGCGTGATATTGGTACAGTATTTTACATATGATACAGTTTCGAGGCATGGCTTGCTTGTCCCTTCTTCTTCTTCTCGATTGACCCAATCCCTACATTTTCAAAATGTGTTTCTATCCATGATCCAGAATTGCGGGTGAGGAGAAGGCCATGGGCAGATGCGGATTTGCTGGGAGAAGTGGCGGATTACAGCTTCGGTATGGCGAGCGCTTGGGAGGCGGGTGTGCGTTTCTGTCGGTGGCGTGTCGATGTTGACTAGTTTTGCTGGACGCCAATGTCGCTGGCGCCCTCGCCTTGTAGCCTCTTGAGGGTCTGGTCGCGCTGATATTCCATGACTCTTCGCTTCTTGAAGTATTGGACCTGGCGCAAAGTCAGCAGGCTGTGGCGGATTGTGTGGGAACATAATAGACTCACCCAACTTGAGGCACAGTTCTGATCAAACTTTGCCGACTCTGGTGCGCAGAGACTGTCTGCCTTTTCGCTCTGCTTTACACTGTCGATGATGTTGTTCTTGTCGAGGCAAGCAAAGTAGCCGTCGCGGGCCTCCCAGCAGTGGGCGCGCTTTGAGCGGTCAGGCGCAATGAAGCCTCCGTCGCCTGTCGCCTTTGGTGCTTCGGGAGCATTGGGCTTGTCTGAACTGAACCAACCCATTGTGACTGTGTATGTTTGGGAGTAGTTAATTCGAGACTCAAAGCGGCGATTGAAGCTTTGGAGAAGCGTCGGCGAGTCGGGGCGGATCGACGTCAGCGAGGGATCGTCTACTCAGACACGCTTTGTTATCCTAAACATCAACAATAACTTTTCCATCCGAAAATGCCTCGTCGGAGGCGTCCTGCTCGTCCGGGCGCTCTCGCCGACCTCGCGCCAAAACGAATCCTCGCTCAGATCGTCATTCTCCAACTCCTATACTACGCCGTCGCAGCTGCCTTGATCCTGTTCACCACCCTGGTGGCAGGCAGAGAAGTCACGGCAGATCTTCTCCTCAGCTGGCGCACTGTCCGAAGCGATGTTACTACTGGATGGATGCTCGGGCTCTGTTGGATGATGGACAGCATGATCTGGTATCTTGCAACTTGTTCCGGACTGCACACCTCTCGCCTTGCTAACTCCTTCTGCCCACAGTGTCATCTTCCTGCTGCTCTTCATCGCCCGATCCAAACTCGTTCCTGACTTCGCCGTAACCATCCACGTCATCAACCTCGTCGTCACCACCTTCTACACCAAAGAGTTGCCCACTCAAATCTTCTGGTGGGGCCTCCAGATCTGCAGTACTGCTCTCATGATCTTCCTCGGTGTCTGGGCCTGCCAGTGGAGAGAATTGAAGCCTATATCTTTTGGCGGAAAACAAAAACAACCTGCCGCTACCGACGACCCAGCCGCTGTCGAAGATGGCCAAGGATTTACCAGAGAGGGCAGGGGTGCAGGAAGAGACGGTGCTGGCGCATACGAAATGGTCAACATGTCCGAAAGAGACCACGCTGCATGATCATGACACCATTTTCACCATTCAACACTATACACGACAGTCTGGTCCTTGATGCGCCTTCGGCAAACGCGCTAACCCCCAGCCTGACTCAAAAGCATTCGTAACTTTCGACCTCTCTTCTTTCCAAACATAAAGGAGAACCCCCTTCGTCCAGCCTTACTCCGCCATCGCCCTCCTGGAAGGTCACATCCAATTCTGTCTGCCCTGGGTGCCGCGACCTGTCCGCTACAGCTTTGATGACGCATGTGATTTGCTGCTGCTGCTTATTACGTCTGACTGATGTTCGAGTCGAGGAGTCTAATACGTTGATTATGCGCGCTGATGCTGGATGCAATGGAAGCACCGGATAATCGCCTGCAAAACCCCCGAGTCAGAACTGATCACAATCTGGGTGCATGACAAGACGTGACGTGACATACGCGTATATACACGTTTTCCAAGGGGCAACCAGATATGGACCATTTCGTCATCATCGCTAGTGGTGAGCAACAATTCTGCCGATCTTGACACCCGCTCAAGATGTTGTGTAGATGGTTGCGCTGCGCGATATCTTCCACTCGATAGTAGAGGCTGCTGAGTAATGGATACTGGAAGGTGTAGAGGAAATGCAGCCACCAGGCGGCAAGCAAGCAGGAAAAGGAGTGGATGCCACATTGCAATAGTATACAACAAGGCCGTCAGAGGATGAATTTTGTGTGTTGACAAAGTATGCCTGAACTGTAGAGAGATGGTTGCACGAAAGGCTCTTCTAATACTCCTCGCCAGGAGACACAATCCAGGCTTCAGCCTTGCTGTAAGGAATGCATGAACGCTCATGCAGCCTTTGGCGCCACGGTACATGCAGAGTGTTTCAAATCCTGATGAGACTTCTACATCTTTTGCTGAAGACTCGACAGTACTTAGATACGCGCTTACAACCATGATTGTCCAGGATTGTCGCAGGTCTAAACTTGATGCAGCGCGCCTAGATGAGACTTCTTCAAGCTATATAGCGACACAGGTAGTAATGTCTAAGATACACATGTACCCAATGCAATGTTCAAGAAAATATATCTGATGATAGTTCCAAGCAAATATATTTGATGAGAGTGATGACTCCTGATGGTATTGCTGAGCACAGACCATGGTCTTGCTTCTGGTCAAAGACAGACTTGAAATCTCTCGACATCCACCCAAGTCCGATTCAGAATCATTTTGTACTAAAATTCTGTTGCAACAAAACCTCGGAATGGGGACATGGCGTGGTCTGAGTCAATGTAGCCTTCGAGCAAACACCTCTGTTCGCTGGTCGTCAACAATCCAAAAACCGGCCAATATCGCATCGCTACTAAAATCTTCTGCCGAAAGCACCGAGGAGTCTTCGCCAGAAATCGAAGTCAATGGCTATGTGAGGACTATCAGAAAACAAAAGCGTATAGCCTTTGCTGCGATTGGGGATGGTTCGTCTTTACAACCCGTCCAGGCTGTCTTGACGCCGGATCAAGCTTTGTCGTATGTTGATGATTTGATTTCTCATGGCGAATACTAATCCTTGAGGATCCAGTCTATCCACTGGCGATGCGATCAAACTTCGTGGTCAATGGCAAAAGTGCCCTCCAGGTAAGGCCCAGACGCATGAGTTGCAAGTGTCAGAAGCTGCGAAACTTGGCTACAATGATCCTACGGTATGTATCTCTGTAATACCTTCTTCTGGATTGTAAGCTCAGAATCCTCTACAGACAAATCCGATTCAGAAGAAATACCAGAGCCCGGAGTTTTTGAGGACCATGCCGCATCTACGATCTCGACTTCCATTCAATGCGCTCGTACTCCACCTCCGGTCACAAGTCATTGGCAGCATCACAAACTTCTTCAACAAGGAAGGCTTTGTACAGACACATCCGCCGATCTTGACTTCCTCGGACTGCGAAGGTGCAGGCGAAGTCTTTACGGTATCCTCCAATGCTTCCAAAGACAGCTTGCAGAAATCAGATGATGGTGAAGTCGAGCACTTTTTCCGTACACCAAAGTACCTGACTGTGTCATCCCAACTGCATCTCGAAGCCCTGTCACAATCCGTTGGCAATGTGTGGACTCTGTCGCCGACGTTCAGAGCAGAGAAGAGTGATACACCTCGCCATCTCAGCGAGTTCTACATGCTTGAAGGAGAGATGTGCTTCGTGGACGATGCGAATCAAGTCATGGATCTGATCGAGAACATGCTGTCGACCATGGCAACGGACTTGCAAGGCTCGCACACAGTACAGCAGATCCTCCAAGCCAAGGCAAGCCAAACCTCAGAAGAGGCTGCAGAAGAAGGCGCGGTCACTGCAGAAGAGCTGTCTCGTCGCTGGCAAGGCATGGCTCGATCCGACTGGCCCAGGGTTCAATACGCCAAAGCTATCGAAACACTCGAAGAGGCCGTCAAGCAAGGCACAGTCTTCCAGTTCACCCCTTCATGGGAGGAAGGTCTTCAAGCCGAGCATGAACGCTTCCTAGCAGAGCATTTCGGCAAGGGCCAACCTGTGTTCATCACCGACTACCCTATCGAGCAGAAGCCCTTCTACATGTCAAAGACACCAGGTAGCGACCGCACAGTCGCCTGCTTTGATCTCTTAGTGCCTGACCTGTGCGAACTTATAGGCGGCTCAATGCGCGAGCATGATCTATCTGCCATCCAAAAAGCCATGCAGCAACGCGGTATGCTACGCGAGTTGACACCAGAACAAAAAGCTGCTGGCGAAAGCGAAATCCCAGAACACAAGCTGTATGAAGGCAAACATGCAGGCTCACTCGACTGGTATCTAGATCTTAGACGCTATGGCAGTGTTCCTCACGGCGGATTTGGATTGGGCTTCGATAGACTGCTGTGCTACCTGGCTGGCGTGGGCAGTATCAGAGACGTAGTCGCTTTTCCGCGCTGGTATGGGCGCTGCGACTGCTAGAACCATGCACTCCATCATGCTCACAAGATGCTCTGCTTTCACACAGATGGCAATGGCAGATTCAGAGGTGTTTAGATCTAGTTTCCTACAAGGATAGCATTTCCACAAACAGTTTGCAAGCGACTTCGGAGAGCTCTTCGCGTGTCCCGCGCGCCAAGTTTTAAGTTATCTGATTGATAATATTTGATTCGGTTAATCTATATTGGCGCGGCATGCATTGATCTTCCGCTGCTTGCTGTGTTTGGTGGTGTTTGCATGTGCTCTCTAGAAGGAGCAGATGAAGATGCTACCATGGACAACAGCGATAGCGATGATGGAGGTAGCTGTCAAGAGTAAAAAGACGGCCGGAGATGCCTCGGTATGGTGGGCAAAACACAAATCGCAGGGCAGCTAGCGCGGAGATGGTTGCATAGTTCTCGAAAAGTGCCAAAGAAGGTTTCCCGGGCCACGGGCTCCCGAGGCTTCAATTGTCGCTGAAGAGCACCGGTCGTCATACGGCAAATGCCATGTATTGAGCATGCATGGTGGATTGCTCGTTCCCATCTTTTTCCCGGCCAGGCCGTACAAGCAAAGACGACAAGGTCTCTTTGTTCGCTCGTCCTGCAACTCTGCGATACACGTCTCGCCGCACAGTCAAGAGAAGCATTGCCCCGAATTGAACGACTCCGGATTCTGTCGACGCCTTTTACAAATATCGGCGCGTCACCACTGGTAACCTTTTGCAAAGCTTCATAGAGGCCACCGGTTTTGCCGCATACACTCCTCGATACACGCACTCTTCACGGCTATATACATATATCTCTCACTCGTCGACGACGCATTCAACCTGGATTCACAGACTCTCGCCCCTACCGTCGGACACATGTCCATTCAAGAGAAAATGGTCCTCCAGGAGGAGGACAACGAATACGAGTGAGCCTCTGCGAAACGCTGCGCGACGAGAATAGCCCAATTGACGAGGATGCCTCTACAGCTACGAGGGCCTGCCGCCGAACTTCAGTCTGGCGGCCAACATGGCAGCCGGTGCCTTTGCCGGTGTCGCCGAACACTCTGTCATGTATCCCATCGACTTGTTGAAGGTGCGTTGAGGGCGCGGACCGTGTCTGGCCAGGAGAGACATGCTGACTTTGAGATTTCCAGACGCGAATGCAGGTCATGAGTCCGACGCCTGCCGCCATCTACACCGGTCTCGGAAACGCGATCGCTACCATTTCACGAGCCGAGGGTTATCTGTCGTTATGGAGGGGCTTGTCAAGTGTGATTGTCGGCGCTGGCCCTGCGCATGCCGTTTACTTTGCTACATACGAGGTCGTCAAGCAGCAGATGGGTGGAAATGCAGCAGGTCACCACCCTCTCGCAGCAGGTGAGATTTGGACACTTTTGCTACTCTGCGCGGTAGAGTACTGACGAGATATACAGCAACCAGTGGTGCCTGCGCAACAATTGCCAGCGACGCTTTTATGAACCCCTTTGATGGTATGCGACCATCATATCTGCTTCATCGGCATTCTACTAACACTACCCGCAGTCATCAAGCAGCGCATGCAAGTACACGGAAGTGTCTACACATCCATCACCCAATGTGCACGCTCCGTCTTCCGCAACGAGGGCCTCCGCGCCTTCTACGTCTCGTACCCCACCACTCTCGCCATGACCGTTCCCTTTACCGCTCTCCAATTCACCGCCTACGAGTCCATCACAAAACTCATGCACCGCCGCGACGGCTACGACCCCTTGACCCACTGTACTGCCGGAGGTCTCGCCGGTGGTATCGCCGCTGCCGCCACCACTCCTCTCGACGTTATCAAGACATTGTTGCAAACCAGAGGTAGCTCCACCGATGCCGAGATCAGGAGTGCCAAGGGCTTGTTTGATGCTGCTGGTATCATTGCGAGAAGAGATGGCGCAAAGGGCTTCTTCAGGGGCATGAAGGCTAGAGTTGTCACTGCTGCACCTAGCACTGCCATCTGCTGGTATTGTTTTTTCCCGCACCCGACGATATGCTGCACTTTGACATATACTAACTCGTCTTGAACAGGTCTGCCTACGAGGTCGCCAAGGCATACTTCATTCGCGCCGAGGAAGCCAAATGAACTTGACCAAATCCGCTTTTGACCCTCTAGCATCTCGGCTTCTTATCATTCTCCTTCCCGCGCTCTGGTGGATTTTGTCGGTCCAATCACAACTCTCGATTTCTGCAAGAGAAGGCATTGTCATACTTGGGTGTTTCGCAATGGCGACAGGCACAACCGAGGCATAGAAGGCTCTTTGTTTTCCTTTGGAGTCAACCTTTCTTGTGACGGTCGCAACACTTTTTCTCCCTCTACGACCTTGTTCTTTGAGCACCGCGTCTATCTTGCACTGGTTACTCGATCTATCTGGAAGGTTGCGCGTGGACTCGAAAGATCTGTGCCTCTTTTCTTCTCACATTCTTGCAGGAGTCATGGCGATTTTTCAAGACAGGGCGGTCATGCTACAATGAAGGCGAGCGACATGGGTTTTCTTTTTCGGCCATATGGGATTGTGGCTTTTGTAGGATTATAAGGAGAGGGATTTGGGTTTGCGTGTGTACAGGAAAAAAGAAGAGAGCAAAGTCAGTCAAGCAGAGCAACAAAAAAAAACACGAAATAATCGAAGGCATCTTCTTCTGTGTTTAGAAGTATTGACCACTGTGTGAGCAAGTCTTGACATGGACGCATCTCTGGTGTGTTGGGCTTTTGCACACGCCCTGCCATCTCCCAGCCTCTCCCGTGTCCAGCAAGCAGGTTTTCCTATCATCACACTGCATCTTCTTCGCCCTCTCCTGTGTACCTGCATCTTCTTTACCTCTGTCTCCTCCTTTGCATATTGCTCCACGCTGAGGCTCTATCCATACCTCTGGAATCGCCATTTTCGAAACAGAACCTCGACTTTCGAGTGTGTTGACTTGCAACCCCGCCAACCAGCCACTTGGGTGCCAAGGATATCACAATCGTCACAAACGCGCCTTGATCTTTTTGTCTCGCGCCAACGGCTTTTGACTTACTCAACGGGGATTTGAGATAGCCGTTGCGACTCGCGGTTTTGTGCGAAACGACGTTGAGACTTTCGACAACTCTTGCTCGGAGCGACGAGATCGAATTCTTCTGGTTGAGCATCACTATCAGCACAACCAATTCCCTCGCGGCTTCACGACTAATCCAAAAGTGAAGCTCGTTCACTTTTCTGAGAATTGACCGTAAAGGACCAAATTCAACATCTCTGAAGACTGAACATCCTCACTTCCCCTCACTCAAATCACCGGATCTCACATCAATTCCTCACAACCATCTCACCCATCTTTCCCCCAACATTCCTCCCATCTCTCCCAAATCAACCTCCCGATCCACAACAAAAATGGCACGCACAGAAACCACCGTCTCACGCGAACGCGTCACCGTAATCCGCCGCTACCCCTGGCCCGAAAACCTGCTAAACTGGTGGACCATCGTCATGCTAGCCACCGGCGGTCTTCTCACCGGCGTCTTTGGTGACTTTATGAGCATCCAAAACCGCATGGGCTTGGGCACTCCATGGCTATTTCCTTATGCCGTCACTGTAGGCAGTTTGACGCTTTTCTTTGTCATTCTCATGATTATTTTGTTGGCGCAGAGGAAGTTGCAGCCGGCGTGGGTGTTGCTGGGGAGTTTTATACTCATTGCGCTGTTTCTTGCTGGGTTGATTGAGACGGCTATTCAGCTTTTCGGAAACGTAAGATTCTGTTTTTTACTTTTTATGATTCTCCTGGTTTTTTACTCTGCTGACACAAAGATACAGGGTAATGTCAGCACTTATTGCAATCGCTATGTCAACAACAACAATATCCGCGGCGTCAGCATCGATACTCTGGCTTGGCTGGAGCAAAACTCCATCTGCTCGCAGTGGGATGCGGCGTTTGCTTTTTGGATCATCGGGCTGGTTTTTTTGATCTGGATGATGGTTATGGCTGCTCAGGTGAATAACAAGCGTGGTTTTTATGAGTGATTGTTTTCTGCTTGCGTTTGCTTTTCTTGCGGTTTTTTCTGTTCTTGTTGCATACCCCCTTGTTGTTTGTTGTTCGTCTACTGCTCTTTTGTTCTTGTTGCTTGGTTTTCTGTTGGTTTCGTGTTTACACGATTTGTCTTATGAGACTATGATGTATAATGAAAGCGGAACGAAACCACAGTACAGGGTTTGCTTCCTGATATACATCTAACCCGAGTAGTTTTATATATACACAGCACTCGACACTTGAGCTCATCTCTAGAGACATGTGTCTCTTGAGGTTAATGGGAAAATATACCTTTATATACACGCACAAGTCTTACGAGATAACATAACTATACTTTTTTATCAAACGCCCGCTTTATTTTTGCCCACCAGATTTTCTGGCTTACTGCTTTCCTTCCTTTTTACTCCTGCTTTTGCTTTCCTTTTCCCTTTCTACTTTGCTTTTATCAGTCATCCTCTGCCTCTGCTTGTTTTCCCAAAGAACCCCCTTTCTAACATATCCTTTGCTTAAACAGATCTCCCACCTCAACTCCAAATCTACGACTGCGACAAAACGCTGGTATTACTTTATCGATAAACCTTCTCGCTACTCCGCTTGCACTTGCCAATCCCACCACTCTTGCCAGTCTCAGCGCTGTGATCAATCTCATCACTGTGAGCATGGCTCTTCAAGTCTCAGGGGCAGAAGTGGTGGGGCTGTCAGAGGAAACAGTGGTGATGATGGAAATGGAAATGGTGGAGATGGTGCAGATGGCCACCAAGTCAACCATGCTTACTGTGATGGACATGGTGGTGGTGGCAAGGCAAGGCAAAAGCAGAGATATGGGAACAGAGGCGGTTGGTGGTGGAGAGCGTGATGAGGGGAAAGGCATAAATTTGTGATATCCGAAGACGACAAGGACGAGGTTGAGATGTGATGGGGTTTGGTTGCTGGGCTTGAGGACTGTTGCTGTGGTTGTGATTGCTATGATGAGGATTACGTACATATCAGGAACAGAGAGGAACTAAGAACGTCTGAGGATATACCCTGCTTCGACTGGCTTCATACTGTGCCAGTAACGGGAGGCGATGGAATTGTTCTTCCTGGTTACATCATCTTCACGACTGCCAATCAGGCACCTCCATTGACAGAGCTAGCAGCAACATCATCCAGCACCTTCTTAATGACTTCCAAGTCTTGCTGCACGCTCGACCTCCAATTCGAAATGGCAAACCTGCATGCCGAATCATCTTGCCAAGTCGTCCCCGAAACATAAATCTTTCTCGTGGCATTGATTTTCTGTTTCAGTTCCGCGTTCAAGTTTGAATTGACTGCTTTGAACAAGACAATGATGAAGATGGTCTGCTCATCGAAGCCTTTTTCGTGGTATTTGGAGGGAAGAAGCTGGTAGGCATCGCTCGCATCAATGTATGCGGCTATCTCACGGGCGAGTTTGATCTGGCGTTCGAGCATCTCGACGAATCCTTCTCGTCCGTAGGCGACTAGGTTTGCATACACGGGCAAAGCTCTGAATCGTCTCGAGTTTTCAATGCCGATGTTGAGTGGTGAGGGCACGGTTCCGTCGGGAGCGTTCAAGTATGGTGCGCCTGGGTTTTGGAAGACGGCTGTGGCAGTTTCCAGGTGTTTTGAGAAGAAGATGCCGCAATCGTAGGGGACGTTGAGGAGTTTGTGTGCGTCAGCAGCTATCGAGTCTGCGAGATGGAGTCCGCCTGCACCGTTCTTCAGGTACGTGTACTCTGGTTTAGATGGAAGTATCCTGGCAAGTAGACCGAACGCTGCATCCACGTGTAGCCAGGCGCCGTGTCGATCAGCCAGAGTCCGGAGGCGAGACATGAGGTTCTCATCGGTAGCAAAGATGCCGCTGTTGACTTCAGAGCAAGATACTGAGATGATTGTGGCTATATTAGTACCGCCGGTCTGGAGCGCCTCCTCGAGCCGTGCCATGTCAAATGTGTGAGGGTTGTTCTTCTCATGTTCGCACACGTTTACGACACTGGTATGCCCGAGGCCGAGAACGGACGCAGCTTTTTTGAGTGAGCTATGAGGTGCGGTGGTCAGAATCCGGATATCGTCAATGCCAGCAGCTCGCATGGCACCAAATATACCTCGAGATGAAACATCTGCCGTGACGCCACGGCGAGCTGCGGCAGTCTTGATAACATGCTCACGAGCACAAGCAAGACCAAGTATATTGGATGCGGTAGCCCCTGTAGTAAATGTCTTGTGCTTCCAGACAGTCGGATCCAGTTGTACCAGCTCACACACCATGTCCAAGGCGCCAGCTTCGACGTCCGTGGCTATGGTCTCCTGGGGTAGATGCACTTGGACGTTTTGATCGTACTCGGTGACCATGTTGTCGGCAAAGATGGCAGCAGGAGTTGCGCCTCCGGTCACAAAGCCATAGTAGCGGGAAGATTGGCTGTTCGCATTGAGACCAGGAGCCACATCTTGCTTCAGATGCTGTTTTGCGGCCTCGAAACCAAGTCCATGGGGAGGCAATTGCTTGTGGACATTGTCCAATGCTTGACTGATCTGCGAGAGAGTAGGCAGCACGTTCTCGGGTGCTGCTGTTGCCCCTGTTTCCATGCTGTTGATGGTGTGGAACGGGGTAGTATTACTGATGTGATAGAACAAAAACAAGCTATATTGTGACGATGGTCATGAGCAACGAAAGGTTGATGTTGGTCACTAGAGAAGTGGTTCCACAGGTCCCTTTTTCCGTCCCCGAACGATCTTGTCGTGACAAGGCTAAGATGAGTGGCTGATGTTGGATTGCTCCAGCTGCTTGGAGACACGCAAGCGAGACTAGCGGATAATATCGCTCAAGGCAACCACATTACCACAGACACATGATGTGAGCGACAAATCTGATAACAAGTCACTCACCAGCCAGCATAACATGTCGATAGATCCGCGGACCGATTCAATCTACGAGAAGTTCTTGAAAGCTTGACTTGTTGTATGCAGAAAAGCCGAACAGGGTGGCATGTTTGACAACGCAGATTTTGCCAAGAGATTTGCCCAATCGAGTTAGCGCCAGGCACGTGAGGTCGTGGGCAGTCGCGGGCAGTCGCGTCCGTCGCGATTCGAGATTCGAGAACGAATTGGTCGAGTAGGAACAGGCGCCACTCCAGAGGAAACAATCCATGTCGACCGAGCAAGACAAGCGACATCAGTTGTTCGTGATGCTCAATGACTAAGAACAACCTCCGCGAGCAGCTTGGATGGTTGCTACAGGAAAAACCGTGTATACCCAAACACTCGCCTGCGCTACCACCAGTCCCTCTTTCCTTTGGACCTTCCTCGCAGACGCAGCTTTCACAGACCGGAACCGGGAATGTCAACTCGATACCGACACGTTCATCGATACAACAAACGCGTCCCACCGCTGGATCCACAGGAGAGCAAGAGAGATCGGATCCGAACCCGCGTGGCGAGCCCAGTGCGAACATGACTAGGTTGAGAGCCGCTGCCTCGTCCTCTCCTACCAAGCCTGCTCAGACGTCTCTCCCCGAAAGGTCATCTCAGTCGTCGACCAGACCAACCTTATCCAAGTTGTCTCATCGTCTTGATTCGTATGCTCAATCACCTGCTCCTCGAACCACTGTTCCTTCCGCCAACATGTCTCGAGTCACGCCTGCATTGCCCTCGGATGTTGATACTCTCGACCTCACCGAAGACGTTTTGCCAACCTCAGCTCGGCTTTTGTCACAGTTGAAAGGTCAAAAGAGAAAGAGCGATGAACATAGAGCCGACGCATACAATCGATCGTCCTCGAAAGCACCACGTCTAGAAACAATCCAACAACCAGACGATGACGACGACGATAGCTTCATGTCTATCGACGACTTGGTAGATGATGAACCTATCGGCCCACCTCCTCCATATTCCACCGTCGCACAATCACCGGCTAAGCGCCCAGTACAGCCCCCTGTGCCGTCTTCGAGTTCTACTGTGGGCCACCCACCACAAGAGAGACGAGTCAAGCGCCAAGTACTGGATAGTGAAGATGAAGATATGCAGGATGTCCATGAGAATGTACCTGAGCCACGTCTGCCTTCTCTCGTCAAGTTGAAGCAGCCATCAATATCCCCAAAGAAACCATTACAGACCCCAGCGCTGAGTCGTGTTGCTCAATCACCTGCTATCGGCTCGCAATCACCTGGTCTTGCACCGCTGTCATCGAGCGAAGATGCTCTCATCAACAAATTTCTGTCCTGGACCCAAGAAGACTTCGAGACGAAGCTGGCAGAGGCTGGTGATCGTCACGCACAAGCCACAGACGATTATATGGCGGCCATGGAGTCTCTCGCCATCGACGAGGTACCAGCTCATATCTCCGAGGCTTATGAGCAGGCGGGTGAGGTCGAGGAAGCTTTGAAGAGCTTGAAGGACTTCAAAGACAGACTTGATGTGCTGGACTTTGAGATGAAAAATATCTCTGATCTTATGAGAAAAGCTCTACTTGCTCGACAAAAACCTACCAGAGAGCAGCAGGAAATGAAACAACTCAAGCAACGCATCCGCGACACGCATACCGATATCCTACCGCTTCTTCACAATCTCGAGTCTGCCGGTCTCATGTCTACCTTCAAAAGACCCGCTGCCATTTCTGTCAAGTCGACCCAAGCTCTGCCCCGAGCGAAAACTGAGGTCTTGAGAAGCCCCGGCCCTGAGAGAATCAAGCAGACTCAGCTCCCCAATGGCAGGAATATCGAGAGCTTTCCTGGTGTCGAGGATACTCCGCCCAGGAGAAAAATCAAACATGAACCAGACGTGGAGGATCCTAGTGTGATGGAGATTAGTCCCCCTCGTCACTTTCCTGAAAGAAAAGTTCATTACGCCAACAGTCACAATGCTCCTTTGTCCCCATCAACGCGAAACAATACGACGTCCATTAGTCGCGAAGTCTCAACAAAACCGACAACCTCGACCAGAAATTTCGGTGAACCGCACAGACACAATGACAAGGAGAACTACGGTGTGCCTGACGAA
The DNA here is from genome assembly GCA_023848605.1 of Aureobasidium sp. EXF-10728. NCBI lineage: Eukaryota > Fungi > Ascomycota > Dothideomycetes > Dothideales > Saccotheciaceae > Aureobasidium > Aureobasidium sp. EXF-10728. Next base: position 496,016 of record SWBG01000008.1, read on the forward strand.
TTTGATGAGTTCGAGGAGGAAGATGAAAGTCTTTTCAGCAACATCATGGGCACGCCCCCAGCCCAGACCATTGACGAAGACAACTATGATGATGAATTTGGCGATGACGAAGATCTTATGGAACTTGCGACCGAGTTTGAGGATCACTCCAACTTTCATGGTGTATCTCGTCAGTCCAACAACCGCTCCGCTGTCGATCAAATATCGAATGTTGCCAAGTCACGACCAAAGAAGAACACTCCTATCAAAAGACCGAAAACGCTCGACGAAGAACTGGGTAATTATCCATGGACCAAAGAAGTCAAGAATGGACTTGTAAAGGTTTTCAAACTGCCAGGATTCCGATTGAATCAGGCCAATGCCATCAATGCCACACTTGCTGGCAGACATGTCTTTGTGCTTATGCCCACTGGAGGCGGCAAATCTCTTTGCTACCAACTGCCAGCAATCGTCAAATTAGGAAAGACGTCGGGCGTCACTCTTGTCGTTTCTCCACTGTTGAGTCTCATGGAAGATCAGGTTTCGCACTTGAGAGCTCGCCAGATCCAGGCATTTTCTCTCACTGGCAGCACCTCAATGGAAGAGCGCAGGGAGATCACAAGCACTTTCACGAAACACAATGTACAGGACTTTGTACAGATGCTCTACGTTACGCCAGAAATGTTGAACAAGAGCGGCATGATGAAGACAGCGTTCAAGGATTTGCATCGAAGAGGAAAGCTCGCAAGAATTGTCATCGACGAAGCTCATTGCGTCAGTCAATGGGGACATGATTTCCGCCCTGACTACAAAGAACTTGGTATGGTCTTGACTGAATATCCCGGTGTGCCCATCATGGCTCTCACAGCTACTGCGACCGAGAACGTCAAAGTAGATACCATTGGAAATCTCGGTATTAGTGGATGCGAAGTCTTTTCACAGAGTTTCAATCGTCCGAATCTCAGATACCATGTTGACACCAAGCCCAAGAAGTCGGCGCTCCTTGACACAATCCAAGGGATCATTGAGGAAAAACACAAGAACAAGTGTGGCATCATCTACTGCCTTTCAAGGAAGCAATGCGAAGACGTCGCTGGAGAGCTTCAAGGACGCCGCATCAAAGCCCACCATTATCATGCTGGCATGGAGGCCGACGCAAAGAGTGAGGTTCAGAAGAAATGGCAAAGAGGCGAGATCAAAGTGATTGTCGCAACCATCGCTTTCGGGATGGGCATTGACAAGCCAGACGTCCGCTTCGTCATTCACCACACAATCCCCAAGAGTCTTGAGGGCTACTACCAGGAAACTGGCCGTGCTGGACGCGACGGTGCAGCATCGGATTGTTACTTGTTCTATGGAACCCATGATTTGTTCACATTGCGAAAGATGATCGATGAGAACGCGGATGGTAGCAGGGAACAAAAGGACCGTCAACATGACATGCTCCGAAGAGTGGCTCAGTTTTGCTTGAACAACACGGATTGTCGTCGCGTCCAGGTTCTAGCTTACTTTGCCGAGAGTTTCTCGAAAGAGGATTGCAACAACAACTGCGACAACTGCAACAAGACAGAAGAGCTGGTTGAAGTGGACTATACTGAGCTCGGCCTTGCTGCAGTCGAGCTTGTCAAAGAGATTGCCTCTGTTCGCAACGTCACTCTTCATCAGTGTCTTGATCTGTTCCGAGGCACTGGCCGCGGTATTACCGCTGAAGACAAGGAAGCTGAAAACTTTGGCGCAGGCAAAGATCTTGATAGAGAGAATGTGGACCGTCTTTTCGGTCTTCTGTTGGCTGAGGACGTTATTCGCGAATTCTCTGTCTTCAACAAATCCAAGTTCGCCAATCAATATCTCACACTTGGACCAAAAAGGCACATGTTCGGCCATGGCCGTGGCAAGCAGAAGCTGATGCTTCATGCGCCAGCATCAGCCGCAGGTAAAAAGGCCACTAAACGCAAACAGAAGGTTGCAACAGGTACTGGTGTCAAGGCTTCCAAAGCGGCCAAGAAAGGCCAACAGTATCCCTCAACCAACATATCATCCCCTGTCCAAGCAGGACCAAGTCGCAAGCGTGGTCGTCTTACATACAATGGCTACGAAGAGGATACATTCATTGTTGATGATCCTGATGAGGACGAGGACTACGGAGAGTCCGAGGACGAGGATGATGCTTTCGAGCCTGTCCGCACGGACTTGAACTCCCGCTCTCGTAACCAGAGACAGCTTGGTGCACCAATCACCAGGGACGAAGCTCTTTGCAACTTGGACGAAGTTCACCAAGATGTAATCGCGACGTTTGTCCAGCAAGCTAAAGAACAGTTGAAGGGCCTCATGCAGAAGAAGAACCTGCGTCAACAACCATTTTCTGATACCATGCTACGCGAGATGGCCATCAAATTTCCCAGGAATCTGGCTGCAATGAAGGGAATCCGAGGGATCGAAACTGCCAAGGTGGACCTTCACGGTGCAAGTCTACTCCCTTTGATTGCACATTACAAGAAGCAACTTGAAGAGATGCAAGGTTCAGAAGACAAGCCATACGACCCCAATCATGCCACAGTCATCCTGATCGACAGCGACGACGATCAGGACGATGACGAAGACGAGTTCGCGTACGATGAAGGACTTAGTTCCGAGCCCGAAGCGTCAAGCCAGGGAAGACAACCCGAAAAACAGTCTTCATATTTCAAGCCCAGTCGTGAAGTGGAAGCATTCAACGCTCGGTTCTCACAGTCACAGGCCGCACCTCGAGCAGCTGTGCCACCACCTAACAAGCGTGCCCGTGTCGAGTCTGGTGGCGCTAGATGGAATGGCAAGAAAGGAGCTGCCCGTCGGTCAAGCCTTGGAAAAGGCAAATCCACTGCTGGAGGAGCGGTCAAGAAACGTGCACCAGCCGCGAAGAGACAGAGTAGTCTCACCAACAAGTTCTCATACAACAGCGGTGCTGGTCCGTCCAAGAAGGGAGGAAGCGGTGGCACTTCTAGTGGAATTGGCATGATGCCTTTGTGAGGAAATTCTCGTATCTGTCATTGTTTTGTTTTTGCTTTACTATGGATTGGTCTCAGGGCAGGGAACGAGCAGTGGAAGGGTGTAGCATTTTGCTTCTCTACTTGTGCATCTCTCAGGTGTTTGGCTTCAAGAGGCGGTTATCAGGTTCCATTGCTTGCAAATTTTTCATAGACCTTTCATGAGCTACGACATTCGGGATCCAACAGAGTCCTTCAGCCATCAAGTATTGGAGACACATGCTGTGATTGTTGTGCGTGCTCCTGGATCTAGGTCTGATCTCTCAGCTGACAGTAATTGCTTTTTGGATCTTTACTCTGGTGACATTGAACACTGGCGAAGACGGGCATCATGAAGGATTGACAAAGGGACTATCTCGGTTACAGACTGCAAGATCATAGGCCTACGGAACGGTGTATTTTCGGCAGAGCCGAGGCATGTCTTTTTCGCGTAGCGTACTTTGCTCGACGACAATCTCCTGGGACATCGTTTAGTATTGTTCTCAGCTGCTTCAGCTGAGGTCCGCGTGCTAATTGTCGTTCTGTCCAGATTTGGCCCGATTTGGCTGTAGCCGACCTTGAAGCCTTGGCGGGCGTCTCGCTTGACAGCTTCCCGTGTTCTAGAAGAATCAAAGCGCCGCCAAATCCGTCCGCTATCGATTGCACAGCCATGCTACAGCAGACCATCAATTTCTCCTATACGGCCACGAAATGTGTCACACTGACCTGGCTGGTGCGAGGTTCAGCTGGTCGTGACATGAGACCATCTATCGATAGATTAAAGCTGCAAACTCAACGGCCAGGAAAATTTGTCGACACGACCCGAGAAGACTATGGCCATGCGTAAGTTGTTATATCTCCATCGTTGCGCCATTGGAGGAGGATGTAGTTATAACCAAGTCTTTCACTCCTTCCAAACGGCGGCAGCCGATACAATCGTGTCTTTACTTTCTTCCCTCTCATTCATCTCTTTTCGGAGGATCTTACCATGAGCGCCCTCATACGTGGAGGCCTGGCGGCCCTTGCATTCAGCGCTCTTGCTGCGGCGACACCAGTTCCTCAGGACATCGCCTTTGAGATGGTGCAAGATACGCCTGACCCGTCCTACTCTATCGCTGTTGGCATTGCATCTCAATCCGTCTCCTACGACGCGGTCAGCATCCACGCAGATGCCACGGAAGTGGCATCCGTAACTGTCGATGTTACAGACCTCGCCCAGCCAACCACTGGTCTTCAACGTATGGTCAGGAGAGGAAACTGTGCTACTCAGCCAACCGACGCCTCTGCAGCGCCCACTTACTCCCCTGATGCCGCTTCTGCTTTTGCCAGTGCAACAACATTCGGCATCGTGGCTTCCAGCGCACCGACTCCTAGTGGCTACGACCAGACCTTTGCCAACCTGGCTGCCTCCAACAACGCTTACGGCTATCTCGGATTTACAACTCTTCAGAGCTATGATACACAGGCTTGTGCTGCCAAGTGCGATAAGATCAACGGATGTATGGCTGTCAATATCTACTTCGAACGTGATCCTAGTCTCGACCCTGGAGCGAGTTGCCCGAATCCTAGCTCTGTGACAACGATCAAATGCGTGTTCTGGGGTGGTTCTGTGGATGCGTCCAACGCAAATAACAAGGGTCAGTTGGTCGAATAAAGATCTGGTTGCCACCTCTAATCGAGCTCAGGTCAATATCGCCAAGATTTCCAAGTCCTGATTGCGGGCTCGAATGGCTATGTAAACAAGACTCTGTCCACCCCACCGGGCTACTCTTCTCCAGCCTACCTTGGCAATGCAGCCATCAACGCGACGTTCGATTCTCAGGGATACAACACCTACATGGGTTCGAAAATCTTCACGGACGGTCCCTTTAATGCATCACTCTGCAGTGTCCATTGCACATCGCAAGTAAGTCGTAATGATTGAGTACTACGTGTGGGAAAGACTGCCAGCTAACACAATGTCAGACCGAGTTCAATCTAGCTAATGCCCCAACTGACGGTACTCCGGTCCAGACTTGCCAATTCTTCAACACGTACATTCTTTACGCGAACGGAAAACCTCAAGGTCAATACTGTGCGCTCTACTCAGAGTCGTGGTCATCAAAATACGCAACGAACACAGGGCAAACGTATAACGGCGCCAAGTACACCATCAGATATTCGTACACCTTTACTAATGCTACAACCCCTGGCTCACCTAACAAGCCTGGTGCCATCTATCAGGCCCGAGATGAGCTGAAGGCCAACACGTTGCAACCATACTGTTCCGATCTCCTAGGCTATGCTATGCCACTCACCACTGTGACTTCTACCGCGACCATCAGCCCATCCACAACATTCGTCAATGTCGCAACAGTCACCGTTACCATCTCACCGTCAACAACCATTACAGACGTACAAACGGCGTACATCACCTCGTCTCCTTCAACCACCGAAATTGGCGTTGTTACTGCTACCAGCTCAACCACCATTGTCGTGGGAGATGCCCAGCCGGAGAAGAGACAGGCTCTTGAGCATGAGAAGCGTGCTGCATCAGTGCCGGCAGTCTTGTCCAAATACCCATCTACCGTCCTTGAGTCTGCCTGTTCCTTGGTCGCAACGCAGATGACAAGCACATCCACGATCGTATTGAACGCAACGACAACTGCTGAAACCAATACTCTTACTTTGCTTTCTACTGCGACAACCGAGACGACTGCTGATATCTCCACGATCACTTCTCTATCCACTCAAACCGTTCAAGTGACGCTCCCAGTGGTCACCATTAGTTCTGTCTCGACCACAACCATCATGGTTACAATCAAGTCCACGAGCTCCTCATCTACAAGCTCCTCATCCGCGAGCTCTACCTCTGATAGCACCACATCTACAAGTGCCACATCGTCAGCGGCAGCTCAAACCCCAGAACCCACTGCGAGTTGCGATTACGATGGCCAAAAGTTCACAGCTGGTAAGTTGACAGTCTCGAGATTGTTCAATCTAGATTTTAAAAAATACTCAAGTGTTGAATTGTGCTAATTTATTCATATCACTATACAGCCGATGGAAGTCAGTTCCTCATTACGTGCAACAAGGATTACTCCGGAGTTGACAGCAACATCGTCGGTATCAACCCTGTGTCTGCGAGCTCCTACGATGGTTGTTTGTCCCTTTGCGTTGCCCAAGGCAGCGCGTGCGTTGGAATCACCTTTGGTACATTTGGTGGATCCAGTCCGCAATGCTACCTCAAGAGAAAGATGTTACCTGCTTCTACCGTCCCAGCTTACGTTGTGGATTCCGCCATACGTCTGACAGGTCCTAACGGGGCCAGTCAGTCGCTGCTCACTAACGGCAATTTCGATACTGGTGATCTTACCGGGTGGACGGGGCTGGGTCTTCCGAAGTACTCGGTCGCACAAGGCGCGGCGTGAGTTTCCTACTTCTCTCTCTTCAAATCACAGATGGGCTAATATGATATACAGCACCATGGCTTTCTCTCTAGTCAGAACAACGCGTATGCAAGTAGTCACGGGCATGTTGAGGCAGACTTTTTCTCCAGCACCACCTTCCTCCATGAACGGCTTTTACGCTCATGCGGATATAGTCGTCAATTTGGCAGGCACTACCCCAAAATCTGGTATCAAATATAACGATGCCTGCTCGGTCGTTCTCAACAGTGATGCCGGCACGCTCTACTCAGGCTACTTCAACTACGACACGAAAAAGGCCGCACCGTCCGTGAACGTGAAGATTGATGTCAGCGGCACGTTCACAAAGGTTCCAACATACCTGAACCTCCAAGTGGGGTGCTCAGGAAACTATGACATGACCTCCACGTTTGACAACGTAGTCCTCAATGTCTTCGAGGCTACGTCCAGCGCCAATGCCATCGTGGCCAAGCCTAAGCAGGTTATCGTCAACGGCGACTTCTCCAACGGCGCTAATGGATGGACATTTTCTGGGACCAGTAGTCGCTCCAGCTTCGATGGTTCCAATGGCCAGGGAGTCGTTCGCTTCGGCAACATTGACTCTTACTACACCGCGCCCTCATCCGTCATACAGACGGTGCCGCTCATCGAACTTGGTCAGACCTTTAGCCTTTCAGCCGACGTATGGGCTCAAGTCCCATCAGGAACCACTTGTATGATTGTTCTTTATGCCGGCAATGTTGCGGCATGGCAGATGGACAATATCGGTGGGTATCAATCATGGAACCTCCGAGATTTGAAAGGCGTGGCCAATTCCGACAGCACCACGTTCAGTTTCTACTCGACTTGTACTGGCACTGCTGTTCCCACGCTCGGAATCGATAATGTTGTTTATTGGTACAATGTGTAGAGCTCATGTAGCGAGCGAGTATTTGAGTCTGTATTTCTCCCGAGATCACGCGAGATCACTTGCTCGACGAGAAGAGCCGCTTCTTCCTACACTACTTCATCATATGGGCACGAGATCAATTTGGGGCGCTCGACTACGGCAACGTGACCTTGGGCCCGGACAACTAAGCTGAACTATCACTATCACCATAGTTGATCAGTATTCAGAGGTCCAAGGTAAGTGCCTGGTTTCACAGATTCGTACTCTTGGGCACATGATGATAGCGGCAAGACCCCCAGACTTGTACTCGACTTCTCCATCTGACGCAAAACCTCGATTGTTATATTTGCTGTGACCCAGAGCTTCCTTCTGACTAAATCGCCGCTTGGGTATCACTGGTACCGTACTTTCCGATACCGGTCTCGCTGCTTTGCAGAAACTCGACAGGGTTTTGATGATCTTCGACGTAGCCAACACCTCCGACAGATTTGTAGTACCCTGCCAGTCTGAGAATATCTTCTGGCAACTTGCGAGCAATATCGATGGGAGTCGAGATGACTTCATCCTGATCTTGACGATAGTAGTCTCGCTGACTATGTGCTGAGAGTCAGCCAAAAGTCCTTGTGATATGGAAGGTGCGGTCTTACCCAAAGACCGCGAAAAGGGTTCGCAAAGCGTCGGGATCGTCCTTTGCGCATTTGTTCTCTCCAGCGCCGTGGTATGTTGCTGCATAAGTATCGTTTAGGCAAGCTATGCGACGACTTCGGGATTGGATCAAACTTACAGCCAAGCGTGAATAGGGCGGAACCAGGCTCCATCTCGGCATATGTTACCTCTTCTATCTTAGGAGCCCGATCTGCTCCCCACAGATGACTTCCTGGGATGACAGCAGTGGCCTGAAAAACGTGTCAAGATTATCGGTTCGTATTGGGATTGTATACTTACGCCGTTCTTGTAGGTACACTTCGACCCTGCAATCAAGCATCCAACCATCGGCGTGAAGAGAGGGTTGTTAGGGTCCGGCCTGATCTGATATGCAATTTGATCCTGTTATCTCGTGTTAGAAGGTAAGATTGTGTGTCCGACATTATTCTCACTCGATGCAGTGGTTGTGGTTTCGATCCTGGTACTAGGCGCAAAGCTGCAGTCGAAGCCAGCATGTACCCACTCTTCTGGGGCACAAGAGTTTCTCCTGTGTATGAAGCAAACTCGTCGTTCAAGAAGTGTGCCATGATTCCTTGCCATGTCGGAAGTCGCATGATCTTGGTCAATTGATCGGGCATCTTTGCAAGCAATCCCTGGAGTATCGAGAGCATCTTGGATTGGGGTTCAGAAGTTTTGCCAGAAGCTCACGTAGACACGCTGAGACCCTTCTGGAAAGAAGTCGGCACCGAGCTCTTCATGTGTGGCTTTCGAGTCATACAGCTTCCGGCCAGAGAAGCAAGGCTCAACTGATGAATATGAGTACGGTACTATGCAGTGTCATGATCCCGACTTACTAGTATCCATTGACTCTTTCAACAGCTCTGGTGATAGAAAATTGGTGAATAGTACACTACCATCTTGTTCGATAACATCTAGGATGTCGTCAAGGGGATCACTGGCATCGATTCGTACAAGAGACGGTGGCATTGTTGAGCTCTCAAGCTGCTTTGCTTTGCAACAATGCTTTTTGATGGGGGATGGATGTTGTGCAGAGCTAGAAGGCAGGTCTTTAATATTCTCCGCTTGCCAACTGATAGTCGTCCAACACGCCGACCTGCTTATCTTCATGCATAAGAGCACCAGCGTTACTCGGTCAGTATAGTTGCCCTATCAGGAAATCCCGACTGTCGCTTCCCTTTATCAGGCTGTACCGATACTACCCGCCTGCGCTTCGACCTTCAGTCTTCATGACCCCGCACCCTCACGCTTGTACCTTCCTATGCTACGACCTGGGTCTTGATCCATCTGCCGCATATGCTACGATATCAGGTAGTCTAGCAGTGCTTTTATCTGGTCAGAGGATCAACTCAGCAATGGTTGGATGCAGGATTGGCCTATCAAGAAGCCAGGTCTCACAAGCCCCTCCAGTAGGAGTTCTACTCCTCGCCGAGGACCCATGTCTGCTCAGGATGCACAGCCTATCTTGGCTCCTACCGCCATCCATAGTCCACTATGCAAGCAAGATATCTGCATGATAGGCCCTATTTGGGCACGATACGGCTATCATGTGGACTCAATCCAAGCCACTAGACATCACCAAGGTCACATTGTTCTGGAACTCAAGACATTGGCTGGATGATAGCCACACACTATTAAACATCAGTAGAAGCCAGACGGCGTCGTTTCTGATGTCCAACAAGACTCTTATCACAATTATCCAATGGAGCGACCGAGCTATTCTCGAAACGATATACAAGACCATTACAAGAAGACTGGACCTGATGGTTCAAAGCCTTCTACAGACATCGGACAAGTTATTTTGGTTAAGATTCCGTCTCAATTCATGGCTCTTCGTTTCTAACATGAAGCAGGGAAGTGTGACTGAGGTTTCAGACCTTGACTCTGCTGTTCGCGATGCTGTGAACCACCGTCGACTTCATCCAAGGCAACTGCAATTTACTGCTATCGCCGGGTCTATCGGCGCGTAAGTTCAACAATCAGCATTGTATATGGCATGCTGCTGACAAAGTATATAGTGCACTCTTTGTTGCCATTGGTTCGGGCGTGACTTCTGGCCCCTTATGCCTCTTATGTGGCTTTGTGTTCTGGGCTACCGTTGTCTTCTCGGTCGCTCAATGTCAGACAGAAATTGTCACTCTGTTTCCGCTCGATGGCTCCTACATTCGCTTAGCCGGGCGTATGGTTGATCCAGCTCTTGGAGTGACGGCAGGTTGGAACCTCTTCTTCGCTCAAACGTCGTACGTGATCTTCGAGGCGACAGTCATCAACACGCTGGTTTCCTACTGGGGCTATGATCAGTCTCCAGCCATACTCATATCTGTCTCTCTACTTCTCTATCTGAGTCTCAACGTGTATAGAGCCGATCCATTTGGAGAAGCCGAGTTCTGGCTAGCCCTCGGGAAGATTCTGTTGGCCACTGGACTCATCCTATATACATTTATTGTCATGCTTGGCGGCAATCCACTACATGAGTGAGTCCTTAACGACCTGTTGGATCCTTTTGCTAACATATATTGACAGTCGCTTCGGATTTCGTTTCTGGAAAGAGCCTGGACCTTGGGCTGGAAACAGTCCTGCCACCCGGCTGGAGTCGTTCATGAACGCAGTAAATGTCGCTGGGTTCTGCATGGGTGGACCCGAATATCTCTCCATCATCGCTGGTGAAGCTATAGAACCACGACGGACTGTGCCTCGTGCATTCAACACAATCGTCACCCGTCTGATCATTTTCTTCATCGGAGGAGCACTCTGTGTCGGCATACTCGTGCCTTCCAACGACAGTACTCTGACCAATGGTTCGGACACCTACGCTGGATCTTCGCCATACGTGATCAGTATGCAGAGATTAAAGATCTCGGTACTGCCATCAATCGTCAACGCAGCATTGATCACATGTATAGTCTCCGCCGGCAACGCATACACATTCAATGCCTCAAGAAGTCTTCACGCCCTGTCGCTCGACGGTCAAGCACCAGCTTTCCTACGCAGACTCAACAAACACGGCGTCCCTTACATGGCTGTCATCGTCGTCATGTTGCTATCTTGCCTTGCGTTTCTCGCTCTCGGCTCCAGTAGCAGCAAAGTCTTGTCCTGGATCCTCAGCTTTTGTACTGCAGCGACAATGTTGAAATGGGTCATCATGTCTGGGACTTGGATCCGCTTCAACGCTGCAATCAAAGCTCAACACATTGATCGAACCATATATCTACCCAATATTTCTTGCTGGCAGCCGTATGCAGCTTACTGGGCTTTCTTCTGGGCTTCAGTATTCTTGTGGGTTCAGGGGTATGCTGTTTTCTTGGAGGGTAAATGGAGTGTTGCGACTTTTATATTCAATTATGGTATCATTGCTTTGGCTGGTGGTATTGGGTTGGTTTGGAAGATTGTTAAACGCACGCGCTTTCTGAGGAGTAAGGAGGTTGATCTTTTGTCTGGATGTGATTTCTTTGATGCTTTGACTGAACACTATCGTAATCCGCGAGAGACTGATGAGGTAACGCAGGACAACTGGAAACGGCGGATCATGGACAAATTGTTCTAGCCAGCATTGCTTGTCGGTAGCTTTTAAGTACAATATAGGAGAAACTCATTGAAGGTTGACGAAATGAACTTGCCGGCAAGAAAGCATTTGCACGGCTCAAAGATTCAATAAGACATTACTACGTTTACATTCAACCATCTCTTTCCCTTCCTCAGTCGTCTATGATTGTTTACATGAACATCATGGCACCAGCAACAACAGCAAGAAGACCCTCGCTGACAACAACAGCATTGGCAGCACCAGTATGAGCAGCCGCGGACGAAGAAGCCGCCGACGAAGACCCAGTCTGAGAAGCCGAGGTCGAAGAACGTGCCGAGCTGCTCGACTGTCTAGCACTGCTGCTCGAGCCAACAGACGAAGCTCTGCTGGTAGTAGCAGCGCTGGTCGCAGCACCAGCCGCCAACGACCCACTGCTAGACCCCGAGGAAGACACCACAGCGGTAGCTTGCGCAGCACTGCCGGTGATGGCGCCAGGACCTTGGTTGCCAGTGGCAGTATAATAAAGACTCACAGCGCTCTGGCTAGGGAACTGATCGCTGACCGTAGTAGCACCACTAGCAGTCTGAGGACTAGCATCCGAGACGGCAGCAAAGTAACTCGCAAACACTGCTGTAGGTGTAGCAGCACCACAAAACTGCGACGAAGCAGAGGAAATAATATTTTCGTTTGCTTTGGCGACGGCTTCACTGCGGAGGCCGTGGACGTAATTGCAGTTTAGACAGCCGCTCCAGTTTGGGAAGTAGCCGCCGTTGCACATGCATTGTTGGTGGGCTTGGTAGGCTAGAGGAGAAGTGCCGTTGGGCTGGCAGGCGGATTCAATGTTGATGATGGCCTGGCAGGGAGGGACTGGCGAGGTCGTGTTGGGGAAACAGACTTCGCGGGTGTAGTCTGCGGTGTTGTCGGTTTGGCGAGCGAGAAGTGGGTGCTCCGAGGCAGAGGCGGCGGTGGCCAAGGCAGCGAGTGCGATATTGTATTTCATGGTCGCGGTGCTTGTTTATGGCTTGGGAAATTGTATGGGCAGCAAGCAGCAGGGAGTAAAGAGTCAAAAAGCAAATCAACAACATCGTGGACTCACCGTACAATATATAGTCTTCCACCACCTCACCTTTTCCCACTCTACGGGCACCAAATCTCCCAAAACTCTGTGGATCCTACCCAAACCGCCAAACGACGTCGCCGCCCCCCGGAACCAATGGCATCGCATACCAGAATTATTAAAATGCTTAAAAGAGGGCAAGCATGTGGAGAAATAAGATTGGCATGGCGCCGTTGGAGGTAGACCCTGGCGTTCTCCCCGTATAGCAAGCCTTTGTCCAAATCAGGAAGGACAGGAAATGAATTCGGTAAGAGATGGCCATGGTCAGCAGTTTGCGCCCTCCTTTGGATGCCTTGATCTTCAGGTTCTCGATACCGACGACGAAGTTTGTTTCGGATGATCGTGTGTGATCTCAATGGCAAGAACGAGGGTTCGCTGGAGGGAGAAGAGGAACGGAATCGCGTTCTGATGGTTACGCCGATGTGGTTGCGAGGCTGCGCTATCAAGCGAAGAGGCGCCGGTCCAAAGTCAGCAACTTCATCTCGTGTGCCTTTTTAATTTACGTGCGTAGCCATTGTACTGGGTCTTTGATATCTCGGAACGACAAGTCGATGACATGTAATGAGATCGAGCCAAGTCATCGACTGTGCTGAATGAAGTGTGTGATTGTCAAAGGTTCTTGACACCTCGTCAAGAGCTAAGAGGCTTATGGGTAAGGGTGGTGTTTGAAGGTGGAAGTCAGTAGAACCATCGTCGCTATTAACACCCCCACCGCCCCCCAGAGCGTGCCTGCACAATCCAGACCTTGGTCATTAAGAACTCCATGAGATTTCGGACAGATTTTGACTTGAGATGCGCGAACTCGGCTTAGATGGGGGATTATATCTTAAACGCGATGAGATCAGAGAGAGGAGAAGAATGATCAAATCAAACATCTCTAGATTCGCTAATCTATGCCATTTATATGTCTATACCTTCATCTCTCCACCAATCTCTTCAATAGCTTTGACCAACCCCTCCAAAGTCCCCATCCTCGTCGCCGGATTGACAACAACCCTGAAAAACTTGCCTTCCTCACCAGGCGCATAGTCAACCATAAAGCCCCTAGGAATAAGCTTCTTGGTAATACCCTCCGTAATCCTGGAGTTCTTATCCGCAGCTCCAGCTTGCTTGTTGTAATAAAAGCAAACCTGCCAGCACGGAGGAGGATTCTCGGACACCAAGCTAAAAGCAGGATTCGAAGAGACCAAGTCTGCCAAAGTGGATGCAGCAGCAAAGGCAGCATCGATGGATGATTCAAAGCCAGAGGATCCATGGTAGATCCAGGATAAAGCGAGTTTGAGCGCGTCGCCCCTGCGTCCGCATTGAGGGGTCAGGTCTGCGAGATCCCATATTTCTGCTTCGGGACGCTCGAGGTCTGGGGGTGAGGTTTCGGTGGTGTTTGCGGCTGAGGCGTCTTCGTCTTCGTCGCTGTGGAAGAGGTAGCCGGCTGGTAGTGTCATTGCGCGCTGGAATTGACGCATGTCCTTGCCGAGCAGGAAGGAGCAAGTCATGGGCACCGAAAGCATTTTGTGCGGTGTGACGCCGATGCTGTCTGCTCTCTCTACTCCCTCGAGCTTGTGCTTGTGAGTGGCAGAGAAGATGACGGGGCCGCCCCAAGAGCCATCAATATGAAGCCAGAGTTTGTGTTTTTGGCAGACGTCGGCGATGGGGCCGATGGGGTCGTAGGAGCCAAGGACGGTGGTTCCAGCGGTAGCGTTGACGTAAAAGGGGACTTCGCCTGCATCCTTTGATTTTTGTACTGCTTCGTCTAGGGCGGAAGGAAGCATACGGCCCTGCTTGTCCACAGCAACGCCAATGACAGCAGAAGATCCAAAGCCAAACATCTGCGCGGCCTTCTCGAGCGAGTAATGTCCATGTGCAGACGTAAACAGAGTAAATCTGCGGCCATTGATACCATCCGTCTTTGTCTCTGGATGCAAAGTATTTCTCGCAATGGCAATGCTTGTTGCATTGCTAGCCGAGCCTCCAGGCTGCGAGATGCCGCCTCCATGTGCGCCGCCAAAGCCAAAAAGCTTAGCCAACGCCTTGCTCGTCGTCTTTTCCACAATCGTCAATGCAGGTGATACCTGATAGACATGCAAGTTTGTGTTCAAGACCGCAAGAAGCAGCTCAGACACCACACCAACGGCATTGGTGGACGCATACAATTTGTCCATGAATCCCTGATCCCAAGTGTTGACACTGTACTTGAGCAGCTTTTGCACCACATCAAGCAGTCCCTCTTTTCCAGCCGAAGATTCAGGGAGTTGAACGTCGAAGAGAGACTTTAGCTTGTTCGGAGGGTGGTATTCGACGAGAGCGGTTCGTGGTCCTTGACCCTCGATGGCGAGACCATGACCAGTGTGTTTTGTTGCTGCATCCTGGTCTGCAGAGCGAATAAAAGGGATGATGAGTCCTTGAATCGAGTTGAGCAGCTGTGCTTGGTCAGTCATGGCTACTGTCCACTCTAAGGGAGCTTACTCACATCATTGACCTCGTCAGCTCTCTGCAATGGCTTTTCCTCAGCCGGTTTAGAAGGTAAAGGTGTCATGTTTATCGAGAGTACTCCAAGGATAATCAATGCAAAACAAAAAGAGCGTGGGAACCTGGGAATTATATGTCCAAACGACACCGACAAAAAATATGTAGCTGACGACATATTAGTCTATGCGTTATCGCCGAATATCGCCGATCCTGCCCCTCTTACGGCCGCCGTCTCACGGGCTTTGAAGGTCGGCGATGTTCTGACACCTTCATCCATCCAAAGCATCGACTCAGCTCACTGTATCTGATTCATCTTTCAAGCTGACTCTTATTGTATCGGTAGAAGCGGCACTGATCAGTAGTCTAAGCACCGGTGACTCTGGTCACATGGATCATCCTCCTCCTGGCAGAGCATCAGATATGAGAACAATTGTCAAATCATTATCAAAGGTTTGTTCAGAACAGCTATTTGGTGCACAACAAACAATGGAAACTCCATTATATCCACTTCCCCCGAGCCTTTTTCAATGATATGTATGAACAAAAGGACGAAATGCATCTATGCTTTGGTGCTTGGGCTGATTGCATTTGCGCCAGAAGCATGCTTACTCGAGTTTGAGCTCCCACTCGGCCTGCTACCTCCAGCCACATGCTTTTCCCTCGCTTGTTGCGATCTAGCCTTGTTGGCCGCATGTCTCTCTCTAGCCAGTTGAATCGCCGACTTCTTCTCTCCCCCTTGTGTCTGAGGTGCCGCAGATGCTTGTTGATTACCAGGCCAGGTCTTCTTATTCGCATGCGTGTTTTGCGCATTCGCAGCCTTGAGATTGGTGTCGATTTCAGAAAAGGACTGGAATCCGTCGTTTGAAGCCTTGATCTTTGATTGCTTGACCCACTCGCCGCGGCGCCGTTTGTAGAGGTCCATTTTCCAGTTCTTCCACACGGCGCGGCCGCAGGGGTTGTCTCGGAGGGCGGCTTCGTTTTCGTTGAGTTCTTCGGCGATGCGTTCGCGGATGAAGGCGAGGCCGTGGGTGCCTTCCCAGATGGCATCGACCACGCGCGAGGCCTTGCTGTCTAGTGCCATTTCACCAATGTGGCCGAAGAATTGTTGGATCAGTTTTCGGCGCGAGATGATGGAGGCGTTGTGGGAAGTCATTGCGGCTTGAAGGGTGCGGCAGATAATGGTGTCGGATGCCATTTTCTGTAGGGTGGTGGGTGCGAGCGAGGCGAGACTTTCGAGGACGAGGGCGGAGAGGGGTCCAGGAACTAGGATCATGCATTGAGCGAGCAGGGAACCTTGCAGCTTGATAGTGTGTGGGTTTGCACGCTCCTCTGCAATATGCGCGGGCATGCCTTCGGGTGCTGGGTTACCGTTCGTAGCTGGTTCATCAGTGTCAGGCTTGAGCAGTTTTACAATGTCGAAGCCTTCGGGGCCGTTGTATGCTTCACTGAGTTGCACGGCAATGGCCTGGCTGTCAATTTCTCTCACAGCACATCTGGCGATCAGAGTCTTGATGACTGCGAAACGGTTGCGCTCGAGCAGACTGGGGATCTGAGGGCAGATCTGTTCGTGTGCTTCGAGAAGATCATCCTTGCTCAATCTCTCGAGGACCTTGCAAGCGACGTAGCAAGCAATTTCGTTGCGAGCTAGTGATGCCATGCGGTCCTTCAACAGACCTCTGTACAGACTCTTGAACATTTTTCCAGGAGCATGTTCGACGATGCACTCGATGAGGTGAGAGCCGATGGGATCGAAGAGAAGACCATTGATGAAGGAAGCACTGTCGCATTCGGGAGTGATGGGGTCGTCGGGAAGGAGAGTACGGAAGATGGAGTTCTCATCTTTTGCTTTTGACTTGCCAAAGTGGGTAAGTTCGAGTCTGATGAGGAGTTGCAAAGCAGGGTTGCCGAGCTGATGTGTGGCGAGAGCGCGAAGGCTGGTCGTGTCGAGACCAGAAACACTGGCAGTCATAAGTTTCTCAAGTGCTTCGGTGAAGGATTTGGGAACGGGACGGCGGTCTTCCTTGTCCTTGGTTGTGGCATCCTCCTTGTCGTTGGTACTGCCATTGACAGTGACGTGTTCCTTTCTCTTGCTTTGCATCAAGGACTTGTTGGTCGAGTCTGCGAGCGGCTCGCCGGCCAATACTAGGAGCAGGACGCGCAGCGTGTGGGAAGCGAAGCGGTCGGTCATGAGGAAACCGACATTGCCCTCCATCTCTCCGAGCGTGAACAGGAAAAGATTCTCCATGCTGACATAGACTTCGCCGTCGGCAGTGGTCTGGTCTTCGACCTTGGACGGGTGGAGTAGTTCTTCGGTGACGGCAGGTGCTGCTTGGATGAAGAGCTTTTCGCAACAATGCGAGGCAAAGCGGTGTTGGAACAGGTGCATGAAGCTGCGAGGCTGGTCAGTTGTGTTATCGAATTGATATGCAAGAAGAGCAACTCACTTGCCGCTGAACTTCTGGAACAGCGTCTTGAGTTGAGCCGGTGTCGACAGTTGGATCAATCTCTCCATCAATCTTGAACACGATTGACTATTGGCAATCTTGAGCTCCTTGCCATTGGCCTCGCGATAGACGTTGGCCAGGAACAGAGCCCTCTCTTCTGCATCGGCAAAGTTGTTCATCTCGAGCATCTCGTCGGCGCGCTTGAAGTATTCCTGCTCTTCCTCGTCCAGCATACCGAAGAAGACCTGTTCAACGGGCGGGCCCTGACCCTCGCCGTCTTGGTAGTCGCCATTGGTGTATGCGCCGTCCTGGGGGAGTGCAACAAAGTCTTGCTGTTCGGCAGCTGCATCGCCGCCATCCTCAGTCCTCTGTCGTTTCGGTTGCGCGAATTCCTGGTGAACTTCTTCCTCCTCTTCCAGCTTTCTCTTCTTCTCCTCGCCTCTGCGGCCTCTCTTCTTCAGCTCGCGGGGCATCTTGGCAGCACAGTGATGGTCGACGGTGCAGCAAAGATACTCTTGTGTGTGGTGTGGGAGTGGTTAGACGCCGATTCGTGTGTATGTCGGTCGGGGTAGCAGAACGGGTGTATGGACGGGATGGGTGGAGAGGAAAATGATAGGCGTATGCGATGACGCTCACGAAAATATTCAAGTCTCGAAACTGCTTGCAAACTTTCCCGAGCGGCCGGCGACGACTGTTTTTTCTGAAGATCTGACAAAAGCCCCCGATTCGCCCGATTCTGTGGGGCTCCGGATCGGTGCACTGACACTGCTCTTCGGAGGATTAAAAACGACGAGTAGAAACCTATTCTACAGACGTCTGTTGTCAAACAGATTTGATATTCTTCGGGAGCTGTAAGGTGAGAAGGGCAGAGGACGCTCATGTTGAGCACAAAAATATCAAAGCCAGTTGCCGTGAATCCTGCAAGCCTTGCGATCCGCCATCTCACTTCCCCTCCATCATGCAAGATCCAGATCGCTGCCAGATTTCGCTAGATTCTCGCACCGCTGATAATCCTCTCCATCTGCCCAATATCTGCTTATTACTGTGCGTCTCACCCGTCACGCCCTTGAAGGACCGCTGCTCAACCGCAAAACTCATGCCATTTGGTCTTGTTCAAGACCTGCAGCGCCCAAGACAGCCGTTGGCGGCAAGCGTGGTTGAATCTGTGCGCTGTCGGCTATGCACTGCTTGAAGATGCCACAAGACATGTCAACTGCATCAGTCCAATCGTCTTTCCCTGCAGTGCATGCATGCAGCAGACACAGACGCCATTGATGATTGATCTGATGGCCAACATGTCTGCGCCTGCCGTGCAGCCTGTGCTTGTGGCCATAACCGTGGATACTCGCATCTATCTCGCATCTTGTTTGGCGCCACGTCCATCTTGGTCGCGTGTGTTGCATCTTGGCTCGTATCTGTATCTAAGATCGATCGGAGCCGCGTGACGCTTGTCTCCAGATCCTCCAATCAAACTCGATGTCTCGGTAGGCGAGATCGAGAGGCCCCTGGTGCCAGAATCTCGGGTATCACATGTGAAGCTTTCCTGTCCATAGATCCCGTCTTGTCCTGAAGTTGTTGCCAATCGCCAACATTTTGTGTATATTATCAACCCAACGTCAACGCTTTTGCTCGCTACATATGTACAACAGTTCAAACTCCTCCTCAGATATATGCTGTGCTGATAAATCATTTCGTGATCGTCTTGTACGTCATTCCTCAAGTATGGTAAACCTATGCCGTGACTCCGTTGCCGTTTGTCTCGTTCTGTGGCATGGCGTCGAGTGCAGTCTTGAAGACCTTCTTCAGAGCCTCGGTCTCCTCAAGACCGACGCTGAATCGCACCAAGTTTGCTTCGACACCGAAAGTTGCGGCCCAGTCAAGCTCAGTATAATGTGCCAACAGTGCGTAGGGAGAACTCAATGTGAAATTGGTTCCCAATGAAGGGCCCTTCGCTGTGTTCAAGTTGTCGTAAAAGACCATGGCATCATCCATGGAGTAGAAAGTTGCGGACAGCAAACCTCCGTAACCACCGTTTGGTAGTCTGCAAGCATCGTAATATTTTCTGGATGGCGAGTGCTTGGGGTAGTTGACTTGCTTGATACGAGGGTGCTGGATCAATACGTCGCAGATGGTTTCGGCATTGTTGTTGATACGAGCAATACGAGACACGAAGTCTCTGCTGTTGCGCTCCAGGAACATGGCGTCCTCCTCGAAGAAGTTGTCTTCATAGTCTTGAGCCATGTACTTCTTGAGACTGTCGTAGTAACGGCCTGCGGGGTTCAAGATGGCCGACCCTCCCATGACGTTGCTGTCGCCAGAGAAAACCTTGGTCAGACTACTCACCACCACGTCGGCGTATGGCAATACGTGGACGTTCAGGAAATTTCCAATCGTCTCGTCGATTACCACGGCAAAGTCGTACTTGTCGGCCAACTGACGGATGCGTTTCAGGTCGGGACACTTTAGCAGAGGATTGCTAGGGAACTCGCAGAAGAAGCCAAGGAAGCGCTCTCCAGACTCGAGACGCTTTTCCAGATCATCTAGGTCTTCTTGTTCGCCATTTCCATAGAAAAGGGCACCAGGGCCCCACTTCTCTAGAATCTTCAGGGTGTCGACGTAAGGAAAGCCAAAACTGATGCTCTTGTTCTTGGGACGAATTGCCATCATGCTGCGGTGTGTGTTGAAGATAGAACTCATTCCGGTAGGGTAGAGGAAGACGTCATCGACGGAGAAACCGTCAGCATTTCGAGTACGTTCGACATCTTCGGGGTGTTTCAGAGCATCTTTCAGATCGGCATCTGAAGTCAGAGAACCAGCGATACGGCGGCGGATGGCGAGCTTTGCTTGTTGGGCGAATTGGACGTTCAAGTTACGACCAAATCGCTCTTCGACAAAAGCAGATGGGTCAGTGCCATCCCTGTCGTCGGTTTCCGAGGTAGGAGATTGGTGGGGAGTGTCAATTGACATTTGGCGCTGGTATCGGCGAGGGCCCTTGCGAGGCTTGTCGTAGATGGAGGCCTTGTCGACCATGGTGCCATCGAGTAGATGCTTCTCGACAAACTCGGCTCTTCTGCTGGACACACCGTCTCCGCTGTGTTGCCAAACTTGTTTCGCGACAGGCCAGAGCTCGGCGGGATATAAGACGGCGGATAGACGAGGCAGGACATGCTGAGACTCATCGTGAGACTCGGTCTTGGGGTTTGGCACAAAATCAATGATGCGAGCGGTGCCTTGCGACTCGGGAGCGATGCGGTGCATAAACTCGAGCAGACGATTGGCGACCTTGTGGGTGGGGAAGAGCATGCACTTTTGGGAGGGGTTGCCGTGACGTTTGACGATTTCGGTGGCAAGACGGTCGATGCTCTTGTGGATGAAGAAACGAGGATAGCCGCACTTCATCTTGTCCATGACCCATTTCTGGCCCTCTTCGTAGCCTACGTTGGCGGCCCATGTTGGCAGTGACACACTGACTGCCTGTGTGGAGGAGTTAGTCAACGCATGGATTGAAGAAGGGTGTGAACGTTTACGTGAGGAGTTTCGGCGGGGATTGTCTCGCCGACATTATCGTTGAATGCCAAAGGGACGGGCATGATTGGTATGTTAGGGAGAGAAAGGTCAGCAAATGCAATGGCAAACACAGAGTGCTCGCAACAAATGACTCGATCTTGACGCCCGCATCGCCGCTGTCGGCATGTCGAATGCACCTGCCGTGCTCTGTTATCGCCGCGACTTCCTTATCTAAAATCCGCCAAGCATGTCGATTCTCGAAAAAAGTCCAACGCCAAGCGAGACTTTGCGCCGCAGAAGGAAGCTGCCACTGCTTTTGTTCTTTTCTACCAACAATCATCATGGCAGTCCCGTCGAGCAAGAGAAGAAAGCTTAGCCATTCGCCGTCGCCCGTCGAAGATGACGACGTGTCCATCGCCTCCGGTAGCCAGATCGACGACATCGAGGAAGACGACATGAGCCAGGACGATGACATCCAAGACGCAGACGCTGGCAGGGACGACATGGACCAAGACGACGAGGAAGAGAGCGAAGAAGAGGATGAGGTGCAAAGGAAGGCGAACAAGACCAAGGACAACAAGAAGCCCAAGAGCAACAAGTCGCAGGCTTCTTCGCTCGAGGCAAGCAGTGCCGCATATACCGGAGGCACCTTTAAGAGCAACATGTTCAAGCTGCAAGTCGACCAGATGCTGTCCAACATTCGTCCGAGACAAGGAAAGAGAGAGGCCACGGCTGCCGACGCCCTGCACAAGATCAAGAAGCACATCGACGCAATCCCCAACAGAGACGCCCTGCCCCTGCTCCAGGCAGAGCGGGACATGATCAAGAAGTCAAAGGTCGCCATTCCCTTCCCCGACCCTCGTCCTGCCCACGACGTCAAGTACAAGTTGGCCTACGAGAAGCCTCAGAACATCAACGTCGTCGGCAGTTTCCCTCTCAAGTTGTCTCTCCGCGACCGTCAAGCCCCTCTTTCCATCGACATGGTCGTCACCATGCCCAAGTCGTTGTTCCAAGAGAAGGATTATCTCAACCACCGCTACTTCTACAAGCGTGCCTTCTACCTTGCCTGCATTGCTGCTGGTCTCCAGCCATCCCTCAAGGACCTTTCCTTCACCTTCGTCAACTTCCGCAACAACCCACTCCACCCCGTCCTGCTGGTCCAACCCAAAGAGTCGAGCTCTGAGAACAATTGGCGCATCAACATCATCCCCGGCCTTCCAGAGGGCACCTTTGCCAACAACAAGCTCTTGCCAAACAAGAACTGCGTCCGTCCTGCTCAGTCAGCCGACGATGAGCAGACTCAAGATTTGCCCGCCACCCCCTTCTACAATGCTGCCATTCAAGCCGACAGTCACATCACCTCGTACTTGAAGTTGCTACATGCTTCTTCTACCTCTTGCGAAGGATACACGGATGCTTGCATGCTCGGTCGTGTCTGGCTGAGGCAGCGTGGTCTTGCTTCCGACACCAACAAGGGCGGATTTGGCAACTTTGAATGGGCAGCAACCATGGCAAACCTGCTTAGAACTGGCGCTGGCTCGGGTAAACCTGTCTTGTCGAGTGGCTACAGTAGCTACCAGCTCTTCAAGGCCACTCTCCAGTACATTGCTGTCAAGGATCTCGCCAAGGAACCTGCTCTGCTCGATACTGCTGGTCTTGCCCTGACTTCCGAGGACGGTCAGCCAATCCTCTACGACGGGCCCCGTGGTCAGAACATTCTCTACAAGATGACCTCCTGGTCTTACCAACACCTTCGTGCCGAGGCACGCACGACCCTCAAGATGCTGGGTGACAACCTCTTTGACCAATTTGATTCTGCATTCATCCTCCGCTCTGATAACATTCTCAAGAGATATGATCTGGCTGTCCGCGTGCCTTGCTCTGCCATCATTTCTGACGCCTCCGAGGATCGACAAGTTCTTCAGCGATACGCAAAGATTCACGCTGTCTTTAGTCAAGGTCTGGGCGATCGCGCCACACAAGTTGTCATACAATCTCCTGATCACGAGTCGTGGGGTCTTGGATCTGCCAGACCTAACATGGAGCGCAAGGGTGGGCTTTTGGTTGCTGTCAACCTTGACTCTGCCAACGCTTCTCGTGCTGTTGATCACGGACCCGCGGCAGAACAAAAGAAGGAAGCTGCTGCCTTCCGCAAGTTCTGGGGTGAAAAGGCCGAGCTGCGTAGATTTAGGGATGGAAGCATCTTGGAGAGTTTGGTCTGGGCAACCAACAGTGGAATGTCAATCATTCAGCAGATTCTGACATTCTTGCTTTACCGCCACTTCGGACAAGACGCGGCCGCAAGTGCGGCTTTCTCTGGCGACGAGTGTGCTAAACTTATCAAGCAGAGCAACGGTCTCGCTGTGTTCCAACCTCTGATGGAAGCATTTAAGACGCTGGAAAGCGACGTTCGTGGCATGGACGACCTGCCTCTTACTATTCGCTCCATCCTAGCCGCCGACTCGCAACTCCGTTACTCTTCTGTTGAGCCTCCTATGTCATCTCAGCAACAGATGAAACGCCCAGCTGATGTCGTATTACAATTCGAAGGATCTGGTCGTTGGCCAGACGATCTTGTCGCCATTCAACGCACCAAGATTGCCTTCTTACTCAAGATTGGTGAACTTTTCCAGTCGACACAGGAAGGTGTCACCTCGCGCATTGGCCTGGAGAACGAGGGCGAAGACAACCTGAACCAGGCTTTCCTCGATGTTATCTATCCTACTGGCTTCTCTTTCCGCATTCGCATCCATCACGATAGAGAGCAGACTCTAGTAGAGCGTATTCTCAAGTCACAATCGGCTGCACCTAGCGAGAAGGAGGCTGCAGCTGTTGCTCTCGCCACCTACAAGCGTGTGTTCGTCAAGTCACCAGCGCATACACAAGCCCTGCAGAAGCTCTGCACCAGATATCCTGTTCTTTCACCAAGCGTTAGACTGTTGAAGAAATGGTTCTCGGAGCACCTGTTAAGCAATCACTTCTCCGAAGAAGTGATCGAACTGTTTGCTATCCACATATTCACTCGCCCATGGCCTTACAACACGCCATCATCTACACAATCTGCCTTCTTGCGCACTCTCTCGTTCCTCTCACGCTTCGACTGGCGCGCTGATCCCTTGATCGTAGATCTCGGTGGTGATCTCAACGCCGACAATGTCGCAGCAGCAACAACGCGCTTTGACGCCTGGCGCAAGTTGGATCCAGCACTCAACCGCGTCGTCCTTTTCGTTGCCAGCAGCAACGACCTTGAAGGAACAACATGGACAGATGGTACCCCAGCGAAGGTTGTCTGTGGCCGCATGACAGCGCTAGCTAAAGCCGCAACCGCACAAGTCGAGACAAGGTCGCTATCGATTGACATTGAAACCCTCTTTGTTTCACCTCTTGCCGACTATGACTTTGTCATCCACCTAAATCCCGCTTACACCACCACAAAGTCCAAGGCAGCAAGCGGCAAATACAAGAACCTTGCTATTGCCGAAGAGACGAATGCAGAACTGGTCGACTATGCACCCACGGACGCATTCTTCCATGAGCTGCAAAATGTATACGGCCAATCATTGGCGCTGTTCTATGGTGGAGCTGGCAGCACTACCATTGCTGGTCTGTGGAGCCCTGTCACTGCAGCTAGAGCATGGAAGGTCAATCTGGCGTACTCGACTGTACCTGTCAAGAAGGGCGAGGAAGTCATTGCCGAGATCAACAAGACCGCCGTCCTTGCTGAGATGGCAAGACTGGGTGGTGAATTGGTCAAGAAGATTGAGGCCAATAGGTAAATGTCTAGCTCCGTGTTCATGTACAAAGGTTGTTGGTTGGACATTTGACATATAATTCGAAGCGAATCATGATTTTTTTCTATACTATCCCACTATTCATTCCACTGCACTCCAAGTAGAGAACATGTTTTAGTTCCCATGTAGCCGTTTGCTTGAAACATCTCGACGAGCGTCTTTTCTCTCAATTCACTAGCGTCGAAACTGTACACCAGGGTTGCGTAGGCCCGTGAGAATGATATCACCTCAGAATGTTTCCATGGCACACTTCTACTAAAACTGCACTCCCTATTCTTCAAAGTACTCGAAGAGATGCTTAATTAACGAGGCCTCAAGGAGGTTGTCAATGGGCATGCAGGGTCATCCAAGCAGCATCCAGATCATCTCAAACGCCGAGATCCTCGGCATCTTCGGATTCGCACAGCAATCTCCCCCCCTTCCAATAGTATCCTTTAGTCCATGAGAGAGGCACACGACAATGTCAAGGTGAAACAAGTAATTCTTCATCTTCTTCACCGACTGCTACCGTCTCCTTCTCTCTTCAATCCCCTCTGAGAAGCCAGGCTCTCTGGTACCAGACAGGCCTTTGAACATTGGACACCTCCACGAGACGAACCCCCTCTGGTTTTCAAGCACCACAAGACACTGCCCGAGAAGAAAAGATGACGACGAAAATGGATCCAGTTTCTGTGGCCGCTACAGCAGATACCCCAGCGCCAGCATCGCATACCCCAAAGCCATTCTCGCAACGCATACGCCTCTGGCTGCGTCTCTGGATCTTCAAACTCACCATCCGGTCTCTACTCGGCACACTGCGCTTCTTCCGCTACAAAGGCATGGGAAGCCTCCAACCCACTTACCGCAAACCTCTAGGTTCTGCCGGTCTCATACACGACATCTGGATCCCCGAGCAAGCCAAAAACAGCGACAAACTACCTCTATACATTGATATTCATGGCGGAGGGTTTGCCATCGGCGACCCCTTCCACGACGAAACCTGGTGTGAGTATCTGAGGCAACGGGGTATAGTTGTCGTTTCCTGCGACTACAGAAAAGCGCCTGGATATTGTTTTCCCACGCAGACGAATGATTTGATCGATATTGTTCGCTGCATCCTCGCCGACACTTCTCTGCCCGTGGACGCCTCAAAAATCGCCATGGGAGGCTTTTCAGCCGGCGGAAATCTGTCGCTGAGTGTTGCCCAAGACCCTTCTCTCCAAGGCAAGATCAAGGGCCTTTTGCTTTGGTACCCCAGCACGGATTTTTCAGGCAAGTATCGCGGCGAAATGAGGGATGCACCCGATGGAACTCCCGATGTATTGGCCAAAAGCGGAGATTTGTTTACTTATGGGTATTTGCCCAATGGCGTTGATCTCTGTGACCCTCTACTCTCACCCATCTACGCGGATCGCAAGCTCTTGCCACAAAAACTGCGCTTTGTGGGTGCAGAGTATGATGTTTTGTGTAATGAAGCTGAGGAAGCTGCGAAACTGTACTCGAAGCATGAGGATGCTGAAAAACAAGATGGCGACAAGCAAGAAGACGAGAGACAAGGAGTGCAAACTTGGAGAAAGGGGAATGTGTGGTGGGAAGTGGTGTTGGGGGCACAGCATGGCTTCAACTATGTTCAAAAGAAGGAACCTGCAGCTGAGAGGGAGAGGAAGAGGATTACTGAGTTGGCTTACGAGAGGGCGTGTGAGTGGTTGAAGACGGAGATTTATGCTTGAGATGTGGTGGTTGCATAGGGGATATCGGGACTGTAGATATGCGGTAGATTCACACATTCGTACTTTGCACGAGATTACGGGCGATCCTCCCCCAGCGACATGCAAGTGCAACTGTAGAAAGATCAAGACCAGATGTCTGTTGTGCATTGGAAGGCATGTTTGAGTATACGACACATTCATCATATTTCGAAAAGGGTTTTGTAGTCCTACCTGAAACCACGAGGCATCCAGTCTTCATCTCCCATAGACATCTAAAACAAAACCTAAAAGAGTTCCCGAAAACGCCATTTTCCCATCATCAAATCCATCAGATCGATCAAACTGATCTAAGAAGTACCACGCAGCTTGCCAACAACAAACTGAGTGCCCAAGTTCTGCACACTAGCATCTCTGGGGTATGAGAGATGAGCAGCATTGATACCCTGTCCATGAGTGGTATCGCAGACACCATCGCCATAAGCACAAACATCAAGTGTTCTCGACACCCAGCCAGAGGGAATGCTGTTCGAGTAAGCATTGTAGGAAATGCCATTGACGTTTCTGGTTGTTGTGCCGCCGTTGCTATCCACATTGCAGGTCAAGCCAGACTTGTGCAGGGGGTCGCCGATCAGGAAGACGCCCTTCACGGCAGTGTTGGCCGTGCCAGTCAACTTGGGCAGAGCATTGACTGTGGCGGCAGCACCCTGCGAGTATCCCTCGAGGATGAAGCATTCGTTGGGGCTCGTTTGTAGGGTGGTGGTGATCTTGTTGACAATATCCGCGGTGCCTGCTGCGGAGTTTTGGCTGTAGTCGGCGGCGTAGACGGTGTTGTAGGTTTTGCCGCCAGAGACTTGGGAGCGGATGTTGCTGTTCATGGTGGTGAAGCCCGAGGACTGGCCTTGGGGCTCGCCGGTACCGCGGGTGTTGATGAGAGTGTAGCTTGAGCAGCCTGACTGGCGGCCTTCGAGGTCGACAGGGCCGGCAGTGGCCAGACCGAGAAGGGAGGCGCCGGCGATGATGCTGTTGGTGAAGTGCATGATGATTGGAAGAAAAAAGAGTCGGGTGTGAACGAGAGTGTTGGAATATGAGATGAGGGATGAGATGTTGTACTTGCCTGGGCACATCAGGGTGTTTATATATTCTTGCCTGCCTTGAGTGTCAATCGTTGCCTATAGCACTCAAGGCCCCCAAGTTGACACTAAATCTCTTGGTAAACAGCCCTGCAAGCACGACTTGCAGCATGGAGAACAAAGTTGTTGTTTCACCTTGCCACGCCACACCACCACGAGATGCACACCATCTGCCGCATCGGCCTCGAACGTTGCCTGGCGCTGTGGGGCAGTCTTCTGATGGCTGCGACGTCGCCATTCTTTGTTATCTGATAGAGATCACCCAAACGAATTGCCCATCTGGACGAGAACGTGTCTGGTTGTCAAGCACGAGGATCCAATCAGGCTGCGAGGAATCGAGAGCCTCAACCTTGTTTCAGACTACATCTGTCATGGGCGTTCGAGGCAACCAGGGCAGATCGCTTGTACGCACGTAGCTATGGATGTATTCCTGTTGAAAGGTCTGTGAAAGTCTGGTACACAGCTGTCCGCGACTCAGTAAGCATCTTACTTTCTTGCTTGGTGCATCTTCTGCAAGAGCGTAAGAAAGCTTATAGGCGAATCGCACTGGAATTGGCTGATCTGCGGTCTCCAGAACATCCTCATGTCCTAAGGTCTCGCCGAGTCAGTAGCGAAGCGATACAAATTGCAATATCCGGTCGTCCGAGGCTCTTTGCACTCTCATCACCTCACCATCAAATCTCTTCCATCTAACTTGCATGAAGTTTAGCATTCGCCTCTGTGAGGGCTTGCATGAACAGGAGCCCTCATGGAAGATCTGAAACATACTTTCAACGGCCAAGCAGAAAGTACCGAGGCTGGACACCATGGCTTGGCAGGGGACTGATCACCATATCCTCGCTCTCGCTTTTAGGCTATCCACGACTCCCGAAAGCTGTTGTAGAGTAGCAGATATATAATCGACCCCGCCAGATTTTGGCTAAATCCATGCTTGTAGGTGGCATTTCTGTCACCCAGAAGCTCTGGATCGACATTTGCATTACCAAAGAGTATGCATGCTCCCGGCCAGAAAGCCACAACTGTTCGAGCGATATGGGGCGTAAAAGAGGGGAGTTTTCGATAGACTGAAGATCATGCGGGTGTCTGATCTTCTATGTAGATCGAAGGGGTTGCTGAGCAGCATGCCGAGGCCATACTTGCTTACAACCGAGCTTCATGACAGACTAGAAGATACTCTGCAACATGCAAGCGCGATGCATGTTGACTCCAGAATCTCCTGATATATGCTGCTATTGAAACAGGGATATAATATGGAATTTGAGAGGTTGCCGTACTGTTACACTGACGACATCGATAGGCAGGCTTGAAACACGAACGGTGCGTTGATGCTCATCTGCATTGTGCAAAGGGAAATGCCTTGCTATCGCATGGCTTTGATGCTCTAGAAAATCGTCTCGTACAGATGAGATTGAGCCTCAAGAGTAATGTGGTTGTGTGATGGGAGATGCCAAGTTCCAAGAGTGGTTTGAAATCTGGCAACAACGCACAGCCCCACCTTCCACCTCGTGTCACAATGTGTGCTTACTTCTTTGATAACACATCCCGAAGACCAATCCATCCACTGCAAAGGTCACAATGACAGGTCAAGAATCACACAAAGCATCGGATGTGAATATCGAAGTTATCGACAACGAAAAGGACTTTACCACAGCTTTCGCCGTCATCTCAGCATGCTTTGGCCGCCAAACCAATGATGCTTTCTGGCAAGCCATGAACCCTGGCTGGGATACTCCTGAAGGCGCGGCTGCAGGAATTGATCGCATGGTCAAGCGCTGGCAATCTACCACCAAGAACAACTCCGGAGAACCTAATACAGTGCATCTCAAAGCCACTGTGTCGGACCCGATCAACCCGGGAAAGCGTATCATGGCCGGAATAGCAATCTGGTCGCAGTTTTCCATGGTTGAGGGGATGGGAGACAAGCAATCGACCGACGTCGATACAGCACTTGACCTCGAGGAACTGTATCCAGGCAATAAGACTGAGCAGAGGTTCTTACGTCAAGGATTTACATCTTTCATGAGGCACCGAGTCAATACTCTGGAAGAGAAAGCCACTACTTCTTCACCTGCAACATTCAGTCTGGACATGTGTGTCGTACATCCGGATTTTCAAAGACGTGGAATTGCCAACAAGTTGGTGGCATGGGGTCTGGAAGAAGCCAGAAGAAGAGGGGGCCTGGAGTCGACGACCGAAGGATCTGCTATGGGTAGATCTGTGTATAAGAGGTTGGGTTTCAAGCCCGTTGGAGAGGTGGTCTACAACATGGACCCAGAGTTCGAAGCCCGCGGTTTGCCTTCGAACATGTTTATGCGTACTGGCATGAGTACTTAAATTGCTGATGGACGTCTTCTGGCGGCGAAATCTGCAACAACATACAAGACTTATCTGAACAGGGAATTCACAGTAATTTGTGGTATATGCTCAACAAAGACAGTTTGGCATTGCCAGATACTCAATATCTGAACAGTCTTTCCGCTCCTTCTCTTCTCAACTTTCTGTTCTTAAATTTGTAAAAGAACAGCAAAGAGATACAACCAACAGCCACAAAAAACAACAGTCCGGCATTCACCCAATGACCTGTCGGGTATCCCTTCTTCTTCTCTTCAGCCCTGTAGATCCAAACTCCGGTGATCTGGCCTGGCGCACCAAACGAGATGTTCAAGGCGATAGCCAATCCAGCTGCTGCCGTGCTGTGCAAGTTGGAAGACAACCAACCCAAGAGAGGCGGGATGCAGGAGAAAGACCCTGCTGCAGCAA
The DNA here is from genome assembly GCA_023848605.1 of Aureobasidium sp. EXF-10728. Classification (NCBI taxonomy): domain Eukaryota; kingdom Fungi; phylum Ascomycota; class Dothideomycetes; order Dothideales; family Saccotheciaceae; genus Aureobasidium; species Aureobasidium sp. EXF-10728. Next base: position 526,382 of record SWBG01000008.1, read on the forward strand.
CGATCAAACAGCCATAGCGAGCATTGTATGCGTCAGGTGGCAGTACAGCCGAAGCTAAGAATCCAACTGCTCCCACGGTTGCGAAAATGGCGGAATGCAAGGCGCGTCTGTTTGATGTTAGCCTTTGCTATTTTCAACGACTGATCTCCAAACTTACGCGTCGAAATGGTCAGCAGACCACGACACCAGGAGTGTCACAACATATGCAACCGCGTACGGTGGCACGGTCATGAGCTGTGCAGTAAGATCCTTGAAGCCCAACCCAGCAGTGATGGTAGGGGTGAATAGAGACAAACTCGAGAAGGGTGTCGAGATACCGAAATAAATGGCATAGTGGGCATAGAGTCTCCAGTCAGTAAGAGTAACCTTGGCGTCTTCCCAGGTCATACTCTTGCTGTTGCCGTGCGACCCTTCGAATCTGAGTCTTTCTGCTGCAAGAGCTTTCTCCTCGGGGGAAAGCCTTTTGGCAGTCTCGGGATAATCGGGCAAGAAAAAATACACCAGAGGTGCAGACAACAGGGATGGCAGGCCTTCAAGGATGAACAACCAACGGAATGCTGAAAGGCCACCAGTACCATTCATGTGTCCTACGCCGTAAGCGATTGCTCCTCCAAAAGCTCCTGCTAATGTCGCCGAAGCAAGAATAAATGCAACACGGATGCTTCGCTCGTCGGTGCGATACCAGAAAGCTTAACATGGTTGTCAGTAGGGGAATTCCTCTAGATGGTTGATCAACCACTTACTGAGGTAATAGACAAGTCCAGGGAAAAGACCAGCTTCGAACACTCCCAAGAGGAATCTCAACGCCGTTACTCCTGCAAAGTTGTGGACTCCGCCTAGACCCATGGTGATGACGGACCAGGAGAGCATCAAGAATGCGATCCATTTGCTTGGGCTAAGACGTTTGAGAAAGTAGTTTGACGGTACTTCGAAGACCATATACGCGATGAGGAAGACCATCAAGGCAATCGTATATTGATAGGCCGTCATATGAGTTTCGGAGAGCAAGTCGTTGTGAGTCGAGGCATTCAAGACCTTGGCGTTGCCAATGTTTGAGCGATCGAGGTAGCACAAGAGATAGATGCCACAAGAGATTGGGAGGATCCTCAAGTCTTGCTTCCAGACAAGTCTCTTGTCTTCGTTGGTGCCACCTCCCGTATAGGCCTGCCGCGAGCTGTCGGACTCGACATCGTTCACGAACTCTGGCCCGATATCCTTCTCGTTGGTGTTGGTCATCTTGATGCAGATGTTGTGGGATGTGGTCTGGGGTAAGTCTGGGGAAGATCCTCAGATATATATCATAAAGCTCAGCCCAGCAATAGACCGATGCCGTGATATCCAGAGGAGGAGATGTTGAGGAGTAGAGAGACAAGCAACAAGACACGATTTCGGTCGTCGGCCTCCACTACCGCTCCTGCAGGATGCAGATCAGACCGAGTCGAGAGTAAGTGTGACCCCACATTTTAACAAGCTAAGGAGCCCTGCTAGACTCTAGTTCCCACCAAATACCTGCCTTCCCCGTGAATGCGCAGGTGAGCCCTGGTAGAATGACAGCCCTCCATAGACTATCCTCGTACATAGAGCCCCACACCAATATTTCACCCGACCCACCAATCTTTCGGCCTCCACAGCCGTCCGTAACTTCCCCATATCAGGAAGGGGCCCCGGGCCCGATCACCTCTTTTTCATCCATCATGCAAACCACCAACTGCGATCGGTGTTATCGCCGAAAGAGCAAATGCGATCGACTCCAACCCTGTACATCCTGTAGCAAAGGCGGGGCACAATGCCACTATACCGACCGGACTAAGGAGAGAGCAGTCCGACCGGATGTCGTAGACCGACTGGAGAGGCGTCTTGCTCAAGCGGAGAACCGAAACAAATCTTTGGCTGCCGAATTGTCCAGGATCAGATCCGCGGGATCACAGAGCAGCAACGATGAGATTCCGAGCAACATGTCTCAGGCACCACCGGCAGTCAGCAACACCAGTAGAAGGAGTGATGTTGCTGCCCAGATCTCTATATTGTCGACCAGCGCCGCTGGGGACCGGCAGTATCTGGGTTCTACCAGTGGCGTACTGTTCGCGGATCTGGTGAGAGCAAGCGTCGATGTTCCTCATTCGAGACATCCATCGCCACCAATCACAGTACATTCCGAGGACTCGCCAGAGCTTTCGGATGAGATTCGTCCTGAGATCCCTCGAGAATTACCGCCCAAGAAGCTAGCACGGAAGCTCATACAAGCGTATCTCAACCATGACTTCCTCAGCTATCCCTTCCTCATACCTTCTGAGATCTATAGGATTCTAGATTGCTTGTATGACTCTGGATTGGCCAGTCTAACGTGTTATGAACTGTTCATGATCGACATGCTTTTCGCCATCAGCACTGCGCAAGTCTCGAAGTACGATTGGAGGCAGCTACCAAGTGCTGAAAGCCACCATGCTCGAGCAATGTCTAACATTGGTGGAGTCCTACGCCTTGGAGGATTGCAGTCTCTACATGCTATCCTTCTGCTTTGCCAGTACAGGACTGGTAGCTCTATACAAGACAATTCGGGTTCAATGTGGCTACTAGTCGGAATCGCCGCCCGCATGTGCTTTGAGATGGGACTTCACAAGGAGTCAGCCTATCAATTGACTGGGCCTGGAGATGATGATGCGACAGCAAAACGCTTTCTGCTACAAGAGTCCAAGAGGCGATCTTTCTGGAGTGTCCTTTGTATGGACAGGATAACTTCGCTCATTCTTGGCCGACCTTGTGCTATAAGAGACGATGATTTCGACCATATCTGTCCGACAGAAGACCCAACGATAGTCTCATATCCCAGAGTAGAGGAACAAAAGACGCCTTTCGTTTTCAGACACATCGTGTCTTATAGATTGCTTTGCGGACGTATCGTATCTGCCCTCCACCGCAAAAAAGGTTCAGATGTCTCGGAGCAACGTGTCCTACAGATCAGGCAAGAACTTTGTGCAGACCTCGAGAGATGGAAACAGGATGTCGAACAGCTGCATCTGGAACAAAATTGGCAGACATCATCTTCTTGCCACCTGTCAACAGAGTGGTACAACTTGCTCTATTCCAACGCGATGCTTATACTGTGGCGCCCTTCACCGCTCCTGCCTGATGTTTCGCATGATGCAACATCTTTACAGCACATCTTCAATTCTGCAAAACAGAGCATCACGATCTATGCGAGCCTTCACAAGTCGCGGAAGATTAACTACAGCTGGATCACTCTGCAGTCAGTATTCCTCGCTGGTCTCTCGTATGTGTATGCTTGTGGCCGTCACTTTCGCTCTCGATGGCGCAATCCTTCCGAGTCGTCTCTGCAGAAAGACCCAACAACCATCGAAGTGGTTAATGACACCAGAGCTTGTTCAAATGTGCTTGTGGCCGTCTCGGAACGTTGGAACGCACTCAGGAATTGCCACGAAGTATTTGACAGACTATCGGATGCCATTCTGAGTGACGCGATAAAGCTCCAGACTGCCCAAGCACAACACATGGCTCATAACATGGGAACGCAACCTGTTGGCGTGAACAACAACAACAACTTCAACAACACTCTGATGACGTCGCATGGCACGACTACCTTCTCACCGCTGGCGGTCGATACCGAATTTCTGCACTGTTTTGATGATCTGCAGCAACTGTACAACATGCAGCAGATAGAAGACCCGATCATGGAGTTGAGTCAAGACTGGCTGGGTTACTTGGGAAATGGTAGCGAGTTTGTTGAGCCTCCATATCAAATGTCAGGGTATTAGGAAGTGATTTACCCATGATCATTCTAGAACAATCAACCACATCGTCAATCGGTCAACTTGTTCAACCCCCCTCTTTGCCATCGTATCTTCATGTGCCGAAGGCTGTTACAGCGTAACCAGTAATGTGCACAACTTCTTTAGCTCGGAGGGAAGTGTTTTTCAAGAAGGAATCAGATATCACGGCAACCTTCGTGATGACGCGCGTGAGCCAATGAACAGCTATGAATCTATCTTGGAGGAACATCCTGGCGTGGGAGAAGGACTCACCGCGAGGTCCCTGGTGGTCGATTACATGCTCTCTGCCTTCTACTGAGTTCTTTCTTGGAACGCTCCCTAGATCGTGCCTCTTTCTAAGAACATAGTTGGGACGTCGACATGCTTGCTGCGCAGGTACTCGCCCACACCCTTACCTAATCCGTCAATACGAGCACTCGACGCAATACCGCCATCAAGAAAGTCCATAACACGGCTGAGAAGTTATTAGCGACTGTACTGTCGATATCTCCAAGGTCTGAAACTCACAAATGCACCGCGAGGATGTTGGGAAACTCGCAACGCTCGAGCCTGTGTTCAGCATAATCTTCTTGCAGCAGTTCCTTCAACCTCTCTACTGTAAGTAGAGACTGCAACCATGGGTACTCGTCAGCGTGGCGAACGAAGAACCCGACGTTGGAGTTGTTTGCTTTGTCGCCAGAGCGCGCATGTACGATGCTGCCTAAAGGCCTACGCTCAGTGGGCCCAAAGGTAGTAAGATCAACCGGATACGCCGTTTCTGATGAAGGCCGCTGGACAGGGTAATGCTGCGTCTTCTTTGGTGCGGTTATTGAAATTCTTCTTCCAGCTATCAGAGCTTCATGGTTGATAGCGACTTGTGGAATTGTTGCTGGGAAAATCTCATAGAACTGTTTTGGGTCCATGGTGCGAAAGTCGAGGTTCATGTGATATCCTGGATAGCTCTGCATGCGTAGCGAATATAGCGGGATCTTGAATTTTTCTGCTGCGATGTCTTCTTTGTGCCGTGCTTGAGCGAAAACTCGCAGCATCACGGTGCCTGCCTGTTGCGAAGGCGGATTGTCGATTTGGGTACCATAGAGTTCTGTCGAGAACTTGGAGAACTGGCTGCCACTGAATATCTTCTGGAGTTGTTGCTTCATCATCTGTGCTTTGGCTTGTACATCCAGACCGTTGATGTAGTATGTTGTTTCTGCTTGCCAGCCTCCCGGTGCTGCGACCATGACTTTGGTTGTTGGCGGAGGTGGAGAGCCTTTGCAACCTGATACTAAAACACAATTTGCTCGACCAGTATCCTCGATGCGAATACTAGCAATGTCCGCCACCACATCGGGGTTCAGGTACATTTGTCCTTGAAGCTCATACAGTAGCTGAGATGTAATGTTGAACTTGTTGACCACACCATTCATGGAATCTGGCTTGGTGATATAGCACGACCCGGACGGCATGATTTCTGCGATTGGGAAAGCCAGGTCTACCAACTCTAGAAGGAACTCCTTGAAGCCAGAGAAATTTGCTCCTGTGGCGTAGGGTCCACATTCAATGAGATGGCCTGCTATCAGTGCTCCTGCGAGTTGATCATAAGCCTGCTCAGACCAGCCGTACCACCAAGCGGCAGCACCAATCACTGGAGATGCGTCTGTTACACGACCACAGATGACAATATCGGCGCCCTCCTTCAGTGCTGCAACGATGCCCCAAGCGCCGATGTATGCAGCGGCACATGCAGGCTCGAGCTCATCGTTCCAATTCTCTAGGAGCTGTTCTTCATTATCCAGGTGAGGGAAGTCAAGGACTCGATGACCAGATTTTCCCTTCTTCAGGAGATGGCTTACATCGTCGCCAACGATCGTCGCTACTACGAGATCATGGCCACGACTTTGGCAGAGTTCCTCGACCTTGCGAGCGAGTACTGGAGCATTCATCGCTCCGGCGTTGGTAATGATCTTAGTCCTCCTCTCCGCGATATCATCGATGCATTCGGTGAGTTGTCTGAGGAAGCCCATGTCGTAGCCGAGTTCTGGATCTTCGGCCTTCTTGATCGATTCCCAAGCAATGTTCATCTCAGACAGCCTGCTCATTGAATCAGCAAGGCGAGAGACCCTTGAGACCATATACTCACCAATCGCCAGTGATAACGTCGACATTGGCCTCTCGTACCATACGAGCCATGGCATGAGGCGCATCGCCTGTTGCACCACTGCAATTTCCAATTCTCAGATGTCTTTTGGTAGGCATAGTGTTGTTCGGTTTGAGTTTTTGCTCCTCTGGAGTTCAGGAGTAGCAAGAAGACAGGTTCGCATATCTACAAAGGGAATCGACCGCTCTTTCCCAATCGGCGGCATCCTATTCTCGGTCGTTGTCGAGCCCGACCGTCCACCTGCCGGACACCACATTCGTGTCACATCTGTGGTTGAGAGTACGCCTCGGACCACCGACAGAGAGCCGAAGAATTGGTGATGGTACTTTTATCTTGTCGGGCGTCGGTCCCTAAAGCCTAATTGTGGCCATCTGATTTTCAGCCACCGATGACATTTCGTGCACGGTGTGGGGACTCCACAGCGGGGCAAAACAGGTGTCATTCTTGTTCCTCGTCTTCCAAGACCAACCTTGAAGCCGTACAATCTCCGGTTATTAGGCAGCAGATCATCGGCACGTACTCTGCCACAGTGAGGTCCGTCAAGTCTCAAGCGGAGATGCTGCGATGACCACCGGCTGTCGAAGCAGGCTGCACAGGCCGAGATGATCGTCTAGTATAAGATTCAAGGTATATCTCGAACAGCAGCTAAGTCTTTACAACACCTCCGACAATATGAGGTTCAGTCTCATCCTTCCTGCTCTTGGAGCTCTGTCGACTTCCAATGCACTTCTTACAATCAAGAATGACGATTGTACCAAATTCGTCCGTAACCTGTCTCTACCAGAAAACACCACGATCTCGAACACAATATACCATCCACCTCAAACGGTCAACGTCACCAGCGGAGCGCAGAACATCTACAACAAACATGCATTCTGCGAGGTAGATTGCATCATCTCCTACGGCCACAACTCAACTCTGCACTTTTCAGTTTACCTTCCAGATGCCATATCCTATAATGGCCGTTTCATGGCTGTTGGAAATGGTGGTATGGCTGGAACACTAGACACCGTGGCTCTGATGGAGCAACTCAACTCTGGCTTTGCCTCTGCCGCCAGCGATGCTGGCCACCTTGCCAGTCTCAACAATGCAGGTTCTGGAGCACCTGACACTTACCTCCCATATCTACACAACGCGGATGAAGTACAAGCTTGGATCCACGATGCGATCTCGCTCTTCGTACCATCTACGAAAGATATCATCAAGGCCTACTACAACAAAGCCGCAGCGTATAGCTACTACAGTGGTTGTTCGACTGGAGGGGCTCAGGGCTTTTCTTTGGCTCAGTACCATCCTGAACTGTTCGATGGAATCATCGCTGGGTGTCCCGGTAACTGGTACTCCCATCTAGCACTCTCTTTTCTGTGGAACGGACAACATGCCGTTATGAATACATCATCCCATCTTTCGCAAGCAGTCTTGAACTTCACCGGCCAAGCAGTCCTAGGAGCCTGCGATGCTAACGATGGTGTCAAGGATGGGGTCATCGAGAACCCCTTGGAATGCAGCTTTTCTATCGACTCTTTGGCTTGCAACGCTACCACGACGTCACGCAGCAATAGTAGCATATCCTGTCTTACTCCCGACCAAATTACAGCCGTCAAGGCTATCTATGCTGGCCCCAAGAATGCAATGACTGGAGAACAACTATATCCTGGTTTTGCCCATGGCTCAGAAATCCAATGGATTGCTCAAGAAGGTTCCCTCGCCGATGCTTTCTCTATTCCCATCCTACAGAACCTGGTATATGAAAACCTGACCTACAATGCATCTACCTTCAATTGGGCAAGCGACGTCTCCGATGTCGACGCAAATGCTGGCGCCAAAATCGATGCGATAAGCACCAACCTCACAGCTTTCCGCAACAGAGGCGGCAGATTGCTGGTCTACCAAGGCTGGTCTGATCCGCTCAACGCTCAAACGTGGCCAATTCAACATTACGAAGATGTGCAGTCTTTCTTCGGCGATGACATTTCTGATTTCTACAACGTTTTTATGATCCCTGGTGGTGGGCACTGTGGAGCTGCGAGCTATTATCCTCAAGTGCCTGCAACGTATCACACTGTGCCTGCTCTGATGGATTGGGTAGAGAGAGGGCAGAAGCCAGAGCAAGTTCTGACGACTGACCCATCTGATGGGGAGACAAGGAGCAGGAAATTGTGCGCTTGGCCGAGGACAGCGACATATGTGCAGGGAGATGTCGATGACTGGACATCGTATGTTTGCGAATGATTAATAATGGCCTCACAACATTATGAAGTTTGTGTATCGAAACATGCGCAAGACCTCAGTTTCCCCTCTGGTCACGGAAACCTTTGCGAGTCCGACCTCAGCCCATGAAACTCAATTTTTGGACCCTTCTTTCCACTTTATTCTCTCTATATAATCGTTGCTGCACATCATCATCTCCGTATCTTTTTTTTTCGTTCGTCTCTACAGATTCTACGTTTTGCTTCACTGGTCTTTTGTCTCTGCAATCGTCCATCATGGTCAGCTTCAACATACCAAAAGACCTGAGCAGCTTGCTCTGCTCGATCCTCCTTCTGGCTTCCACTGCCTCCAGCGCCGCCATCGAGTTTCCTCCCGATGACCCCACCACTCACACCGTCTGGCCCGTCATTCACGAGAGCGATTACCCTCTCGACAAACACACCACCGAAGACTTTCCCTACGAATCCATCATCCCAACCCGCATCATCGGCGACCCTCCACCGCTGTCTCCTATCCAAGGTCCTCACTTCCACAGCGTGAAGCCCTCGGAACCCACTCCCACGGCCCCCAACGCCGCAATCACCTTCCCACACTTCACCGACCTCGCCATCATCCCCACTGCCCCCTTCCCTCCTCCGCCCCCTCATAGCACCATCACACCCGCTCCCACCCTCAACCGCAGATACAACCCCCCCGACCCCAACGATCCAAACTGCAAAGTCATCGACCTGTGGGAAAACCCCAATCACAATGTAAACGACGGCAGATACATTACCGAGTGCCGTGCCGAGTACAATCCCAACTACAAGCCGTATAGTTTTGTGGATGAGAGGGGTAGTGGGGAGATTAGGAAGGAACAGGAGAAGAAGGAGAAGAAGGAGAGGAAGGAGGGGAAGAAGAAGGAGAAGAAGGAGAAGAAGAAGAAGGGTGCGGATGATGATTAGGTTGTTGGTGTGGTGAGGGCGAGTGGGGGTTAAGTGTATGAGATTTGATGTGTGAGGGGGAAATGGGGAAGGGGGGAGAGATGGGGTGAGGAAGTAATGAGATTGGGAGATATAGGATTGATGATTTGTTGCGTTGGTCGTCTGGTGTTTTGTTCCCCTTTGCTTGGTTGTTGTAACAATTAAAAAGAAAAGTAATGTCTTGTTTTCATATCTGTTCGTAAGTCTCCGCAGAAGAGCGTCCCATACTCCAAGTACAAACACATGACACACTCAAAAACTCGCAGTCCCATTTTCCAACACAAAACTGCAATGTTCCTCTGTTCCACTAAGCAGCAAACTTAGGCACAACCTTCTCTCCCACCAACCTCTCAAGCGCACCCTCAATACTTTCCCACGTATCCTGATAGCCACTCCACCCAGCTTTACGTGCTTTACTCATACTAATCACCAAGTCAAAGTTTCTGCCCAGCACAAAGTTCAAGAATCCCCACGTTGCATTGTCAAACGCCGATGCATCCAAATTCTCTCGTTTCGCCAGTCGGTGCCAGGCGTCCTTGACTTGCGGCTGCTGCGCCCATTTGGCAAGGTCGAGTTTGCCGTGCACGACAGATTGCTGAGTGTATGGCGAATCGACGAGACCGGCTTCGGCTGCGAATTCGGAGATTGGTGGGGTGGAGTGGAGTGGCATGATCAACCCATCTTCTCCAAAGTCATTGCTAAAGTCTTTGGCTGAGAACATCTTGTCGGGGATCTTGAGGCCAAATTTGGCGGCGACTTTGGGCCAGAGGTTTTGCCAGGACTCGGAGTCGCCGTTGACGACGTTGAATGCGTTGTTTGCTGCGCCTGGTGCGAAAGCCGCCCAGGCATTGAACTGGGAGTGTAATGTCGAACAAGTGAAACTGTCGAATTTTGTGTAGAAGTGGGGAGAACCTGGCCAGATGAGTGGCTGGTTCAGTTCCTTGCATATGGAGGCATAGATGCCTATTGCCGAGACCAAGTTCATAAAGTTTCCTTTGGCTACGCCGATGACATCATTCGGGTATGTGACTGTCCATTCCCAATTGTTCTCTTCTGCTTCCTTTTTGAGGATTTCTTGCTGGCGATAGTAGAAGTTTGAGGGGTAGTCGGGATTCTTGAGCCAGTGATCAGATTCACACATGGGATTCTTGGGAGCGCCAAAGTGGACGCCGTATTGTTTGCAGCCAGTGGTCAGAATGAAGCGTTTGATCTTCTTTGCGGCTCCTGTGAGTTTGAGAGCAGTGATGAAGTTTTGAAGCATGTCGCCATTGACTTTTGTTGCGTCATCCTCATCGTCTTGAGCGAGGTAGGCAGTGAAGAAGACATATTCGGCGTCGATGTGTTCAATCTCCTTTGCCATCTCCTCGGGGTTGCCCTGAAGGTCTAGGTGGGTATGCTTGACGTTTGAGGGGTAATCCTCTTTCTTGCTCCGGGAGAGAGCATATACAGTCGGCCATTTCTGAGTGTCCTTCGCCAGTTCGAAAACAATCTCACGGCCGAGAATGCCTGTAATGATTGATTGGTTCTAGATCTGAGTGATGAATGCATTGCTAGACACTGCTTACCAGTGGCTCCTGTAACAATTGCGTTGGGCATGCTGAATCTATGGTCACTATATTCTGCGTGGTATGCTGAGGTTATCGGAAGACTGAGGGTATCGAACCAGAGAGGTGGATGGTAAAGTACATGTCACAATGATCAGTTTGTAAGCATGACGTAAATATGACGGTAATGATGGCACAAAGTACGGACTGATTGACTTTCTAAGTTGAGATTTATTTATGCAGATAAGCCAAGATGTGCAGTCAGGTTCGAATTGATATTTGGTCAATCAGACAGGTCGAGATCGACTGTATTCGAGCAAAGACGCCACTACATTGTCAAAACGAAGTCGAGGTGGTTGTGCCTCGATGAGAGATGCGGCTCGAATGAATAATCCGGTATCAGCTTCTGCTGGTCTGAGGGAGTCGTAGCGTCGTGATAGAGCGAGTCTCGAGGTAACAGCATCTTACTGGCCCGGAGAGATGTATTTGCAAGGCATGCTATGTCGGCGAGGCAAGCATTAATGCCTTTGTATCAGAACAAGTACAGCGGGACAATCAATGGGCATGGCCTCTTCAATCAGAGGCGTCGGGACTTGTCGAGATTTGGAGAGTGGCGTGGGACGAGCTCAAGGGTTCTTGTCGCGGCCACGGGTCTGCGAGCGTAATTCATCCATGAAATGGGACAAGAAGCCTTCCTTGGGTGGCTCTGGCGGAAGATGTGGTTCTGGCCGAGTACTGCGGTTTTGTGTAGGCTGGTTTGGCGAGGAATGGTGTGCTTGTGTCGTGCGTGTTGGGTCCGACTTTTCTAGCGGATTGCTTTCGACCTTCTTGCGGCCGACCTGTGCTTGAATCTCGTCCCAGAAGTGCGAACCAAAGCCTGGGCCTTGTCCTGGTAAGTGTCAGCAGGTGACGACAGGTGAGAGATGGATGGATGGAGGAACGGACTCTCGAGGTTTGTGCCTCCCTCATCTCCTTCCAAAGGACCATGGCGTAGGCGATATATGCTCTTGTGCACCCTTCGGACGCCCCGGTGAAATGCCTGACTTTCGAGTAGCTGAGAAGAAGGCTGTCAGTGTGGGCTCAGGCCACGGACGGCGAGAGGCGCGTACTTGTTTGACTAGCCATGCCTGTACTGAGGTTAGCGACTGGGTGGCGATGCAGGTTATCACACGGGGAAAAGTCTTGCCTCCACAATCGCTAACCAAGGACCCCTCATATTCGGAATCTGTCTGAGGATTACTTGAAAGTCGTTCGCCGAGAAAGTCCTTGTCGTCTGGCTGTTCGAGAAGGAAGGCGCGCACTTGAATGACGCCTACGGAGATAGTGGACTTTCGAAGAGAAGTTGTCTCGGGGAAAGTGCAACCGAGGCTCGTCGAAGGTGACTCTGCAGCATGCACCTGCCCATATGGAGCTGCGAGAATACGAGAAATCCGAGGAAGCTACGTGCTTCTCTTCAGAAGTCCAAACAAGACTTGTTGTATCCAGACAAGTGTCTTGCTGCTCAATGGCATGGCTGCCATCAGAATGAAACGGTTTCGGAGCAGGAGCGGGCGACCGAGGGGCAGGCCGTCATGGCCATGTCATGTTTCAGACTTTCAGCCTCGAATCTCATCTCAATTTCACTCATACAGCCCGATATAGTCTTCTTACAGCCTCGCTTCTAGCTCATTCCCTTCGGCTTTCACTCGCGAGCACGACGATACAACTCGCGCAAACCCCCGCCAAGTTGGCTCACCACACGTCGCCTCGGCGCATTCGCCTACTTGATAAGCACCAAAAGTTTCTCCACCGACGCTCCACCGGCATCAGACGAGCCATGGCTACCCGGTCTACCTCGAATCAGTCGTTGCCCGACATGGCCTCTTCGCTTCCTCACTTCCTCTGTCAGAACCGCTCAGCCCTCGTCAACAAGTTCCACTACCTCGAGAACCTCCAGCGCGACCGCCTGACCCAACAGTACGAAGAGCCAGAGAAGGAGACGGAATGGTCACGCCTGACCGGTGACCACATTGCCCATCGTAACCGCTACATCAACGTCGAGCCCTTTGCCAACAATCGCGTCAAGTTGAATGTCCGCGACGGCTTCAACGACTACATCAATGCTTCTCCCATCGTGCTGGGCCCGCGCCGCTACATCGCAACCCAAGGTCCCAAGAATACTTCGACCTCACAGTTCTACCGAATGCTGGCCCAAGAGTCGACCGACAGGAATGCTTCGGTTGTCGTCATGCTCACCCAAACCCACGAGGCTGGCCGCGAAAAGTGCTTCAAGTACTTTCCTGACAGTCAGGACACGCCCCTTGAACTTCATCCGGATCCTGACCTCGACGATGGTAAGTTTGCTGTCAATTTATCATGTGAGAATTATGCTAATCTTCTGCTCTCAGGCTTCGAGGGCAGAGTCGAACTTCTGGCAGCCGAAGAGGACCCCGCATGCCGCTGCACCACCCGTCACTTACGCCTACGCTACAAGTCTGCACCAACCCAAGAAGGTCAAGACGACCAATGGCACGAAAAGGAAATCTACCACTTGCTCTTTGCTGGCTGGCCAGACTTCTCGGTCCCCGAGGGTGAAAATCGCAAAGCCATGCTCAATCTCATCGACAAGTCCGCATTCTTCAGCCTACCGCCCACTGTCTCAAGAAGCACCTTTCCCCTCGACACTGCGCAAAAGCCGCCGTCACAGTACACGCCTAGTCCACGCATCATTCATTGCTCTGCAGGTGTTGGTAGATCGGGCACTTTCATTGCTCTGGACTTTTTGCTCGCTCACCTGGAGCAAGGCAATCTCGACTCTGTTCCCGACGACGTTGACCCCATTCTCGATACCGTCAACGCAATGAGAAAGCAGCGCATGATGATGGTCCAGAGTGAAGCCCAGTTTCTCTTCCTCTACGATGTCATGCGCCTCGCCTGGTTGGACCATCACGACACTACCGGCACTGTACCTTGAACAAGCTCGACACCACACTCTCTCATACACCAAAAGACTAGTCAGTGAAGCTGTGGAACATCGCGACACATGATTGTCAGTATTGAACTCTATGGCCTCTGCAATGTTGCGAGACACGAGTGTACTCATCATCACGTTGTATGTTCTTTACGACCTTCGTCCCTAGATCTAGCAGGACCATGCCACATCCGTCTCAGTCGAGAACCCTCAAAGTAGACCGCAGATAGCCCCGACACTCACGACATTTGTGAGCACAGTGGCAGAGACAACACACACAGAACACTCCACAGACAGGCTAGAAACGCGCAACGACGGAAACGAACAAATGAACGTTGTGTAGATCAAATTTTTCGTAAACGGGTCACCGTATAGAAGAGCGTTATCATAGAAAAGACACCAAAACTTGGGTTCCACACTCGCCAGTAGTCTCTATATACATCTTTCTTCCTCTGCCGATATCCATTTCCCGTATCTTGTCTTTTAAGCCCCTTACAGAACAGAACATCGAATTTCCACTTGCATCCTCCCCATCGTAAATCTCTGTAGCAATACCTAGAACACAGCACCACCAATAATAAACACCCTCTCCTCTTCCCTCCTCACCCACTTAACCACCGCCTGAGCCGCCTTAGCCACAGCCTCCCTCGACACTCCAGCCCCCGCAACGCCATAAAACTCATACTCGTGTGTTTCCCAGCCCAGCGCCACCGCATCCTTCGCACAAACATAGTGAACTTTCAAGTGTGCAGTCTTGTTATGAACAGCAGTGTGAAGAGCAGAGTATAGCGACACCAAGCGGCGATGAGGCACCAAAGACGAAAAGTGGGGGTGGAAAGAGGGAGTGAAGAATTGGACGTTGGGGCGGGATTTGTAGATGAAGTGGAGGAGGGGGGAGGAAGGGAGGATGGATGATACGGAAGGGCGGCCGCGGCGGATGGAGGTGCTGAGGATGGACATGCTGCCGTTGTTGTTGAGTTGCTGTAGAGAAGAAAAATGTCAGTATTGTGATGGTGGGGATATAGTAGAGATGTAGAAAACTCACGTCTATCAAGTCGTCGCGCATCTGGCGTAGTTCGTAGAATGCCTCTTTATCTGCGCTGATGAGGATGATAGCCAATTGCTCGTCATCGCGGGGAGAAGTCGAAGGCTGAGGCCTCTCTTCCGACACTTTTGCATGATCTGCACCAATGTCCAGGAAACTGACGTACATGTACAAGAAGCCGGTATTGTTGAAGCCGGGCAGACACAGCGGGATCCAATTTTCGCCTCCGCCGGCTTTGACGCTGCCGGCTTCGAATAGCATGTTGAAGATGAGTTGGAGGTCTCCTGGGTGGAGAGAGTGTTTCCGTGGTCGTACCACGCTGACTAGACGGCCACCTGCTACCATTAGACCATATAGTAGATTTGGCGATTTGACTTTGAGGAGAGTGTTGTTGATGACTTGACGATGGGCTTTTCTTATCTTCAAGCACTCAAGGGCGGAGAGAAGGGTTGGTAAAGAGCCTCTTGTGAATCCATCAGCCAAAGCTCCGAGTAATACCTCTGTGCCTTGTAGTGGTCGTCGCAAGTCTGTTGACGGCCGATTTGAGAACATGCGTTGCATGCTCGGTAGAGTCAGTGTCGAAAGAATCTGCATATACAGAGATTCTAATTGCGTCTTAAGCTGCAGGTCACTCTCGCCGAGTCTGCTGATGGCCGCCAGATTCAGGTGACCCTTGGACAGAATCACGAATCTCGCGTTTCCAGCAGTGAAGCCTCGCAGATTGTCGTCCACGTCCTGATAGAACGAGATGAGAGTCTGTAGTATGCCAATATGGTTGGCGATAACCTGATCGTCTCCATGTCTGCTCCAGATGGGCTTTCCCGCCGACGACAGAATGAAGAAATGCTTGAGTTTTGCAGTCCACGAGTTCATCAAAAACTCCTCATTCGTGCCATTGGCTCTAAACTCTTCCAACTCGTCAAATTCATGATGCATGCGAAGGCTGAAAATATCATCTTCGTCAAAAACGTGATCCATTGGATTTTCCTTTTCGAGCTGGGCACTCAGCGATTTCCAAGCAGGACTGGTAGGAAACGGGTCGCCGAGAAGACTTTCCATTTCGGCGCCTGTTCCCAGAGTGTTGGTGAAGCTGCGGACACTGCTTGTTTCAGCTGCGTCACTGCCCACGCGACTTCGAAACCGGTCCATGGTGGCCGTACTCTGTTTCCTGGATACAGGCCGGCTAGAAGGAGCAAGAGTCGGCGAACCATGGTCCTGTGATTTATTCGACGTGTGTATGTCAGTCAGGGAAACGGCAGTGGTTGGTCGTGCTTGCAGATTTGGTCGCGAGGCCATCCGCTTAGGCATCCTGATAGAGCCGCCAGAACCCCTTTCATCCAGTAAATCCAGATTCGTTGGTCTCGGGGGCAGTGGCGGTCGAATCTCTTGTGAGTTCTCCATCGCGTCCTGTCCGTGTAGTTTGTCTTTGGCGTCTGAAGATAATGTCCGCGGCGAGGATGAAGACTCTTGAGGTGCGGACTCATCCGCCACGGCAACATGGCTCGCCTCGTCGGACATGTCAAATCATATGTCTAGATCGTGTCGTGAAAAGAGAATGCGAATTGTCAATACTGACTGTCATGCATCATCTGTTCATCATTCGCATGCGACAAGAAACGTGGCTGGGGCTTGTTGTGGCTGTGCAACTTCCTAATCAGGGTCACCAGATTCTCGACTTCTGAGAGAAATATTTTGGTGAACATACTATTCAGCTTGCGTTTGAAGAGAACGTACAAAATACTAAGAAGGAGACTCGACGTCTTGAGTGAACAGCCAAACTGGGACATTCGGAGTTGATTGACCTAAACATTTATCGTTGCATGACATATTGTTCAATTCTTATCATGAACTCGAGCCATCTGTTTGCACTAGGTAACTTCCAAGATAGACTTTGGAAATGGCTACAAAGTACACACAGAATGGAATTGATATGGACAATTGACGAAGTGAATGCTTCCCACTTTTAATATGCCGTACATACAAGAAAGAACGCCATCATCCCAGTAATATTGTCAGAAAAAAACTCCTCGCATGGTATATGCAGTAACCACATCTATTTCTTATCCTTCTTCTTCTTGTCCTTCTTTTCGGCCTTCTTTCTGGCCTTCTCCTCCGCCGTCTCGGGAGCCTCATCTAAAGTGCCCTCGGCCAACTTCTCGGCTGCCTCTGCTGCCTTTCGGAACCTCTTTTTCTCTTTGGGTGTCTCTGCTTCCTTCTCATCACGCTTGCGCTTGCTGCGTGCTTCCTTTGCGGATTTCTCGACTTGCTTGGCATTGGCGTCGCTTTCGTCCTCAGAGGAGCCGATGAGACCAGGATCCTCGTCACCGAAACCTGGAGGCTTGTATCGCATCCTCATACCTTTGGGCTGAGGACGAGGTGCACTAATGGTAGGAGTTTTGAGGCTTGCTGCTGCGTTTGAACCGGTGTTGGGGTCGGTCTGGTAGGCAGAGAGATTGGGAAGGCGGATGGTCTGTTGCAGGTGGAGGGTTTTTGAGACGGGGATCTCGACAGCAGTGTATGCGTCCGACTTTGATGAGGGGAGCAAGACGCGGGCGTTGTTGGTGGGTTCCTCAGCCAAGTTGTAATCGGTTCCGTTGTGCGAAAGAATGGTTTGGTGGGATTGAATGGCCGAGAGCGACACGGACTTGATTTGAGATAGCGGGACGGACGAAGGAGCGGTAATGTGCCAGATCTGTTTCGAGGAGATGGTGGAAGGGTCGAAGAGGGAGTTTACTGTCTTTGCAAGAGCGGACTTTGTGTTGAGTGCCTTGTAACCTGGCGGAGGAATGAAAGGCTGGGGAGGGACGACGGCTGCTGCTGTTGTCTCTGAAGCCGCAGCTTGGCCAGCGACTCTAGCAGGTGCAGCAGGCTTCTCAGCCTCGGCCATCTCGACATCACTATCGCTCTCTTCCTCGTCGCTGCTGTCGTCTGATTCCGAAACCTTCTCCGAACTCTTTGATGGCTTGGCCGCCTTGGACGTCTTTAGCGCGGCACCATTGGCCGTCACGGCAGCAGGAGCCTTCTTCTGGGCGTTCGCCTTTGCGACGGCAGCGTCCAAGTCGGCGTCTGAGTCTGATTCCTCGTCGCTGCTGTCATCGGGGACTGGAGGGCTATTGGGTTCCGTCTCTTTGACCTTGCTCGGCTTGGGCTTCTTGGTGTTCTTGCGCTTCTCTGCGTCGCTCTCGCTTCCGCTGCTGTGACCACTGCTGCTGTCGCTGTTGGATCCATCGCTGTCGCTAACATTTTGAACTTCTTCGGAGTGCGGAGGTGCCTTGCGCAATGTATCGGACATCCTGGGGGCATTCAAGGCAGCCTGGCCCTTCAGAGCGACCTTTGTCTCCTTGACCTTGGGCATTTTGAATAGTGATGGTGGTTGTCAATGCTAACTAAGCATACGATGTTGGCAGGGAGTGGTGTTGCTCTGTCGGGTATAATATTGATATTGGTGAGGCCTTTGCAGTCTATGAGAATGTCGTGTACAGTCGACTCTTTCGAGTCTTCTGATGTGAATGGTATGCAAAGGAAAAAGAACATGTCGAGATAATTTTTGGCGGTTGATCAAAGCTTCGCGACTGCCAAGCTCTTCTTCTCCGCTCTCTTCTCCGTCGCAAAATCCCCAATTTGGCAAGAGCCAACGACGTCCTTGACTTTTTTTATATCACCATAAATCGATCATTCTCGCCCTGGAGTGTTGGGTTAGACGCTCTGACAGGGAAAAATTCAGGCTTAAAACATCATACTGCCAATAGGATCATCGAATTCGTAGGGAACAGTGTGGCAAACAACTCAGAAAGAATTGTTGAAAAGAGAGACCGAACGGCTTTTGTTCTGCTGCAGAAAGTATGACCTTACAGCAAAAAAGAAAAGCTCAGGAAGCTTTTCCTGCAGCCACCACACAGCGTAAGCCTAGACATTCGATTTTGCTTCAATGTAGAATGGCCATACTAACAAATCAACCAGCTCGCCTGAGTGCATTCGCCGCAGCTAAAGCCAAGGCAGCAGCAAGCCAAACAACCTCCGACCAAGCATCAGAAGCGAGCGTAAACACCGCCGGAAATGTTGCCAGAGTCTCTCGTACCAATGGCGGTGCTGATGCTGAAAATCCACAGCTTTCCACCTTGTTATCAAGCTTTCCCTTGACCAAGGCCCAAGAGCTTGACAGCCACGCATCTAGTGACGATGAGCAGGATGATAGCGACTTTGATGGCAACTATTCTCGCCCCTCCAATGGAAATGCATACAAAACCGATCAACCATGCAAGCTCTCGAATCTACCGCCAGACTCACAATGTGTCATTTCAGACTCCCCTGAGATGCTCAGTCTAAGACTTGGAGATGGAGAGACTGCCACTTTTGTTGGAGAATACGACTTGCGCGTCAAATCTGGCTATGTTATGATTTACGGCGCGGTGCTCAGGTCTGGTCCAACGAAACACCGCGTATATGCACCAACCACTCATGCGTTGCCAGTCATCATCGCAAGGGGCGGTCCTGCCGAAGTCGATATCATCTCTGTCACCCGCTCGCTAGGTCGTTTGAGTAAGGTTTCTCCTTTATGGACGAAGCTCTGGCATGCGCAGACTCCGAAGGACACGCATCAAGCAGAGCCAGAGACAAGGTCTTTTGCGCTGCTTCGAAGCTCTTCTGATGATCCCTTGAAACGTGCCGTTACGGCGCTCGAGGTGGAGCAAGATTGTCAGATCACTTTGAACAGGGTCTTGAGCAGAGAGACTGCAACGCATCCAAGCTCAGTAATCATGGTCTCTGGGCCTAAAGGCTCTGGCAAGTCGACTATATGCAAGTGGATCATCAATACTTTCTTGACTGCCTCAAAGGCGACAGCAGCCACATCATGCTTTTGGTTGGATCTCGATCCGGGACAGCCTGAATACTCGGCGTCTGGTCAAATGTCTCTTGTACAGATTCGATCGCCCGTCCTCGGGCCCAACTATATGCATCCATCGGGTCATGTCAGTTCGGCTCACAGAACAATTCGATCACATACCATCGCTGCCAACTCGCCAAGAGAGGATGTTGTTCACTTCCTCGCTTGCGCAATGGATTTGCGTGACGAGTATTTCCGTGCTTTGGAGGACTTTGCTGGAGCACCTTTGATCCTCAACTGCTCTGGTTGGGTACTTGGATCTGCAGTTTCTGCCATGATGGAGCTGGTACAGCAATTCCCTCTGACAGATGTCGTGCTCATGGAGCCCATGGAGAGAGACACTGTTGCATCCATCGAAGCCACACTACCAATGGCCAAAGTCTTGATGATTCCACCCCGATACAAACCCGCTCAGTCTCGCACAAGCGCCGAGCTGCGTGCCATGCAAGCAATGTCCTACTTTCACTCTCTAGCACCAAGCAAAGGACTCTCACAATGGACGAACGACCCACTCTCCCAAATCCACCCCTGGCACGTCAAGTACAATGGCCCCAACGCCGGCATCTCTTCGATCATGTCGTACGGCGAAGCAGTAAACCCAGACTTTTTGGCATCAATCATCGACGGCATGATGGTGGCGATCTGCGAAGTCGAGTCTGACGAAGCATACGCCACAGTCCAATACAGGCCCCCTCACGTACCCTCAGCCTCGGCAGCAGCAATGGGCGAAAGAATGACTGAACGAATCGGCAGGACCCCAGAAGGTTTACCCTATCTCCGCGCCGACGACAGTGGGTTAATCCAACCGCTGGACCCACGCTTCTCTTGTTGCAAAGGCTTGGCCATTGTCCGCGGCATCAATGTCGCAAAACAGGAGTTACAGCTTATTACTCCAATGTCGGTGAAGCAGATTAAAGCGTTGCAAGGCAGCAAGACTGTGTTGGTTAGAGGCAAGTTTGACGCTCCTTCGTGGTTGTTCTTGGAGGACACGTATAGTGGGGAGGCACAGAAGGTCAAGAGGCAAGAAGTGTTTAGTGTTGTGAAGAACAAGACTAGTAGGCCGTATGTTGCTCAGAGGGATGCGACCGAGACGGGATTGGGCTTGGGAGAAAAGGAGTGGAGGGTCAGACACTTGCCCAGAAATTTTGGAGCCAGGAACGCATAGGGATGGGATTAATCGAGCTGCATGATGAAGAGATTTTTCCATCAAGTCAGGCAGATATTGGATCCAAGCTGTCAGGCAAAAAAGAGAAGCACTCATTGTATACACATTGTTATCAGAAACCCCTTGGGACAAAGGGGAGCCGCTCCTAACGGCTTATAAGTATTTTTCTCCATGATCTCTCGTGTCAAGAGCACCACGAAAAAGGTCAATCGCACGACGTCTAAACTCCTCCTCTGCCCGACGTCCACGGCATCAAAACCATCCACATCCCCACAAGCACCCCTATCCTATTCCCAAAATCACCAATCCTACTTTGTGACTTGGTCGGGAGTAACGGCAAATGTCGGGCGAACAAAGCTACAACATCATCATTATCAGCATTGGTCTCTAGGAATTGAAGATGGTAGAAGCAGAACAATACCGATCACTGTGGTAGACCTTGGTCTCTGCGCCCAGGAGCTCGCGCTCGCGGGCCTTGTCGGCAAAGTGGCGGCGCACCTGGTCGCGGTCTTCTTCTGCTTGCAGCAGGGGGATGAGGTGGATGCGGGACCACATTTTTTCGCGGGCGAGTTCGCTGGAAAGAGAGGAAAGGGTGTGTTAGTCTTGTTTCTTTGATCTTGTTTGCATGTGCGGATTGGCGGAAACTGGGCCGGTTGTTTCTGTGTGGTTTTGGGGATTTCTGATCCGTCTCTTTTCTTTTTGTGTGTCTCGCAGCTCTTTTTTGACGCGTAGCAATTGAATTCTTTTGGCGATTGGAGGATGGTGGTACTGGAAGTCGAGGATGGATGAAGCATACTTTTGTTCGCGGATACCTTGGCCCACGCGCCAGAAACCGTAGGAGCAGATGGCGCCGACCATGAGCAGGTAGGTAGCGGGACGGAAACCGCGGGCGGGCAGGTTGCGCTTGTATTGGACGGGCTCGTAGCCGCCGGTGGGCGGCATATCTTGAGGCATGATGGGCGAGTGGTTGTGTGTGGAGACGAGAAAGAGGTCGAGAGATTGATTGAGAGGTCGTGGCAGGCGCAATTGGTGGTGGAGAGTGGTATAGACTGGTGGTGATGTGAGCGGATGCTGACCTTGACTGGCTGCCATGAGAGGTCCATGTCGAGCCTTGGCGCGTGACTCGAGCAGAAGTTCAATCATGACTCGAGCACCTGCAGTCGCTGCCAACTTTTTCCCCACCACCATTGAGCAACCATCGACTTGCTTCTCTCATTGCGCTACTGGACAAATCATGGAATCAGACGAGCGACCAGCAAAGATTCGCAAACTCAGCAGCCATCATGACCGCGATGCGCTGCCTGAGACTTCGGCGGATGCCCACATGCAAGACGCTGCTGGTACCGCACCACCACAACCACCCACCACCGCTCCCCTAGCTGATGCCCCCGAGTCCACCATACCCACACCACAAAACCTCTCCGCTGGCACAACAACCGCAGCTCCCTCCGCCAACACTGCCACCGCTCCATCAGAAAATGCCACCAACCCACCCACAACAGCATCCACCACAGCCTCCATTGACCCCACCAACCCACCCCTCTCCAAGTCCATGCAAAAGAAGCTGCGCAAACAAGCCGAATGGGACGCCGGGAAGGAAGACCGCAAGATCTGGCGCAAGGAAAAGAATCAAGCAAAGAAGGAGCGCAAGCGCGAAGAAAAACGCGCAGACCCCGAGGCCTGGAAGGCAAAGCAAAAGCCATGGGTCAAACCTACCATGCTGCCCATTACTCTGCTCATCGACTGCGACTTTGACAACTTGATGAGAGACAACGAGCGTGTTTCTTTGGGAGGCCAATTGACGAGGTGTTATTCCGACAACAAGAATGCCGCCTTTAGAGCTCATCTTGCCGTGTGCAGTTTCAATGGAAAGTTGAGGGAGAGATTTGACGGCATCCTCAACAAGACCTATCAGGGTTGGAAGGGCGTGAGGTTCTTGGACGAAGACTTTGTGGTCGCGAGCGAAAAGGCAAAGGAGTGGATGGCTGATGACAAGAGAGGAGGTAAACTCGCCGGTGTTTTTGAGAAATACGCTCCTGCCAATCCCGCCATCGACGAGGAACAACCCGATCCCACCAGCCCCCAAGCCATCACCATCCTCGAAGGAGCTGCAGAAGCAAACGTCGACGACACCAATACCGAGCAATCCAAGCCCGAGGAGACCACAGACACCAACCCTCAACAACCCAAACCCAAACACCCCATCTACATGAAACCGTCTTCCCTCCCACCAGCAGACCTGGAAGCCCTCCACACCCAGGCCGAAACAATCTACCTCTCCGCCGACAGCGACTACACCCTCACAGAACTAAAGCCCTTCTCCACCTACATAATCGGCGGCCTGGTCGACAAGAACCGCGAAAAGGGCATTTGCGCCGCTCGCGCCGCCGCCGCCGGTGTAAAGACCGCGCGCTTGCCCATTGGCGATTATCTAGCCATGGCGAGCAGAAAGGTCCTCACTACAAACCATGTGCATGAGATTATGCTCAAATGGCTCGAATGTGGGGATTGGGGTGAAGCGTTTATGAGTGTTATTCCCAAGAGGAAGGGAGGCCAACTCAAGGGTTATGGGGGTGAGGAGGGTGCAGAGGCAGATGAAGATGTAGAGGGAAATGCTGATGAGGAAAATGATCACGTCGAGCATGTTGAAGAAAGAGAGGAGGAAGAGGCCGAGGCAGAGAATGAAGCAGACGCTGCAGTAGAGCAAACTATTACAGCCTAGAAGACGGAGTAGAGATCCTGCTCTCAGGACTATGATATAGAAACACTTACATGTGCACGTTTTTTTTTTTTTGCTCACACATGTCTTTTCCAACACATCAGCAGGAGCCACGAGTAGCAATTTGGCACCCAGCCTTCAAGGTCAAAACACATGCCTTATAATACTCGAGAAAAAGCTAGCATCTAGGCGTACAGGTATCTATAGCCAATATTGATGCTCTCAAGCGGGCTACTAACCGGACCGGCACTGAAGCCACAATGACCGATCCCGGGCTTGAGTTCCCGTGGAAAGGCACCCCATTGCAAAGTACAAAGACTGACGTCGGTCGTGTCCTCGTTTGGCATTAAATGGCATGCAGCACTGATAGCTGCCGTGTTGCTCCCAACCAACATCATGCCTGGCCTATAGCTGCGGAACCAGCCGTGGCCAACTAACACCAACAGCGCAATTGAACCAGTAACAATAGTAACAAGCAATGCAGTCAGAGAATAGCCGCACGTGATGATCGAGGATCTCGCGTCCTGCATCCCCTGGAAATCATAAACCCTGACACGCACAAAGAAGAAGCTTTGTGATACCAACCAATGCAGACTGACTGATAGAATCATGATCGGCACACCGTACCGGTACGGTAGTTGTAGACGATAGGTTGACCGCTGTTGACCTGTGGGGTTGCTGACTCGAAGGAACTTGCGCTTGTGGGCGAATTGACTCCATTCCAGTGCCATCACCATGGAGCTGAAGATAGAGTTGTAAATGAAATAGAGGAAGGTGACAAGGAGCTGTGGGGTATTTGTCAGTACCACCGCACCGACGAAAGTGGAAGATAGGTCAGATCCCGGTCCGAAGATTGTGTTGAGTGTCAAGGCAAGATTGACAGATCCAAATCCCGTTCCAAAAGTGCTAGTGGTGGAGCTTCCGTGATGTTCGTAGTCGGCGTATTCATAGGACGTCGCGCCTATGCCAAGGAAGGTACTTGCAGTAACCAGCGCAGAGAGCGACCTGTAAAGTGTTACTACATTATCATGACATCAGTCTCTCAGTCACTGTTGCAACCTACAAGAAGAGACAACAGACCCATTGCCTCGTAGTAGCTGCGGCATGCCATGGCTGTTTTCTTGATCTCCACTCAAATTTGCAATTCCAAAGACTGCTTGTTCGGAATTTTGCTGCAGGCACGAGGCAAGCGTAGACTGTTGTGCAGTCGGGTCGATCCAGGAAGGAAGCAATGCAATCCCCAAGCACGACTAGGGGCTCCTCCTCCAGAATAATGAGGGTCCACAGAATACAGCATAGCTTGACTACAACCAGAGCGATCATGGTCACCCAGATGAAAATGCTGGACTCCACCGTACACTTCTCGTTAACTTGCTGACTCAGACAATACTCGATTTGATAATCGAACATTTCAAAATCCAGGCCGGGGCGATCTGGTGCCTGAAGTATAAAGTCCTCGGGGCTTTCGGTCAGGTTAGAGCATGGTAATACAACACTGTACGAATGAATCGAACCTCCACACAACCAGTCAGAGGGGAGCAGACTACTTCCACCGTAGCCATAAACAGCATCCCAAGCAGCGATCAGGCTATTATTGTGAGTGGTCTCACTGGGGCTACTGTGGCTGTTGTTGTTGTTGCTGTAGCTGCTACTGTTGTTTGTGTAGTGGTAGCTATTGGGAGCGTAATTGCCGGCGCCATTCGTGACCAGTATGACATTTGCTCTGTTGGCCAGGAAAGGTTTGACATAGGCTTCAATGCACTCTTTCTTCTCCAGACGATCCAAGTCAACCTTGCCTGCTTGAACGCTGTCCATCCAGGTTGAATACACCGGCGAATTCGAGGCATTCCATTTCACCAGATTTGGGTTGCTCATTGGCGTCCAGGAATGGCCTTGGAAGAAGTTGTCAAAGACCAGAGATGCCGTGTACGTATATGTCGAAGTAGCTGCATAGATGGCAGAATTGAAGCTGTAGGCATGTGAGTTGATTGAACTTTCTTCTTCTTTTACCACTTACACTAGATGCAGAGGCACAGAGGTTAGCACCAGGATGAACCATAGTAAGCTTCTCTGGAATGAGATTTTGTTCAAGTTCCGCACGCTGTTGATGCCAACGTCCATTACGACCTTCCTGGAATGCCAATAATCCACTTCTTTCCGTGTTGGAGAGCTCAACACTGTCATGCAAAAGTTACTCGCTCCCAAGAGCAAGGTACTCATGATATTCATAGCGACATGGAAGGTTGTGTTGATTATCTTGGACCTGCTGCAGCTGCCTTGGTACAAGGTGTGTATGCCTGAAGTCGTCTCGACTCGTCGGGAGATCCAGATGGTCATTACGATACTCGTGAGGAGTACGCCAACAACGGCAACAACGCCCCATAGCATACCGCCTCTCCAACCTTCGCGATACTGCCGTGTGGGCGGGTGTCCGCGCTCTGAGTCGGAGGAGTCGTCATCGACTAGCCGAATTGTTTCGCTATTGTCTGTAGTATTAGGTCGAGCATTAATCGGTACCAGGTGATATTCGTTCGAAGTATCCATTCTGTAAGATGTCTGAACACAATCAAGTCTGTAGGGAAAGAACCCGTTTATGTTCTTGCGGCCTCAAGTGGACGAACTAAAAATATCGTTCGTGGCAACTGTGGCTGAGTTGACGTTCATGCAGTTTTCCGCCATCCCAGCCGTGCGATCATTGCATGTTCCGTACGCGCATTCTTTTGTGAGTGTGCAGTCGATGATCCATCATACGTATAGGATGTGTCTGCAATTAGATAGCTAGTGCATGGCTTGTAGACTGCTTGTTCGAACTTGGTGGTAGTCGCATCCAAGTCTGGCTTACTTAGCAAGCTAAGAAATTTGCTCCAGGCGCATGCGCTGTTCATTTGAACCTATACATGCATTACCGTTACCTTGGTAGTCAACTTACCAGGAGGACGGCGAATCGGCGGGGCTGAAATAAGCAATCTGCATACTCCGTACCTCACATCACCCAACAAATGCTGGTGCTTGGTCGCCATTTACGTCCATCGAGTAGTGAACACACTCAAGAACTGCAGCGAATTTTTGTTGTTATAAAGGGCGAATCAAGCAGTCTGCAAGCCACAAAATACGCATCGGATGCCTATCCTATAACACCTTGCGATTCGGGGAATGCTTGATCTGTTTCGTGTTTGAGTGTAAAGTCCATTGTATTGCTCCAGCCGACTCCAGCGGACTCCAGTGGATGAACCTTGCGCTTTCAAGGCGCCCTGCGAGTCACGCCACAGAGCCGTGCGCGATCTTGCAGCAACCAGTTAGCCGCTGAAGGATTCTGTACGTGCTACTCATGAAAGAGGGCGCCTGCTCAGCCCTCCTCCGATATATGTTTTGATGAGTCCTGACGCTTTCTTCGAGCCTGCAACATTACCTCTTTTTACCTGAAGCTGACGGGAAAAGCAAACATGCCTTCCCTTTCCATCAACACACTATTGGTGTCCTCGTTATTCTTACTGGGTGTTATTGCAGCTCCAATCGAAACCCATCAAGCAGACTCCTCAGTCCGTAGACCGTAAGCAAAAATTCAATGTCCAGGACCTTGAGGGTGTTTGGACTGACAGCGCGTAAACAGCATTTGGAGCGGCAGTGCACTCATCATTCCCGGCGGCAAGATCCACGGTGTCGATTACTATCTGGGCAAAAGCGCGCATGCAAAACGCAGCACTGAAGATGCGGAGATTGCCGAGTGGCTCAAGATGACATTGAGGGAGAACCCTGATGCTCAATTGAATGCCGAGAACGCAGGGCCGGAGCTGATGGAGTTTGTCGAAATGTTGAGAGAAGAGGTGAAGAAAGAAATGGAGATGGAGGTACAAGGGCAGCAGGTTATTGGATAGACATCAGCGGTGATTGGGAAGGTGGGGGTGATGTCGCACAGCTCGGCTCCGAAAACTCCGAAGACTTGACTACACACCTATAAAGATTGCTGACGTCTTTCGCTGCCGCTATACACATCAAGTCAAGAACACATCATCTGCCCATATTCAATAATGGCAAAACCAGTGCAAGCAATGTTTACGCCAGGAAAATCGCTTATCGCACTCGTCAATCTAGTAACGCTCTTCGGACCTTTCCTAGCGGATTGGAAGTACGTCTTTCTCCTTTACCCCAACAGCACCACCATCATCTACAAACACTGATACTTGTTACTTGTGCTCCTATAGCGAGACACACATCCACAACCCCACATGGCCCCCACACGCCCGCTACCACAACGGCCAAACAATGTCCATGGGCCTCTTCATGGGCCTAACAACCTTCTACATTCTTTTCATCCTCCTTCCTCAAACTCCTTCCCCCTCAACTCAAAGACTACACTTGAATTGGGTCTTGTTGCTGCAAACTTTGATCTATGGGAGTAGTTTGTCGGGGATCTTGTATCCGGGGGCCGCATGGATGGATCCAGAGTTTGGAGAGGGAAGGCCGCAGTTGTATGGGTTTCCTGTGTTGGTGGGGGTGTGTTGGGTGGGGTGGTGGGTTGAGAGGGAGAGGCTTGCAAGAGTTGGGGTTGCGAAGGGGGAGTGATGGAGGTATTTCAGTGTGCGTGACAGACGCAAGATTGAACGGTGCAGCTGTGGTCGCGGCCGAGAGGAACGGCATTCGTGAGATCTGATAGCTCGAGAGTCACCTTGTTGGAGTTACGTTGGTTGGAGCCGAATTGTTGGGGATACTCATGCCGACACCACTGGCCTGAAATGTAACGCAAGTGGCAAGAGATCGAAGGGACAGTCTTGAGGGATTGTGAACTCTGAGAGGCTGGGTTCTGAGATTTTGCGTCAATTGTAACAGTAACAGTCATGGTGCTGACTGGATTTGGTCACAATTTGTGGGATAGATGAAACTTTTGTGCTGACAACGGTCTCCGTGATCATGTATCTTGTCAGTAGCAGAAGACTTGATGGTGACTGTGGACTGCGGTTGCAGACTAATCACAGTCTTGATTGTGAATACTGTCATCGTGCTCAACTGCATTCGAGCCAGTCGTCGAGAGAATATGCCAGTTCCTGAGCAGCGCCACCAGAGCAAGAGATGCAGAGCGAAAGAGATCGATAGGACGAACAGCTTTACCTACCTTGTGACTGACCTTAAATTTTTGCATGTATGCTTCTTCCGAGCTTTTCCTGACGTTGTATCGTCCTACTCATATACACCTGGAAAGCTACTACATTGTCAACTGAGCAGTCGGGAGTATCGGTCATTGAGTCGACATCTTGATGCAGACTCGTTGATTATAGTCCAAATTTGGTCCACAGCGGTTGTATGTGTCGGCGGGTGGTGAAGAGTTCTTAAAGGTTCTATCTGAATTGACTGATGAGTAAGCCAATGCTTAGACGTGACGTTGATAATGTGGCAGGTCTTCGGGATAGCATCGTTGAAGCCTGCTTTGGATAGTCGACTGACTGTTCTTCTTCTGCTCAATTACCAAGCTCTCAGTGCTTCTAGAACTAGGCCTGTCTGAGTGGTGGAACAAACCTAAGGTGTATCCCTTGACTAGATTGGACATCTCAGCGCCAACAACTGCCAGCTGAGATGGAACAACATTACCTTGTAGTTTTAGTGGAAATTGAAACATGCAGAACACGGCTCAGGAAAACCGCCTGGAGCTGTATCACCGTTGGGTAGGACTAGAAGCGCCAGAAGGATCGTCGTTTCTTCTAAGATCCAACGGCCAAGATTCTCAAACTTGTTACCTTGCGCCCTTTCGTACCAACACACCTTTCGTTCGGCAAATGTCGAAGCATTTGCTTCATTCTAGCAGTGGGAGCTCAACTGAATGAAACCGCTCGTCGTCTCATTTGCATCCGGTGGTTCGTCGTCAAATTCAATCTCCACGAATTCCAACCCCTTCACCAGCTCAATTCTACAACGGCAGCTGAACAACGGCTGTCTCGCTCAACTTCGTAGAGCAGACTAGTCAAGCCATTGTAGACAAAAAAGCTGTTGTCGCACACCCTGGAAACCAGTGAGGTACAAACCCCTAGAACGTTGTCATCGATACCAAGTCCGAATGTGGCCACGGCATCGCCAACAACACAAGAGGTATAAGGATGATGTCTTCCGTGGCTTCTCATTCCCTCCTCATTCAGACTCGACTATAATCCAACACGATGGGTGCATATATCTCTTCACCACAGCTGGAGGGCGGGCTGATGTACGCCGGTCCTAACACAATAGGGTTCTACGGCCCGGTACACAATACCTCTGGCCCCTACACGTCAGCTTTCACAGTTGGACCTTCAGACACTAATTCCTTTGGTTTTGCTGCGACCATGATATCGATGTCTGGCGATTTTCAAGCTCAGTACACAGACACTGCCGGAATCGTCAAGACTGCCACCTGTTCTGCTCAGATCTATTCTTACAGCATCGATTCGTATGTAAACGGAAATGGTCTGACGGTGACTGAGACCTCCACCTCAACTGCGTATGGTAGCGTACTATGTCCTGTCGCCAATACTCAGATTGGTACCGGGCCCTTGATTTTTTCCTTACCTGGGCAACCTGACCCAGGCACACTCGCCATGTACTTTGGTCGTACAACAGCCACTATTTCCCCGGAGCCAACAACAACAACAATTATCGTTCCGGGACAGACTACATACTTGGCGACCAAGACCTCGACGATCTTTGCGACCACGGAGACTGTTGCGCGTTCTACAACAACACTTACTGGACAATATCCGGCATCTCGTTGCTCATCCTTGCAGACTTCTTCACCGACCACACTGTCAACGTCGAGGAGGAGTTCCTCGAGTAGCTCCAGCTCACAATCTTCTCACAAGTCAAGCTCGAGTTTGTCATCCACAAGAACTAGCAGCTCATCGGCTCGAGCTGTTAGTTCTTCCTCTATGAAGACTTCGTCCACGAAAACCAGCTCCACGTCCAAGACGAGCTCCTCCTCCAAGACGAATTCATCTTCGAAACTCAGCTCATCTTCGAAAAAGTCAAGTTCCTCGAAGTCGACTTCAACCTCAAAGACCAGCGCTATCATATCGAAATCTAGCAGCTCAAAGACCACATCGAGTTCGACAACCTCAAAAGCCACTTCTAAAAGCAGTACAAAGCCCGTCACAAAGACTACAAGTTCCAAGGCCATCTCAAAGTCGACTTCTTCAAGAAGGACTTCCTCGTCTCCCGTCTGCAGTACTGGTGCTGAGCTAAGATCACTGTCGAGCTATCCTGCTGTTGCGAGTCGTCTTTGCCAAGAGATTCTGAGTACCAAGTTGGCCTTTCCCAGCTCAATCTCAGTTTGGCCTGCGTCACAGTTGTCAAGCGCCTGCTCGTGTTATGGAAAAGCTTCTCCCACTAAGATCGGCACTCCGGCGAAGAACTCGTTGCACAAGAGGGTCATCAGACCAGAAGTGCAATCCTCATCGACCGCGAGTTCATCAGGAGCTTCGAGCTCAAGTTCAATCTTTGGTAATTCATCATCGATTGTTTCGTCCTCCACATCTACTGCTCCCACAACTGTCTTGGGATATGGACCGCCGACTATTTATTCCGTTCCCACCATCACAATTACCACGACCGGGACAGTCACGGTATACATGTAAGTAGCCGTCTCTTGTATCGTCCCTAGACAGGGCTAACACCACTTTAGGACCAACAACCTCACCACTTTCCCCACGACTACAACTACCGTCACCATTGACACTACTACCGTCACCAAGAACACGACAGAAACCATTGACAAACGCACATCACCCTCCACCTGCATCTCCAACTTTGAAGCCAAGAAAGTCACCCTCTCCGAGCGATCCCTCACTTGCACAAACCTAAAACTCCACACCGCATTCCTCTGGGTGATGATGAAGAATCCCTTCGAATTTTGCGCTTACTACCTCACTGCCAATCGCAATACCTCTCCCTTGCCAGAGATGAGTCCCAGTACTATGGAGGATACTTGCAGTTGTCTGATTACCCACAAGAGTGCGCCATTACCTGTGTTCAAAGTCGGACCTTCATACTCGCCAAAGCCAAAGAGACAGTGCAATATGTCAGTGGCTTCACTGATCGAGGCAAAGTTCAAGGAGCCAGAGTCGTTTTGCAAGTACTATACTAGTACTTCGAGGAGAATTTCGCCGTTCGCGATGCTGAAGCCTGGGGATTTGTTTGCGGGATGTAGTTGTCTGGTTTGAAAAATTGGCTAGTGCCATTCTCTAGATACTGTTTATCTTACCTGAATGGCTCTAGAAAATTTATGTCTGATTGATTCCATGAGACAAATGAACATTTGCTTGCAGGGTCGTTTTCCAGTAAACAGAACATACAAGATTGTTGTCGTGACAAAGAATACATCTCCCTCTGTGCCCGAGAAACGTTGTCTATGGAGCACAGCCTTGCTCTCTCCCTCTTACCTCCTCGTCGCAACCATTTTTCTATCCACCCTCGAGTGCGATGTGCAGATCAACATGGTATTGTTGAAGAACACTATTGAAGGTGGTTTTGATGCTTGAACTGATCTGACCAGAAACTATCATAAGCCTAGCAAGCCATTGCTTGACAGTGATTTAAAAATTTTGACTCGAACTAAGGCGATCATACCGGCGACTAGAAAACATACCCCGCCACTGAAGAACATACGAAGGCAGATGTTGCATGAACAATGGTCAAACACAGCTATTTTATACCCAAGTCCTACAGCCATCTTAGAGATCCTAATGACTGAACCAACTCTTATCGTCGGCCACCGTGTGTTTGCCCAGCGTAGATTCCAGGACAAGAGGTTTAGTCTCTGACCACCTCCTCGTGCAGTGCGATATTGTTCTTCTCCATGGCGATAGCAGCGCCCTTTGGATCTTCAAGGGCATGAGGCACCAACTGATCACCGAACAACTCGTCCATCTGTTCGAGAGTCTTGCCCTTGGTTTCTGTAAAAGCCTTGTTAGCAGAGTGTTCAGGTTTTCGAGCCAGCGACACAACATACCAGGATAGAAGAAGATGTAGCAGAGCATAGCGATCATATTGAACACAAAGAACACGTAGAAGTAGCGGAAGCCAATCGAGTCCAGTGCCTGAGGAGTGAACTGAGCAAAGATGAGGTTGAGTACCCAGTTCGTAAAGGTCGTTGTTGCGTTACCAAACGCGCGGACCTCCACTGGGAAGATCTCAGCGGGGTAGACCCAAGAGATGATACCGAGGGGAGTGTAGAAGAGTGAGAAGACAAAGTTCATGGCGACCATGGCGCGAAGCATGTTTCCATTGTTGGGGTTGAGGTGTTGAGACATGGCGGCGTTGCAGACGAGAGCAGCTCCAAGACCAGCAGCGGAGATGATGAGGGGCTTGACACGACCAAATCGCTCAAGCGCCCAAAGACCGATGGTGCAGTAGACGATGGACAACGAACCGCTGATACCGATTATCATGAGCGAGGTCGAGTTGTCGATGCCAAGGATCTTGTAGATCTCAGGTCCTGGAAACATATCATCAGTCATACATCCTATGTTGTAGATGTGGAATATGCATACCATAGTAGTTGATGACATTGATACCACTGAGAGGACCAAAGGCTTGTACACCACATCCGAGCAAAAGACGCTTGCGCCAGCTTGGCTTGGTGAAGATCTTGCTGATGGATGTCGAGTTGTTGATACGATCGGCTTCGATAACGTCTCTAATTTCGCGGAATTCCAGCTCGATACGTTGGTCAGTCTCTGCGGTTCCGTCGTGGTGAAGCTTCTGGAGAACAGCTCTAGCCTCCTCCCAGCGATCTTTTTCGCAGAGCCAACGAGGACTCTCCTGGAGGAACCAGATACCACAAACCAGAATGGCGGCAGGAATGCATTGAAAAGCGAGAGGGAAGCGCCCTATTTGGAGAGTCAGACTGGCAAGGATGGCAAAATTGTGTCTTGCTTACATGAGAAGGGTCCTTTGACATGCTGACATCCATAACCAATCCACTGAGCAGCGAAGAAGCCCCAAGACAGGAACCACTGCAAAGCGCCCGAAAGTGCACCTCTGTATCGAGACTTGGAGATCTCGGCAGCATACATGGGGATGGTGGAAGTGAGCATACCGACGGCAGCGCCTGCGATGAATCTGTGAGGATAGGTCAGAGAGGTTCCAGTCATAATACTTCCAATAGTCATACCTTCCGATCATGAGCATGACCATGTTGACAGCTGCTGCCTGCAGGACACATCCAAGCAAGGAGACGACCGAGCCTGCAGCAATCGTCTTCTTACGACCCAAGCGGTCAGCGACGACCATGTTGATGATCGTGCCTAACACAGCACCGCCCTGGAAGGTCGAAACGATACCACCAGTGACCGTGCTGTTTGGATTGTTGAAGTATGCGATGAATTGAGGGAAGGAGATGACACCTCCAATGATACCCGAATCATATCCAAAAAGAAAGCCTCCGATAGCGAGGAAGGCACTCGACAAGACGACTGTTGCTTTGCCCATGATGAAGCGTAGCCTGGAGAAGTGTGAAGATACTAGATGATGAGTTGATCTTTGGGAAGGATCTGCAGATTCTTATATAGACATGCATGGTTTAGTTGACCCCATTCCCCCACACATCAACCCGGACTGTGTGCCATGGGGAGGAACCGTCCAGTGGGGCGAGACTCAGGAGACTAGTCCATAAGTCAGGCGGAACCGAGAGGCGATCAACAGACCAGAATGATACCAGGAATAATAAGAACCTAATCCTGCTCTGGACATCTTGAATAGGGACAGCGTGGTGGGGATCTGCTTGATAGGTCTCGTGCGTGGGAGGGGTGCCCTAAAAGCACATCCAAATGAGGAGATAGCGTCGGTGCATCTCTTGCGAGATTAGAGACTAGGGAAGGTTTCGCTGCATCTCGCGCGACCCGTAGACGCCCATCGGCACATCTTCAGACCGTTGTAGCCGAACACCACAACAGGTCGACATCTCTTAACATGCAGACCATGGCAGTGGTGGGAAGAAAAATACCTTCGATCTGATACTTTGGTCGTCGTTGCACCGCGGCAACTTCCCCACAGTTCGGCAGTTGATTCTGAGCACCATGAGAGTTGCAAACTGTGGCATCCACGGTTTTCATGAGACCATCGGCCTTGATGTCGACGAGATACGAGTATTCTGGACATTGGAGAGCGATGAGTATGCTGAGCAAACTGCATACCGAGTTGTAATCTCTGCGTCAGAGCAAGGCCTTGCTGCAGAGGCTTCTGTCGACGTCGACGCCACATGGGATTCTGGCAAGGTCGCTACAAACGAGCAGCGGAACATCCTCTGCAAGCCCACCAATGGTTTTCGCTCAACATGCGTCTACTACTGGAGAGTGACTGTATGGGACACGCAAGATGTTGCTTCTCATTCTGAGGTCCAGACCTTCTTCACGGCCTACCCCAGATCTCAATTGCTGCCACCTTACTCGATGAACCAGAAGTACATGCCACATTCAAGTCTCATCTTCCGTACATGGTTTGAAGACATTGAGAACAAGTGGAAGGCTGTCTGGATTGGAGATGGTGGCGATAAGCCATTGTACATCCGAAAAGGCTTCAACTTGGCTCGTAAGCCGTCCAAGGCTATCGCTCTCGCGTCTGGTCTTGGACACTTTGATCTTCACGTGAATGGTCAATCTGCTTCTGATCATGTCATTGATCCGGGATGTAAGTTGATCCATGTCTTTGCATACTTTATCACACTCATCGTCTGTAGGGTCAAACTACCACCGTACTGTCCAGTACGTCGGCTACGACTTGACAGCACATCTTGACGCAGGAGAAAACGTTCTCGCTGCACACCTCGGTAACGGTTTTTACGCTGGTAGCGGCACCGAAGAAGATCGATTCTTCTGGCCCATGTATGAAGACAACACGTATGTCCGCTATGGCAACGAGCTGTGCTTCTTCGCCGAGCTTCACTTGTTCAACGAGGATGGCACCCACGACATCATTCACACCGATCCCTCATGGAAGGTCCGCAAGAGTGCAACTACACTTGCAAACATCTATGCTTCTGAGACGCATGACAAGCGTTTATATCCCTCTGGCTGGACATCGTCAGGCTTTGACGAGAGCGAGTGGAGTTCTGCTAAGCCGCTGACTGGACCTCGAGGCTTGCTGCGCTATCAGAGTCAGCCACCAGTCATCCTTCACGACAAGCTTGAGCCTCAATCTACAAAAAGCCCCCGTCCTGGTGTGGTATGCTTCGACCTCGGACAAAATGCTTCCATCATGCTTCATCTGTCTGTAGAAGGGCCAGCCGGTTCTGAGATCATCGTCCGATACTCCGAAACCGCAAACGATGACGGAACAGTCTTGATGCCAGATCCGCTATTCAAAGACTTCGAGACAAAGGTTTACTCCAAGATATATCTGGCTGGGACGGGTGCGTCCGAGGATTGGCGGCCCGACTTTTCGTTTACTGCTGCTCGGTACATCCAGATCGAAGGCGTTGCAATGGAAGAGGGACATGGACTACCTGTTGTACGTTCGGTGTATGGAAGACACATCTCTTCTGCCTCTCAACGTGTAGGATCCATGAAGACCGACAAGGAAGATGTGAATGCATTGATCAAGGCATCGCATTGGTCGCTATCCAGCAACATCTTCAGTTACCACACCGATTGTCCGCAGATCGAAAAGTTCGGATGGCTCGAGGTGACCCATCTGCTTGCCCCTGCGTCACAATACGTGTTCGGGATGGAAGCTCTCTACACCAAGATCATCTACGATATGATTGACGCTCAAGAACCCAGTGGACTTGTTCCAACTATGGCACCCGAGATCAGGTATATGTGTGGCCCTCTCCACGACACGATCAGTTGGGGTGGAGCACTGTGTTTGCTGCCTGAGCTGCTTGTCAAGTACTACGGCTCCACATGGGTGATACCGCAAGTCTACCCAGCCGCTGTAAGATACATGGAGTACATGAAAACCAAAGAACGCCTCGGAGGGCTCATCGAACACGGTCTAGGAGACTGGGGCCGCAACATCGCTTGGGGCAACCTACAAGCCAACATCGAAACCACCTACTACTACAAATGCCTGCAAAACACCGCAATGATGGCCAAACACCTCGACCTACCCGAAGAAGCCGCAAAGTATGAGAATTGGGCTGCACGTGTCCTCGAAGTCTACAACCGCGAACTCCTCGTCACAGACGACGAAACCCTGCCTTATGCCTACTACACCTCCCGCGACAACATTGGCCAACGAGACTGCCAAGCCGTCGCTCAAGCCTACGCTCTACAATTCAACATGGTACCCCCCGAGCACATATCCTCCATCCAAACAGCCTTCCTCGCCAGCGTCAGCGACAACCGCATCCGCTCCGGCGAACTCGGTCTCAAATGCATCTTTGAAACCCTGATTGATTTGCAACGCCCAGATATCGTGCTCGCAATGGCCAGACAAGAAGACCATCCCAGTTACATGCGGTTTTTGCGTAATGGCGAGACCACTTTTCTCGAGTTTTGGCAGGATGAGTGTAGATCCAAGAGTCATGATTTGTTTTGCACTATACACGAGTGGTTTTATGCTGGTGTTTTGGGGATACGTCTGCAGGGGGATGCGTATAAGAGGTTTAGTGTCGTGCCGCCGTATGACTCTGAGTTCAAGGATGTGGAGGGGCATGTGGATTGTCCTTATGGCAAGATTGAGGTCAAGTTCAGCCAGACCGACGAGAGAGTGGCTTTGGCTGTTTCTGTCCCGGTGGGAACGCAAGCCTCGATCAAGACTCCTGAAAACTTCAAGTCTTCGATCAAAGTACTGCGAGGAAACGAGACTGTAACAGTGGAGGTCAAGGAACAATATCTAGAGTTGAGAAACGGTAGCTACTCTATCGAGTTTAGATGAGAGAGCCAAAAAAGGCTCACACACGGATGTCGAGTCCAAGGAAATTATGTTTCATTCTTCTTGTCCTGCCCGAGCTTCTCTATTCAATCAGACTCATACGATCGATCATTCAGGTACCGGACAATGATCATAATTTCCATTGACATTATTGCCAAACCAAGACCTGCATAGTCAGTCAGCATAACCAGCGCGATATGTTCAAGACAACAAGACTCACGGGAAAGGCTTGGAGCTCCCAGCAGCACCAAACACCGCAAATGACAAGATAAACAGCGCCAGCAAACTAGCGCCATCCATCGCACCGGTAACCAAGTACGAGTAATCCTTGAAGATGCGCGGCTTATAGTTACGCAAGTAGAACTGCGTATAAAAGCCAGCAATCAACTGACTGAAAATAACACAGGTCTGCGATTGGTTATAAGGAATGTAGCCAGCATATGCAAGCAATTGCGGCATGTTGATGTCGTAAGTGGAAAAGTTGCGGATCTTGGGAACAAACTACACGGTAACAAGTAAGCAATCGAGAGTCTCAACGAAGTGGGAGATAAAGTCATTACCTGAGCGAAGATGCGGTGGAGAACAACAAAGCCAGCGCCAACGGCGACACCGAAAGGTACAGCTGAGTAGGTCGTGCCGGTCTTGTAGAGATACTTGGCGAGAGCCCATGAACTCGCGTTGGTGTTGTAGGACTGAATGGTAGCACCACTCCACGAAGCGTCACCGTTGCCAGACGTGAGGAGATCAGCATTACCACTAACAATTGAAATCATGACAGCGTAGTTCAAAAAGCCGCCCAAGATTGTGCCGTAGATCTGGGTGACGAACATGACGCGAGGAGGAATTTTGACTATGCGCAAGGTGAGATGATGCCGAGAGAATGTTTAGACGATCTGTTGTACTCACGATATTCACCCATCTTGAGGTCGTTGCAGAGGTTGACTGTGTTGGTGATCACATTGTGCGACCAAGCAGCAAAGTACATGTTGCCAACCGGACGTCCAGGAAGCACCAGGCCAGCAATCATCTTGGATAGATTGTTAGTGGCGATACCGTTACCGAAGCGAGAGTATATCAAGGCACTCTGATCAACCATCGCGTTAGCTGACAATCTCAAGCTTGCATAGAAGCACTTACAAATGGTGCAATAATGATGCCGGTGATTAGGGAGACGACGTAAGCCCACACTGGCATAGTAATGTTCTCTTTGATCACAACCACAAGACCAAGGATGAAACTGAACACAAGGACGATCATGTACCACCACCAGGGCACTTCCTTGTAGTTCTTTGCCATGTGCCGATGATGACGGTCGTCGTATCTTCCAGCTTTGGCGCTCTTGTATGTTCGCTTGATGTCGCCACCCCAGAAGAGGATGGTGTGAGCAATGAGAGCACCGATCTAGACAATTATCAGCGCAGGACAGAGCGACTTGCGGTACGAGGACTTACCGCAGCGTTGGCCATGAACAAGGCATAAGCAAAGCTTCCTGTTAGACGGGGGATGCCGTATTTCTCAAGGGCGTCTTCGTTCAG
This sequence comes from Aureobasidium sp. EXF-10728, assembly GCA_023848605.1. Classification (NCBI taxonomy): domain Eukaryota; kingdom Fungi; phylum Ascomycota; class Dothideomycetes; order Dothideales; family Saccotheciaceae; genus Aureobasidium; species Aureobasidium sp. EXF-10728. The sequence goes on from SWBG01000008.1 coordinate 565,153, forward strand.
CACTCCACCCACGAAGACTTTCGAGGTGGGATACTTCTTTCCGTCTTGCGATCTGAGCTGTGTTGACATGAATGGCTGTGACCTAGAACCCCAGGTGTCTGTATAGTAGATTGCCAACATGACCATCATACACACAAAGATTCCTATAGCAACATGGACCTGAAGAATGAGAGGAAGAGAAGTGTTGAAAGAGGTGATCTGTAAATCTTGAAATTAGTGTTGAACAAGCCAATCAGTGTGGGAAGTCTTACGTATTGCCAATCGAATGAGAGGCTGAATAATCCCAGTCCTTCATTGTTGGTCGCGCCGCCAAAAAGGTTCGTCAGGACAGCAGCCTTTTCTCCAGTAGCTTTCATAGCAGCCAAGCAAGGTACAGATACAGAGTTCAACCATGGGAAGATGTATGCAGGGAAAAATTCGTAGAAGAACATGCCGACGAAAGCATACCAGAAGTATCGAAGGGGCTTGGAGTCCTTGACCTCTTGCCAGTGCAAGCCTTGAAGTGTCTTGACTGTGGGCAGGGTACTCCAGTATACAGCTTCGACATGCCATACAGCAATAGGTCGCAGCAGACCACAAAGACCATAGCCGAACAGACCAATCGAGATCATTGTCAAGACGACAGTTGTGGCACTGATGGGGAGATCGTAAAACAACTCTTGCGCTGCGAAGACCTGCGCAACAGCAGAAGCATTTGAGGCCGAAGTTGCGGTAATCGAACATATAGCGTGTTCTTTTAGACCCCAAGCTCCAGGATTGATGAACACAAGCAACGAGATCCAGAATGGTGGCTTGTTATCGCCATTCTTTACCCTCCATCGAGCCAGATGATGATCGCCACGCGGAAGGAACTTGGCCCAGGCATTGCCGACGAAGTAAGCGATGAGGACGATGAAAGTACCTTGGATGGTGATCGAAGTGGGTTTGAACTGGAAATTTTCAGCATCAATTCATTTCAGGTATATACTTCGATGACTTACCATGTAGATCTGGTTCATGACGGCTTGGAATGCAGAGAGACAAGACGCCAGGAAGATACCACGAAACGTGACTGACGGGTCTCCGTCGTCACGGAGTGGCAGTAGATGAAGGGCTGCATCTGCTCCCGTGACAATGATATGATCAGGGTCATCAGACTTGTCGAAGCTGTCGCTTGAAGCATCCGGGGTAGGCACGGCGGTGATCTCTGGTTCCAGTGCACCTTTCTTATCAGGTTCTGCATCATATGCTGGGATCGAAGTTCGCCCGAACACAAGGTCTTCGTCCTGTGCCGGAGAGCTTGTGCCGGTGATAGGCTGGACAGAGACGAGACCGATTGGTTTGTCCATCACTCAAGATATAGAGCCAGTGCCCAATGCTGTAGAGAAGTAGTGGTCAAAACCTGCAAGGGTTGAGAGTCGCCTTTATTCTGTCCATATCGCTTAACATCTCAGTTCTTCAAAAACCAACCGTATTCGCCATCGACCCTCGAGATAGCGTAGATTATGGTGTGATAGAAGAAGCGAGTTTTTGCACTGCATGATAGGACGTTGAAAAGTAGCACCAGAACAGGGTCCAAACAAAGAACCATGATCGACAATCCAGAGCTTCTTTGATGCATGACAGCGCTATAGGGCGTGCTGTCAATTAGCCGCGCGCAAAGAATAGTCGGTTGAGATCGCCAGAAAGAGCCTGCGACTAACCGGTTTTAGAAGGTGCACTCGGACAAAGCCTGAGGAAGATTGATCAGGCATAACGACATACACACGAAAAATTGTACCATCCACCCATGAAGTGTGAGATTTGCTGTCGTTGCCCATAGTGATCAGGAGATGCGATATATTCCAGGACCGGATGATCATAGGTCGTTGGTTCTGGGCTTGGCGGATGATCGGGTCCCGCCTCTCAAGGCTTGAGATAGAAGCTTCTATGTAAATGAAGCTCCCACCATTCGTTCCATGGCACTAGATAGCCAAGGGTCTCAGGTGACCTTCGTGTTCACTCGCTGCTCTTCGTTTCCACTCCCTGCCAGTGCTGCGACAATTCTAGTATCGCAAACTTGACTTAGAACACTTTAAATGCAGACAGAGCATACCTTGACAAGTGGCTAGCATAGCAAAGAGCAAGCATCTCTGTGCGTCGAAATCTAATGATACTCTGCCATGAAATTGAAGAAAAAGGAAGGGACAATGAAGGTATAGTCTTAACGATCTTAATCTTGTCAGAAAAAACTTCAATAGCAAATCTAAATCTAAAGGAAAAAGTGGATATCTCAAAAATACAACAAAGGTTCCAAAAGTTTCCTGGACACCCCAAACATGATCATAAAAAAGTCATTTCCCAGTACCCTTTGATTCCCCCTAGTAAACCATAATCATCAAAAATTCTTGAAATCGCTCAAAGCTCAAAGCTCAAGAAACTCATCTTCCGCCAATCTGACCCTTGGGCACAGGTCTGATCCACGAGGTCAAAACACCCATGCCCATCATGATAGCACCAATAGTTAAGAAACTCTGTCCATACAGCGTAGTCTTGCCATCGATGCTGTATCTGAAAATGATGGCAAAGATGATGCCACCAAGGTTTCCACTGGCGCCAACGACTCCAGAAACGATACCATTGGCGTGGGGGTGCACGTGAGGGACAAGCGAGTAGTTGAGTCCATTGGCACCTTCGAGGAAGAAACCAACGCCGCCGGTGACAAGGCCAACGAGAGCGGGTCGCGAGTGAGGGTTGATGGCGCCGGTGATGACCATGAACATGCCTGCGAGGGTGACATAGACATGCAGCAAGACTTTCTTGCCCCAAGGTCCGGACATCTTGTATGCGTAATCGGAAACCAAGCCACCGAGCGGGCGGAAGACAATGTTCAAGAGTCCAAACATGGCAGCCCAGTTGCCCGAATCCTGAAGACCGAGCTTGAGGTTGGCGCGGTAGTAGTTTCCAAGGATGCTGTTGACGCTCAACTCGCAGCCAAAAGTGCAGAAGTAGCAGATACCCAAGACGAGGGTTTGAGGTGAAAGGAGGACAGGAATGGCGTCTTTGAAGGAAGGCTTCTGGACAACTTCGCCGCGCACAGTATCGAGCATTTGTTCCTCGCCCATGTGGGCTTCGTTGTCGCTGAAGGTACCACGCGTGTTGTCGAGTTTCTTCTCTTCGGTCTCGATGTCCGAGGTGGATGGTGTACGGGAGGCTTCCTTTATGGCCTTCTCGCCGGTGATCTCGCCAGTACCTTGGACGTCGACGATGGCGCCTTCGAGGGCGTGGGAGCGCAGGTTGGTCTCGGCAGTCTGGAAGCGGTCGGCCCACTTGCCGGTGGGAGTGTCGTCGCACAAGAAGAAGAGAGCCAGGGCAACGGAGGTGATCAGGATGCCAGGGACGACGAAGGCGACGCGCCAAGCAACGTGGCCAGTAAGGCCCTGATCGCGCATGAGCGAGGTGTAGATGGCAGGCATGACAAAGTAAGTGATGCCACCACCAGAGTTACCAAGACCAGCTGTCAACGAATTGGCGGTACCGATGATGTTCTTGTCGTAGAAGCCAGTGGTCCATACCTGGCAAGGCACGAAAGAGCCACCGAGGATGCCAATGAAGAATCTGAGGACGTAGAGACCAGCAGCGCTAGTGACAGTACCAGCCAAGAAGGTAGGAAGAGCACCAAGAAGCAAGCATCCGGCAAATGTGTATCTAGGACCGAAACGATCGCAAGCAGGACCAGCAACCAGACGGACGAGTAGAGTGGCAGTCAAAGCGATGATGTTGGAGTTGGCAATCTCGTGCTTGCTGAGACCGATGTCCTTGGCAATGACATCGCTGAGCAGCGGAGGGAATGCGTACCTATCTCTCGGGTCAGCCACAGTCTGGGGGTGTGGAGGTCGTAGTGCACTTACCAAGACCAGAATGCCAGCAAGAAACCAAACCATGAGAAGAAAAATACACGACCATAGTTGTTGATAGGGTTGAGAATAGGAATGGAGCGAGCCTTCTTGTTGATGGGGTTGACCTCGGGGGCCGACCACAAAGCGCTGATACCCATTGTGATGTGGTGTGTGATATGTCCAGACTAGATGTTCCTTGAAGACGAGAGACTGCCAAAGAAGATTCCTCAAAGCCAGAAATAGAATGGCCTTGCACCTCTTTGGGATTGTTGGTATGTAATAGAAACCGGATGAAGAGACCAATTGCTGGGGGTGAGGACGTGGAGGTTTAATATTCAAGCTCTCGCTCCCATTGACGTCGAGGCACCTTTCAATGTATCTCCGGTGCACAACTGATTACCACAACGCCAAAGCAAAAAACAAGTCCGCGGATTTGTGACTGCCGTCAGTGTGCAGATCTGGGACTCAGCTAATTCTGGGGTCGGGAGGAAATCTGGAGCATCCAGTCCTTACTGGGCTCAGATAAGGAACTGCAGTGGAAATGGTCGAACGATGTGTGGATGCACACAGAGCCGCATATTGGGTCAGCAACGTGGGTGAGAAAACGGGTTGACTTCAGGCTAAGCCGTGTCGAGATAAGGATCCGGGACTTTTAGGATGCTCTGCACATGGATCTCTGCTGTGCTAATCCTGTTTCTCTTTTTGCTACTCTTGAAAATGGTTGATCATGTAGGCAACACACTCACCTTTTGATTTTATGAGAGGTATGCTCGTCGCACACTGTCAGTTCGATCAACCAACCCATTCGAATCTCACAAGGTATTGTATCGAGTACGACTTGCAATAGATACGGGGTGCCTGAATCGACGAATGGTTGACCACGCATTGGGTTGGCTTATCTCTGGGCGCACAGATAACCACACCCTTCCGACGGGAAAAAGTGGGTTTCAAACATCCCCTGCCTTATCAGTGACTTGTTGTTGTAAAAGCTCTCATCACAGAAATACTTGGCCATCTGCATCAAGGTTTCCAATGGATGCATGTTGGCAGTTTTTGCTTTGTTCTCGAACTGCAAGCAGTTCCTATCCCGTACTCGGCTTTCTTCGCCTCGGGAGATGGTGGTGTTGAGGATGCAGAAGCTTTGCTTGATTGCGCCCGAGTCGTGGATGAGTGTTTCGCAGATTAACATATCTCACAAGAGCATGGTAAAAGTTTGTGTCTCTATCAATCGCAGTGGTCTTCGCGACAGTCATCGTGTGTGTAAGGCAAAGGTAGAAATCTGTTGAACTTGTCGTTGCGTTTGACGTTGACGCAGTCTTGCCGTTAGCTCCCGCTGTCCCTTATCTGTAGTCACGATTGACCAATCAGAGCGATTTGCTTCATCAGGTCTTCAAACCTCTATCTATGCAGATCATCTTGTGGATTTATCTTCTTTGGTCACTGACATGTGAGATATGCACTTTGTTTATGTTATATAGAGTGTGCCTCATCCCGTCCAAGTGCATGGGAATTGTTTCTGCAACGACATTGAGCCTCTCGCTGTATAATCTTCAGGATGGTAGGAATTTCTTATCTACGATGCAAGACTCTGTCCGATTCGAAGCGTCTTATCGTGGCTAGGGAGCCAAGGACTCGAAGGATAGACTCGAAGACGAGAACTGTCTACCGACTTTGTTATTTGTAAGTAGAGAGACTGGTTCTGGGCGTAAAGCCACATGCATCTCTTGCATGCTGTAAGGAGTGTGGTAGGCTGTGTAGCCAAGCTGGTGTGCGAACAGTTAATCAAGAACGGCATGGCATGCGTTCAATTTGACCGTCGAGGTGCCGCGGAAATGCTTCTGTCTGGAGATATCATGTCTATGAAAGAACTGTAGTTCATCTTCGTGCCAAGCCAGCTCCATGTTGTGTCGCTCCAATGTGGTGTAAATTGACCTGATAGATCAATCAAACAGATGTGTGACAGCAGCGAGTCTTCGTGTAGTTCTCCGGAGTGATCGCTGAAGCCCATGTTGGCATGAGTGAGTTGATCCCCGGCTACGAGCCGAGACGTTTAGGCAAAGCAAGCCTTATCTGATGTTGAAGGAATACTCGGGCCCTCTTGTCAATCCTCGAAAACTCGCAGACACTCCAGAATGGAACTCACAACACACAAGCATCTCCTGGGAACAGACCGGAGAAGCAGCAACATGGAAAACTTGTTGGAATCTGCGGATGTCTCTCCTGACTCTGCTACAACACAACCAAGAGCTCAACCAAACTCGCTGGACTCCACCTTCAAGCTTCGCTTCTCCGGGTGTGAGGTATTATTAGACAAAGAATGACATCTCCGCGCAGCAGGTAGGTGCGTGCACAGAGTAGCAACGTGATTGTCGAGCTGTTGGCTTGGCGGCAAGGGTATGTTCTCCAGAGGCCCAGATTCACGAAGGCTGTGGTAGATAAGAGGGCAGGATTCTTTGGCTGACTTATGCTTTCTTTTGAGATGCCGAGATATTGGGTCGTGGCTTGCTCTATGTCTCCAGTACCTGTCAGCAAGAGGCATGATTGTTGTAGAGGCAGGATTTTGTGTCGAGTTTTCATTTTTGCGAGCTTGCTTAGACTTGAGCTGCCTCGTCTGTCGCAGCTACCGCTGAGGTCTCGGTCTCTCTTGTGCCAGCCGGCATCTCGATCTCCTCTCTGATGACGGGAGTCTCGCTTCGATCACCAACCTCCGGCCTGACATTATCTGCCGGCTGCTCTTTAGGAGCCTCAATCTTCTTCTTGGGTTGTTCTTTAGGAGAGGGCTCGAAGATTTCAGCCAAGTTGTATCGCTTCAGTGCCTCATAGTCGTTGGGCACCACGCTGATACCACAGATGCTCTGCACTGGTTAAGTACTGATGACAAGATACACAGAAGCATATTGACTTACAGTGTAAATCTCGACCAAGATGAGGACGTCTGGGTTTTTGAGATCAACTTGATGTCCCGGGCCGACAGTCGACGCAACCTTTTGGATGATATCCATTCGCTTCATGACATTGTGGTTGCGAATCGTAGGACGAATGGCAAACTAGGGAAATCATCAGTGTTCGTCGATGCCGTAGTCAAGCGGAGACACCAACCTTTGTAGGCACACGCGGCTCCGTGTGGAAGTGGGGTGCAAGAACCTCCTTAGCTGTCTTCTCGAGACCATCTTCGGTCGCCTTGCCCATCAGGGTCATTGGAGTAAGGCGGTTGCAGAATCTGGTACGCTTTGGCGCATTCTGTTTGGCAGCATCTTCGCAGATTCTTCGTACAAATGATACGGGCTCGACAGGCGCCCTGGTCTTAAAGAAGATTACTAGCGCCGGTGTTAGTCATGCAACGAGGTTTATAGCGGATTGGCTCACCGCATTGAACGTCCAGCTTGATTGACCAGAACAGAGGTTTTGACTGAGGCTTGCGAATGTCTGCGAGTTCTTGCTGAATCTCGGCTTCGATGTTGATTTCACCATCTCCCTCATCATCAGAACCAGCAGCACCAGCTTCCGCAGCAAGTTCATCGCCGTAAAGCAGTTGAGCATACTATACCGATGTTAGCGGAATCATTAATTGCCACAGTCGTCATGTACCTCGTTGAAAAGATCACGAAGTTCTCCTGTGCATTTGCCTTCTCTGCCCTTGTCGCATGTAGCCCAGATGCCTTGGTCGCCTGGCAGGATCACTTTTTGCGATGCGTACTGGTCGACTTTGCGAGGTACACGCCATTGCTTCTGTCGCCCGGTTAGTCTCGAAGTGATCAGAAAATGAGATGCAGAGATTTACCTTTGACTTCTTATTGCTCTTATCAGCACCACCTGAAGGCGCGGCACGCTTCTTGCTTTCGTCGGCCATGGTCTTGATGTTTTGGTGAGGATGGCAATGGTTGATGGAGTTTTTCTTCGAATGCACTTTCCAAAGCCGGCAAGCGAGGTCAAGGTGCCAAGCAATTCCAGAAGGTGGTCATGGTCAAGCAAGCAAAGCGTCACTTCTGAAATCAAGAAGATTGAATCGAAAAGGAAATCATTCATGCGTTTTGTACAGCTAAGTGAACTGCCTCATACCCGCAAAAGGAGGCGTTTTTGGAAAATCAATAGTAAACAGAATAATGCTTTCCCACTCTTTGGCCCAGATCCTTCAACGCCGACGACGCCGCTACTCCGACAAGACTGGCTTTGCAAGAAATACCGCCAATCTACATGCTCTTCCTTGACTTCTTCTTCTCCTTCTTGTCGTCACCGCCCTCGCTCTTGCGCTTCTTCTTCTTTTCCTTCTTGTCGGCTTCGTCGTCCGAGTCGCCTCCCATCGACTTTCTCTTCTTCTCCTTCTTTTCCTTCTTCTTCTCGTCCTTGGACTTCTCCTTGCGGACGGCCTGTTCGGTTGCTGCGGCGGTGACACCATCAGCCATCTCGACGTCCTCGGCAGCGCCAGCGGTGGGATCCTCGACGTTGATGTCTCCAAGAACAGCGTTCATTGCGGCTTGCTGGTAGGTTGTCAGTTTTGTACATTTCATTCAGTCATTCAATCATGCTTACCATTGCTTGCTCGTTCTTGGTGGGGGCCTCGCCAGTGGCGTAGAAGTTCAGTCTCTCCTCGACCTGGGCCTTGAGGGCCTCACCGAACTTGGTAGTAGGGGTCTCGGAGAAGTTGTCGATTCTTGAAGCGATCGAAGTCTTGTTGGCAAGGAAACGCGAGATACGGCCCTTGTTCTTGGCTCCGGCACGGCCGATGAAGGAAGAGTGGTAGATGATACCGAACTTGGGGGTGTTGCCCTTGGTCTTGAGGGCTCTGAAGAGGGCCTTCTCGGCACCGAGAATCTGGACGGTAGAGGCGGGGTACTTTGCGAGGTTGGTCAAGGAACCGGCCTTGGAGATGAGACGGGCACCGACGGTCTCGCCGATGAGAGCAGCCAAGTTGGGAGCGACGATGCTCATCTTGGAGACGAGGTAGTTGCCGACCGACTTGCGGTACTTGTTGAGCGAGACGACGCGCTCGGCGAACGACATGACGTTCTCCATATCGGCGTCGGAGATGTCCTGACCCATGGAAACCTTTGCGGCGTCGATGATGCTGCGGGCAATGGCCTCGTCGTCGTCGACGATGGCGGCAATGTCGTGCATGTTGTCCTCGGTGAGGTTCTTCTTGTCCTTGATCAAAAGAGCGAGCTGAGCGTACTTTGTGTTGTCCGAGACAATCTTGACCAGCTCGGGGAAGTGCCAGCCGTACCATTCACGGACACGCATGGAGAAGAGGTTGACGGCTTTGTCGAGGTGGTCGATGGTAGCGATGGCCTGGATGATGTGGTTGTCGTTCTTCTGGACGCTGAACTTGACCTTGGCGCGCGAGTAGGCGTGACCAAGACCGAGCTGAGCGCGGTCGACATCGCCAGTCTGAAGCTGCTTGAGGAGCTTCTCGGCGTGCAGTCTCAGGCCACGGAGGAGGTCGGCGCAGACTTCGGAAGTCTCAGACGTCTCGCACTCGAGCGAGGGGAATCCAGCCTTGATACTTCCGGCAAGACCCCTGTCGGTAACACCGAGGACGGTCTTGTTCTTCTTGCTGGCCTTGGGCATGTTGGCCTCGAGGACGGTCTTCAGGTAGTCGGACATGATGCCCTCGGAGACGAGGTTGGCGTTCTCGAGAGCCTGGGCAGCGCCCTGGAAGGGAGCGAAGGAGACGAGCTCGACCATCTTGCCTAGGCGGGGTTAGAAGATGGACGCGCACAAGTTTGCTGGGTGGTAGAGGCAATACCGAACTTGGCGAGGTCCTGCGACTGCTCCTGGACTTCCTTGAGGCGCTGGCCGACCGAGTCGGCCTGCATGCGGACCTTGAAGATGGCATAGCCCACACCGGACTCGTGCAAGAGGTAGTCGACAGACATGGCGACTTTTTGATGGTTGGCGGCGCAAATGGATGAGTGTGTAGCAAAGTTGGAAGTTTTTTGCTTTGCGCGAAATTTTTGGTCCGAGCTTGGCTGCGGACGACCTCGCATCCCCCATGTGCGTGGCATTGTCACAAAGGCTTGAGTGGGCATGTTATCTGAGCCATCCTCGACATAATTTCAACAAACTAGGATCAAAATAACTTCGTTCTGTTCGTGGTTGCCTGTTCTATCATTCTGTCAAGACATGCGCGAATCGAAGCGTTGATAGTTAGGCAACTGCGCTCGAGATGCAGCGTAATATTGTGTTTAGAAATCTTCCACCAATATTTGCTGGTGCGCGCTATAACATTGCCTAGCACAGAGCATGTAGGCATCGCAGCCAAAAGGAAATCGAATAGATACTTCTATAGAAAGCGCTTGTTCTTTTCTTGCCTCGCTAAGTTGGACTCGCCTAGCAGCAATGACAGTAGTCGCTCCTTCCAGCATGTGGAACTCCTTTCAAACTCGTCCCAGACAGGCAGACTTGCATGTGATCACTTCCTTGTGTGCTAGTAAGTGATTGCTGTTCTTCGTCCCATGATCTACGATTTTGCAGTACGCCATTTTCTTTGTGCCTCTGGAGGACCAAAATCCAAAGAGAGGAGATGCCAAGCCTTAAAGCTTGCGGTGCCGTAGGGCTGAGGGCTCGTCGGCGAGACAAGAAAGTTGTATCACGGCCAGACGACAAACACTAGACACTGTACTCTGCCTAACACACAGGGTTATTGTCAGATTTCCCGGCGTAGTCACATCCACACACCGCCACCATGTCTGCAGCCCAACTCCTCAACCCCAAGGCCGAATCAAGGGTGCGTTGTGCCAAAATAATTATTATGCGCCCGCCAAACAGGCACTGACAGAACGTATACAGCGCCGTGGTGAGGCCCTGAGTGTCAACATTGCTGCCGGTGAAGGCCTGCAGGGTGTTCTGGCCTCCAACTTGGGTCCCTCGGGCACCCTGAAGATGCTGGTCGATGGCGCTGGCGGCATCAAGCTCACCAAGGATGGCAGTGTCTTGCTGCGCGAGATGCAGATCCAGAACCCGACTGCCGTTATGATTGCCCGCGCTGCCACCGCACAAGACGACATTACCGGTGACGGCACCACCTCTGCTGTCATCCTCATCGGCGAGCTCCTCAAGCAGGCCCAACGCTACATCTCCGAAGGCCTCCACCCCAGAGTTATCACCGACGGCTACGACCTCGCAAAGACCGAGACCCTCAAGTTCCTTGACCAGTTCAAGCTTGACCGCGAAGTCGACCGCGAACTGCTCCTCTCCGTTGCCCGCACCTCGCTCTCGACAAAGATCAATGCCACCCTGGCCGAGCAACTCACCCCTGACATCGTCGATGCCGTTCTCGCCATCTACAACGCCCCTGCTAAGCCCGACTTGCACATGGTTGAGATTATGACCATGCAACATCGCACCGCCGCCGACACACAACTCATCCGTGGTCTCGCCCTCGACCACGGCGCCAGACACCCCGACATGCCCAAGCGTGTCGAAAACGCCTTCATCCTCACCCTCAACGTCAGTCTTGAATACGAAAAGTCCGAGATCAACTCTGGTTTCTACTACTCGAGCGCCGAACAAAGAGAGAAGTTGGTCGAGAGTGAGCGCAGATTCGTCGACGAGAAGTTGCGCAAGATTGTCGAGCTGAAGAAGGAGGTTTGCGGCACCGACGGCACCAAGGGCTTTGTCATCATCAACCAGAAGGGTATCGACCCCTTGAGTTTGGACGTCTTGGTCAAGAACGGCATTTTCGCTCTGCGCCGCGCAAAGAGAAGAAACATGGAGAGATTGCAGCTCATCTGTGGTGGTATCGCTCAGAACAGTGTCGACGACCTGTCACCCGACGTTCTTGGCTACGCCGGAAACGTCTACGAACACCAGCTCGGCGAGGAAAAGTATACTTTCATCGAGGACGTCAAGGAGCCCAAGTCGGTCACTCTGCTTATCAAGGGTCCCAACGCACACACGATTGCGCAGATCAAGGACGCCGTCCGTGACGGTCTCCGCAGTGTCTACAACATGATTGTTGATGGTAGTGTCGTACCAGGAGGTGGTGCCTTCCAGATTGCGGCACACGCACACTTGAACAGTGAGGCTTTCCGCAAGACAGTCAAGGGTAAGGCCAAGTGGGGTGTTGACGCATTTGCTGATGCTCTCCTTGTTATTCCCAAGACGCTCGCAGCCAACTCGGGACACGACGTGCAAGATTCAAGTAAGTTTCAGTTGTCCAAGATGGATGATGCGTGTACTGATTTTATCTAGTCGCGGCTCTGCAAGACGAGCAAGCAGAGGGTAACATTGTCGGACTCAACCTGACGACTGGCGAGCCCATGGATCCCACACAAGAAGGAGTTTACGACTCGTTCCGAGTGCTCCGCAACTGCATCGCATCAGCCGCTGGTATCGCATCAAACCTACTACTGTGCGACGAGATGCTCAAGGCGAGACAAATGGGCAGAGCACCCGGCCCTGGTGGAGAGCAGATGGAGTAAAAACACAAAAGTCTTGTCAGATATTCGGTAATCATGACGATCATGGCACAATGCGCTGAGTGGCAGCATTTCGTATGTCTCCAGCATATGCTTCAGGTGCAAAGGTGAAACTTGTGCTTTGATGTCGACCCCACATCTTGATACCGCCGAGAGGCGCGAATACGCGCTTGGCGGTGGTCGACTAGACCGGGAATAGCAGCCAAGAGTTGCATGACTTGGATCAACACCATTCTTGTCGCATTGTAATATTGTACCTTTCACCTTGCTCTCACCTACGTAGCCTGTGTGGATTCTTGCTGTGTCTTTATAATATCCTTCTCTCCTTTTAGTGCCGCAGCTCCCTTTGGTTAGGCGAGCGCAAGCAGCTTACTCTCCTCTTGTCCGTCTTGTCTCGGAGTTAAGTCACACGACCGCTCCAACATCTGCTCGTGCGAATAACCGCCTAGCATGATCCGGTACAGGCGCTATAGGGCCTTCATTGCCTTTGCCGTCATTGCCATCTTGGCCACATATTACTTTGTAGGACATGGCAGTATAGATCTGCCCTCGGCAATTGGCGCGGGCTCGTTGAAGGCGATTGGCAATGATGCTGCAGCTGCCGCCAAAGAGAAGGCTCAAGCTGGTCTTGACCTGATCAAACCTGACGAACCGACCAAGGACGATATACTCAATGTCCTACCGCCGCTTCCAACCACCAAGGTAGCCCCTGCTACCACTTCGATCGCTGCTGAAGCACTGCAACCGACGACCGACGAGGCAGCCACTCCTTCTTCCTCGTCCTCAGCCTCGTCCTCATCCGCCGTCGCAGTCGCAACACAGTCGCTCACCAAAACCACACCTCAAGATGCTGCTGCCATCTTGCCTGTACACGAGCTGGACGACATGACCGAGGTCGGCGAAGGTAGACTTGAACTTCCTCCAGCTTACCCGGGCATTGCCAGCGTACCCGCCATACACTGGTCCAAGCAGCCCGAACACTTCCCTGTCTCGACAACAATCCAATTGCCCACCGGAACCCCCAAGGCCATTCCTCGCATCCAACACAAGTTCAAGAAAGAGTCGTCTGCCGACAAGGCTGACAGAGAAAAGAAGCTCGAGCACATCGAGGGTGCTGTCAAGCATGCTTGGAGCGGATACAGGTCAAAGGCCTGGCTGAGAGACGAAGTGCGTCCTGTTTCTGGTGGCGCTCGAGACCCCTTCTGCGGCTGGGCTGCTACTCTGGTTGATGCATTGGACACGCTCTGGATCGTTGGTCTCAAGGACGAATTTGAGGATGCTGTCAAGGCTGTGGGCGAAATTGACTTCACCACTTCCGAGAGAAAGAGCATTCCTCTGTTCGAGACCACCATCCGTTACCTTGGTGGTATGCTCTCGGCTTACGACTTGAGCGGTGGTCAGCACAAGATTCTGCTGGACAAGGCCGTCGAACTCGCCGAAGTCCTGATGGGTGCTTTCGACACGCCCAACAGGATGCCCCAGACTTTCTACATGTGGATGCCTACTTTTGCTTCTCAGCCCCATCGCGCTGGCACACGCGTCGTCTTGGCCGAAATTGGTTCCCTCTCTGTCGAGTTCACTCGTCTTGCCCAGCTGACCAAAGAGCCCAAGTACTATGATGCCATCGACCGCATTACAGACGCCTTCCTGGAATGGCAGAATGCCTCCGGCTCCAACGCGACGCTGATTCCTGGCTTGTTCCCCGTCGATGTCGATGCTTCTGGTTGCGAGAAACCTGCTCAAATCAAGTCCCACTATTCTCATCCTGCCGGAAAGGACGGCGAAGTGGCAGTGGGTGATGGCAAGCCTGTTGTTCCTCAGCGTCCGGCGACTCAAGGCCAAGGTGCAATGACTGGTTCTCCGACGAAGGGCGACGGATCCCCTCAACCCGTCAATCTTGGTGGATCACGCATGGGCGCATCTTCTGCCGGTGGTGTAGGCAAAATCATTGGCTGGGACAATCCTTTGACCGAAGGTGATCTTGACAATCCTCAGGCAAAGGCCGCCATCCTCGACTCGAACAGTGCAGAACTCAACAAACGCCAGCTAGGTGATCTGGAAAACCAAAAAGCAAAGGCTGCAGATGATGTTTTCCAGAAAGAAACTCAAGCCAAGATGCACACTCTCCAACAGGAAGTGTGCCTTCCACGCGGGCTGGCTTCGAGTAACTCTGGCAGTCGTGATAAATTCACCATTGGCGGCATGGCTGACTCTCTGTACGAGTACTTCCCTAAGCAGTATCTTCTACTCGGCGGTCTGGAGAAAAAGTACCAGACTTTGTACGAGCAGTCCATCGAAGCTGTCACCAAGCATCTTCTGTTCCGCCCCATGACTCCTCAGGACGCAGACATTCTCTTTGTAGGCGAGTACAATGCCCACGCACCCAGCAAAGAAGGCGCTGTAGAAGGCACGTTCAAGCCCGAAGGCGCTCACCTCTCCTGCTTCGCCGGCGGCATGTACGCCATGGGCGCCAAGATTTTCGGTCGCGAAGAGGACCTCGAACTAGGTGCCAAGCTGACCGAAGGTTGCGTATGGGCATACAACGCCACAGCCACCGGCATCATGCCCGAACACTTTTTAGTCTCGCAGTGCGAAAGCATGACAAACTGCAAGTGGAACGAGACAAAGTACTGGCAAGAGCTAGACCCCTACGCCGCATCCCGCACCGCAGCCATCACCGCCAACCCCGTCGGAGGCTCCCGCAACGCACCCCAAATCAACAAGAGAGATCTCGAGGGCCCCGCCGCCACAATCGCACACGCACCTGCCCCGGCAGTCCCCAACAGTGTCCCCGAACTCGACATTGCCACGCCCGCCGAACAAGTATTCCACGAATACACACCTCCCACGCCCCCCACACACGAGGAATTCGTGCTCGCGCGGATTTCCGAAGAACGTCTGCCTACAGGGATGACGCGCCTGCTCAGCCGCAAATACATTCTACGTCCCGAAGCCATCGAGAGCGTCTTTTACCTCTACCGCATCACCGGCGACCCTCACTGGCGAGAGGTAGGTTGGACCATGTTTCTCGCCGTGCAAAAATATACTTATGCCACTTTTGGCGCTTCGGCGATTGACGATGTGACTAAAAGCTTGCCTACACAAGAGGACACGGAAGAAAGTTTCTGGCTGGCCGAGACGTTGAAGTATTTTTATTTGTTGTTTGCAGATGAGGGGGTTGTTAGTTTGGATGAGTGGGTGTTGAATACCGAGGCGCATCCGTTTAGGAGACCAGATGCTAGTGGTTTATCTTCTTCTGCTTCTGGCGTTGATGATGTAGCGTGATCATTTTTTGTTTCTATCCAAAATCTTTTGCTTTTTTTGGTTTGGGTTTTGTGGTTTTGTGTTTTTGTGCTATATATGTCACGGAATATTTCCTCAAAAAATAATCTCTTCCTGCCATTTTTTTCCGATTACTATCAAGACAATTCTTCTTCGTGCTAGAGGAGATGGTGCAGACTAAATTTGGTCCCGGCCATTGTGCAAAAGCACTCGCGATGATGGAGAGAAGAGAGATACACAAAGAAGCGTGTACAGTGGCAGCAGCGGAGTATGATCTTGAAGAAGCAGATACGATAGCCGAGCATGTCAAGAGGATCGAAGGGGTGTAGAGATGGAAGATGATGGAATCGGTGTCTAGTTGTGATTATACGGACATCTCCTCGGTATTGATGGTCATCAGCCACGCCTCATCGTGTACTTGCACAGTCATATCAAATAATTCCAAAGAAATCACAAAATGGAGTCAAGTGTTTTTTTACTTGGTTTAGCCAAAAGAGCTACCTATGCGCGTCGATTGTGAGAAGCAGTGTCCATTACAGGCTGTGAGTTATGTGCGTCTACCATGACGTGGGCATGTGTGAGAGGTTGATAGGGTTGATGGTGATGGTGAGTGTTATATGAACAAGAGAGGAAAAGAGTAGTGAAGAGAAAAGGGAAACACAAGGAAAGAAAAAGAGTTCTCTGGCGGATAGAGCAAAAGAAAACGCTCCCATTTCAACACGAAGATGGCACAATCAAGTGTTCCTCATCATTCAAGATCAAAAAAGCGCTCCAGTGAAATACGCCGGCCATGTGGCAACCCTAGAAAACAGTTGGGAAAAAGAGAAAAGGGATTAAAGAAAAACGTCAAGGAAAAAAGGGCGGTCGAGAGTGGTAAAGTCGTTCAAGGTCGTGGATGCTGTGGAGTCGAGCGCTCATCGGATCATCATCAAGCATTGGTGACCTGGGAAGTGTTAGTGTTGGTCTTGAATGTGGGTATGGAGGCAGTTTCAACGTACTTTCAATATTCTCCTCGAGTAGTCCTCGTTATCGGCAATGCTGCCATCGCTCATTCTTCTTTGAGCCATGGCATCAGGATCGATGCGAGAATCAGGACCTGCTGAAGGTCTGAAGCTCATGGGTTTTTGAGATGAGGGGCTCGAGTAGTCGTTGAGTTGCTGGTGACCAGATTCTGCCTCACGACGTTGCTTGCGGCGCCAGAAGAAGAATGCAGCACCAAAGAGTGCAGCAATACCAACAATACCAACAACGACACCGGCAGCAATTCCAGCAGTGTTGGAGCCTCCTTTCTTGGCCTGATCGTTATCGGCAGACTTGGAGGCTTGAGAGGTAGGTACTTGGGTGATGACGACGGTCGTGCCAGGGGCGATACTGGTGATGACAGTAGCCTTGGGCGAGGTAGGGCTTGCAGAAGTGGTGCTTGTAATCATGGATGAAGCTGCTGAGCTTGCTGAGGAGGCGGCAGAAGACTTGGAGGTGGATGAGGATGAGCTTGAGGAACTAGATGAGCCAGAAGAGCTGCTGCCGCCAAAGTAGTCAATGTCGGTGTCGGTGGTTGTGTAGTAGACGCTCCAGTAGCCATCGGCACCGCCTGCAGTCTAGGTCAGTCGATGCACGTGTGCATTTTGTTAGAGGATCATCAACTTACAGATGTCACTGGGGTATCCGACACATGCCTTGCTACACTTGGAGTCGTCGCTCTGCAAGCTGCTCTTTGCCGGAAGGGTGGAGCCACACCAACAGTCGTCGCCGTCGGTCATGGCCATGACAGTGGCGCCGACGCCGATGCATGTCTGCTGGCAGTGACCTTTAGATTGGTAGTTGAAGGTTCCGTTGTCCTCAAGACCGGCAGCGGCGTTGAAGCAGCCAGCATCTGTGACGGGTCCGGCGACGATGGCCGAAGATACTGTCTGGACTGAGAGAGCCGAGAGGGCGAGAGTGACTGCTGCCACGGAGCGCATTGTTGACAGCATGGTGCCTGTGCGAGAGTGGATGCTGGGGGGGAGAGTCGTAGGAGAAGAGCGGTGATGCGTGTGAGAGTGTCGGATGGTGCGACTTGAGTAACGTCAGTCGCCTTGTCGTGCAACCACCAGTGAACAGGTCGTAGGAACCAAAGCCTAAACCACACTATCGTGACCAGCACGCGAATGTGACAATTTTTTGGTTTGGAGAGGGATGCTGCAGGCAAGAGGAGGGGTTTCGAGTGTGCCTCAGTCTGTGTCGCTGCGACGCCAAGGGTGGAATGGTGTTTTGGTCAATACACGGTTGAGGAATGTGCAGTCCAGGGATTAGGATGTCACTCGGGCAAAGTCGAAGAAGCAACGAGGGTCGGACAGAAAATAAGAAATAGCGAATGTTGTCTGCCAGGTGAACAGGCAGTGTCGGACGGCGTCTAGCTAGTGCAGTCGATGATGAATTGATGGAAAGAGCGAAGACGGAGAAACAATCAAAGAAGAGAAAGAGGCAGGCACGTCCGTGTGCGCGACCAGGCACAACTCCCTCCCGTCCACCACACCAAGACCTGTCCACCGATCAACCCAGCCCCGTTGCGCCCTGCCCGCTGCGCTAACGCAGGAACCGCCTAGTCGTCCTGATGACCCCTGGTCCGTATTGAAACACTGAGCGACGTGTCAACAACCTTGCTGCCCCCGAGCAGAAAGCAAACAATTACATTGTTCACGCGAATATATCCTGTGTCTGAGTATGAACCTCGTCACCCATTCCACGCTCGCTCCTCTCTCTCACATCTGCATGGCTGTTCCTGTCTTTGATTGCGCTCAACAGCGCATCTGTTCTAGAACCCCCCTTGTGCCAAACGCGTACCCTCGCGTATCCTGATTCCAATCTCATGGCCAGTGCACAGGCCCTTTTTGCTCCGCCGATTCTTTGGCTGCCTCTTTTGCCCGGCCATCATGATGCGCCAAGCTCTGCCTCTCTAATTCCCTCTTTCCTTCATGAGAAACCGTTCACAACGTCTCTTCAAATGACAGGATCAGAGACACAACAGCTTTCAGGGAACATCAATCGCCATGGGGAACGGGGAGAAAGGAAAAGAAAAAGAAAAGAAAACTCCTCGTCGCTTGCAATTCTATGTCCCATCCCCCGCGCCTCTTCGTGTTTCTCGTCTTCCGCTTGTCGTCGATCTCACTTTGTACGAAGCAGTCGCGTCCTGTTGATCTTTTGTCTTTTGACTTCCCGTCAGCAGCCTTTTTACCTTTCTGGTCACCCGCATGTTTGCCATGTGTGCTGTCTTTTCTCTCTCTGGCGACCGTTGGTCCCGAAATCTTCTTTTCTCAGTCCTTGATCATTCTTCACCAGATGCTTCATTATTTGCTCACATCAGTGCCGCACGAAGCCGCCGGATTGAACTCGGTCATTGAGCAGCGTCTCTGTCACGACGCTGGACTTTTCAGCATGACAGCCCAGCGCCGGGGTTTCAGACTGCGCTGGCCTTTCGTATAACGTTCCTTGGCTGTTTTGTATCCTCTGTCTGCTACAAAAATAACGGAGAGACTCAGCAAAGGCACATGTCATGCTTCAATCGACCTGTCAATCCATCCGCAAGCGATAGAATGTTATGGCACAACTGATCAATTGATTCCGACTGTCAAAGTCTCAAGCCTTTAACTTGCGTGGTCTTTTGAGGATATTGCATTCCAAACGGCAGTGCCACCAAAATCGTTCTGGCGATAGGCAGTCACCAACCAAAAATGAAGGAAGTTCAGGCCTACAAGAAAGAGTTTTCAACAAACTTCAACTTCTGGACCCCATAACCTTTCACTGGTCTATGGTCTTTTGCGCTGCATTGAGCTTTGTAGGTTGTTTCATCAAAGTCCTCGAGCTTTGTACCCGTGAGGCTGAACTTGCCTAAACCGCCATGAACTGCATATGTCAGGCATCCCAATCCTTCGAGTAAATCGACATTACCCGTACTCCAGGTTCTTGGGATGGTGGAAATGGCGTAAACGAATTCTATTTCTTTCGTCCGTCGTTTGCCAGGGTAAGTCGCGCAATATTGCACGCCTAGGCAACCTGACTATTGAATGGCTCTACCTTGAAGAGTTAGGCTTGATGGCCCAATCCGAGTGTGACAAGCACGACATGCACTGATACAGAACTCGTCAGCTGTGAGATGACAGTCCCTGTTGTGGGTACCGTCAGATCTCGGCATGTTGACAAAGAAGTGGATCTCCAGATGTGACCGTTGTAACGATCAATTCATTGCTTGAAATATGGAGAAGCAGCGTCTGTATAGATGGCAGGCAAGACTCGACTACCTCGACTACCATTACACTTGCGCGAAAATTACACTATATATATACCGTCAGTCTGTACAGAACAGGATCGCCTATAGGAGTATCCTAATCCTGCTTTACCACCAAGCTGAGATACCTCTCTGTCAAACAGATAGGATGAGCAGACACCACGAGCCTGATAGCTGATCGCAAGCAGCTAATCACTCACGTGTCCATGGTTCAGATTATGCACCGAATATGCTGTGCTCTCAACGACAACGTGGATGCATACTACGCTACATTATCTTTTGAATCTATATCGGACCAAGTCATCTGCCATAGTACTATCAGTGAGAGCTCTGACAACAGATCTCGTATAGATTTATTTCTGCTATATCAAGAAAGCGTCATAGCACCATGGTGGTGGTTTGTATTAGCTGCACGTCGTTCCTCGTTCCTCGTTCCTCCACGATCCAATCTCGACAATGCACATCCTCTGCTATCGCATCTACAATCGCCACTACAGATCGTCTCTGCCGTCACACCCAAAGGTCAAAAAGTAATAAAGATTCAAGCAGCATACACGTCTTTCCGACCCGTCCTCATCAACCCAACCACCACACCACAGCCACAACAATGACAACATCACATCTCGGACATCTTTCCACCTCCGTCCACCGAGATGCAATACTCTCGGACCGTGGATACTCCGTTTGCGAGTTGCTGTCTCGTCCGTGCACCTTTCCAATCTCGGCACACGACTTCCGTTTTGACGCCGCACCCGACAAAAAAAATATTTTCGAGTGTTTTTCTTTGGCACACTACAGCATTATCACAGAAACAAAAGAGTATTCCGACACGGGGAATTGAACCCCGGCCTCCTCGGACCTGGTTGTTGTACAGGATACAACGGTTTGAGAGCGAGAAATCCTAGCCACTAGACCATATCGGATTTGATGTAAGCAGAATCGTTTTGTTGCATTATATCCTTTCAAAACATCGCCTGATGGATACTGGATGCCGATGGTAATACCCTGGCTCGCTCTTTGCATCGAGGATCATGGTGGAAAGGTTGTTTTACTGGGTTCTTGACTATGGGACCGAGAGACCGTTGCCCTCCGCTTTCTAGCAGTATTTTTGAGCCCAAAGCAATATATGCTTGACGATGTTGATACTGGATCCGAACGCAGGACGACAACCGCTACTTTTGAGGTAACATCCAGTGCCTTGGATACGATCAACATCAAGGAATGAAAGAACACCATTTTGATCCAAGAACATCACCATGACTACATATTCAAAATGCCCTGCAAGATTCCCAACAGAAACAACTGCGTCGTGCACCCAAGATCACAAAACATCAGTACCAGACCGCCAACCCCGCTACACAGCAATCCTTTCACCAAAAAAAAAAACCAAAACACCGTATCTTAGCCAAAAGTCATGGATTCAGAACCAGACAAAAGACACAAAACAATGCAATGCCGCTTCTGTGGATCGAACACAGTGCCTCCAGAATTACTCTTTGCTCATGAGAACAAGGAAGGACAGAAGTTGACTTCAGTCTGGCGCTCTCCCAGATGAGCTAAAGCGGCTTATGCCAAGACTTTGCGTTCTATTGGTGTCCAAACAGAAAGTCGAAGGCAGCTTCGCTGCTAGTCGGAGTTACTTTGATCATCAATACTGGTGTGAGGAATGTTTAGGTAGAGCACCATATTGATGATTGTAAAGCTCTTGAAATTCATATCTTCCTCTGCAGCGATTCGGTATTTTGTTTCCATCTTATCTTCTCATCTTTCCATCTCTTTCCATTCAGATTTCCAAATCCCCCTGTCTGTTTAGCCTCTTAACGACCACTCACACAAACCCCCAAATGCACAATAGAAAAAACTTCAAGTCATCCTCTTACTTTGAAGTAAAAACAGGGGGACCCTTCAAGTAAAGTTTCCTACCGCGAGCCCAGGAGCCAAAAACGGCGAATTGACAAAGTAGTTTTCCTCGAGGTTGCCGATGTAAGTGCGGTCGTCGACGCACATGCCTCCACCGGAAGGGCCAATGTGTGGGCAATGGACTTCTGGACGGAGGGGAACCATGTTTTGGTGGATCTGCGATTTGTGGTGATTCAACATCAGTATATCTCTGCCTTCCTTTGCAACATCAAGGAAAAAAGGAGGAAAACTGTAAGATCAAGGGATAACAGGGGGAAAAAACAAAGGCAAGGATAAACAAAAGCTAACACTCACCATTCTACAGCTCACGGTATCCATCCCCCACTCCCAACCCTCACCAAACCTCGTTTCGTTGAACAGATGATTCTCACAAGCTGCTTGGGAAACATATTGCAGATTCGTGCCGTTACAAAAAGTCATTGCTGTTTCGCAGATGCTTTGAGCGAGTTTGGAGTGCAGGATTGGCGTTAGGTCTGCTGCAGAGGATAGATTCAATGACTTTGCTATAGTGGAAATCGTACTGTTGAGTTGCCATTCGAGGTAGCGGAAATTACTGTTGCCTGCCCATCAGTATCTATTCTTGCACTCAAAATGCAAAACAGAGTATAAAGATAATGGGGATGCAGGAGAAGGTGGCTTACCCATCATATTGCGAAATCTCGCCTTTGTCATTATACGTCACCCAAAAGTCCAGCTCTTGTGGGATACTCGTTTTGGTGACTGGCAACATGTACTCCACCACGACCGCAAAACTAACCACATTGCCCATACCCAAAAACCTCGTAAAGGTGTAGTTTACAGGATAGCCCAGCAAAGTAAAGGCATCGGGATTCAAAGCAATGTTGGCGAATAAACCGAATAGATATTCAGTGTTTAATTCGCGGCCGGCATAGTCGCGGGTGGCGTCTACACGCCCCAAGATGTCGTCGCTGAGTAGAGAAGAATTTATGGATAGGGATTGGACGATGTTGAGGGGGTACATGTGGTTTTGGAGGAAGCGGTTTGTGAGGTTGTAGAGGTGGTCGAAAGTGAAGTTGGGGGTTTGGTGGGAGGAGGTGTTGGTGTAGGGGGGTGGTGTAGAGATTGCGAGGATGGGGGTACAGAGGGAAGTTAGGGTGAGGAGGTGTTTAAACATCATCTTGACGGTGTTTGGATGGTTGCTTGGAGGGGAATGAATGCTATAGTAAAGGAAAAGAAAAGGGTTACTGACGGTGATATAGAATGATAGGCAAATAGGCCAGACTCGAAGGATCAAATGCTGAAACATCTGGCACACCTCTTCCACGAGGATGTTTGCTGCAGAAGCTCAATAGTGTGATGATTCATACATTCGACTGCTTTGTTGGAATCCTTCGACCTACATTAACGTACCTGCAGTTCTAACCCGAGGAAGGCCCAATGAACAAACCCCATGACTCCGCCAGACTGACCACGTTGACGCGGCACACATCAACTTACCGTATCAAGCTTGTCTAAATCCCACTCCAAGCTACACCTTTTACATGGAGTGTGAATGCCTCGATGGGACAGACCGCATGGAAGGATTCAAGACATATTACACCGCGGGCGGTTAAGCAAAAGCCATGCATGAACGTCTGGGCACCCTCAGTGTTGGATGGCTTGGTCGTGCATTTCTAGCCTTGGAATCCTTCTCGCTTGGGTTGACTTTTTCCTGGTTTGCGAAGTCAAGTGATTTTGCCTCCGATGCTGACAAAGTAGCAGACCCAGAGTGCTTTAGACACTCAGAAGTTGTAGAGAATCTTGTCTGTATGGACACGGCTTGGTGTGCTGTCGGCTGCAGGCCACTCCGATTGGTCGGCTCGGACTCTGTTGTCAGTGGACTGAGGAGGAGATGTGCCATATTGCTCGCGCAGGCTCGGAACCAAAAAAGCAGAATGTTGATATTGATAGATAGAAAACATGTTGCTTGGGATTCTTAGAAGCAGAAGCGAGTCATCGGAGCTTGTCCTTTTTGTCGTAGGATCATATGTTATCTGAGCTGAATACCCTTCACAAACCAGCCCTGCTGGCGCAATGGTAGCGCGCAAGACTTCTAATCTTCAGCATGATGAACCGATATCTTGAGGCTGTGGGTTCGAGCCCCACGTGGGGCTTTTCTTTTGCCCTTGCCGGAAGTACAAATCCCTCCTTTTGCTCCCAAACATGCGCATATAAGGTCAAAAAGGCGATTAAAGGTGTGATTGCAATTTTGCACGAGTTTTGGTGATGTGGTAGGAGAACTTTCAAGGTCCAATGCGAAATCTTGGCATGCCAAGCCAGGTCACCCTGTCTCCGACCATCATTTTTGAAATCGACGAGACAAGAAATGTTGACATGGTAAAAGAAGTGCATTGGAAGTTGTAGGAGCCAGACATCTCTTACTGACAATTGCAGACTAGTGCAAACGGCTGAAGAAGAAGAAGAGTAGTCCGGACAACAAGATTGGACCACTGACACATGAAAGCTGACTGGGAAGAGAGCTTCTGCACGCCCAGAAGAGGGAAATGCTTGCTCTTTCCTTTGGGAGTACATGAGTTTGACTTGCTTCTTCCTGTCTACTTTGCCGTTCATACCCTCTTGTGAGCCCTTTGTACTTTTGTTTCCATGCTGAACTGCAATGTATCGTTTAGCCTCATAGGCTTGTCTAAAAACAAGATTGTAGGCGGTCGTTCTAAATGGAAAAAGGCGGTCTTATACCATACTATGACCGACGTAAAGATTGATCTTCATAGTTTTGAATTGCTAGAGATGGTAGAGCAATAAACCTCTCATACAGAAAAATACAATCCACACTCTCTTGTATTGTCATCTCTATACCTATCAAGATATTTTGTGCCATTGCTCTTCAATCATGAGAAAGCAGAGCTGCAAGCAAAACACCCCCATCTCCAAAAGAAAAACACCTTGAACGCCTCCCCCGAAACAGAAAAAGAAGAGCGCCTCCCAAAGAAAAAAGAATCCCGTACGCCATGCTATAAGGTAAAAAGAAACCAGAAATGCAACCTCGAAAAAGACCCCCCGTGAGCCAAATAAGACAGACTCGGGTCATGCAGACTTTCCTTGCCTTCCGGAACCCCCCGGGGATGAAATTCAAACAGTCAAAAAGAATAACATCTCGCTATGTCGCTGGGAAACCAGAAACACCAACAAAAGAAAAGTGAAAGTGATGTGAACGACCGTTAGTGGTCTTGTAATCCTCAATGCCGAGACTATCGTCTATAAGACCCTAGCTTGGCAAGAATATCTGCCATGTCGGGCTGTCCAGGGCTAGGTAGGGCATTGTGTCGCTGAGGTTGTATGGGCGAGCGCAAATCCGGCGTTTGAACCCCCAAATGAGGGACGGCGATATTCTGAGGTGATTGTTGCTGCTGCTGCTGGGCGGCTAGAAGATTGGCCAAGGCAGGATTATTTCTCAGCGCCGCGAGTGGATCCTGGTGAGGATGAGGCAGTTGAGCGTAAGAAGGTGGAGATTGCAGGCCAGGTGTCGGGATGCCTGGTGAAGGCAACGGAGGAGGTGGTGGGCGTACTGCAGCGGCACTACCTAGAAGTTTGGCCAGGTCCGGTGTCAAGGCTGTGGCAGAAAGGCCAGGGTGTGGGCCGGTTGGAATACCAGGTGGCTGCATGACACCAAGAAGCTTTTGCAAACCAGTGGGATCTAGAGAGGTGATCAGGTTGGACAAGTTGGGGGCAGCAGCGGTGACACCGGCTCCATAGCCATACTGCACAGGAGCGGGCACCGGCTGTGGTGGCGCATAGGCAGGAGCAGCCTTCGCACGTAAGACTAGTTGAGCAGCAATGGTCGGATCGAGATTGTCGTACTCATCGAAACGAACATTTTCAATACCAGCGCGGCGATCGAAGATCTGCAAGGGGATTTTTGCTGTTTGTTGGTTGATGCGAGTGATGCGCGAAACGGCAAGGACACCCTCAAGGATTTGACGACGGACGACTGCAGCTTCTGACAGACGAGGAGACAGAAGCAGAACATCGACACGGATGCCCTGAAGGGTGAAAGAGTGTTCCAACCAGGCTATAAAGTTGCGATCAAGGTCGTCGAGAACAATAATTTGCACGTCTGGCACGTCGCGTGGAGCTCTTCGCGGCAGTGGCAGATCGTCGTCGCTGTTGCGCCTTGATAGTCTCGGAGGACTAGGGCTGCGGAAGCGACCGCCACGGCCGCCATAAGGCGGTGTTCTTGATCTGCTCCTGTATCGAGCGTCGTACCTATCCCTGCTTCGATCACGACCGCGGTACGATCTAGGAGATCTAGGCGAGCGCGGCGAAGGGGATCTTCCAGGACGGTAATCGCGGGACCTTCTGTCTCTGTTTCTGTCCCTGTCTCTTTCTGCTCTTCTGTCGCCTGGCAAGTAGCGGTCCGGGATTACTGACGAACTGCCAGCTCGGCCAGTGTCGGGCGAACGCGAACGACGAGGGGCACGAGGATCGGGGTTGCGGTTCTTCTGAGGCTTGCTGACCTCGAGATCTTCGATTGTTAGTACTTGATGCTAACGTTGGACAGGATGAAACTCACGAATCTTCTTGCCACGAATCGTCTTTCCTTGCTCGGCGCTGATTGCTTTGGAGCAGCCGGCAGACTCCAGGAATTGCACAAAGCCATATGCCTGCTTGATGGAGATCTGGGCAAGATCACCATACTTGTGGAAGACGTGGAAAATGTCGCGCTTCGTTACACGCTCGCTTGAAAGGTTACCCACGAACAACCTAGAACCATAAGGAAACTGTTCCCAGTTGCCCTCGGTCACATACTTTCTTTCCTCGGTCAGAAAATTGTCGTAGCGATGCTGCGTTTCGGGTGTCCACGGCTGGTCGTCCTCGTCCAGAACCTCTCCTGCTGCTTGCTTTCGCTCGCGCTGACTCTCGAGCTTGATGCCTTGCTGGAACGAGGCTACGGGCGGAGGCGGTAGACCATTGGCTCCTACTCTTACATTGCTGTTTGCGTGCCCTCCGTTTGCCTGTTGCTGCTGCGGTTGCTGAGCTTGAGAGTTGTTCGTGTAGGTCGAGTATGTTTGTGTTTGGTTGGCAGCACTGGATGGGGGCTGCGCAACCTGGGAAGAGGGAGAAGTAGAATGGGCCTGACTATGGCTGGGGTGCGACAAGTTGTTGAGCAGACTCTGCAGACTATTGGCTTCGACACCGGGAGGGTGCTCGGACGCGCCCGTGTTGGCAGACGACGAGTTGGCTTGGCTCTGAGGCTGGAAGGAATTGCTCTGGAATGAGGCTTGGTTGTTGGACTGGTTTGACAAGGCAGGGAGATGATGGGCAGCAGTAGAGGGATAAGGAAGGTCAGATGGAACAGATGCACTGGCAGAGGCAGAGGCGTCATTCGAGGCCACGGCGCCAGAGGCAGCAGGCTGGTAAGAGTACTTCTCGTCATAATCAACGACAGGAGGAACTTGATTGGTCTGACTATCCGTTCCAATCGATGCTTGCTCTTGCGCCTGATGATAAGCTTGATGGCCCTGATGCTGCGCCTGAGATGGAGGCTGGCTTTGGCCCAGTCCTACTTGACCTGCCTGTTGAGTCATGTAGGCTTCAGGATGGTTAGATTGGGACTGTTCATGTTGGGCGTGTTGCTGCTGCTGATAGGGATTCTGGGTGTAGGCGCCAGCTTGCTGGTTGAGATACATGGGAGGCGGGAGCTGTTGAGGGAGAGCTTCAACCATGTGTGTCCCGGTTTGGTTAAAGACGGGATCGATTTGGTTCTCGAGGACGGGGATGTTAGAGGGCACTGGGTAATGGACAGGCTTGGGAGACACTGGGCTCAGGATGTTGAGCTCGCTCGTATACTCGGGTGCTTCTTCAGATGTCATGTAGGCGAAGTGCGCTATGCGCCAACCATGCTAGGACCGGATGACAGCGTCGGCAAGTGGCAGGAGGAGAATGGAAGCGATGGAAATGGACGACAAGGATAAGGCGATGATGAGGAGAGGACGTCGAGATGATGGCTGTATGACCAACAGAAAGAAAACGTGAAAGTCAAGGCGTGAAATTCACTTCAGCTGCAGTAGCCGCTAGCTTGTGCTTTCCCCGCAAACCCGTCGCCGTGCACGGAGAAGGTGAAGAACGTGCTATTGCGTCTAGTTAGGAGCTGTCACTGGGCTGCTCATAAATCGCGCTGGAAAGCGAGAGTCTGCAGAAGAACAGAGGGCGAACGCGAGGGAAAGACTCAAAGTCCATCCCCCTCCAGGACGCGGAATCGTATGCATGAGCACGAGCCATCTGAACGTCACCAGATCATCCAAATCATGTTGAGATCGTGAACTGCTCGAGCCTAATAATGCTAAACACGACGACCACTGCTCACCATGCATCTGTTGGTTCCTTTTGTAAGACATGATGAGATGTGAGATTTCTGTTTGCAGTATTCTAGCACAGCTCAGCGGGGACACCAGTTCACACATCTGGATTTTCATCATACTTTGGCCAAGGGCGTGAGCTGTGGCTTTCATATAATTCCATCTTTCTAGAAGTCACGGCAAGATTGAGCCGCAAGGGTACGCATCAATATTGGCGTTGAGAACCTGCATCCGCAAGCATAAACCCATCCCTGTATTTCCCGACCTAATCTCGAATAAGCAAGTGCGACCGAAAGTAGAGGCAGTCGGTTCCTCGTTCCTCGTTCTTCACTACTTTTGAACAACGCATCAAGAAAGACTTGACAAGCATCTTGCGCGACGGAGAGTGAGCTTAGTCAATACATCCACTAACAAGACTCGGCTTGACATCTCACCCAACCCCTTTTTTTTCCACCAGACTTTTCCGCGCCATGATAGTTTTCCGGTCCTTCGCCATTTCGCGCCCATGTCGGAGCATTCTCGTCACTCGGAGTCCGGCATCGTTCTGCACGTCGACGCGTCTATTGGCTCACAGGCCGAAAACACCTACAGACGGCGGTGAGAATGGCGGCGACGACGAGCTAGACGCGGCAAGGCGCTGGTTGGCAAACTTCGATGCCGAAACCATACCACGAAGCATTTGCGACGTGTCGTTCAGTAGATCGTCCGGTCCTGGCGGTCAGAATGTAAACAAGTAATTACACACCATTGTCCAGGTTGGAATCTTGTTATATAGAGCAAAAGCTGAGATGTTATTCTGTGTAGAGTGAACTCAAAGGCTACCTTGCGACTGCCGTTATCGGCGCTGTTGCCCATGCTTCCTGCTGTGCTGCGATCTGCGGTGTCCAAGTCTCGGTATAGTGCCAAAGACGATTTGGTGATACAAGCAGACGACAGCAGGAAACAGAATGAAAATGTACATCGATGCTTCATCAAGCTGCACGAGATGATTGTACAGGCGGGCCGTGAGGTAGTGCCTGGCGAGACTAGTGCTGAGCAAATGGAGCGCGTCAAGAAATTGTAGGTGTACATGTCTTGTGCTGGCAGCGCTAGCATCTGCTTACATGTGTTGCAGACAAAAAGCCGAAAACGAGGGCAGACTCAAGATGAAGAAGAAGCACAGCGACAAGAAGAGTGCACGAAGAGGTGGTGGGAAGCCCGATTATTGAACAAGGATTATCATTATACCACTATCATATATATCGTTCCAGTCATGTCTCATGCAAGATGTAGATTGTGGCAGACCAAGACCAAGACCTGTCACACAGTACATTGATACATGGGCAATAGACCTATACGTGACATGTCAGCAAATGTTCGCAAGGAGCGATGTGTAAAGCTGCAGCGTGTATGATGGAGATTTCGATCAGACATCCAAGGAAGATGTTGCGCTCAACGACCGTCTAAGATAGGTTCTAGGCGACGGCTAGCGTGAAAACTGCGAATGTGGTATGGGTTTCATCA